>JAMXBB010000011.1:88651991-89851991 GCA_024138015.1 Lumnitzera littorea
TCAGTTTATACACCAACCTTTTTTAGGTTGATATGGAACCATTTCCCTTGTTTACGTAGGGTTAATACAATAGCAAAGATGGATAAGACAGCCATTAAGGCTAAGGGTAGAATTGTGGATTATTATTATTATAGCCAGATGATGTGAAAAATGATAATGGGAGATTTTTATCAATCAAGAGTCTTGGAAGTGATTTTGCCATGGGGTTAAAATAAAAGAAGAATGAACATATAATTAGATCTAGAGAAAGGCGAGTCAAGCCCGTAAATGGGCTCGAACCTGACCTACCAATTCAGGGAACCAGCCCTGAACCGACTTCTATAGGTTTAACTTGTAGAGTAAACCACCAATCCTGGCGATTCAACCGGCCAATTAGCTCAGGTTATGGATTAACGATTCAACTTGTCAATCCAACCAGAACCTGTGTTCACCCAAGAACCAAAAAAAATAATCACAAGCCAACAACCCCACTTTATCTCTTTCTCTTAACCTCTTCCAAGAATTCACTCCCTCATTAACTTTGTTCAAATAATTTGTAAGAAAACAACACATATTGATATGTAGGGGGCATTTCATACCATAAATAAGCTCTCCATTTCAGATTTCACTCAAGAAAAACTCAAACCTCCCATCACCTCAGAAAATAAGCTATAATCTTTTGCACAAAAAATCAAAGCTTGTTACATAATTGCTTATATTTACCTTTAAAAAATGAATCATTTTTCCTATGTTGTTGATTCATGCTCATTCCCTAAAAGAATGCAAACTGAACCCAATGAGATTGAGATTACTAATTACATAAAGGAAGATACCATGTCTATGGAAAAATATGCCATTACGGAAGAAGGGATAACAAACTAGAAGTCTATCGAGCGCCATCCATTCATGTACTTGTTCAACAACCTGGAGGAAGAAGCCATCATCGGGATATGGTTAATTTTGATGACGATATAGATGTAGACAAAATTGTAGAGGACATCCCAAAATGTAAGATATGTAAGCAAGCGAACCAGTTAAATGAAAAAGAATTTAAAAAACACAAAAAATAGCATCACCCAAAGGAGTACAAGGCAGCAAACGCATAGTTTCACCACATGCAACTACTAGAAATGCAAAAGAAAAAAAGAAGTTGGCATATTATCAGCTTAGATTGCAAAAATGTGTTCAGTTCTCTTTTGAATCTTTGCCATTGCTTTTAACATGTGTTTTTTAAGTTCAAATGTTGTCAAATATGAGTATGACTTATGTTGATGTATGCAATAACATGTACAATGTCACAAAATTATTTGCAACTCAATGTAAAGTGTGATGTGTGTAATCTGCAATTTAACTTGCAATGAGTTTTTTTATTTTTGAAAAGTATTAGCAAAAATAGATTGATTTGGAAATTTTTTTTAATTATTTTAATAAAAAAAAGTTAACAATGCGGGCTTATGGAATTTATTAAATATAAAAAATTAGAATTAAAACTTTGTTAAAAAATTTATTAAAAAAATTTTTGACCAATCGACACATAAGCCGCTGCTGAACTAGCCTGTAAAACCACCGAACTAAGTAAATCGACTTAGAACCGACTTTATCAAGGCCAATGTTGGTTTAAGGGGACCCAAGCTCGTAACCCGATGTGTCCAAGCCGCATTCAACCCAACCCTGGTCTACGTGTAAGTGGGAGAAAGAGATAACGAAAGGGTGAACAAAGATAAATTTTTAAGGTTGAATGTTGAATATTTATTCAGTTCCACTATTGTATCATACATTATAAGGTAATTGACTAAGACATTACAATCCTCCATACTACCTTTAATTTATATCCATTAGTTTTGAATTCTTAAAAAATTAATTAAACTAAATTTATATTCAATAATCTAGATCTAATTGATATTAATTAAAGCTGAGATGAAATGTCGAATCAATTCCCTAAAATATATATATAGAAAATTTCAAATTTATAATACACACCAACAAAGCAATAATTAATTTGCAGTAATAATTCAGACTGTATATCATTATATAAGGCTCTTAGAGCCTATATATCATGCAAATGCACCATGGACAAAAAATTGAAACCTATCAAATGTTATAACATGCACCATTAGATAGGTGTTGGGTCACAAGGATATATGTAGTCTCTTGCAATGCTTATAGCTTGTATACTAAATTTTTCACCTTTTAAAGTAATATGGAGATTCTAATTAGTAATTACATGTAAGGCTATCTAAATTAATCTCATCTAACATATGGTTAACTAAAGAGAAAAAACAAGCTTAAAGTTTGGTTTTTTTCCTTGAAAATTTTTCAATTCAAACCAAATTAAAATTTTATGGTTGGTCAAAGAGAAAAAGCTAAACTAAAAAAACCAAACCGAATCATTTTTAAGAATTAAAGTAGTATTTTACTCATAATTGAAAATTTTCTATTTTGAAAGAAACTTAAGTTTATATACATTGAAATGCATATTTATTTGACTTTTATGACGACAAGTCATTAGAACACATATATAGTTGACTTAATTTATATTATATGCTAGTTTTGTGAATAAGATAGTTGTTAAAATATCTTTGAAGTTCCTTAATTGCATAAATGTTGGCTTACCAACCTTTTATATAATGTCAATGCATATTATAATTGAAAAAAATTTAGTAATAAGATTACAATGTCATTCTTAATCTTTCTTAGATTATAAATTGTTATGGTTCAATCTATAAACTAAACCAAATCATACCAATTTTTTATGATTTGAAAAATATGCAAACGTAACTACATGCTTTGATTCAAAGCAATACAAGAAAAAGGGAAAAACAATATTTTATGATTTAGTTTGGATCAATTAAAAAGAAATATTAAATCAAACTGAATTGCGCTCACTCCTAACAAAATATGACACAGATCCACTTAATAGTTCAAACTCTATCAATTAAGATTCCAACTCATTCTCATATCATCAATTGTAACACTATTATCTCTTTTTTTATGTAACTTTTTTGTAATTTAGCAAAATTTGTTATGTTATATGTGTTATATTTGGAAATATGATGCATCGAGAGGTAATGCCCACTTAATAATCATGATTATGGCTATTGTTGATTATAAATATTCAAGGTTTACATGTAAATTTGAATTACTTAAATTGAAATATATAAAAAAAAATTATCATTTCTAAAAATTAGTCTAAAATATGTATATTATACAAAATACAGGTTTCCGAAAGTTTTAAAATGTTATAAAGTATAAAGTAAATTTTGATTCCCTTTAAAATTAACTTAAATATATATATATATATACACGTGTGTAAACTATATATATATATATATATATATATGAACTAGACTTCCTACCGTGGACACTATCATCCTGCTATGATGAAAAAATGTTCGATTTCCTCATTCTCTAATCCCCTTAATAACAGACAGTTGGCCCACCAAAACAGTTCATATTTAATGCTTCCAGTGGGTGCTCTAATACGGTCGTGTAAAATCTATTGGGGCAAGTGCTCCGTGAAGAGATTTCAAGAATTGTATTTTTACAATCTTTAAGACCTTGTTTCGTTTCCAATCTGGAAATTAAATTAAAAAACAATCAGATTCCTTCAAATATGATCAACCGTTCACATTTTTGGTAATTCGTAAATAATGGATATGACATGTCATTATTTTATTTGGTTCATTCAGAAGGGTATTTGAATTATAATTAAAGGAATAGTACGTTATATATATAGAGAGAGAGAGAGAGAGTGGGGTTTAGAAGGGAAGTGTACTGATCATGTTATAAGAAGGGGCCAACGAATTTTAGGCATTCGAATTCTAATAATAAGATACAAGAATTTGAATAGGAATTTAAAACATCTGATTCTATACTTATTTTCATTATTAAATAGTAAAGTCCAATTGTTAATCAATTAAAATCCTAAATTAAGTAAACGAAATCAGGGCCAAAATATCATCATAAGACACATTGTGACAATCACAATCATTCTTATAACTCATTTTTGTCTATGGTAATTTTCATAACACACTTAAATCTCCACCTTATTTAGACCAACCTGCCTTATAAGGTTGTTTCATATTTGCAACAAGAAGATTCTATATTTATATTTCCGTCTGCTCATGATGCGAAGGACAACAATTACAACATTGACATCGACAGTACAAGAAGATAAAAGGAAAAAGAAAGGAAATAAGGAAAGTCCACATCTAAAAACAGAGACAAAAACAGTAAGAAAGCATTTTCAAGACAAAATTGAGCACAATCATATTTCTAAATAAATAAAAAACTAATAGATACTTGTGGACATTATGGTAAAAAGAAAACCACAGCTGTAGTTATAGACAGATTTAAGCAATTACCACCAGTTACCGTGCAATTAAGTTTGACGGATAATTAAAGTGTAGATGAAATGAATATGTACTTTTTATAGTTCTAAACTATCATAAATCTATTGCTTACGTCTATTACGTGTGAATTTATATTGAGAGTCGATACACTTAATTTCTGTAAAACATATAATTTGGTTTAGTAGAAAGGAAAGATTACTTTGTTTTTAATTTCTTGATTAATTTCTGAATATTCAATTAAGGACCTTTATGAAATTTCCAAAAGAATGGATGAATTAAATATTCCCCTGCTTCCTCGCTAAAAACACAACATACTACAGCACGTACTCCTACTCCAAGATACGGGGATAAAGTTGTAATTTCACAAATACTTCCAAGACCCATAACTGTAATTTCACCTCCCGACAGCACCCATACCCACCTTTCTCCCCTTCACACTCCTCTAAACTCCCCAACCTTCACTCCAACACACAAGCACAATACACACTTTCTCTCTCTCTCTCGAAAGGTTCAATTTTGCTTCATACTTCTCTCTCTCTATAAGTGATAAAGTTTCAATCTTTAGCAGCCAAAAGAAGAAAAAAAAGAAAACGAAGATGGGTTCTCGCTTCCCGTCACATCAATTAAGCAATGGTTTAATTGTGTCCGGAAAACCGGAACAGCTTAAAGAAAGACAACCCACAATGGCTTCACGGGCTGTCCCGTATACCGGCGGCGATATTAAGAAATCTGGCGAGCTCGGCAAGATGTTTGACATTCCGGTCGGACCCAATTCCCGACCTTCAAGCTCTTCCCAGCACAACTCCGGTTCGATGCGGTCGGGACCGAATTCGGGTACTCAGTCTAAACAGAATTCCAGCTCCGGCCCAATGAAGAAATCTTCCGGGCCCTTGACCCCTTTGACTCCGACTGGGTTAATTACTTCCGGTCCGGTTGGATCCGGGCAGTTGGGTTCCGGTTCACTTGGACCGGATCGCGCGAACCGTAGGTCGGGTCAATTGGACCATGGGGTTGGTTCTCTAAAGACGGTTTATGGGTCGGCAGTGACGAAGCTTGGGGAGGACGTGAAGGTTGGGTTTAAGGTTTCAAAGGCAGTGATTTGGGTTTTGCTTGTGGTGGTGGCCATGGGGGTGTTGGTGGGGGGTTTCTTGTTGGCAGCGGTTAAAAAGGCAGTGATCCTGGTGGCGGTGGCGGCGGTGGTTGTGCCGGCAGTGGTGGTTGTCGGGTGGAATTGTGCCTGGAGGAAGAGAGGGTTGTTGAGTTATGTGGGGAGGTTTCCCGACGCTGAGCTAAGAGGTGCCGTTGATGGACAGTATGTGAAAGTCACAGGGGTAATTCAGTAATTTCCACTTACTTTGAATCACTACTATGATTTACTGACACTAATGATCATTTGCTGTAATTTAATTATGAGTTATGGTGATTGTCATGGTAGCTTGTGTAATTTCCTTCTAGAAGTTGAGGCTTGTGTTTTTATTATGAATGTGGAATTTTAGTTGGTCATAGGATGCGGTGTTTCGCGGAATGTGCTGGGTCAATCCCTCTAGAAAGACAGGTCTTTTCTTTCTTTTCTTTTGCCCCTTCTACAATCTGCATATTTTTGGTATGGTCGAAGAAGCTTTCCTTGTTTACTTCCAAGTTTTACGCAGAGATACGAAATGTGGTTTCTTTAGAGGATTATTGGTTCAGAATTTTGAAGTACTTTGATTATGATGTTTGGGAGGTTGTCAGCTTGCATAGTTGAGCAAATTGGGTGGCGCCTACTCTTTGCTTTTCTGGCGTTTAAAACTTAAAAGGGATAGCATTCTGTTAATTGGCATGAAAATTCCAACTGCTTGGTGATGCTGATTCTAATTCATCATGGGAGCTATGATATTCTGTACCGCAATATATATTCTTTATACTAATGGAGTTCAATTCAAGTCTTCAGAGAAGAAACTTGCAGGTGCTAAGATAGAACTTTTTTTTCTTTTTCTTTTTCTTTTTTCCTTTTTTGGGCTAAGTAAATAACTTTCATTACTAAGAAAGAATGTACAACCGCCTATTGTGGGGTGGGTTACAAAAAATACCCAAATTACATTCAAGACCAAACTAGACTACAGCAGAAGTATCAAGAAGATTTACAAAATGAAGACTAGAATAGACCACTCCTAGGTTGGACATTATCAGTTAATGTAAGATTTAATTTGCCCAGATAGGTGCATAGGTTGGGGAATGGATGATCCCAATATGGTGGAATTCCTTGCTCTCCAGTCTCCACAGGCAATAAACTGCAGCTGCAAGACCGACTTTCCACTTTGTCACTAGAGGCATAGATGATGATGTGACTGATATGAGACGTTGCATAATTCCCTGCCAATGCTATGACATAACATTGTCGATGCCAAATATCTTAAACATATCCAATATCAGATTTTTAGTTATAACTTGGGAAAAGCACAGGAGAGGCTTAAGCTTACCAATGTTTAAGGAGAATGTCTACAATATCCTATGTTAAATCGTCTTTTCTACCACAGATCCATGTGTTGTTAGGTTCATCTAGAATGGAAATTGAACTTCAAAAATCAGCAGTTACAAGAGGCTATGCACTGATATCTTTTTTGTCTGTAAAATTGGTGTGACATTCTGTTTAGTAGGCAGGAAAATACTCGTAACATGATTCTCTTTTCCTCTACCTTTATGTGTCTTTGCTTTCCTAGTTATACTTAATATTGATCTCATTGTAGGTTGTCACCTGTGGCAGTATACCATTGGAATCACCTTATCAGAGGATTCCCAGATGTGTATATGTTTCCACGGAATTGTATGAATACAGAGGATGCAATGGAAAAGCTGCAAATCCAATGCATCGTTTCTTTTCATGGGGCTGCAGACACTCAGAGGTATATTGCTCAAGTCATGTTTCTTGGTATTGCCTTAAGAATCCAAAGTTTGGTAATTGTTATGTTATACTTGCCCCATGATTTCAGATTGGTTCTTTGTCTCTGAAAAAATGTTGTGACTTAGGTTGACCATATTTCTTTAGATGAGAGGTAAGAGAACTCCTATGCATGCAGGTACATATGCAAATTGAAGTATGATTCAATTAACTCACCCAAGGATACATAGCCATGTGCAAAGTCTGAAAATTTTCCGTTCACTTATGTCAAATTCCCATATTGTTTTTAATGAGCCTATCGCCTCTTCTCTAGTCTTATTCTATGTAAAATTCAGAAAAGGAAAAAATAGCAAAACTGATCGCTAATCCGAGACCCCAATAATATTGGATTTGGAGGACTCTTCCTACCAAACAAAAATATGGCATTGTCAGCAAGCCGGGCTATCTTTTGTTTGAGCTCATAACCAAATTATTTATTTGAAAATATTAATAATTTTTATTGAAACAACAAAAGGGCTACAATTGTTCATGGAATGAAACTTTTATATTTATCATGAAATTTTACGTAGAATAAGGCAAACAATGCCTGCAAACACCCTAGAAGTACCCCCTTACTGATGAACATTCAGGTTTCCTGGTGCAAAAACTTAACACATTATGCAGGGTAGGAACTGTGAACTATAATCGCTCTCTGTCTCTCTCTAATTTTGATTAATTCTATATGCTGATACTGGTAGAGAACTCAGATCTTTCCCATCTACCTAGAAGAGTACTGCCATATTGTCTGCTTTAAAGCATGAAGTATATCTTTTGTAAAATGTGAATTTCTTTAGTATTGAAGTATATCTTGAACAAAACAATCAGGTGGTTCTCTGTTTTACTGCTGGTTTCATATAATATCATGCTGTTCTGAAAATGGATGCATAGGTTCTGATGTGCTTGTTGTATAATTGAATCATCAGGTAAAATAAGCTATAATGGTCACATGACAAGGAAAACATTAACATAATGATATGCTGGTAATGTAAAATACTTAATTGTCAAAAAGAGAAAAATGTCTGTAAGAATTATCATGGTAAAATTGTTGACTTGTGGAATTTCTAAAAATTTGGAAAGCTCAGGTCCATAAGATATGCAAAGAATGAAGTAGATATTATCAGACAACTCTTGTTATGATTCTTCATGAAGACAATACTGATATAAAAATTGTGATTCCCATGATGCTCTCGACGTCCATGTGTCTCAGAAATCATAAAGAAATGAAGAAAACAAGACAACTGAGAAGTAATTAAGTAAATGAATTATAACATAAAGGCCAATCAAAGTAAACATGACTGTATGTAGCACCAAAAACAGCACAAGTATGGAAAGAATATGTATGCGTATGGTATTTCCATTGTAGAATGTAAATTTTTCCTGGTCTTTTAAGTATAGTTTGACAAAGGATCTCAAAATAGAGGTCAGGAGTCGAACCTGCAATTTGTCCATGATATCTTTGTATCTTTGGACCTATTCATTGAGACAGCCGATGTGGCAAACTCATCAATCATCAGTTTGCAAGCACAAACGATGGGTTGATGATCTTTATTTCAAGGAACGGTGTAAATGACCACGACAACATGAGGGACATTTAGCTGAGGAAGTGAATATTGAGTTAACTTGTGGCATTTAGGAAGAGCAACTTGTAATTTAATGAGCGGGATGGTCTTATGCGTGACTGACACTGCAAAGTTTCCCATCTTGTACTTAAGTTGCTTCTTATAAATTATTTATTGACCATGCGTCTCCTTTTGTTCCACTCAATGTTGTAGTCAATTGGTTTCTTATGATGAACAGAGATATGTTGCCGATTTCTATGTATCAGACTTCCAGTCAGGATTAAGAGCATTGGTTAAAGCTGGCTATGGTGCAAAAGTTTCCCCCTTTGTGAAGCCATCAACAGTTGTTGATGTGACCAAGGAAAACAGAGAACTATCTCCTTCCTTTCTACGCTGGCTAGCTGACCGAAGTCTATCTAGTGATGATCGGATAATGCGTCTCAAGGAAGGGTATGAATAACATTTCTCTAATAAGCTTAGCTAATGAGTTATTGGTTTATCTGTGAAATTTTGTGATAAGACAAGTTGAAAAATCCTTGTTTCACCAGCTGCATTAAAGAAGGAAGCACCATAAGTGTAATGGGTGTTGTCCAACGGCAAGATAATGTTCTCATGATTATCCCCCCACCAGAGCCCGTCTCTACAGGTTGTCAGTGGTTGCGCTTCCTCTTCCCTACTTATGCCGGAGGGCTCATTTTGACGTGTGATGATAATCAAGATGCCGATGTCATTAATGTGTAAATATTCTGGGTTTGATCTTGATTATGCTCTTCTATGAAACAAGCCGTAGCAAGTAAATATTTAAGGATGCCAAAAAAAAAAAAAAAGAAAAAAAAAAAGGATCAATTTGTTTCTTTCCTGTATGCATAAGTTTGTCAGGAAATATGTGCCAGCTCAGGCCGTGAAGTTGCTAATGACCACTCAAGTATTACGATGGTTGGGATTAGTGATGTGATTAAGCAAGTCGTGCAAATATGATGATGGGCAAACGAATGTTTATTCCCACGGTACTATAATTGTATGTTAATGAGTTTTGCTTTTGTGTACATATGTTGCTGAGGCTTCCCTAAGGGATGATCCAGGAATGTCGATACTATTGTTCTGATGTAACAAAGCTTGTAGGATGGAAAGTAATTTTCCAAGTTAATATAAATTATTCTAGTTGGATGTGCAATGTTTGTTTACTATAAACTGTTTGTGCAGAAATTAAATGCCAGATAGCCATCTGCAGCATTTATTTTCAACAAGTAAATTAGAATCAGGATTTGGATCCTAAACCAAATTCAATGCCATTGAATATTTGCACTCAAACTTATGTTAGACTTTAATAAAATGTATGCCCAGGGAAAACAAAACCAGACCTTTATTGACACCAATATTAGCTTCAAGATATAAGAACATGACCTTTATTGACACCAATATTAGCTTCAAGATATAAGAACATGACAAAGCATCCTCAAGAGAACATATGCATCTGAAGGTGCTATTGATAATTTGAGGGAAAAATAAAAAAAGCATAGAATTTAGGGATAAAAAAAATATTGTTTTTAAAGCTTCACTCGTATGGGTTTCTGAAATTCTTCAAGAGCTCCGGGATATCATATCCGAGCATGTCATCCACCACTTGTATCAATTTGGGCTTCAACTTCTCAAATTTGTCTATGTTATAATCATTCAAGATCTCCTTAAAATTATCAACACTTGGGAAATCGCCTCCCGGCAAATGGAGATCCCTTTGGACCTGTTTTGGCAAAGTGCACACATAAATTTAATATATAGTATGCATACTAACCATGAACACATGCACTCAAAGTATACAAAAAAGTGAGAGAGACCTTAGCAAATTCATCTTCAAGATTATCAATGAGACGCTGCTGAGCCTTTGACTTGCCCATCATGGCTGGCATTTCCTTCTTGAGATGACTGATGATATATGCATGAATTTTAGCAGCCCTTGCACGCTTGACGAGTTCATTTATCTGCAGTAACAACATGTAATGAGATTACTGCTTTTACAGGTGTGAACATCCAAATATCATCTGTATTTATTTCAAAAAGCAAAACTTATGTGCCGTAGAATGATAATTGTCTAAAGGGTATCCTGCGTACTCGACGATCGCAAGCCTTCTTAGGAATGTCAAGTAAATCAGCTAGCAGGTCATCTTGTTCTTTCTCAAAAAGATCACTGCCAATTGGACCCACAGCATACTCATCGCCAGGCTTGTCGTTGAATGATCTGTAAAGTAAAGCTGAAAATGAGTATATAGACAGCTTTGATGTAGAAAAGCTCATATATCTTGTACATCTGCTTCCAAATTATACATAGAAACAAATGTGGCAACCGCATACCAAAAAAATATTGAAGCAACAACATAAAGTTCTATCGCACGGTTTGTTCATTTGATATACACTACTCCTATCATGTGATCATGTGAAAAGAGATAACATACCCTATATAAACACGCACAACTTCAGGAGTATTCAAAACTTTTCCCAGAGACCACATCAATGCTCCGTACACCCTCATCAGCTACAAAAGAGTTTTAATGAGTAAGCAAATGCTAAAATGTTCTACAGAGGCGCTGATTAAAATCAGCCTACTTACTTGTTGCATATCAACTTGAGCTGCTTTATTCAAAACTACACGAATCTTGTCTTCATTACCCCGTAGAGAAGAGATGACACGCTTGAACTCATCACTTATATCTAATTTATGTGGGTCAAAGAGCAAAAGAATCATATCGCATTTTGCTGCAAACCATGATATCACACCAGTAAAATCATAGCTCCTTTGTGTTCGTTGCTTTTCTCCGGATAATACACCAGGAGTATCGATAAAAGTAATTTGATCTAGGAGCTGCAAACATAAAGTCAACATTTACCTTCAAACTTCAATAAATCCGTATGTTGTTAAGATCAAATTCTTAAGATACATAAAACAAAAGAGAATGCTCACCGGATGTGGCATTTGGGAACATTCAAACTTCGATAGAAAGGCTCCTCCAAAACTCGTTAAACCACTAAATGGCATGTCTGCATGGACTGCGATCGTGTTTCCCGGTATACTTCTTGCATCAGGTCCAGACTATTGGTACAAATAAAGTGAGAAATATATCAACACATAGAAAAATACGATAATGGTGATTTACAGGAGATATGCTATCGAAAATCTATCCAGTAAATCTTAGTATAACAAGATCAAAACTATAACTAAATGCATAATATAGATTTTAAACATTGGTTCTCATAAAATAACTAAATAAATAAACATATTTAAAAAATAATTGGCATCAAAAATTCAAAATATTAAGTACTTCATATTGTTTGACTCTTCTTACCGATCCTGAAAAGCAATGCATAACTTACATTAATTTTTAATTTATTTTTAAAATTAATTATTCATTGCTAAGCACACATACTTTAGATACTTTTCTTTTTTCACATCAAAATATTAACATGGTTCAAAATGAAGGAATCCCAAAAAGTTGAAATAATTGAGGGATTGGAAAAAAGAAAATGTCAATGTTTTTATAACCATTTATTTTAGAAGGATCAAATGTACCATGACAACAACAAATCTATCTGTCGTAGGCTCTGGTCCAATGTGAGCTCCTGCATAATAAGACAAGATTCAGCCAATAATATCCTTACCTTGTTATTCCTAATTGACATTTTAATGATAATAATAATAATATGTAAAACAATAGGATACCTGGATATTCACATCTTAACAAGTGCTTTATAAAAGTAGTTTTTCCAGTAGAGTACTGGCCTAATAGCATGACCATTGGTCTGGCATCAAAATCACTATTTGTCTAGAAAAGCAACAATAAAAAAATTAGTTAAGCAAGAACCATAGGTTACAGGATTTGTTACAATCCAAAGCTTAGCCTCAAAGAAGGATCTCAAGGTGAAATTTCTAATTTACTATACCAATAAGGGATGTCCAAAATCATTAAAACGGTAGGTAACTTCCAGAGGCTTTAGCTTTTCCAAGTACAATCTCTTCAAACCGTCAGCAATTGATGTGACTGAAAAATGGGATTCCTGAGCAAGAAATTAAAAGTTATGTTGGAGCACAAAAAAAAATCACTCGTATAGCATTTTTACCTATCAGTTTAGAATTTTTGTGAGAAAGAATCACAGGAGAACAAACCTATCTACCATTTTCATGGGCAAATAGAAAGAAGTGTACACATGGGAAGCGGTTTATTATGGAAATAGAGATCAAGGGTACTGTTCAAAGGAACAGTTCAGTGACTAAACAGACAACGTGATAATGCACAGATTGTCTTAAACTCGAGATTGCAGTCAAAAGAACTCAACAGCCAACACACTGCTAAGTAATTTCAAGACAAAAGGAGTATACTTTTACCTATCCCAAAAAAACAAAAAAAGCCAACTTATTTTGTAGATTAGGATTTTTAAAATTAGTCGTCCAAAACTTAACCTTCTTCCCAGACTTTGATCGAAACCATTGAGCGAATGGTGATTGTGGGCCATGGACAATCACTGCAAAGCCCAAAATGCTGCATTAGTAAGGTAACAGACCTTCTACCTCCAAAGCACTAGATGTAAAAGTTCAAATATCCCCACCATTAGTTTCTGGCATAGAAACAGCTGTTGAGTTCTTCTTATTCTGGGTAGAAAGGAGAGAGCTTAGAATATGGATAAACCAGAAACATCAAACCTAATGAAAAGAAGCCTTCACAAGGTTGATGTGAAGTTCACTTACAGCTAATAATTCATCCAACCCTTCCATGACAGGAGGATTGATGTTCTTCATATTATCTGTCAACAGAGCATAGAAAGATAAGGTAACATCACATACTAAAGCCAAGATATTGAATCAAAAATCCTCAAGGTTCTTGGTAGAATAGAATATCATTTATATATATATATCCTAAACAAATCTCAAAGTCCCCTCATAGATATGGTAGAAAGAAATTGAATGTTGTAATTTCCTTACCTGCAGTTTTCAGGCTATCAGAGGTCAATTCAAGTCCTGATTGTGCCAATGAAACCAGCTGTTCATTTAACAATCCATTAATAAAACCCCATCAAATTAATTGCAACATTTTTCACAAGACAATAGAGAAATATACAACCTGCAAAGCAACTACAAACTCCTTAAATCCCAAATATCCCTGCCTTTTATTATCTGAAAAGGCCCAAACCTGGATAGCAATAAGAGCAAAGGAAATTAGATCTAAAGAGTGATGCAACAAAACATGAGCCCTTCTTCACATACAACTGAAAAACATCCATTGCTAGGCACTTGATGTTTTTGGTAGTGGTGTGTTTGTCTTGCAAAAAATATGTTCTAGACGTTTACCCAAAAATTGCTATCACAAACTGAATACAAGTGGCGGTGATTAACAACCACAAAAATGAGAACAAGGAAATAAAGTTTCTTTTTTAAGAGTAGAAATCGTTTTTCCCCATTTTCATTGGCATTTCTACAGTAGATAATTACAATCTCCATCATGAGCTCCCACCATTACTTATCGATAAAAGCCTCTAATAACTGTACTCTCTTTTTGATAGCCATAATAATATTTGACAAATTTAAAGTTTGATTATAACGAATGGTCAAGCAAATCCTAAAAATGTCTTCCACGAAAGAAACATCCCCTGAGTTGCACTCCATTTTTAAAGGATATGGACCAACTATATAGACTTCTATTGGGACTTTCAACTTTAAAAAAGAAAAAAAAAACGATGATCCAATATTTAACACAATTAGAACCAACTACAACTATCGCAATTCAAAATCAAAACTTAAACCCTCTTCACATCCTTAAAACGATTGTTTCCTATAAAACTCATCGAAAAAACAAATCGATTGCAGGGTATAGTTGAATCCACAGCTTGCAACTCAGAATAAAAATTTATCCATTTTTAACATACTACAATGACTATCAATTCTAAACCAGTCAAAGAATCCAAAAATCTGATACAAATTACAGTGAAACAATCTCACCATAACTCAAGATCACAGTCATAACCCACTTTCACAACATTTGAAGAACTATTTACTAAAAACCCCAGAGCCGCTCTCAATGCAACTCAAGATCACAGTCATAACCCACTTTCACAACATTTGAAGAACTATTTACTAAAAACCCCAGAGCCGCTCTCAATGCAACTCAAGACCACAACTTAAGCCACTTACATAACATCAAAAGAACTATTTACTGCAATAACCAATCAAGGCGACCTAATAAAAAAACATGAAAGTACTCCCGTCGCAACTCAAAATAACAACGTTTAAGCCATTTTCACATCATCACAGAAACTATTTATAGTGGAGCCAATCCAAAAACCTAACCAGAAACAGGAAATCAATCTCATTGCAACTGAGGACGATAATATTAGCTCCATTTTCACACCAGAGAAACGACCATGTCCTCTTAAAACCAATCCAAAAGCATAATCCAGCACACGACACCGCCTTCATCGCGAATAGCAACATTGATTTCCACACCATTACAACAATATCCAGCACAAAATGACAAACATCACCGACACAGAAAAAGGGTGAGAAAGAAAGTTTAAAAAAGGGCAATCTCTAAACACCTGCTTGAGCTCTTGACGTGAGAGATTCGACGAGGAGAAGAACTTCGTCGCATCATTTCCAGTAATGCGACCATCACCATCTAACAAAAAACACACACACACACACACACAAGGCGCGTAACAACCAAGTGCAAGTAACTAATGGAACAATGGAGGGGATGAACAAGAGAGAAGAAAAGTATACCAGAATCGGCGAAGTTGAACCAATCTTGATAAAGTTTTTGCTGTTCCTTAGTACAAGATCCCAGTACCATTGATCTATTGTTCTCCATTTTGCTTCTTTTTTTTTTTTTTTGAAATTTGAAAATGAGAGAGGACGGAGAGAGAGACGCTGGTGATGAAGTTGATTAATTGATTATTATTTATTAGAATGTGTCTGGGCCCTATTTATATCAGTTTTGGCGCTTCAAAATTTTGATTCAATATAAAGTAATTAAACGGTGCCGTTGCAGGAATTGCTTCTGCTGATGTCCCTGGTGATGTTTGGTTTAATTCACTAAATTGGCATGCTTTTAGTCAAATATAGTGTAATAATCATTTAGCAAAACAGTAAATATCTAGTTTTCAATTATTTAAAAAGCAAAACGATTTTTTTTTTTCAAATTCCAACCAATGAAATTTTATAAAATCTTCAATGATGCAAATAATGATTTTGTATAAATACCATATAACTAACTATTCTCTTGTAGGACAAGAAGATTAATTTGGTACATGTTATACAAAAATTTTATTATTATAGTTAGGGATGGGTGTGGTTCAATTAAGTTCTATAGTTAGGGTTGGGGAGAAATTATTTAGTTGTAAGTAAAATAATTCTATGTTTTTATATAAAATGGTTTGGTTCAAGTTTAAGGATCGGTATTCTTCTAAATCAATTATAAATTTTTTAGTTTGATTCAAATTTTCAGATTGTAAATTTTCTAAATTAAATTGTGAAAAAATATATATATTCAATTTGGTTTAGTTTGGTTGGATTTGTGGATTGACTTAATTTGATCGGTTTTTTAGCTAGCCCTAATTAGAGTCATTTGATAAGTAGTTATGCATGAATTACAATTTGAAGTTTTACAATTTTTTTTTTTAATTTTATGATTTAAAATTTAGAAAAGGAAAACTTCTACGGATGATGAGAAACTAAATATTTAACCTTTACATACAATTATTTTGCATTTTTTAGGCACCCTAATAAGTCAATGCTAATTTAAGAGAAAGGGGGACTTTAGCATAAGGTAAAATTACCAAATTAACTTATTTCCTCCTAAAGTAGTATAAGTTAATTATGGGATGGTTATGCATAATTATAATAAAAATTTTCAAATTTCTTATAGATTTCATAGTTTGAAATTTGAAAAAGAATGTACCTTTTTCTAAATATTAATGAACTATATACTTAGGCACTTGTATTGCAAAAGCTTCACTATAAGATTATATTATATAAAACAAGGATACATTTATTAATGGTTAAAAGGAAATAAAATAGAAGAAGAAAAGTAATTATCACACTTTTAAGATTGATTACACATTTTGTAATAAATGATGAAAAGTTTGATAATAAGTGAAATATTCCTAATAATTATTTTCAGATCGAGAGAAAATAAGATACTTTGATCAAGGGATTCCTGTTCAAAATAAGAGAATAAACCCCATATTCTCTTTACAAATATATGAGTGAACTCTTATACATTCTCTTTCCTTCCTACTCTCTTTAGGCAACACCCTAAACCTAAAGGTTTTTCATGCCGCCTTTATCCCCTCTCTTCTTTCTAATTGGCACCATTCAAAGGTAAACCTAAAGTTTTTCCACTAATCTTCTGTAACCATTTAGAAAGGTGTCTTATACCACCTATATGATCGATTTATAATTTCCTTCCAATAACTTAATCCATCTTGTAGCAACTAACCAATGAACAAATTACCTATTGGCTGTAGCAAAATCAATGTATAAGTATAAACGACATCACCTTAAACCATTATCTCCACTAAGATGATATAGCTACTAGTTTGTGATCATCACTTCCATTGCCTTAATACTTCTAATGCTTTAAACCTAAGTGCAAACACACTCAGCAATTAAATTCATTTTTCAATTGTTTTGGGTTCTTTTATTTGTTAGCTTACATATACAAGTAATAAACAAAGTAACTATATACTTAGATTGTGCATAACTATTTTAGAATACTCCAGAAATAATCAATTCCTAAATACCAAACATACCATAGCCAATTAAAACCTTATTCATGCTAAAAGATTATAGATCTTAGGTCCTTAACCTCATTTTCAACTTAATTACACCATTATAACTCAAAGCAACTCAACTAAGGCTTCGTTTTAGCTTGCTTAGTCAACTTACAAGTATACAAGATCAATCAACATGTGATAAAAGGGCGAATAAGCATTACAAGGAGGCAATTGATTGATATTAAAGGGGAGGGGGATAGTCAACTAGCAACTCCTAAGTTTAGCCCTCCTTTGAGGACATACCTAATTAACTAAGGAAGGGGTACAATTGACTATGCATTTGATCTTACTCAACCTTTTATGCAAGAAAAACCTTGACATTCTAAAGACATAACTTTTCATAAATCAAACTGAAAATTCATCAATCTTTTAAAGGAAGACACATAATGAATTGGTCCAATTAATCATGAATTGCTTTCATCTTCGAACCAATTAATTGTTAAAAACCTTTACAATTGTTCTTTAATTCATGAATCATAACTATATCCATCAAAACCCTAACTCGAGGAGTTCAACCCTAGATTAAAATTGTAAGGGTAAAGGATTTCCAACATAAGAAAAGGAATAAGATACCATACTTAAATTCATACTTTTCATAAACAAACCCTAAATCATAATACAACCAATCCAACTTCCACTCTTATGCTTGATTTAACAATTCCCTTTAACAATTAATAAGCTCTAATTAAAACTCATTAATAAACCCCAACTTTAACTCATAACCATTACTTATTTTATTACTCTACATGCTCTACAAAACACAACCCTTTCAACAAATGCCCTTAATTCAAATCCAATAGAGGGGAGCTTAAGTAGTAAAACCATAAGATAAGAAAAGTTATCTTGCTTTCATTTTTTTATTGAAAGGCTTCAAAGTTAAATTTATTTTATGAAGTTAACAACCAATTTACCTTGATAGACAAATTTCATTTAATATTAATTAATTTTCTTAATATAGCTTGTGTTAATGGAATAAATGAAGAAATTATTATGGGGACTAAACATTTATAGTTAATGCATAAATATGGAAGATACGTTAATATAGTAAAGGAAAAACTACACTTTTAGACTTCGAACTTTATTATTGTTGGTCCAATATAATATATCAAGAGTGAGGTGAATTGATATCTTTAAATTTTGAAAACTTTTTCGTTAAAAATGAAGTTACTCCCCTTAACAACTTATAATGGTTAACAGTGATAATTTAATGATTCAATGTACAACAAATAATAAATAAAATTAAAAGAGTGTAAGGAAGGAAAAAATTAGACAGAGATTTTATAAAGTTTCAACCTTCTGCCTTTTGCCTTCTGCCTTCTACCTTCTGCCTTCTACCTTTTGCCTACTGTTTTCTTCTAGCTCCACTACTGGTGATCGAGTCTTCTTCACTAGTGCCGTTATACTTGATCCACTAAAATAAATCACAAACAGATTACAAGCATTTGTCACAATAACTTTATAACACTCTGCTCTGCTTATCTAACCTCTCAACAATTTAGGCTAATACAGATCTACAGAGTATAAACTATCTTTTCTTTACAATACAATATTGAGATTACAAATGAGAACAAAAGTACAAATCTTAAATAATTTTGCACTTAAAAAAACTAACACTTTGTTGTAGAACTTTGATTTGATGCAGCTCTCTGAAGAAGTATCTAAAGAACTCTTGAAGAAGGTAAAAACTAATTAAGAATTTTTTGTACAACGATAGTATTTCTTTAGAGTTGTGTGTCTTAACGTTTTGAATCCTTATTCTTTTCATATTGACTTTTTCCAACAGCCAAAAAGTCTGAAGGTTTTTTTCACTTCCATAATTATTCAATTGTTAGTTATTCTAGATAATTCCATGGATATTTTTATGAGAAGATCTCGATCATTTGAATTTCAAAACAACTCTCCTTAATTTGTTTAGATAAGATAAATTTCAATCCGTAACCATCAGATAAGCTTCTATTTTGATTTTGAAAAGATTGGCTTTCGTCAGCTATTTCCAGATAAGCCTTATGTTCAAGATTTGAAATCCTACAAAATCCAAATCAACCTTACCCTTATCCTTATCCTTATCCATATCCATTCTTATACTTATCTTAATTTATCTAAATATATTATCTCTTAAAATAAATCCCCATTCCATCTTGAGTGAAACTGGATTAGATGTATTTTCATAATACACTTAATTTAGTGGAGCTAGATCTTGAATAATTTGAATCTGATTAAAATTGATATTTCACGTAAGTTTCTAAATTTACTTTCTGAAGAGTATCAACCTTCTTTTCTTAAAAGTCTCTGAACAAACTTTTGAATGTGATTTAAATATGCGAAAATATAGTTTCTAAAAAACCTTCTGTAAGCTTGAACTCTTAAAGATTCATTAGCTTTTAACCATTTTTGTTATCATTAAAATGTTATGAGAGATATTTAACATTCTCCTCCTTTTTCTTTTTGATGATAACAAAAATGTTAATATAAAACCAAATCGTAGAAAATATTATATTTACAATCACATATTCATGCATCATGCAGTGTTTATCCAATGTAATGTATTATGGGTGTGATTGATTGTGGTTTTTCTCTCCCCCTTTTTTGTTATCATTCTGAATAAACTCCCCCTTAATCTTTATAAAATATGCAAGTTTGAATATGATAAATAAAGTATCAAGTGTAGAAATTGTAATGAGATAAGAGATCAAATTGCATTGAGTAAGAAAGTAACTTTGGATTTTTTTGTTTTCTTCCTAACATGCAACTTGAATCTGCCAAAATACAAAGGAAGAACTTTGTTAAGAGCAAAAGTTGTTTTAGAAGCTGTTACTGCAGATAAAGTGGGTTCTTTGTCTTTATCGGATGGTGGTGTAGTCTGGATTGGAGCAATTGGAGGAGTGTCTTTAGTTGAGGCCACAGACAGAATTTTAGTGTAACCTTCAAGGGGTATCTGTTCTTTAGGGTTAAGAACAGGAGTTGAAGCTTGAGGTATCTTTTCAGGGGATTATGGTGAAATAACTGGAGTCTTTTCTGAAGTCGGAATAGGACTGAATACATTTTGATCGATTGGTTAAGAGGAAAGATTAGGTCCTGGTAGTGTAACAAGAGTATCTGAAAAAGGAACAGATGGTTCTTTGGAAGGAAAAAGAGATTCAGATGGTTTAGAGGTTTGGCGCTGTACAAGGGGTTCAGAATCAATAAAATTATATGCTTGGTTAGAAGGATTGGTTTCTAGGATAGACTCCTTAATCCAACCCTTGAATAAGTCTCTCATACCAATCATTTGATCCTTGACAACCTTTTCTACAGCAGCTTTGATTCCTTCAAAGAGCTGTTCCACAAAAACTAAGTTCTCTCCTTGTTTACATTGAACTAGGCGGCTCTTTGTACTCTTTGAATCTCCTTCTGAAACCATCCCAGTAGGTTCTTTAAACTCAATGCCACCTGACCTTCTAATCAGTTTTCCTTTCTTCTTTGGTTCTTTCTCAGTTGGCTCCTTTCCTTTCTTCCTTTTCTTTCCAACTCCTTCTTCCTCAATGATAATGACCTTTCTTTTCAGATTTGAAAGATGAACAAATATTCCCCCATTATGTAAATGCCACAATTTGTCATTCACATAAATTCCTATCATCTTAAAGATTCTCTCACCAAGCTTAATAGGAGAAAAGGGGCAATTTGTCTCTCTTGGAAGTTTTAGCTTTTTGAAGCTAAAAAGGGCCATTAACGATTTTCATAAGGTCTCACATTTACGTGCTACATGTGTCGCATCATTAACTTAACAACATCTATTTGTTTGTTGCCCAACATTGTCAATATCACCAATGCATCTTCATTTGTCATTGAGGTTGCACTACCTTTCCTTGGTAGTATAAAAGAGTTAACAAACTTATGAAGAATTCTTATCAATAACTTAAACTCTGTGCTAAAAATATCTCTTCCTGTCCCTAAATCGATTCCATCATTCAATTAAGTAAATATCTATTCTTTTGTCAACTGTCCTATATTTTCATCATCATTGAATTCTTTAATGCCAAAGTATTTCAAAATATCCTTCTTGGTAATTTCTATTCTCTATCCTAACATAATTGATTTCTACATTTCTTGATGTTTACTATCAAGTTTTCTATAAAACTCATCAATCAAATCTCCATATATAACTCTACGTAAATCAGTTAGTCCACTTAAACCTAATCTATCTAAATAATCTTTCCAATAAAAGCTATTCTTCTCAAAGTATTCAAAGTCTAATTAAAATGAGTCTTTAATTAAAAGACTTTTACCTTTGACTGTGTAGCTTTTCTTAGGTTTCTCCTTTAAAGGGGTAATTGTAATCTTGGCTTTAGTTGACTGGTTCACTTTCTGGGAAGATTTTGATTTCTTCTTGACCGAGGTAGCTTTCTTAGGTTTGTGAACAAATTTTCTTAGTGTTAGAATAAGATCAGGTTCTGAAGGATCTCTTTTAGAGACTTCTTTAGAAGGTTTTTCCAAGGGTTCGGATTCTTCTGAATCAGCAACTTCTTCAAAGGAGCTGGATTCTTTATAATCGTGAACTACCTTCTAAATTGCTTCTAGGATTTGTTTAGAATGTACTTTAGAGGCATTCCTCTTATTTACTTCTTGAATAGCCTTTTCCAAAGGTTCATCTTAGAGTTCAAGTGTTAGGGTTCTTTCAGATGACCTTTGGTGTATTTCAATTGGATTTGATTGAGGGTTTACAGAGTTTGTAGTTTCTTGTTCATCAAGAACGATAGAATTCTTGGGGTCATTTTGAATTTTCAATTTGACTCCTTTAACTATAATGCGGTTGGATTTTTTAGGCGCCATTGGAGTTGAGAAAAATACGAGAGACAGAGAGGATAATAGGAAAGGTCTGATGAGAAGGAGGAAAAATAAGAGAAGAAATGAGACTCTTAATGAATTTAAACTACTAATTTCATTAACAGTTACCCGAGAATTGTGGATTCATTAGTGACATGCTAATCACCTACTAAGTGAATTTAGTTAATGGACCCACTAAGGAAGATTTTGTAGACCTACTAAAGAACATGATAATGCCTACAATGTTTTCGTGTCCAGTAGATTTCAAGTGAGCTTGCTAAAAAAAAAATCAAAACATCCATATAAAATTAAATGAAAAAAAAAATTAACAAAACGAATTACACACACTTAGTTCATTACAAATGAACTCAAATCTCAATTTATCCAGAGGTTTAGTAATAATATCAACAAATTGATATTAAGTGGAAACAAAATCAATACTTACATCATTATTTGCAACACGATCACATATGAAATGATGTCTTATTTCTATGTGCTTTGATTTTAAATGATGAACAGGATTTTTTGTTAAGTTAATAGCACTCGTGTTATCACATTTTATAGGAATATTTTTATAACTTATTCCATAGTCATTTAATTGTTGTTTTAACCAAAAAATTTGTGTACAACAATTTCCAATAAACACATATTCAGCTTCTGTAATTGAAAGAGCAACTGAATTTTTTTTTTGGAAAACCAAGAAACCAATTTATCTCCTAAAAATTGACATATTCCTAAAGTACTCTTTCTATCTATTTTGCAACCTGCATAATCAGCATTTGAATATCCTATAAGATCAAAATTTTTACTTTTAGTACACTTAATTCTCAATTTTGTAGTACTTTTTATATATTTAAAAATCTTTTTAACTACAGTTAAGTGTGTTTCAGTTAGTAAATTCCAAAATCTAACACATACATAAGTGTTGAATAAGATATCAAGTCGTGAAGCAGTTAAATACAATAAAGATCCAATTAAGCTGCGATAAAGTTTTTCATTTACCTTTTTGCCATTACCTGTGATGTCAAATTTTGTTGAGGTACTCATAGGTATTGATGAATCCTTAGTATTTTCAAAACAAAATTTCTTCAATTAGAAAAACTAATTATTCACTAATATATGTCTCTTTTACAATCTTTTAGAAAGTTTGAAGACTGAAATAGAAAAAATAAACATTCAAAGACTTAATTAGAAAAAGTGGTAAAATTTGTAGATTAAAAGTATAGCTTTCCCTATAGTTAGCATGCTAATGTTCAAAATAGTACGATCTTTAATTGGATGCACATATCACCATTTGTTTTGTTAATGCATTCGAATATAGAGGACATTACATATACCTCTACACAATCAAATCTTAATGTGTACACTAAAAATCAAAATATAACATAATTATATATGATTTTTAATTATAATATCAATCATCGTACTAAGTATAAAATTCTTAAACTTCAAATGCCTCTTAAACATTCATTAACACAATTGTGGCCATTTGGATTCACATGTGTAATAAAGAAATTTATTAGGTTTTAAGAGTAAATCTCCTAATCAAACCCACATATTAAACATGTTTATATCCAGCTAAACCCATTTGTCAATTAACAAACGAAAAATAATCTTAACTCTACTCTCAAGTCTAAAAGAAGAGTATAAAGAAATGAAGGTTTTCATAAAATTGATATTTATACCAAAAAAAAAAAAAATTACTTAACTCATAAATATAACAAATTACGACACATATAGTCATACCCAAGGTGAAGTTTAATTAAAAGTGATAATGTAACTCATCTATTCTATTACATATTAATATTGCGCCTCGATCTACTTGGATATCAATGATAATATCTAAACTCAAATATCCTCTATTAGTTTTTTAAGAGAGACCATCAAATAATTTGAATAGAAAAATATTAATATAAATATAAAAGAAACACTAATGATGAAGAAATTAAGAAAATAGTTTGTCATTTCTTTCTTTTTCTAGTAATTCCACAAATTTGCATATTAAGCAAAAATAAGTTTATATGTATACCATAGATTTGAATAATTTAAGCACTAAAGGTCCGTAAATCTATATCATTAGGGGAAGTACAAGGCCTTCCGTGTGTTAAATATCTATGAATGCTATAATCATCTATAACACTAAGAAAAGAAAGAAGATATTGAAGTCACGGTAAAGATAGCGGAATGGAAGTCACGATAAATGTGGTCCAAAGAATATATTTAGAATGGTCTTATATAGATATGTGTTTGTTATTCCTTGTCAGATAACATTATATTAAAGAAAAAAAAAAGCATTTTTTAAACAATTCCATGATTGATTTATTTATTGAACTATTTATAATTTTAAACATTCATAACGTGGATTTAACGTCTACACGTGTACAGTTAAAAAGATATCAAAGTATAAAGTTGTTAAACAAATGGGCGTGACATCATGTGAAAGGTATATGAACTTATGATGTGCATATTACAGCATAAAATATCTTAAAATGAAATTTGTGTATCGTACCAAAGAGAAGACAGTGATAAAATTCATAGCACAGGAAAATAGGTCATCATGTAAACAAGACCTTGCGATCTATAAGCAAAGTCAACGCTCTTAAATTTCCACCTTGACACGGTATTATAAGAAGTATAAAATTAAAGGGGGAAAAAGGATTTAAGAAATGAAATCCAATTATTAATATAGAAGATCCATATTGGGGTTACATTAGAACTTAGGTTTAAATTTTAAAAGAAATGTTGTAAAACCTTAATATTAAATAGGTTTCACAAATCTATAAATAAGTTTCACAAATCTATAAATAAGTTTAGATGTTTAACCTAAACTTGGATATATTATAAAATGAAGTTTGAACTTATTTAACATGTTTATGATTTGTATCGATATTTTTTAAGATAGATAGATTTATAATCATATCATATCTGTATTGTGTTTAAGCTTATAAGTTGGATGTCAAGTAATTCATCCTCAATATTCTTAATTTTTTATTACTGTTAATTAGTAATACAATTTTTAAAAAATAATTTATATTTTATTTAGTTAGTTTGGCCACGATTTCTTTTTCAGACACATGCGTCTTGGTAAATGAATTCATGGTTGGTCAAATGTTTCAATATGCAGTGTAATGATTATTTCGTGGACTCTCCCTCTGGAGGATTACTTATCACTTTCTCTTTCTAAGCATTAATTATCAGTATTTTAAGCAATAATGAGGAATGGAGGAACATAGAATTTCTACTTATTTTGAAAGTTGAACTTTAAAGTTAATATAACCAGTAATGGAACCATGACCTTGTCCATTTGCAGACGAACAAGTTGGTTCCTCTCTTCTAAGATTAAACATGTCTTTAGTGTTGCTTGAAGGTAATTAATGCAGATGTATTTTCCTTTACGGTAAAAGGTTGTTGTAAGTTGCAAAGATACCAAGCGCATTTACCAAATGCAACTATTTCTTGCTAGTTAACTTGTCCGATTAAGAGCATGAATTCATACCAAAGTTGTCATTTACATTTCCATGACCCTGCATATCTGGTCTTGCTTTGTGGGGTGGGGGTGGGTGGGTGGTGCGGTGTTGTTGCAGGGCAGCCGTATACTTTATAGGGTTAAGGGAGGAATTGAATATTATTTCATTTCATTTCAAATATTAATGAAAATATACATTGTATAAATTATCCTTTCCAAATAACTTGCATTGGAGCTTGGTTGGCTTAGTTTAATATTTGAGTCATGTTTACTTAAGTAATATTTGTATGATGAAAAGGAAGGAGCTCACTGGTGCCTTAATAAAATTAACATCATCGAGTTATTTGATATGAAAAATCAAGATGAATGATCATTTATACTGCAAAGATTTATAGGCACCATTGGATGTAGATAGTGCAAAGTCAAGGATATATTTTATGATGAGTAAAAAATTATTGTGATACAACTATTAATTATATCCACAATGAGCACACGACAATGTTTATCATTATCTTGCTTAAGAAACTTGAACATTGGATATGTCTATAAGCAATTTTCCCTGCAACACTTAAATAGGAGTAATTTTTCATATTATTTATATGTTTTCAATGACTAATTTTTTAGTCCTACGATAAGGCAATCAAGCCCGACTAATGCTGTTTTAGGCTTGGAAAATGCTCTTATATAACTAGCCCTTTTATTTTTTTTTAAAGATATTTTAAGCATTTTTAGTGATTCTTTTTAAATATAAATAGTTTTTCTATCTATTCTTATTTCTTTACAAACAATCATTCAAAAATAATACAGATTTGAATATCTATCTTTGCATCCACTACATCAGATAACTTATGGAGAAAATTGAAGTGCATGGATGAAAGGTAGACCGCATTAAATAGTGTTTCTTTAATAGGAAGAATTATGAACTGTAAGTATCTTATTGCTAATCATTTCCTTTATGCTACGAGATCCCAAGGCATCAAGAAGCATAATGGCTTAATGTACAAAATGTAAGCCCTACAACTAGCCATTCGAGGTTTCGATCGGTTAAAAGACTTGATCGAACCTAAATTATAAAGTAAAACTAGAAATATTAGTAAAAATGATCCTGTAAGTTTGAATTTAAGAAAATAAGCAATAAAATAAAAGATTTTAAAATTTTCAAATTTTAAATATATAACTCGTTATTTATTGAAAATGGTTAAAATGCATTCCGATAATTAACGAATCGCTAAAGATAAATTATATGTATACTAAAAATAATAGAATAACCTAAATAATATTTAAGAATATTTATTTATAATATATATGAATTTACATGTAAGTATAAATATGCGTAATTACTTAAAATATACAAAATGTGCTAAAATAATACTAAATACTTAAAGAAAATTCATAATTAATTAAGGAAAAATCAAGAAAAATTAGGAAAAATAAGGAAGGATCCAGAATTGGGTTGTGGTAGCTGGGAAAAATAAGAAAAAAATTGGCCAATTAAATTAAGACAACACAAAAACCAAAAATTAAGGGATAAGGCAATTGTCTTGTTCAATTTAATGCACAATAAATCCCCTAAAGCTCTATAAATAGCAAGAAAAATCATAGAGCTCATTTAGGTAGTTTGGAAAGTGAGAAAAATAGAGAGAGGTGAAAATTAAGAGAAAAATTTGGGTTAGAAAAAACTATGCAATTACGACCTTTAAAGGGAACCCCCACCAGACGAGCAGCTGGAAGTGGACAGTAATCACCATCACCACCACACGGTGGTAGTAGTGCCCAAGCCTACCGACAAGGCCACGGCGGCCGATGGTGGTCGGAGCCACCCAAATCGGTGAGTCCGATTTCCAACCCGATTCTTGTGTAATTTTGTAAAAATAGTAAATATTATTAGAAAATTATAAATTTTGTTATTCTGGAATATTTTTGTATGTAGTTTGTAAGAAAAATATTATTTTGATGAAAATATGTCTCATAATATAGAGTCCTTAAGAAATTATGCAAAACCGAGTATATCTCGATTTAGAAATAAATAAGCTTAGGAGTGTAGTTTGGAGCTCAATTTTTTTTTAGAATTCTTATATAATAAGGACAGTGCTATGAAGCCATTTTTTTAAAATTAATTTTCGAAATTTTTAAGTTAATTTTTAGCCCTAAAATGATGGAAAAAAATGGGTAATTTAGAGTTAATTAAGGAATTTAATGATTAATTACTAATTTAGTGAATCATTAGATGTTTTAGGATGTTAAAATCTGATGGAGGATGATACTTGTAGCATTAAGGGTGTTAGATGTAATTATTAGGTTAATTATGTAGTAAACAAGTAATAGGGAAAAATAGTTAATTTTAAGTTAATTTTGTAAATTAAGGAAATTAGGAGTAAAATCTTATTTAGGATGAATTTAGACATTTTGAAATGATAATTGATGTTTAGGGATGGTAATTAAAGTGATAGAAATAGTCGAAGTGTATTATATACATAAAAGGTAATAATACATAATATGTAATTTTTAGAAATATAATAAATAGAAAATATTATAATAAAAATTGATATTTTAATAATAATAAAAATGTACAATAAATCTGATAGAAAACTTGAATTTATGTAATTATATGAAAAATGTAAAAATTTCTCACATTAAGAGTGAATTCGGTATACTAATATGGATTTAAGTGTACCAGGTAAAATAAATACTGACTAGGGGTAATGATGGTATTTAGGAGATCGGGAAGTAATATGATTAATTTCACATTTATGGGTTGAAACGAATTTCTAGGGTTCGAGTATAAAATAATACTTAGGAATCGAACTAGAACCTAATTTAGAAATCGATGCGGAAATCGATGTGGAAATCGAACCCAAACCTAACCCTAAACCTAGAATAATTGTAAAAGACTTAAGACCTAGATAATTAGGCATATTAAACCCTAAACAAAACATAACAATAAGCGTTATAGAATAAAATGAACCTATAATAGTTATATGAAAAACTGAAACCACGTTTGTGTTATAGGGATGATCGGTGATGGCCTGAGCAAGTTGGACCTCGAGTGAGTGAGTGAAAAGTCGAGGTAAGTTGGGATTAATACAATACTGTATTTTGGAGGCTTGAGATTATGCTTGGTTGTGCTTGTTAAATAGTTGGATGTATGCATGTGCTTGATTATAGGTGATGTTATGATTCTGTTTGTTGCTCTGATATTTATTGTATGATTTGTATGAAATGATTGATCACCCTAAACTGAACTTAATCAAATATACGACCAGTAATCATAATCGGACATGCATGGCAACTCGTTAGGGGAACCTAAGACTCTCCGGCCAAATACCGACCC
This sequence comes from Lumnitzera littorea, assembly GCA_024138015.1. Lineage (NCBI taxonomy): Eukaryota > Viridiplantae > Streptophyta > Magnoliopsida > Myrtales > Combretaceae > Lumnitzera > Lumnitzera littorea. The sequence continues at coordinate 88,681,216 of JAMXBB010000011.1, forward strand.
TTTTGAAAGGGATAGCGTAGGATTGGATAATGGTCCCTTCTTCATCCTTAGCCAAACTAAGTGACAGGAGAGGAGGTCGCGGCGAGAGTGAAGTCAGTAGTTCGAAGGTAGTCACGGGAGGAGCGAGGTCTCCATTGCACAAGCTTAGGTTTGGTCGTGAGCTGTTGAATTAATGGCAACTCCTCAACCCGGATTAGAGCGGGTACAATTTCTCTAATCTCACGACGGGCCGGACAACGTCGTGTGATGACATTTGCTTACACATGCACTGTACCTAATAAGTGATTGAAAACCTTGTTGTGTGTATGGTATAGTTTTAAGTCCTTCATCCTAACTTACTGAACTGTGGTTGCTCACATCCCTATAGACGTCGTGTAGGTGCTGGCTAAGAAGCGGCATATAACTACTCTGAAGCTAGCAATTGCTGGATCCTAGGAAGTGAGGAAAAACATTGAAAAATAAACACATTTTTAAGGTCTATGTTTTTATTTTAGAATTAGTTTTCATTTATAAATAATGTAATAACTAGGAAATATATTACAGAGAAATATTGTAAACTTTAATTGCAACAACTGAATTATAACATATATATATAATTCCTCACTTTTATAGGTAAATGATTTATTTAAATTACAAACTGTTTACTTCAAAGTGGGTTAGTCATGGATGCCTTGTGTAGATCAGGTCTAAGATAGCGGTTGTAAGGTCAACTTTTATCTTAGGATGATTTACACGGCGAGGCTGTTACGACTCTGCCGCTTCGAGGCGTGACATAAAAGATAAAAAGCGATGGTAGATATGCGAGCCTCACATTTATTCTTCTCAAAGGAGGGCAATGATAAACTTAGGTTGAAGGTGAAGAAGAGTGGCTCAAGACAATGAACTGCAAAGAAATGTCGATACTAGAAGTTACAAATAATGTGGAGTTTAGCATTAGTAGCTATTGCAAGAGGGAAACCATAGAGGTGATCCTTATAGATGACTTTGAGTTTGTTTTTCCCGTAGACCTTTTCAACAAGATTAATGTCATTATTATTCTTTAGTCTAATTGTATTTGCTTGCTTAACATAAAGTTAAGTATATATTTCCAATTATTAGGAAGACTAGCCAAGCTACAAAGTTCATCATGAGAATGCATATCATGGAGGAGGAAACTAGAACACTATTACCTAAAGAAGAGGAAGGTTTGCCTCTAGTGAAGGAAACCTTAAAGGAAGTCTATAGCGGGACCAATGAAAAGCAAGACCAAAGGAATTGTTGGAACAATTAAAGTCTCATTGATGAAGGATAGATTAAGACAAAATAATGCTACACATTCATCTAATAAGAGATAAAAAACTATTGATTGTTAATATTGCCCAATGGACATGGATGTTGGTTGGATAGGACTTATATGGTGAAGCTTAGAATATATGAAAGTCTACAATTAAAGATGTGACGAGAACATTGCTAGATCGAATGAGTGAGAAGGTTATGGACAAATTCCTTGGAACCCTAAACTATCACTTACTAGGGGGGGTGCAACCTTGAAGGCTTAGATGAGTATTATTTATGATTGAGGTCTACCTAAAAGTGTTGTAAATGTAATTGTCTAGATTCATTGTATATTAATAGATGGCATAAGTGAATGTATTAATTATGATAACATATACAACTTAATCATAGCCATTAAATTAAATAGAGCTCAATCATTCAATTGAAATGACTTTACATAAAGAGAGTTTTTTCTCTTATTTGTAAATCATCTATTTTTTAATGAAGTCACATTGTTTCACAGCATCTCTCTCCATTTCTGATATAGGCAAGTTTACATATCAATTTATAATATAACAGATATAAGTTTGAATGTTGATCCTTCAAAGACTCTAACTACTGGTATTTACTAGGTCTCTATTATCTAATCGACAAATTAAATTTCAAGAAACTTAAAGAACCTAAATTAAATTGCAACAATTAATAGATTAATATCTAATGAAGAATTATTCAAGAAATTATACAAGAAAGTAATAAAATTATAAATTACTTCAAGATTCGCAAAAATATATCTAAATCTTTGCTTCCCTTAAATCTAATGTGTGATTTTCCTAAATATAATATAATTTATTCTTTAATCTTTTTTAATCAAGAGAATTCTCTATTAAGGTTAATAATTTTCTCAAGTCAATTAACCCTAACGTTAAAATCACTTATTAAAATTTCTTCTCAATAGCATGATCTAAGTTACATTATTGAACAACGAGTTCTCTATGCTTTAATTCAAAATTCCAGAAAGATCTTGTAAATTATCCCTAATCTTACAATAATCCTCATTAATTATACTTAGATTTAATTTTATAAGAAATTTCTCGATTCTCTTATAAGATATTAAACTCTAGATTACTATCTGTAGAAATAATAACCTAAATTATGAAGTAAACATAGTTGAACCAAGAAAAGACTAAAGAATTAAATTAATCCAATAATATTTATATCATATGAATAGATTTAGGTTCTATAAGACCTCGATATTAAGGATTTACTCTCTATATATCCTAAAATAATATTCTAGAACCAAAGAGTAGAAAATTTTAAAAAAGAAAATTAAACCAAAGAGTAGAAAATTACAAAAAAGAAAATTATGAAGTCTAAATAAGATTGAATCTTGAATTCTTAATGGTCTTTCGCTCCTTGAGTGTTCTTCTCTTGAAAAGTTCTCAAAATTTGTGTTAAAAAATTTATCTTCTTAAATAAACCTTAACAAGACTTTATATAGGAAGTGATAAAAAAAAAAAAAAGGATTGGTTGGAAAAGACACAATCATGTTTTTTAGTCGTGTCCTTAGTTGTGATAGTTAAAAATAAGTTTTAAATTCACTTAGAAATGACACAGTCAAGTTGTTTTGTTGTATCGATTTTCAAACCTTCATAACTTACTTATTTTAGCTTTGATTTAAGTGAAATTTGTTTCCATCTTCTTATTTTCTTGCATAAATCGTTTCAAAACGTAAAAAACAAAATTTTACTTAATTAAGTATCATTATCTAAAAATAAACTTAAATATTAAGAAAAAATCATAAAAAATTACTAATTAAAATATATGCAATAAAGAACTTATCAATTTCCTATCGCTATTTTTTTATGTTAGGCTGACTTAGCATCTTAATAAACTTTAGAGTGTCCGAGTAACACATAGAGAACCTTTGAGTTGAGTAAAACCTCATAGCACAACGCTTACTAGAAATGACATTAGTTGACTGGTTCATAGAAGTTGTTAAGTGTAATTATCTCCAATCTCATAATATTTAATGGTAGAATTTTGAGAACTTTACAGATTCAATTATCTTTTCTTTTCTTTTCTTTTTTTTTCTCCCCAAAATGGAAGCATTGCTATCATATAAAAGGGCTTACATTTTTCTTTCCCAACTACATTATAATTTAAGAAGGGGAATTTGAATCTAGTTTATTTTATTGGAAGAGCAATGTTTATACTACTAGACTATAATGATTCTTGCAGAAAAAAAAAAAAAAACTTACTTTGTTTTATTTCTTTACCCAAAAAAAGGACTTACTTGAAACATCATTTTTTTATATCCTATTTAAATTGTTTCTTTTATTTGTATCTTATCTGTATCTATTTTATATTTAATTTATATCTATTTTAAATTTGGTATTTGAAAAATTGTCTCGTATTTGTTTCTTTTTTATAATTATGATGAAGGTGTTGATGTTCTATTTGGATTGTCTTTTTTTTTTTTTTTGCATCTTATATGCATTTATTATGTATCTAATTTATATTTATTTAAAATCTAGTATTTAATTAAAAAAAAAAAACTTACTTTGTTTTTTTACCCAAAAAAAGGACTTACTTGAAACATCATTTTTTTAGATCCTGTTGGGATTGTTTTTTTTTTTTTTATTTGTATCTTATATGTATCTATTCTGTGTCTAATTTGTATTTATTTAAAATTTAATATTTGAAAAACTGTCTTATTTGTATTGTATTTGTTCTTATTTTATAGTTATAGTGAAGGTGGTGATTAGAGTATCTAAATTGGAAAATAAAATTTTACATACTTCTAAAAGAAAAGATTTAAGAAAAATACATTTTATGTATTGAAGATGATTATTTTAATTGATATTTTTATAAATATGAATAAAATAAAGAGTAGATAAATTCAACTTTATTGAGATTTATTGGGCAATTAAATTTTAAAAAGAGATATATGGAATTGTTTTTCCATATTTTTGTGTCTTAGTCTTGCCAAATATAAGATTTAAATAGATATAAAAAAGACACTAATAAAATGGAGAAAAGATAAATCAAATATAGCCATCAACATAATTTAAATTTAAAAAAATTAATTGCAGTTTCTTTAAAGTTTCCAATGTTGTAGATTTGATTTTATTAACCCTTTATAAAAAGGGAAAAAAAAAAGATTTAAAAGGAGATTATAAGTTTTGGGTTATGTATATATGAAATAAAGCAACAGGAGTTTTTACTTAAATGCAACAACCCAAACGGATAGACTAGTTTCACTTATAGTATGATGTTACAAAACAATTTTAGGTTCTTTGAGAAAAGTAAAAGCCGAGAAATCATACTATCGTAAAGTATACAGCCGTTACTAAATACAATAGAGTGATCTTGATTTAAAAAAAAAAAAAAGAAGAATAATGATAATTAAATAACTACTCAGCTTTTGAAAATCCTTCTCCTCCCCGAGAAGAGGCAGCAACAGCATATCTGCATGAGAAAAAATACATCTATGAATGAAACCAAAATATCTAAAACTTTATAATTCAGTAACATAAATAAATAGTCTCTTAATGAGATAAATTATATGTGATTTTCCATTCTCTCTACTGTTGTAATATATATAAGGTTAGAAAAAAACAAAAGAAACGAAAGCTTTGAATTCTTTGCAATATTTGTCATTTGGTGAATATAAATGCATTTTTCCAATAAATTGGACAAGTAATTGGCACCAGATAGTAAAATAGAATACTAAGTTTTGAATAACGATTTCAAACCCCTCAGATATCTAGCAACAAAGTGAATGGCTACATGTTCAAAGCTATTGGTTATGCTACAATTAGAACACATACTTTATCATCGACGATGGAAGGGTTCATGCGTTGAAACAAGGTGGGACTCTAATCTTATAATTTGTAAGCTGGAATGAACTTATCAATCCAATGGAATGGGGTTCAAATGATTATTATAAGTAGGGATATTTTTGAAATAAAATTCCTGTCACATGTGGAATGGACGAGGAAAAAATAATTAGGGTTAGCATTCTTGCGAAATAGCGATTTTGCTAACTAACATGAAAAGGACCATTTCTGAAGTAATGAATATAGAATGGACTTCTATTATAGTGCAAGTATGAGGCATTTAGTAACAATAAAAGTTGGCACATCAACCAACCTTTTAGATAAGGGTTAAATTGAGAAAGGAGAAGTTTTGAAAAAAGAATCCCCTAGTTAAAATCGTTTTAAGATAATATTACCAACATTTAATAAATAAGTGTAAACTTATATAGATTGAGCAAGCAGGTTTACGATGAGCAGAACAAGAAGACCTTTCTTCTATGTACTATAAATATAGATTTTCAAATCTTAAATTTATTACCTATCTTGTGACCTATATAATTAACTTAAAATATATACACCATAAAATCTATAAGGTACCCACAATTTTTTAATTATTTTTACTTTTTTTCTTGTTTATAATATTACAATAGCTCACACACGAAATTGTAATATTTAAATTAAAAGTTGACATTGCCATTAAACATAGATTAAAGATAAAGCAAATATAATAAGTTTATTTAAAAAACATAAAATGATTACAAAATCCTATATACATAAATCAAGTGGCAACTTAATTTAAGGATGTCGTATAAGTTTAAGTATTTGATAAACTGCTAATCTAAAATGGCGGTGTAAGTAAGGTGGATTTGGTTAGACTTTTTTTAATAATTGTCGAATATAATTATATTTATTAAGCAATATTTTGTCCGGTGCACATGTTACCCTACAAAGATTGCAAACTTACAGGATACCATATGACAAAAAAATAACAACATACACGGTATAGGTTGTACGTAGATTATGGTGGATATTAGGTTTAGTACCTCACACAAGAAGTGTAGGTTGAAAAAATTTGGACTTAGACCTACCTTTTAACATATAATACCTACCTTGAAATCTACTGGACCATGTAGTGCAGTTTTGATGCTCAGCTTTACTTTCACATATGATATGAGCTTTTTATATTCATTACTTAACCGGTAATAAGTGATGCATAACAGAAATGTCCATGGTCAAGGATATTGATGCTCCATTTTAGAAAGAGGAAAACTTTTTCCCACTAGCAATTCTCATAGTTGTTAACTAATCTTGTAGCAATGACCTCCCACCACCACTACTAGTTGCAGCTCTAACATAACTATGACAATATTTAACACCAACAAAAAAAAAAAGAGAGGTTAAAACATATAGAAAAAGGAACCACACCCTTCGAACGGATGCACATATGTTGTAATGTAGCATGAAATTTTAGATAGGCAAGGTATTGCACATACCCTTGACTTAGAGGAGGAGCCTCCTTGTTTCCTCTGACCATCTTCATAGTTGCTCGGTTGTGGGGTTATCGTGGGTAAAGTAGTGGAAGCAATCTGTTTTTCTTGTTTCACCTTGTTGAAGATGACAGTAAAACTTTCTCCTGATCTAGGGTCTGTTTCATCCCAAGCCCCAAATTTTGGTATCGAAGCTGTTCTGCGATGCTGTCAGCAACATAAACGAAAATAAATGTCCATCGACTGAAACAAATCAAATGATAATTCAAAAACATCATACTAGTGAAGAAATGTCGAGCAAATTCAATAGCCTTGGAGATATAATTGTTTGGCTAATTCTATAAAAGAGGACTCCAGGAATCCAACTTTCTAGATGTGTTCATGATAACAATGTTGGCAAGTCCTTTTGGCCTATAAATATAGAATGATACTGATATGATAAATGAACTTCCTATATTACGTATTTTGTTAAAGTAAAATACGAGACTCAATCTTATCCTTTAATTGTTACCCATATAATTTTCTATGAATCAAGTCAGATTAGGATTTTTTACAATAGTTCTTGATTATATATATATGAATGGAAACCACTTAATTAAAATAAAAAAACAGATTGAGAGAAAATCTATTAATCAATAGCTGCTGGAGTTATGTTGATTTTATTCCATTGCAGTTATTTTTCTATAAAATTTTATATACAAATTGAGATATTTAATTTAACAGTTGGTATCAGAGCTGTTTTTCATCTCCAATTTGATTAATGTTTTCTCTTATTGAATGGGTTTAAGTCTTAAATAAGCCATGATTAATCAAATCGGTTTCCTACTGTTTTTAATGTAATATGGAATCTCTTAATGTACAGTCGCAAACTCTTTTTAAGTTTTTTGCCTAATTTGATCTGGAAGATTGCTTAAAGTGCTGATAAAGATTTACGTGGATTAGTTAACTTAAAAATATATAATATCAAGTTCAGACACACGTATGTCGGAATATATTTTGATAAATGATTAATAGAGATTATTGGGATTTGTACTAAATTAGCATTCTAGCCCTCGACCTTCATATCGTTCTAAGTAGAATTTGACGTTCTAAGCGTTACCTGTAGGCTATAATCGTGAACTGATTCTTTTAACATGTTGAAAGCCCATGTATGTTAAATAATAATAATAAAAAAATATTTATATATAATCATGAATTAATTTTTATGAGTGTACATAGGAGTAGCTACAACATCTTTAATTATATAAAGATTATATATTAAGTATATTTGACTACATATAATAAATAACATCGATTGTGATTAATCATGTTAAATATAGTAAATTTTATCCAAAATAAAATTTAATTATATTTTTAAGATTAGTCGAGGAATGAATAACAAACTATTTTTCTTAATTTGCCCATAAGGATTAAGAAACGAAATATAATTTGTTTCATCATGAAGTATATTTATGAATCTTTAAATATAACTTAATCCAGGGTAGTTTCATTTGTTATACGATTCATAAACTTAAATAATGGTTTCTATTTGTTTTCCCTCAACTAAAGTTAAAAAAGGTATGTTTGTTATTCTATATAGTTTTACAACATATGAAATTTTTCTTATATTAATTGCGAAGTTTCCGATTTGAATATTAATAATTGTATAAGATATAAAAGGAGAGAAATTTTCTCCAATTGGGGTGCATAGATATTGATTACGCTAAAAGGAAAGATGAACTACCTGCTCTTACTGAGGCTAGCACTTTAGCTAAAATTGCTCTATGTGAATGTTAGGAGCAATCTAATCAAGACAAAAATTAAAACTAGCTCTCATGGTTCAATTGGAGATTGTAACAATGTCAAGGATTTGTCAAAAGCTATTGATAAACAATTTGAGTCTTCAACTAAGGCCCTTGGTAGCACTTTAATTGCCAAGTTATCATCAATAAATCTCACCAATGTGAGAGACATGTGTAAGCACATAATGCAATCGAGGGAGATTGAGGCTCAATTAAAGTCTCTTGAAGTTGACATGTCTAAATTTTTCCTTGTACACTTCGTATTGAATTATCTTCCATCTCAATAGTCCTTTCAAAATTTGTTACAACATTTATAAGGACAAATGGTCAATTAATGAATTCCTGACTATGTATGTACAAGAGAAAAGAAGGTTGCTTATGGAAATGAGAGAAAGAGCATATACGATAAAGCAAGGAAAAAAATAACAGGTAAGTTAAACCAAAAAGGAAGTATAAAATACTCGCTCAAGATGGCATAAAAAAGGAATCCAATTGCTTCTTTTATAAAAAGAAAGGACACATAATGAAGGATTGTGCCAATTATAAGGCTTTACTTGAGAAGAGAGGTGCTTCCATCTCACTTATTGTTATGTATCTAATATAATTGATATTTGTTATAGCACTTAGTGGATTGATTTTGGTTCGACATCCATGTCTACATACCTTACAGGATTTTCTAAACCAAAGGAAGCTAGTGGGAATGAGATGTCCTCACATATGGAAGCAATTAGAACATGCCATTTCATTTTAAGCTCTGATTTTGGTTTAGAATTTGAAAAGACATTTTATGTACCAAGTTTTTCTAGAAATTTGATTTTAGTTATACGAATTGCACCTTTGGGTTTTTCTTTTACCATAGATACTTCTTTAAAAATATTTTTTAAATCAAAACTTATTAGAGATGACATAATTGTTAATGAGCTTTATCAAATCGATTTACAGAATGATGTTTTTCAAAATGCTATGCATGTTCAAGCTAGTATTAATATCCATTAGAATGATTAAAAGATTGGTGAATGATGGAGTACTTGGTACTTTAAAGTACATCAATTTTGATACTTGTGTAGACTACATATAGGGAAAGTAGATTAATAAGGTAAAGAAAAGTGCTAAGAGGAGTTTAGACCTATTAGACATCATACATACAATATTTACTGTCCATACATGGACATGTATGGTCAAAATACTTCATCTCTTTTATAGATGACTATTCACGATTCGTGTATCTTTACTTGCTTCATAACAAAAATGAGGCATTAGATACTTTTAAGGTGTTTAAAGCAGAAGTTGAGGAACAATAAGCAAATTAAGATCGTAGGATCAGATAAAAGTGGAGAATATTGTGGTAGATATATTTTAGATGGATAAGCACTTGGCCCTTTTGCGAGGTTTTTTCAAGAGTATGGGATAGTTGCCTAATATACCATACTTAGGTCTTCGGACCAAAATGGTGTAATAAAAAGAAGAAATTGAGCATTAATCGACATGGTGAGAAGTATGCTTAATAGTTTTAAGGTGTTCAAATCCTTGTTGATTGAAGCTCTGAAAATGACAATGCATATACTAAATCGAGTTCCAACCAAGGCTAAATTTAAAATGCCATTTGAGTTTTTCAAGTATTGGAAATCAAGTTTGTGACATATACGTATTTGGGGATGCTCATCTGAAGTAATAGCTTATAACCTAGAAAAAAATAAATTAGACTCAAGGATGATAAGTTGATATTTTATAGGGTATGCTAAAAAATCCAAGAGTTACAAAGTTTATTATCCATCTCACAACACTCTAATTGTAGAATCAAGAAATGTAAAATTTTTTGAGAATGACTTAATTAGTGGGAGTGATCAATCTCAAGATTTAATTTCTAAGAAAGATCATTATGGTACTTAAACTTCTACTTTAAGTGAAAGATCGATTGTTATATACGATACCCCTTAAGTCTATATCGGTATTGAACAACCGACTATTGAAGTTCCGAAAGTTGTCTATGATTTAGTTGATCCAACTATTCAATAAGTTCTTGAAATTGTTGAACAACCAAATATATAACTTGCTTCTCAATAGGATGTTGGTACAACATTAAGAAGATCGACTAAGAAAGGAAATCAACAATCCCTAGTGATTATAATGTGTATCTACAAGATTTTGACTATCGTGTTAGAGCCAAAAATGATGTTAAAACGTTTTCACAAGCCATAAACTACAATAAATCTGATTTGTGGTATAATGCCATAAAGGATGAGATGAATTCTATGACATCTATGGAGTCTAGGATCTTATCAAGTTACTTGATAATGTAAAGGCCATTGGATGTAAGGGGGTCTTTAAAACAAAAGAGACTCAAATGATAACATTGAAAGATGTAAAGCAAGACTCACTGTTAAGGGATTTGCTAAATAAGAAGGAATTGATTATACAGAGTCCTTTTCTCTTGCATATAAGAAAGATTTCCTTTATGTGATTTTGGCTTAAGTTGTCCATTTCGATTTGGAATTGCATCAAACAGATGTGAAAACAACATTTTTGAATGGGGAGCTGAAGTAGGTGGTTTATATGAAACAATGTGAAGGGTTCTCCTCTAATAATGGTAAGCATTTAGTATATAAGCTCAAGAAATTCATATATCGATTGAAACAAGCCTCCTATCAATGGTACTTAAAGTTTCATGATGCAATCTCTTCCTTTGGTTTTGAAGAGAATATCATGAATCAGTGTATGTAATAGAAGCTTAGTAGGAGTAAGATTTATTTCCTTATTCTATATATAGATGACATTTTGTTAGCAACGAATGATAAAGATTATATACAGTTCAGTATTAAAAAACCATGCAGGCTAAATGGGAGCATGTAATATGTATTTAATATTTTGAGCATTTCATTAATATAAAATACATAAAGTGTTTACATGAGATGCAATCCCATTATCTAATTGTGACTCAAAATTTTCCATAAACCAAGTCAATTTAGTGTTTTTTTAAAACAGTTCTTGATAGGAAAACTATATATATGAATGAAAACTACTTGGATCCTTAACCTCTACATATTGAAAAAAAAAAATTCAGAAACTACACATAATCAAGTGAATTTGTCGAGGGGTTAAATTTATCCAATTTCCAAAATAAAAAATAGTTTGAAAGAAAATTTACTGATTAATAGCTAGAGAGATACCAATTATATTCCGCTACAGTTACTTTTTTGTATAATTTTATATATAGATCAAGATATTTGATTTAACAGTTCCATTTAACTCAGTTTTAAGTATTTATAGTTACTTTGTTGATTGTTGTTATGATATAATGTTTCCACTTATAGTAGCTATTATTAATTTCATTTTGACAACTCCCATTAGCAAGCAGATTGTATTCGTATAGTAAGTAGAGTGTGGTGATAAAGGGTCCTGAGTTCAAACCTCGAATTTGTTGATTCTCTACCGTTAAGTTCTTATTAAGCTCTTATTGGAAATGCCAAATAAATACCCTTTGGAACCGCATTCCCTATCTAACTAAATAAGGCCTAGTGAAATTTGCAACAAGCAGCAAACCATTGTAGTCATAATGCATGAAAAGTATTCTTTATCAAACGTTGGCGTCCCAACACCACACCACCCCAAAAAATAAAAATAAAAATAAAAAAATCAACTTATCAACATCCTACAAAAGACGCAAATGCAGCTTCAACTGTAAACCGACAACCTTAGCAACTCGTATATTGTATGTTAGTGCTAGTGCAGTATTTTCGTCCTAAACATTTTGATCAACAATGTTCAAAAGATTTTTAAACAATTTCACAATGCTAGCAATTTGGTGCATTTTGTACATAGGGGGCATGACATGTAAGATCACAATGCAAAACTAAGTACATAGTTCATTTTCCGTATCTTGAAAGATACGATATGACATTTTCCGGTTTTCATTTTGTGATCCTATTGGTATCGACTTAGAATCGGGATGCATAAATAGGTACGGATGAAATATAGATAAGTATAGATTTTTTTTTTGTTTTTTTTTAAAGAAAAAAATAGATGAAACAGAATGATCTGACTTAACAGTATGCTTACCGTTTCATCAGGTGGCTGGCTTCCACTCTTCTGCCTAGTATGTCCGTGACCACCTGGCACCGATTGAGAGAAGCTGCTGGTGTTTTCAGTTCCTCCCCTCCTATACTCAGATCCAGGACGATTTCGGCTTTGTTGTCGGCGCAAATACTCAGAAGTGCTCCTCTCACTGCCAGAGTCCGATGTCACACTTCTATGGCTCCCAACCTTTTGTTGATCAGAAGGGGTTCTCCTATGACCACCGACCTTTTTGTGCCCTTCATTACTCTGCACGTATCTGTCCGAACTCGTATAGCTAAGACTATGCACTTGTTGGTTATTTTCACCACCACTTTCATTTCCTTCTCTTCCATATATATTGAAGAGATCAGGGTTTTCTTCAGGATCGTTAGGATTCATCTTTATGCCGGCTTTCTCTTTTCGCGCATTCTCGAAATATACAGTGTAAGGTACATTGTCACCATCCCAATTGCCAAATTTCGGTACATGTGAATGATGCTGTAAGGAAGACATTTGTAATAATAAGGGGCGGAAAATTGATGACTGCGATAAGGAGAAGACGATGATGAAAGGAAAATAAAGTTTAGAGCATGAGAAACCACATGTTTTGTTCTGGTTGTTATCAGTGCAATGCATCTTGCATAATTAAAGAGAGAAGATCATGTGAGACATGAGATTTTGTCTTTTTTAAGATATGCATTCAGTAACCTGGAGGTCACCAATTGAATTTTACTTTTAGGTGGATTTGTGGTTCTGTCTATTCAATTGAACTAAATGATTCTGCCCGTTTTCTCAGAAAACTGCTTCACTTAAAAGCCACTTTCTGTTTCCATGAATGCATTAATAAAATTTTCCGATTTATTTTTGGTCGAAGAAGCATCTTACAATCAACTCTTGAGAATATTATTTTCTGCAATTTGAAGTGAAATTTAGGCTTTTTAGTTGATTTAGGTAAAGTTGTCGTCAAAATAGTAGCCATGATATTTGATTTTTAATTAATAAGGGTAGACAGGATAAATTCATTCATTGTATGCCATAAAGGTTGGATTAACATGTTGAAGTTCATCTTCTTCTTCTTCTTTTTTTTCCTCTCTAACTATATTACAACTTTGGAGAGGAGGAATTCAAACCCAATCCTTTATGTTGGCATGCCAATATTTATGTTATTAAGCTAAATATTTTGATATATATTTCAAAAATATCATAAACGTTTTTAAGTAAATCAAATAAATGTTTAAACTTTTCAATATATTTCAAATATACTATATATTGTTGATGGTCGGTTTTAAACATAGGGCCTTAGGCCCAAGCCGATCTCCTTGACCCATAGGTTGAGCCCTCTAAAGCTTGGGTTGACCTCCCTCAACATTGATTTCCCCAAAATGGCTCATAGACCCTTTTGTATAGCTCAGTAGTATTTGCACAACCCACATGTCTATTTGTATGATACTTGCAATTCATCAAATGCAACACAATAGACAGAATTCCCTTGTGAAAGCTCAAGTAACTCAACTATACATCCCCTTAAAACTTTAAATGTGAGAAGATAAGCACAAAATTCAAAGCAATCATGTCATTTTACTGCGTTACAAAATCTTACTAATTTTAAGCCTTCAAAAACCTGGGAGAAGATGTCCTAGTTTGTAGCCTATAAGTTGATTAGAGTTTGGGACCCTAGCTTTACTCTTCCATTCCCTCTAAAAGGTAAGCAGGCATAATCTAACACCTAGACCCTTTGGTGGTTTCACACAATATCTTCTTTTGCACTATATCCTTCCATGAGAAAACTAACTTAAGAATTAGAGTAACTCGGTCGAACAAATCTCCAACTTTACTACGCATCACTATCTGCACTCTAGCTTGATCTCGAGAAGTCGTTAGGCCCAAAACCCTTTGCCTGATAGGGCCATTGCATTCTCTTGAAGAACTGATGACCCAACTACTCTATTGGCTAGAAGGCAACATGTATCATCATAACATCCTACTTTTTAAAATGTAATTTAAGCGTCTATTAGTACTTTCATCTATTTGAAGTATGGCCAAAACTTTGTCATTTATTTAGCTTACTCAAAATATTGATGACATATTTGAATATGGAGCTAAATATTCACAAAGTTCTTGTATCATCTCAAATCTATAATGTAGTGCAATACTTTTCTCATCGATAGATTATCAGGAGCGGTGGAAATATGTAACAGCAAATTTTATTTCAATTCGTGGTTATGCAAAGTGACGTGTTGGATTTTTATTCGATTTTGTCCACCGCCGAACATTATACTTAACATCTTACTCTTAATAAATCCTTTTTTCTAGATGCAGAGGCAGAAACACGAAACTTAATCATTTTCTCAAAACAAAAGTAGAGAGATAACGAAAATTATCATAATCCACCAGATATAACTAATGTTGTTTGCTTAGAGTTCTATGTCACGTCTGGTGTGTGACAGAAAACAGGTCAAGTTGTCAACATTTAATTCTCATCTGTATAGTGGTTGCAATCATAATCTTAGTCTACACTGTTCAATTACTAGTTGGCAGATCTACACCAAACTCTATTAATATATATATAAAGCAAGCAATCCTATTCATTTTCTAATTTTGTTTTTTATTTTCATAATGAATTGTGGGGTATTTATTATCACTCGTCCTTGCAATAAAATTAAGAATTTTCCTTACTGGGGTTTATAAGAAAACATGTAATTAGTACTTAGTAGTTTGGAAACCGTAGAGTAAACTTTGCAAGTGCTGGCGAGGGACATCCTAAAAGGATCTAGTATCAACTAGCATAAATAAAGGTTGAATAATCATAGATAACCAAATCCTTTACAATAATACTAAAAACTCATTTTTACTCTACGGAATTGGTTATATGAATCCTATTTCGTTGTTTTACTCCATAATGGACCATATTTTTCCTCCATAACTCTAGATAATCAATGAACACCTATTCCTAGTGCCCAACAAACCAAACTTTTAGCATGAACCAAAAGTTTAAGGGTTCAACACTGTAAACGAGAGAAGGCAGAGCACTTACAGCCATTTTTTTCAGGTGAGTTTTCAGTCTCTTGCGTTGTTGAATATAGAGGCAAAAAGAAAACCGTGTAGACTATGACTCAAATAGGAGATCCCAAAGAAGACTTGACCACTTCACACCATAGTTATGATGTTGCGCTTTTTTATTAGCCAATAGATATGCCTACATCAGTCCTGGGCAACAATGTCTTTGTTGTTGTCTCTAGTTCAAGCGTGGAACAGCCTACACGGTTTGAAGGCTTTTTGGTCGTCTTATTGGCACGTCCGGCCATTTCTTGTCTTTTGTTTACGCCTGCTTTCTTATGCACTAGTTATTATCCTCTAGAAAACCTCGGCCAATTTCTATTTGCCATGAAGATTTCATTTAAAAAAAAAAAATCGTAATTGAAAGAAAATATATATTTCTATTTTTGTAAGATTTGTCAAAAGGAGATCAGCTTTGTTAAATTTATTGGGATCTGCATTGTGATGGGTGTATCCATAAATAGAAGTGCTTGAAATAATTTAAAATTGTGTCTTCTATATATATATATATATATATCGACTAGAGAAAAGCTGCTCACCAAACCACTCCCAGTCAAAAAGCCAATCGTGACTTAATAATGTAAGCCGCTTTCTTGTCTCTATTTGATTGATTTAACAAACCGTGTAATTAAAAAAAAAAACTTAATTATTGCTAATTTGAATACAAAAATGATTTCAAATGATAATTACAAGGATAAAAGTAGGAAGTTAACATAAGAAAGTGAGGATTCAATTTACTGCTATCTGATTATAAAATTAGTTGATTACTGGGAGAGGCCTAGTCACTGGTCACTATTTTCTCTAGCATTAATCGAGAAGCAAATGGCAATAGATGTTAGCAACCTAGATTAGATCTAAACAGGATCGAGTCTAAATCGAGATCCGACCTAAAACCGCTCCACTGGGTCCAAGATTCATGGGTCCAATAGGTCTTGACCTGCCAGTATTAAAAAAAAAAAAAAAGAGAAAAAAAATTAAAGAAGAAAAACAGTGGGAAAGAGGCAAAATTAAATTTAATTTAATTTAAAAAAATACATATAAAATTGGAAATTTTCAAATAATTCAATTTAACTAGAAAAATATTATTTTCCATTTATATTATTTAAAAACTTGTCTAACTTGGTATATATAGATTTTTACTAAGAGGAAAAACCAACTCTAATCAAACGTAGGACTAAATTTTGCTTTTTGAAATTCTTTGCAATCTTTTAATTCTCTTTGTCCTGTATTATTGATATAACAAGTCAATATTTTTAATTTTAACTTTAATTATAAAAAAATATTGGGGATGTTATAGCTCAAAGGTTCGAAAATCGAACCAGTGAATCGGTATCAGTGGGTCTACAACCCAGCCTATAATCAGGATAAGCCAGGTCGAATCCGTGCTTGGGTCTAACCTAGATCTCTTACTTGTAGGTTCAGCGGATGACTAGAACATGAAAATTTACGCTCTGCATTTCACTGTCAACAAAATGTCCTAAGTAAGGTTGAGTATTGGAACCTATCAAACTTGGTGGATCCCACATGTTCAAGTAGATTCCACCGTAGACATTAAAAATCCTAAAGTAGCAAATGGTTATAAGTTTTTGGAACCTGTTGAATATACCCTCAAACCTACCATAGAATCTATCTAGAACATTTACCATACAAATTAAAGGTCCTAAACTATAGGACATCTTGTAAGTTTTTGCATTTGTAGGCTACTAGGTATTCAACCTATAAAACGTTAGTAGTAATTATAGTGAAATTTGATAAGTATGACATTATAAGCTATTATATTTTAAAGCAACACTAATATAGACAAATAAAGTTATATCACGTCTCCAATATTAATTGGTCCTTAGTTTTTCTATATATTATAATCTGTTCGTAATAACCATAAATCACTTAAAGTTAGGACAAACTGATAATTCCACCCTTAACCTCTTTTTATTTAGAGGCAGCTAACCTAACTTTTCTATTTACAGAAACCTTAGAGAATAGTTGAGATATCTCTCTCTTCTTCTGGCGTCATTGGTCCCTCTCACGCAATTTTTTGTCATTAGACAATTTTTCTAGCGGATTTCTAAGGGAATTAACAGTACATTGAAGAGATTCAGCTTTAGCTATTGTGAAAAACTAGGAAAACCACAATCTCTAAGTAGTGATATTATTGATAAATAAATAAGGTGAATTTTTCCAGTGGAGATTTGTTGGAATAAGGGAAACCAAAGATAAAGAGGAAGTCGTGCTTGAGGACAAATTGTAGTGGTATCTTTAATTCGTTTGTCGTAAGATATGTGTAAACTTGTTTAGATTATGTTTTTAAATTAGAAATTATGCGAAACTACCCTTAATTTTATAACCATAATATTGGAGATTTAGAGCCATAAAATTTAGGATATTGAAAATCATGATGTTTTTCAATTTATAATGTTAACAATAAATTTAAGAGATTTAGGAACTTATAATAAATTATAGAATTCAATGAACAGTGTAAAGCTAGAGATAATTTATTTTTTGAGGTTGACATGATTTTTATGGAATTGTGGATTAATAGGAATAAAAAGAGGATTTTAGGTTAGAAATACGATTGGGAATGCCTTGTGTTGAATTTCTAAGTTAGAAAATTACAAAAAATGGATTTTCTAGAAAAGCGATCGACCAAATTGCAACTAAGCCCACCACATGGAAAATTTGGCTGACCAAGATGAAAATAAACAAATCAAGTTTGGATAAGTAGCAACTTGGTTGGACTAGTTTCAAAGTTAGTTGACTAAGTTACCTTTCTAAGAGTGGTGGTTGACCTTATTAACCTTAGCCAATTAGATTGGGTCGCTTTAAGGATTTCGAGTTAAAAATATGATCATTCGTTGTAAATGAGATATTGATTGATTATGTTACGCATGGTTTTAGTATCTTCTATCAAATTTAGATTAGTTTAGTGTGTTAGGTTATATTTTGGTACATCAATCATTGATGTATGTTGGTTGTGTGTTTAGATTTAAGAAATGGATGTAAAGAATATTTAATTATGAAATTGTGTTTGTTATTCTTTCAAGAATATTTATATATGAGATGATGTTTGTTGTTGTTCGTATATCTAGTATTTGGCTATGAAGGTTAAAAGTGTTCTACTAGAAACTGTAAGAACATTTGAGAGGATATGGCTAATAGAATTAGGCACTAAATTGTCATTTGTGAGTAAGGGAGTCGTAGATATGGTGAGATACTCTAATGTGATCAAATATTCAAGAGAGAAGTTGTTAGCATATCATATTTGACATTAGCGGTATTAGATGTTATTGGAAGTAGTTGTTGTAATGCCTTAAGCCAAAAGCAATTACTAATAGGCTCATTTTAACCATTCGACATGAAAGTTTCAAGTTTGTGTTAATAAGGTATTTACAATTATGATCTTATAAACTAATACCACAACCTTCTATAATCCATGTGAGACACTTAATCATAGGGTCTCATAATTTCCCCCTCTTAAATATGCGATGTCCTCGTTGCTTAACTTTACAATTGGGCCTAAATCTTCTCCTTCCCTATTTTTGGTATATGATTTAAGCTACCTACTATCTATAAGTCATCTTAAAAGTATGCAAAGAGTCATACCTTGGTGCCATTCACCGCCTTCCTCAGACCTCTTCTGTAAACTAAAGTCAGACCCAAATCATCTACCTATTAACATTGGGTGGGTTCGCTTTGATACTATTTGTAATGCCTTAGGCTAAAAAGCATATAAATAACTAAGCTAACAAATACTAATATATCAATTTCAATCATTTGTCCCAAAAGTTTCAAGTTTGTATTAATAAAATATTCATAATCATGGCCTTATAAACCAGTACTACAACCTCTCATAATTCATATGGAACACTTAACCTTGGGGTCTCACAGTAGTAAACCAATAGCCATGATGGATAATGTATAAGATGATCATTCATGGATTTGAAAAACTACATTTTCATATTGTTATTAGATCTTGAAATCTTTGGATTCATATAGTCTTGGTTATTGGTTCTTGGGATTTGAGGATCAAAATTGGTTTGGTTTATTGTTCAAGGTTCTTAAGGTCTATAATCTACTTTTGTTCCTAGTATTGCTGTTAGTTATTGGATCTTAGATCTTGGAATTTATCGGTTCATTTAGTTATTAAATCTTAGAATATTTGGATTCATATGGATTTATTATTGGTATTATTTGTTAGAATTTTCAAATTAATGTATTCTTAATCTTAACTTTAGACCCTTTGTCTTGACTCTTGGACATTGATTCTATTTTGAAATTTGTGAAATCAATTTGTTCTTGATCTAGATATTAGCCCAAAGATTAATAGATCCTTAGTTTTGGAATTGCAATCGGAATTAGTCTTATTATTGGTGATGGAATTGGAATTAGAATTAGAATTGGTTATGATTTTTTGGGTTTTTAGTTCTTAGTTACTATTATAGGTTTTTTTTTATGTCATTTTGCTTAAGCAAGATGATAAATTAGACTAGTGTTTGTTGTTTATTACCATTCATGCACTATATATCTATTTAGGTATGCGTACGGTGTGCCATATGTGTGTATATGTGCACAATATACTACTAGGTTTCACAGTTTACCCATATTTAGATACTTATATTTAGGGGAAAATGCAAATAACTCAATCTTTAACCTTGATGTAGATATACCAATTGAACTTTCAAAAGTTGCAAATAAGCTTTGATTAATTGGCAACATTTAAGACATTTGCTTTTTATGTTACCAACATATCAAAGTGCGAGGAGAATATTCGCAACATATAAAAGTTTAGGGGGGTTGTTTATAATTTCACCTATATTTTATGTTACAAGTTGTAAGCTATTTCAACCATGACAACGTTTCATAGACACTTTAGGGAGAGAGCATTAATAATGCATCCCTAGGGTCGAACACACGGAGAGGTATCACAACAAATAAGAAAAAGAAAATAAAATGGGGGTTTTAGCAAATCCGTGAGCTATCTAGCTGGATATAACGCACCAACAAGATCCTATACAACCTAGGACTTGTCAAATGTAATACATTGGTCCAAGTGATAAGGTTGCTTACCACAATCCTTGCTGAAGGGATTGATAAGAGGAGGTAGAGGAGAGTTTTCTAAGAAAAAAGTTTCAAAGGTTTTTCATTAAATGTCAAAGTCTAGCTAAAACTCTATACATGTGCTCTATTTATAGATAGTAACAAATTGTAAATAAAAGGACTAAAATGATGCCTTAGTAGCGTTCCTATAAATACAAAATAAGGATGAGGGTAATTTATGAAAAATACAAGAAATAAAATGCCTAAATAACATAAACAAAAATAAGTGATCAAATGAGATGTTCGGGTGAAGAGTGGACGAGCTGGGTTTCAACATCTGGTTAAGTTGATACCCCAAATCCTATCATCATCCCCTTTTTGAAAATGTTTCAGCCTAAAACTTGATAATTGGCTACTCCAACTTCCACCTAGATAAAAAACAAATCTACAAAAGCAAAACAAAAATAAACTACAATAACTCAGCTCAATGATCAAAGCAAATACAATTCGACGCTCTTTTCACTCATCATGAACACGGTCAACCAAGCTCTTCATCAAACACCCTTTCTCCTACTCATTGGGTACCCTATCAATTCCCCTTAAGTAGTTCCAACAACTATTAATCATGGAGAATAACATAACCTCAGACTCAAACATGTCATGAGTTCGAGGAATCTGAACATGTAAGAACTCAAGCTTCTCTACATCCTCAAGTGTTCCTAGAGCTTCATGCTTGTCTATTGTTAGCTTCCCAAATACATTTTCAGTTGTTATCACCTCATCTGCTTCCTCACAACTCCATTCTTCTCTCATCCATCTATATACTTCAAATTCTTCCAATGTAAGAGAACTAAGGATAAGAAGAACACAACCCAAATAGGAATATCCATCACCATAACTTCGAAAAGCACCAATAAACAGCCTATAATATCTCATAGATACAACACTTCTACAACACATATCATCTCTGGACAACCCCATCAGTGGATCAAAATAAAAAAATCTAACATATGGATGGCTAATATAGTAACACTTGTGATCATCAACAGCACCAAGTGTCAATGGCAACGGGATCGTGTTAAGAACATGGGTGCCAAGTTGCAACTCGTCTTGTCCCTCCTTATCAACCTCCTTCACATCCTCAACTCTCACGTCCTCTCTCGGTTTCTCTTCTTCAGTATTCTCTAGTTGGGTGTTCTTTTGCTGTCTTGTTTCATCCCTAATCTCCTTGAGCCCAGCAAGTAGAATCTTTAATTGTTCAGGCATATAAGGGGAAGCAGGATTTGTTATTTGGTAAGAAGATTTCCTTCTTAAGTCTCATGCATATCACTACCTTCGTTGAGCTTTAGTTGTCATATCGGATAAATTTTAATTCAACAATGCTTAAATAAAATCAAGAACTCAGCACTGTAATTATTCAGCAACATGCTACTTGCTGGTCCAACCAATACCAATGGCATGCCACGCAAGCTTGCAAAGTACATGTGTCAATAAGCTCAGACGACCAACACAGCTCATGCATGAGGACAATTAGTTCAGTAAAATTCTTGTTCGAGACAACACGACACTGATATTTACAACAATTCCTTCGTAGGGTACAACAGCATTAACACGCACAATAGCTAATCCCTTTTGCACCTTCACATGTTCAGCTTGAAAATTACAATGGTTCAGTTCAATTACACAAGTCACAAGGCAGTTGCTCCAATAACTTGGTATTCTTTTCGATTATAGCAGTTCGGCAATAGCTAGACACTACTGCAGATTAGCTTCTTGGAAAAGAGGAGCTCGATCCTATACTTGGCTCTTCGATTTAATTTATAAGGAGCTTCGTAATTCAAATACTATAGAAAAGGTCAGAAATCCATAGTTCTTGCATACAGTTAGCACTTTAACAGTTCAACTAGTTTAAGAAAAGGATAGCTCCGCCTCAACTTCTTTGTTGTTCTCCTATTTGGACTCAATAATATGACTTGTATTTCACAATAGCTTAGCTAGCTCAGCCTGGGAATATTAGTAACTTAGTAAAGAAAAGAAATAATAGCTCAGGCATTTTGGATTGCAGCAGCTTGGTAAACTTAGGTAGTACTACAATTAGCCCAACAAGAATTGCATAAAACAGTTCGACAACAATATTAAGAAGCAACATAACACTTTGACAGCAACTCAATCGACAATTCTCAATATTTTAGATACACTAACAAACATAAGCTTGGCACCTTAGATCACTGCTCAATTCAACTCGATATGTATATAGAAGCAACAAAGAAGCTCGATGATTATAAAAGCAACAAAGAAGATCAATGATTGAAGTTCAAGGTGGCACACTTTAAGATACAGCTTAGTAGTTAAGTATATGACACATTTCAGCTCGATATCGATCAAAACACAATTCACACAGGGTCAGCTCAAACGTTACATGATCTAGGTAGCTTAGCAAAGCCCCAATCACTAAAAGCTCGACACAATACAATGCGATAGTACTTCACAATAGTAGCTCGGATATGATAATTCTACAGCTTGAACCTCTAGTGGACAACCCAATATACATAATCTCAGCTCACTAACTTAGCTCCTTACCAACACTTGGTTCTATTTGACACAGCAATAGCTATGATCACGTTAGCCCCCACACAATAGTTCAGTAAAGTCACTCAGCTAAGCACTTCGGATCACAGTAGTTCGGAGCTCGGATCATTGCTCCAATTCAGGTTGGCAAGGTCCATTCAACTCAGATGCGGAGTTCAATTTGGCAGTTTACAAAACAGCTTGGATACACTTCGTCAGCTTGACTCGGATACTTTAATATTTTAGTTTAGCAAGTTGAAGTAATTTTGCTCGGTCAAGTACTTGCGACAACTCAGAAGTCAAACAGTTACACAACCCAATTCAACTTAGCACTAACCAAGTTAGTTTGGCAATATGAAAGACTAGTTCGAACCCATAGCTCACATAGGAATTTCTTAAGTTCACACGTGTTAGTACTCTTAACACTTCAGTTCGGCAACTGTCTAAGACCAATTGTTCTTAATGGCTTGGGACTTCTCTACACTAAGTTAGGATAGCTTGGCGTATACACCAACACACTTCAACAGCATAGTACATGACAACGCGACACAACTCAACAATAGTTCAGTACGGCCTTTACACGCAACAGCACATCAGGAGTCCACTTTAAGTTAGCTCGGCTTGACACTTCACTTGTAGTTCAACTCGGAATGTGCTGCAATAACTCGGGAACTTTGACTTCAGCTTAGACAATGTTCATGACCTCAGTTCAACACTCGTACACAACAGCACAAAATTAGTCGGTTCAGCGTTAGATGGAGCTTGCAGTAGTTCGGCAAATCAGTAGGTTGGATTCCTTGCTTGTTTAGCTCAACAAGCACATAAATAATAATCGCATCTGCATTAGCACACTACAACATATACTTACGACTGTAGAATGTGTTCCAATACACCCTAGGACTACAATTCTGTAGTTTTCATAGTCACAGTAATCCACTTAACCACCACATGAAAGACTGCAAGGCCAGAAATGTCGATAGCCACACAAAGTTCAACGACTACAGCACCACTCTTAACTTATGGTACACACATGACTTCGACAGCCACCAACACAAATTGCAATTGCAATTTCATACACAACCCAAAACCACCAACTGCACATAACCAACTCAACTTTGATGACAGCTACACACCCAAACTCACGTATGCCACCGACCCTCACTCATACACTTGGCTGTAAGTTCTGAACACTCACACACACATTTCTCAAATCACTGAAGTTTCAGAAAAAATTGAACAACCTAAGGGAACATTCCATATTTTCACACATAGAGTAAAATCAAATCAAAATTCCCAAGTGACTCTCAACCATCGTTTCTCTGTTTGCAAACCAAAGTCTGTTGTGAAGTCTCAAAAACCCCAATTGCACTATCACAAATTTTGACGATACAATAGTCTCTCTCTCTCTCTCTCTCTCTCTCTCTCTAATAAGAACTCAACTATTATTAACTTAAAACCCAAAGTGAACGTCCCTGTTAATCCTTTGCTGCAATTAGGTAATAAGTTACTATTACATCCTGAAGTCACAGAGTCGCAACAGTCCTATCGTATAAACCATTCTATGATAGTAATTGACCTTATAATGCCTATCATAGACATAATCTACATAAGGCGTTGATAACTCCTCGTGTTGAAGTAAACAATTCAATTAAGAATTTAATTAAAGTTACATTAAGTATTAAAACTTTAAGTCAATATATATAATTACATATACATTTCATAGAATTCCTAAGAAATTCTACATCATAACATAATAGTCAGCTAGTTTACATATTAAATGTCAGTATTTCAATCTTAAAAAAACTTAAGAGACTCTAGATAAACTTAACTATTAGGCATATTGGTCCTCACACTCCTAGGCTTCAAAAGAGAACTAACCTCCAAATAGTTGTAGAGTGGCATATTAGTTAAAGTTATCAGAAATCAGGACTTGCAAAAAGATTTATACGAGTATGAGCAACTACAGCTCAGTAAGTTAAATTGGAGACTCATTAATGTATAAAATCACAAACAAGATTATCGAGCAATTATTTTCATACAATGCAATAAGCAAGTGTCATCACACAATATAGTTTGATCCGTTGCGAAATTAGAGTAATTTCACCCACTCTAATTCAGGTTGAGGAGTTTTCATGTTATGTAATAGTTCACAACCAAACCCAGGTTTGTGCAATGAAGACACTGCTCCTCCTAAGATTATCATTCAAACCAATGCTCTCATCCTCATCGCAACCTCCTCTCCTGTCACTTAGTTCAGCTAAGAATGAGGAAAAGACCAAATTGCTATCAAACGCTATCTTTTTCGAAAGTGACGACGTTTGGTTGAAGAATCCTAATAATCCCCTGAAGAGTTGCAATGCATAACAATTTAAGGTATTAGGGTCGATTAGGATTAGGTTCAATTTAGGGTGTTCAGACAATTTCACACTAATCCAATCATAACAATCATCAATCATAAAAAAAAATTCCAACACAAAGTCAGATACATAAGCACATGCATAAAATTACTTACAATTATAATCATATACAATCCTAAGTCTCCGAGTACTCTAAAATAGTACTTCAAATACGGTGAAATAATAAACCCAACTTATTTGGAATTCTCGGTCACTCAATAACTTAATTGCAGGTTAGTTCGTCTCCAGATATCCTATAATACAAATACGTCTTTTTAATACTTATACTTTAATGATACATATTCTAAGTTATAATTTAACTCTCTTATCCATACATACCTATTATTTACTAATGATTCACTCTATATTAGCTCGAGGTTCGGTTTCCGAATTAGATTCCAGTTTTGGTTCTAAATTGTTTTTAACTATAAGGAATCCTAAATACGCTCGAATCTTAATGTGAAATTAATCACATTAAGCTCGAGTATTCTAATATTATACTAGGTTTTAATTTAATATTCTAATCTATTCGGTACACTTTAATCCTAATCAGGGTACCGTATTTTACTGTTGATGTAAGAAAATTTTACATTTTTTATCCAATTACCTAAAATTAATTTTTGTACCAAATTTATTTTGTACTGATATTATTATTATATTATCTAATTTAACCTATTTTTTTTCATATGTATTAAAATCTCAACTTCACATATTCCTAAATTTCCTACAATTATCACATAATTCCCATATTAATTACAATTAACACTCCAAAACTGGGATTAGGTTTCCACATTAGAGATTAACATCCTTAAACATTTAATTACCTTCTAAATTAGTAATTAATCATTTAATCACTTAATTAAGCCAAAATTACCCATTTTTTTAATCATTTTAGGGCTAAAAATTTACTTAAAATTTTCAAAAATTAATTTTTAAAAAATAGCTTCATAACACTGTTCTATATCACTTAAGCATTCTACAGAAAAAATTGACTCCAAACTATACTCCTAAGCTTATTTATTTCTAATTTTAAATATGCTCACTTTTGTCCAATTTCTTAAGAACCCTATATTTATAAACATGATTAAACTTAATCACTATTTTTCCTTAAATCTACATACAATAAAACATCAGAATAATAAATTTCATAATTTTCTAGGCATAATTAATAATTTTAAGAAATTTTGCAAAATCAAAGGAGATATGAAACTCACCTGGTTCACCAGATTTTTGGCCTCCAACACCAGTCCAAGTGTGTCAACCGGTCCAGACAGTGGGTTTGGAGTGGGTTGGTGGTGGTGGTTTAGTTCTGGGTAGTGGTGGTGTATAGGTTCGGCCTACTTGTATTATCTGTACAGATTTGGGAAGAATTTTTCTAAAACCCTAATTTCTCTCTTAATTTCAGTTCTCTCAATTTTTTCTAGTTTCCAACTGACCAAATGAGCTCTGTAAATTTTCTTGCTATTTATAGGGCCTCGTAAGAATTGTTGTGCATTAATTAAAATAAGACAAGGCCCATATCTCTTCCATTTTGTTTTTTTAAGTGTTTGTTTATTATTGGTTAATATTTTCTTTCTTCTACCCTTGCTGCCATGACTTGATCTGGTTCATTCCCCCTTTCCTTGATTTTTTTTTATTTTTCCTTAATTTTCTTATAACTTTCTTTAATTATTTAGCAAATTTTTAACTAATTTCAAGCAATTTAGGTAATTTCGCGTATTTTTACCCATATATAAATGCATGTGGGATACAAGTAAATGCTCCTAAATATTATTTAGGTCATTTTATGATTTTTAGCATACATATAATTTATTTCTAATAATTTATTAGTTATCGAAATATATTTTACATACTTTTGATAAATAATAAGTAATATACTTAGAATTTGAAAATTTTATATTCTCTTATTTTATTACTTATTTTCTTAAATTCAAACTTACAGGGTCACTTTTACTAATATTTTTAGCTTTAGTTTATAATTTAGGTTTGATCGAATCATTTAACCGATCGTTCTAAATTTTATATACTAAATTAAATCTTATGGTTACTTGGCTTATCTTTAGATCTTATGGTTACTTAGCCTATCTTTATTGCTGAAATGGAGACGTGACCTATAGTTCACAACACTCTACAAGTGAGGAAACCCAAGTCTCAAACATTTCCCAAACAAGATATATTGGAATCAAACCTCTTTTCGATAAGTCGACTTAATTGTAGGGTTGCAAATCAACACCCTAGAGCAATACTTCTAAAGAAACCTCTATGTGTAACTAGAAGACTTTCTCTAGAAAACTTAAGAAATCACACCATAAATAACGAGTTGAATCTTCACCTTTTATAATTTCACAATGACCTACAATTACGATAAACTCTCCCAGTAATTTCAACACACTCACTACAATAGCTACGAGAGAAGCACAGCAGCTACCAATAATATACACACAAAAACTTCATGAAACCTAACACGCTCCCTTGTTGGAACTGTGCTCTGATACCAGTGAAGCTGATGCATCTCCGAAGTCAAATATATGGAGAGGCGCCACAACAAACAAGAAAAAGAAAATAAAATAGGGGTTTTAGCAAATCCGTGAGCTATTTAGCTAGATATGATACATCAATAAGATCTTACACGGCCAAAGACTCACCGGATGTAACATACCGGTTCAAGTGATAGGGTTATTTACCATAATCCTTGCTAAAGGGATTGATAAAAGTGGATAGAGAAGAGAAAAATCTCAAGGGATTTTCATTAAATGTCAAAGTTTAGCTAAAACCCTATACATGTGTTTTATTTATACATAGTAACAAACTCATAAATAAAAGGACTAAAAGGATGCCTCAATGGCATTCTTATAAATACAAAATAAGGATGAGGATAATTTAGGAAAAATAAAAAAAATAAGATGTCTAAATAACATAAACAAAAATAAGTGATCAAATGAGATGTCTAGGTGAGGAGTGGATAAGCTAGGCTTCGGCATTTGGTTGAGTCGATACCCCGAATCTTGTCAATTACACTACTAGTGTCCTATATCCCATAAACCTTATCTACTCATTGTCATTATCATTTTCAACATTAGCGTCACTACGTACATCATCCCCTATCACTCCAAACTTCTATAAGTCAACATCCACATTACTATGGACTCAAAAACAAAAATGAATCTTGATAGATTTTGGTCTGAAAAGTCCTTTGGGTTCGATCATCTAGCTTAAGCTTAGATCAAGCATGGAAAAAAGAATACATGAGTTAAGAAGGTGTCAGAGGCAATGGGTTTGGAGAAAGTAAAGAATCTCCAAGATGAACATTCAAAGGGTTTAAGGTAGGGACAAATCCAGGATGATATAATTGAGGAGGTCGTACTTATCTTAATTAAGTAAATGTTAAAATCATTTATAGGAAAATATTTGATTGTTGTCTTAATTTTAATTATATTGCATCTTATATATGTTAAAAGATTTTGTTAATAATTTAACTTGTAATAATTCATAAAGCTTAATAGGATGGAAAATTCTTTTTGAAAATGATTAAAGGTGATTAGTATACTTCATAAGAAGTTAAAAAAAAAAATTGACCTTTTTATTATATGTATATACTAAATAAAATTTAACTATTAATTTATAAAAAAATTGCATTAATATATAGAGACTTACGTAAATTTTATTTTTCGAAAAAACAGATTAAAAAATATTTAAGTAAGAAATTACTAATACAGCAATAAAGCAAATTGATAGACATATAAGTGTTATACTGTCTTTTTTTATGATAACTTTGTCTAATTGTTTCATTAGTAATACTAAAAAAAAAAAAAAAAACCATTTTGAATATAAGTGATTAATCAATCAATTATTTAATAATTCACGTTCACTTTTGTCACATTCATTGTAAAAAAACATAATTAAACCAAATCATGCAACTATATTTATTTATCAATAATTTATATGATAAGACCAGAACATTTGTAATGTAGACAGTGTAATTATTGTCTATAGTGTATTACTAATAAAAATTTAAAGAAAAGTTTAATAAATGTAAAAGGACTAATGTTTTTTAAACAAAAAATGCATATATAAAAAGGTAAAATGATACATTAAATGCATATAGAAAAACTAAAATGACAAATATGAAAATTGAATCTAAGACCTCATGTTTATAAAACCAAACACTTAACCATTAAGATATATCCAATTTCATATTATATTTTACTTTCTAAAATATATATTTAATATGTATATTTTTCGTTTTTTAAAATATTAAAAACTAATTTTTCTCAATTATGAGGGGCTCCCCTACTCCCACCAAATCCATCTATGGTTACGGGTTTAGAAAGTGAACTATAATCAATATGGGGATTCAGGTGGTGAAGGGGGTCGATCCCTATCCATGGAGGTATCTATGTGGTTATATAGGCTGGAGGTAGCTTCTAAGATCTCATTACGTGGATGGTAATCCTTTCGTATATATACCTATTCCTCTAGGATCGAGACAAGTGGAAGGCGGATCTTCCTTATCTAATATAGATCCCATCACCCCCCGAAATGGTAGAGTGATAATAGTTCCATTGTGCAAATTATTCTAGGATAAAAGTTGACCTTACAGCGACTATTGTAGACTCAATTTATATAAGGCGTCCATGACTAATACGTTTTGAAGTAAACAGTTTATAAATTAAACATATTATTTACGTATGAAATTATGAAAAATACTCATTTACACTAAAATAACCTAAGTATATTACAAGATTTAATAGCCTAATCATAATCTACTTAGGTAATTCATAAATCGATACTATAAGCTTTAAATATAAAATCCAAACTTGATAGGGAAATTGATCCTCAATTTTATATTCTTACTCCCCCAAGATCTAGTAATTGCTAGCTTCAAGTTAATTAAAAGATCGCTTCCTAGCTAGTACTTACAATAATATCTATAGGAATATGAGTAAACAATCGCTCAAGTTGAGACAGAGACTTAAAATTATACCTCAAACATAAACAGGGTTATTAACCAAGTTAGTTAGATACAATGCATGTACAAGCAAATGCCATCATATAACATCATCCAATCCATCGCGAGATTAGAAAAATTACACTAGCTTAAATTTGAGTTAAAGAGTTTCCATGTTTATACGACAGTTTATGACCAAATCCAAACATGTATAATAGAGACACTGCTCTTCCCACAACTACCTTCGAACCATTGGCTTCACTCTTGCCGCACCTCCTCTCTTATCACTTAGTTTAACTAAAGATGAAGATGGGACCCATTATGTTATCTAGTACTATCCCTTTCAAAGAAGTCAATATTTAACCGAAGAACTCTAAATGTTTCTCTTATTGGGTTGCTATGCAAATTCGTTTTAATCTTACAAGTCATATATTTAGTTAGGTCCAGTTTAAGATATCCAATCATTTCACACATATCACACGAATTTTAATATAGGATATCAATTAGAATCATATAACCACATCTAGAAACACACACACACAAGCATGCACACAATCAATTATCTGACAAACATAATCAAGTATAATCTCAAGCCTTCAAGTACTATAAATTAGCACTCTGAAATACAGTAATGTATTAATCCCAACTTATCTGGACTCCCTACTTCCTCACTCAAGGTGTGACTCGCACAAGTCATCACTAATAATCGCTATAATACAAATGTTATTTTAGTTTCCATATAACTACCATAGATAAGTTTTGTTCTGAAATCTTATCGTTATCTTTAGTTTAGGGTTTTATTATACCTAATTATTCAGATCTTTAAGACTTTTACAATGATTCTTAATTTAAGCTAAGTTCTAATTCAGTTTCCAAATCGATTTCTAAATTACTTTCTAATTCAGTTTCTAATTGTGGGTTTTATACATGAACCCTAAGAACTTATTTCAAATCATTATGTGTTGTTAATCACATTTCACTTAAGTATCCTAAGTCTCATATTTAGCCTCTAATTAGTATTTTGATCTGTACACTACATTCCTAATTTCATTATTGAATTAGCTCTCGATATGAGAATAACTTACATTTTTTATATAATTTTGTAAATCCACCTTCCAAATTAGATTTATATCATATTTCTAATATTATAATACTATTAATTTTTACCTAATATTTTATACTCATTAAATTCCTATATACCTATATTATGTATTATTAAAAATTATACACTTATATCACCTATCTAATACTTTTAATACTGCATATATCATCCTTCATCATCTAACAACATATCAAAATGTCTAATTATATTCTAAATCAAAATTTATACCTACTTAACTCTAAATAAAAAATTTAACTTAAATATACTCCTTTAACTACATATTTATTACATATTATGCGTAAATGCTAGTTAAATATATAATACTTAGTATTCAAGCTCCATTAAAGCTATGAAAAATATATTATACTTAGTAAATTATGGTTTTTATATTATGATCATAAGAAGTACTAAGATAGTTTAATATATATTATTTTTCGAAATATCAATTTTAAGTCCAATTTTGCTAAGAATTAACTTAAATTAGGTAAATGACCAAATAAAATTATAAGATTCAAACTGAATATTCCTAAAATCATAATTAAGCTTTAGAAATCATTACAAATCAGATTTATTAAGGAATTTAATTAAAACTTATTGTTTCTTTCATATGGAATACATGGTAAATTCAACAAAAATAATTTTAATAAATACTAAACATGTAGTTTATCAAAAAATATTTTTATTTATATTAAATATATTATATGAGGAATATGCACACCAAAAAATAATTCGAAATAACATCGTTTACTCTTTTTGAAAATTCATACAAAATTTGTTGGAGTCAGACTTGTTCTTAAAGAATCTATATAAACAGTTCAAATTTTAAAAATCTGGTTTGATATTATAATTCTTCATACCAAATTTCATAATTTTTCATGTATATTTGATATTTTTACTAAATTAAATAAATTCGAGAAAGGAAATCAAAACTCGTTAGCTGATAAGAATCAAGCTACGGGACCCCTGACTCGCAACTAAGCCTGAAAATTAGAGGAGCTGGCATAATGAATCCTTATGTTCCAACCAACCCCTATTGAGGTTGAGTACTTACTTGCTGAGTCACCTCTAATGCCATACTGTATGATTGCCCTTTATTCTATGGTATGCCGAGTTGCCAATTACTCTCTATTATTAAGTCGCTCAATCACTTAGCATCATCCTTACCGAGAAGTCGAGAGAGTAAATCCAAACTGATTAAACCATCCTTGCTCAAACAAGCTCATCTTTCTGTACTTTTTTGTCCGTATCTCCTAACGACCTCACTAATGCCGCTTCGCCACGTGTATAGTATCACATATAAAATCTATAGCACCAATGATTATTTTCCTTGTGTATTTATTTTTGCCCATTTGTAACATGTACATTGCCCCTTTAGGAAATGCCTTTTTTGTCTTTTTCCTTTTGGGCAAGTTGCCCTAGTTTGCAAGTATAAATACCCCTATACTTGCAGTTGTAAGAGAGGAGATTACCTTCAATACACTTAAGTACTTTATTCCTTGCATAAATACTGCTTGTTTACTCTCGGTATCACTTTTATCCTTTCCCTTAAATAAGGTTAGGTGGTGAGTACCCTTACCAGATCAATTCGTGCGTTATATTGAATTGTGCCATGAGTCCTCAGAAGTTCTTTTGATACATCGTATCCTCTAGAATTGTTTATGGGTTTTTGCTTACTACTCTATTCATCTTTGTCACTCTTTTCGTACATTTCCCCATTAACCCTTTTTCGAGCTTTCTACAAGCTTAGACTTATTCAGCAACCGGTCTTATCTACTCTTGGTTACAATTTACGCCACTAGCAATGGCTTCACCGTTGTCAATAGCTCTAGGCATGGGGTCCATTGTTTGGTGGTAATAGTCGTTCCTTTCTAAGTGGTCATCAGATGTAGGCTCTCTTTATAAGCCCTAATGCATACTATTTTGTCTAATTTTACTAAAAATATTCTCTCCTCTCTTCTTAATCTCACTCAATTTTTTTTTGAATTCTTAAGAGCCCAAATGAATTTTAGAATGGGTTTAAGTATTTATAGAAGAGGTTTAGGGTTTCTTTTAATTTTTAGAGTGCTAAGTGTCATTTATTCTTTTCCATTTCTACTTTTTATTTTGCTAATTTTAATTGGTCTATTTTCTTTCTTTAATTCCCAACATGCCATGCCTCATTTCTGGAATTTTTTTCATTTTTCCATATTTTCCTTTAATTATTTAGTATTATTTTAACATATTTCGAGTATTTTAAGTAATTTCGCGTATTTTTACCTACACATAAATACATATATGATACAAATAAATACTTCTAAATATTATTTAAGTTATTTTATGAATTTTAGTGTTCATATAATTTATCTTTATTGAATCATAATTATTGAAACTCATTTTACGCGTTTTCAATAAATAACAAAAAATTTACATATAATTCAATATTATAATAATTAATTATTTTATTATTTATTTTCTTAAATTCAAACTCATAAGATCATTTTTACTAATATTTATAAATTCATCGTAAAATTTGGGCTCGATTAAATAACTTACTTGATCGCCGTAAATCTCACGGACTAAACCCTAAACACCTTATTGTGGGGTTTACAAGTCCTTCAAGCAGTATGAGTAGATAGTGAAAAGCAGTGAGCGATCATTGCTTTTATGGCATGCCTCTAGACTCTTACAAAGCTGGCAAGGCATGTTAGGTGTTAACCAATATTTCTCGAGAGTTTTCTTCCTTGGTGAGCAAGTTAGGTTGAGGTTCCGTATACCGGCTAAGTGTGCTAAGGCTTCATTTATGACATTAATGATAAAGCCATCATTTATGTTGATACTAATGGCATCTTGCAAGTCCTTATCCAATGAAGTCAAACTTGGATCGGCTTGGCTAGTTTAACTGAAATTGGTTATTGGAATGGCCCAATCCATTCTTAAAGCTTGGATATGCATTAAGCCATATTGACTCAATCAATTCAAAGGGTTCAATTGCAACCTAATCAATCCATTTGTATCAAATAGGTAAATATGCATCATTTTAAAAAAAATAAAATATAAATTAAGAAAAATTGAGCAACCACTAGTTGCCATCTACTAAACTTTAACAATTTGTTCCCCTTCTTTCCCTAATGAAAGAGTCCACCGCCTACCTCCCATTTTTAGGTGATTCACTACCGAAGCAAAGAAGAGGTTAGATCAAGAAAAGGGGGTACTACGAGCCCTCTGATGGGACAAAAAACCTTGTCAAATAATAAATAATTATTCATGTGTTAAACCTTACGAATGACTATACAATCTTAGTCAATGACACATTCACGAGTTACCTTCCTTTTTCTTCTTTCTCTTCTTTTTCATCATAGCTACAGTTACTACCTAGCTATTCTACCACCATAGCCACCATGGCTCAAGTGTCATTAACCTATCATGACCATCTATGTTGAACCCATTGACCTATGAGGACAACTAGATCCAATGTGACTACGATAACCTTCACTCAATACAAATCTTATCGACCTTTATTATGAAAGACCTATGTTACACATTCTTATATCCACCACCTCCATCAGTAATTGTCATGGTCATTTATGTGATTGCTACAATAAAAGCAGCTTTTTCAAGTTATCCAAATTTAGAGGAGCTTATTTAAATTAGTCTAAGTTGTTGGAATGTGAAATTCGAAAAAGGTAAAGAAGCAATCCATGTTCTTGGTAAAATATACATGCTTGTTTTATATATTCCAAATTTAATGAATGGTCGTTCTTCTTTTGTCCTTTATTTAGATGAAGGCTTCAAGTTTTTCGTTCTCAAACTGGTTTCTATCCATTTCTTCACGAAGAAGATGGAGGGATTAGTAAGATAGAAGAAGATTTTAGGGTTTTTCAAAAAACAAGGGCAACATAATCATTTTATTGCTATATATCTATTCATTAGCTTTTTTAATCCTAATTGAACAACATAGGCTATTAGACCTTATTCAATTCTTTATTGATAGCAATTGTATTTCAAGACTATTACATTCAGTAAAGCAAATAAGCCATAAAGCCCTAACATGGGACTTAGAGATTCCATCAAGAAACCTAAATATAGATGGCCCGTTTATTATTTAATGGACTAGAAAAGCAATATATATAGCATTCTGTGTCAAGCATAGCCTTGTACTAGCAAATGTGGACTTCTAAAAGAATAAAAGATACTATATTTGCATAACAATTTTAGATTAGTAAACAATTAATCTAAAAGTATAGAATACATGATGCCTAATCATTTAGTTCAAAATTTCTTTGTTCATCTTTTGTTTTCAAACTTAATCTATTAATTTACTACTCTTTGATTTCTTTATAGCAATTACATACAAGTTTCGACAGTCTAAGTGTAAAGTTTTCGAATAGTGACGATTGCATTACTTTATATGTTTTAATAAAAATTATAAATGGTAAAATTACTACTAAACGTAAGGTTAGTAGAGTTTTAATATTTTTACTAAATGGTCATGGAGATTATTTAAACTTGCAATTTATTATAATTTCATGTTTTATATTATCAAATAATTAAAATAAAAATGATTTATTTGTTTTTTCATTCACTCTTAGTCAACTACAATTCAACTCCTTGACCCTAACCCATTTTTATTTCTAGGTTAATACCCAGGTTTTGTCTAACTACACTTATTTAATTATTAGTATTAGCTTCTTGCTTATCATGAAAGTTAATACGAACTATTTCCTTATTTTCATATGCCTTGACGATTCCTCATGAGTTTTGGGATCTTTAAAAAGTAACGTATCTAACTTTTGAAGTATGAACTATGTTATTGTTAACAATTCCTCTCTCTCTCTCTCTCCATTACATTGTCATAATGCTTTTGGTTCTATTTCTCCATTTCTTTCAGCATAATTTTCATCTATACTTGTTTAAGGGCTAGTTCTGATCCGAAATCGGCCCGTTCCACATGGGCCTGAATCAGTGGACAAATTGTAGAGCCTTAAAGGCTTAGGTGGTTCGTCCTTTGGGATCTGCCCAACCTAGTAAGTTGGTTCGGCTTGCACACAATAAAAGAAAAAAACCAAATCAAAATACTACACACTCCATCTGCCATTCCACCACCATCCTCTCCCAACACACTTCCTATTAATAGGATATTTTGGGCTTAGGCTCTTCAGGCCCATGCTAACCTACTTAGACTTATAGCTTAGCTTGTTCTTCTTTTGATCCAACCTGCCTATCCACCTAGCCGACCTTGGCCTAGACTTGTTAGACGGCCTGTCTAGTCACAGCAACCTATAATGACTAGAAGACAAAAGATAAGGCATGAAGACCAGATCAACAATTGCCTCTTACTAATTAGGACTACATTGGATTACATAACCCCACTCTCCATGACATGCAAACGTGCCACTTGTCTACTAATAGTTCCTCAATTTCCGATAACTCTCTTCTATAAATACTAAGTCACCTCCTAAAGGTAAACTGCTTAATAATCACTTTGCACACTTAATATACTCTTTGCACTCAAAACATCCTTATTCCCTTAACTACCTAATATTAACTTAAGCATCGGAGTAACTATGTTAGACAATACCCTGGCACCCCTTACTACGTTTCTCTCCAACCTTTTGGAGAATTCAGCCTTGGGCTTTTGCTCTTCCTCCAATTGAGTTTTGAGCACATCTGCTTTCTTTGCAGCTCTCTCGGCATTCACCCATCTAAGCTTCTCATCCTACAACTGAATCTTCAACATATTTATCTATACATAATAGCGGCGCAAATGTCGATTAGACTTACTAAACTTTTTTGCAAAACAATTAGAAGAGGACTTTGCCTCCCTGCAGCCCTTTTACGTACTAAACACCTCTTAACGAAGGACCTTTACCTCGTTGAGCAGCATGTTATAATGCATGAGCCAGAGCAGTAACTCACCATGGTACTGCATCATAATACACAAATTATAGTTAGTTAGAAGAAAAATGCAAAAACATATCATTGGGAAAAACAACTTAAGGGAACAGAAAGTCACCTGTTGGATGAGTGAGCTTAGGTAGCCCCCTATGTCAAGAGGCGAGGCTATTTGGGCCTTTGTCATCTCTTCTAAGATGGCCCAATCACTAAGAATGAAAGATTCCATTAAGGCTTGGAAGCTGAGTTCTCAATGTCATAGTGTCACATTGTTACCTCAGATGTTCTACATTGGCCTAAGGAGCTTTCCCTTGGCTTGCCTAGTGTAAGCCCCGTAATTAGTTCCTCGGGATTCAATTCATAAAATTTAAGACAATCGAACAAATTGTCCAATTTAACCTAAATTTTATTATGAAGCTAGTATTATTAATCAAAGTGATCCTGTAAGTTTGAATTTAAGAACATAAGTAATAAAATGATAGAATATAAAATTTTCAAATTTTAAGAATATTATCCGTTATTTATCGAAAATACGTAAAATGCATTCTGATAACTAATGAATCACTAGAGATAAATTATATGCATACTAAAAATCATAAAATAACTAAAATAATATTTATGAATATTTATTTATATCATATATGAATTTACATGTAGATAGAAATACACGTAATTACTTAAAATAAGCAAAATAGGCTGAAATAATGTTAATTAATTAAATAAAATACATGAATAATTAAAGAAAAATTAGGAAAATTATGGGAAAATGTAGAATTGTCTAGAAAGTGGTCATGGCAGCTGGAGAAAGAAATAAAAAGAATTAGCTAATCAAATTAACATAACAAAAAAGGCAATTTTAAAAAAAAGGAAGGCTAATGCCACCTCAAAATTAATGCAAAAAATATCTAAGTACCTTATAAATTCAGAAAACTCACTCTCACTCCTCATTTAGTCAGTTTAGGACCCAAAAAAAATATGGAGTGGAGAAAAAGAAGAAAGGGTATTTTTACAAAAAAATGACAAAATTCGTGTGCAAATAGGGCCTTAGAGGGGAACTCATATCAGACGAGCACCTGAGAGTGAACGGCCACCACCACCATATGGTGGTGGTAGTGCCTAAGCTGTCTGACAAGGCCTTAGTGGCTAGTGATGGCTGAAGCTACCAATTCTAGTGAGTCCAATCTTTCTTTTGATTTTTCTTATTTTGTTAAAAATACTTATAAAATTATGAAATTTGGTATTCTGGAATATTTTTATATGTATTTTTTAGGAAAAATATTATTTTGATAAAAAGATGTCTTGTGATATATGGTGCTTAAGAAATTATACAAAACTGAGCATATTTCGGTTTAGAAATAAATAGGCTTAAGAGTGTAGTTTTAGACTTAAAATTTTTGTATAGACTACTTAAGTGATATAGAACAGTGCTACAAATCCCTTTTTCAAAAATTAATTTTCAAAATTTTTAGTCCTTAAAATGATGCATAAAATGAGTAATTTATGGTTAATTAAGTAATTAAATGGTTAATTACCAATTTAGTACATAATTCTATGTTTTAGCATGTTGAAATCTGATGGAGAATGCTATTTATAGCATTTAGGGTGTTAGATGTAATTATTAGGGTATTATGTAGTAAATATATAATAAGTAAAAATTGTAAATTTTAAGTTAATTTTGTAATTTAGGATAATTAGGTGTAAAATCTAATTTATGATGAATTTAGATATTTTGAGGTGTTAATTGATATTAGGAGATGATATTTGAAGTGATATGACTGTTATATATGTATATTAGGTACATATTAGGTGATAATATATAATATGTAAGTATAAGAAATTGATGAATAGGAAAATATTAGGTTAAAAATTAACATTCTAATCATAATAAAAATATGCAATAAATTTGGTAGGAAACTTAAATTAGGGTAATTATATGAAAAATATAAGATTTTCTCACAGCAAAAGTAAATTTGGTAATCAAATTAGGATTA
Organism: Lumnitzera littorea; assembly: GCA_024138015.1. Classification (NCBI taxonomy): domain Eukaryota; kingdom Viridiplantae; phylum Streptophyta; class Magnoliopsida; order Myrtales; family Combretaceae; genus Lumnitzera; species Lumnitzera littorea. The sequence goes on from JAMXBB010000011.1 coordinate 88,720,576, forward strand.
GAATGTATCGCATGAACTAGAACATTGCTTAGAGACCAAAAACGATATTTAGGATATCTGAAAAATAATGTAATTAATTTCACATTATGGGTTAAAACGAGTTTCTAAGATTCACGTATAAAACTGTACTTATAAACTAAGCTAGAACCTAATTTAGAAATCGATACGGAAATTGAACTAGAACTTGGCTAAATCAAGAATAATTGTAAAAGACTTAAAAACCTAGATAATTGGGTATATTAAACCCTAAACCAAAGATAATGATAAGTATTATAGGATAAAATCAATCTATAACAGTTATGTGAAAAACTGAAACAATAATTGTATTATAGGGATTTTTGTCGATGGCCATTATAAGTTTCACCTTAAGTAAGCAAACGAAGAGTCCAAGTAAGTTAAGATTAATATATTGCTGTATTTCGAAGTAGTAATTTATAATACTCAGAGGCTTGAAATTGTACTTGATTATACTTATTAGATAGTTAACTATGTGCATGTGCTTATTCTGAGCTGATGATATGATGTTGATGTACTGCTTTGACTTGTATTATGTGAGTTGTATGAAACGATTGATCACCCTAAAAGGACTTAACCAACCAAATATTTAACTCATAAATTCTAAACCAAACATGCATAGCAACTCATTAAGGGAATATTAGGATTCTCTGGCCAAATACCGACTCTTTTGAAAGGGATAGCATTATATGACATTATTGGTTCCTTCTTCATCCTTAGTCGAACTAAGTGATAGGTAAGGAGGTCACGGTAAGGGTAAAGTTAATAGTTCGAAGGTAGTCGCAGGAGAAGTGGTGTCTCTATTACACAAGTCTGGGTTTGGTTGTAAACTGTTGTATTAACAAAAACTCCTCAACTCGGGTTAGAGTGAATGCAATATCTCTAATCTCACAATAGGCTGGACAATGTCGTGCGATGGTATTAATTTGAACATACATTGTACCTAATAATTTAATTGATAACCCCGTTTGTGTTTTTGCTGTATGATTTTAAATCTCCGTCCCAACTTACTGAGATATAGTTGCTTACATCCTTATAGACATTTGTTGTAGATGCTAGTTAGAAAGCGGATTACATTTACCTTAAAGCTAGCAATTACGAGATCTTGAGGAGTGAGAATATAAACTGAAGACCAAGCACACTCTCTAGTTAGATTTATTTTAAAGCTTTTAGCATTAATTTACAAATTACTCAAGTAGATTGTGAGCAAGTTGCTAAATCTTGTAAATATAGTCAGATTATTTTAATATAAGTATGTATTTTGCTTAAGTTTACAAGTAAATAATATGTTCAATTTATAAACCGTTTACTTCTAAGCGGGTTAGTCGTAGACACCTTGTGTAAATCAGGTCTGAGATAGCGACTGTAAGGCCAGTTTGTATCTTTGAATAATTTGCACAGTAAGATTGTTACGACTCTGCCACTTCGAAGTATGACACCTGGTTTGAGTCTCAAAGGGCCATAAACATAACTTGCTATCTTGGGACTCATATAAAACATCTTTGAATGAGTCCAGCACTATATCCCAGCATTAGAACTCATTTAACATCTTGAGGTAGGCTTCCTCCGTATCATCAATGCATCGGTAGGGGTGAATAAAGCACTACCCATAGACGTCGGATTAGTTGAGGGGCTCCTTTACCCTTGCCTTCTTTAGCTTGGGCACTTTTGCCCCTTGATGTTAGGGGCCTTGGTCTTTTAGCTCGTCAGCTCCTCCGTAATGTTAGTCTCATCCTCACTCCCCTTACCTTTTAGAGGATGGGAGAGCATTACCACATCCGGCTCGTCCACTTCAGTAGTATCGTCCCTCATAGTGATGGTCTCAAATGCATGAGCAAACTTAATTATTAGGGAGACTGTACTTAAAGGCTTGGTGACTACTAGCTCCGAAGAAGTACCACTGAGGGGAATTCCTTTAGGTAGAGTAGGTGGCTCCATCCTCCTAGTCTCACACACCCTTAACATAGGCTACACATCAAGTTAGCAACCTATTTTGGCTAGCTTTGTCCTAGCTTGTTGTCGGCTTAGCAGTTTTGGTTTAAAAGGACGGGGAATCTCTTCAGATTTAGCTAGCCTCTCACCTGCAAAGAGATAAGTGAACAATGTCAATTGAAGGCAAATATATTACAAGTATTTACAAACTTCGCTGTGACTAGCATGGGCAAGGAGGACTCCTTTTTTCTCGGAAACACGATGGACAAAGTCCTACGCTAACATGATAGAGGAGTCAATTCATGTTAAGGATAGACCTGTACCTTCCAACCACTTCTTCATGACAGCTCTCTCCATGCTTAGGAAGAGTTACGAGATCGACAAAGTAAAGTACCTTCATATTGTATATGCAACATTAATTTCTTTATCATGCCTTAGAGCCATGAAGGCTTTGATTTCTCGTATAGCCTCAGCATCACTCGAGTAGGCCCTAGTTCGAACAAATGGAGTCCATTGAATCTAGAAGTTCACCTCTTCCTGCAGCTCCACTACTACCAACTAGTCTTGCCATTTCTTTACAGGAGTTTAGGGCCCCAAATAGCTTCTTGCCCGGGCGGTCCTAGAGATATGTCTACCCCTTCAGGGCCTTTCATAAATAAAAATGGTTAAAAAGTTCATGCATGGCCCTTATCACTAAGTACTCACACAGGGCATAAAATGCCTTTAATAACCTCCACCCATTAGGAGGAATTTGAGCAAGGCACCATCAATGATAATCGAATAGCTCTTTCTCAAAATCTATGAATGAGATGCGCATCCCATGCTGAAGGCACTTCTCATGTACCACAAACTACCTCCCTAACAATAAGGTTACCCTCTCCTCCTAGCGTAGCAATTGTACCACCAAGCTTGGAATATCTTGCACAATAAAGTTACTCATAACATAATTTACCGTGGAGGGTTTGCTTTTTCTTACCTTACTCTTCGGACCCTTACTGTTATCAGGCCTATCGTATGTATCGATGGCCAATGGTAGAGGTTCATTTGAATAGACATCTCAGATATCTCGTATCATCTTCATCCTATCTAATGCTTCCAATCTCTTCCTTGTCTCCTTATCCAACCATGTCAAAGTAGACGAAACCCCTTCATCCTTATTTGCAGGAGAAGTATCATTCCTTGTCACTTTAGAATATAAGGTTGTTAAATTACACCATGACACATTAGAAGGTGTCTCACTTAAGTTTGTTCATGGGTTAGTCGACATCTTGGTACAGAGGCAGAAAAGAAGGAGCTATAAAACCTTGTTAATAGAGAAGAAAGTAGAAGAAGAAAGGAAATATCTATAGTTGTAGCAAGAAAGTGAAATACGAGAGTTGCGAAAGTGTTATTTATGCTTAATTGATGAGTATTTATATGCATAAAGCCTAGGAAACATATCGGCGATAATAGGGATCCATACGAGCACAAATTCCTTAATACGTTAAGATAGAGACACGTAGCAACGGTTTTAATCAAATGGCTACAGTTAAATGATAAGATAGCTACAACTGCACGCGTGCCTGCACAAGATATGACAATTGCCATGTTACATTGAATGTGTTCTAGGGATGAATGCCAAATACAAGAATTTGAAAAGGATAGCTTCTCTAAGAAGCTTCGTTGAGGCCCCTTTGGCTTTTATATCCTTTACGACACTTCAACAGTGTTATGGTTTAACATAGACAAGTTGACTTAGCTCGGCTCCACCATTGTTAGCTCGATCCTGCTTGCCTTGACTATACAATTACCTCTATACGATCACCTCCTCTACTCAGCACTCCTTTCTACCTAAAGAAGTCAATCCTCCAGTTCTCTACCTCAGTACTTAGGTACCCAACTAAGCCTAAGGAGCATTTAACTCGAATTGGCTCACTTAGTCAGGCCTTAAGGAACTTGTAGCTCGAATTGCCCCAATCGGCTCGGCCAGAGGTATGTTCAACTTGGATTACTCCATTAAGCACCATCCCAGCTTGGATTTAGGTTATGCTACGTTAGCCACTTCTCTAAGGATGTTAGCATGGTGATTTCTTCTCCGAATTGCCAAGCAAAAATGAGAACTCTAAGTTCAGCTTAACCATATGCTTGAGGAACTCATTCTTCCTTTCTCCTTACCTCCTTAACGGCGATAAGATTGCTGGGGAGGTAAGGGGGTGGTTTGGGCTTGGGCTCTTCAAGTCTATGCCGACCTGCCTAAACTCATGGCCTAACTTATTTTTCTCTAGATCCAGCTTCCTTGTCTACTTAGCTAACTTCGACCCATACTCGTTAGACGGCTTGTCTAGTCATAGTAGCCCACAACGGCTAGAAAATAAAGGATAAGGCTCAAATGCTAGGTCAACAACCGCCTCCTACGAATCAAGACCACATTGGACTATACAACCCTACTCTCCACAACGTATGGACATGCCACATGTCTACTAAAAATCTATCAACTTTTAGTAGCCCTCTTCTATAAATATCGAGTAACCTCCAAACAGTAAACTATTTAATCACTTTGTGCACTTAGCCCACTTTTTGTACTCAAAACATTCTTGTTTCCTCAACTACCTAATACTAACTTAAGCATCAGAGTAGTCACGTAAAACAACACCCTGATGCCCCTCATCGTGTTTTCTCTTGCAAGCTATACAATCAAGCATAAAGCCCAATCCTCTTATTACTCTACTAGCTAGATTCTATAAACAACACTTTCTAACTATACTTCGATCGAGGAAATAATATTTTAAAATGTGCCATCATAAATTATAATGAATTATAACTAATAGTTACATTATAATTTATTTCTTTCCATATTGATAATGTATTTCAATATTTGAATGAGAAATCTCCATCTTTTACAACATATCTTACTTTGCTTAACATTACTTAATATCTTAATATTAAAGTAACATCACGCTCACACAATTCCAATCAATTATTTCAAAATAGACTAAAACTTGAATCCAAAATGATAATGAATCATTTATGCATCACATCACTACATATAATATGCACATAAAGTGTTACGATAATCTAGGAAAAAAATAGAAATATTAGAGAAGGTGAAAAATTATTTATATTAATTTATGAGAATGCAAGAAAAAAAATATAAAATATAAATTAAGCAAATGGTTTAAAGCCCACCGAATCAGCCTGAACTAATAGCCTCAAGGATTAGGATCCTCGATTTAACTTGGCACCAGCCCATAAATTTACAGTTTAAGACCAGTTGATCAGACGCTTAGGTGTATTTCCATCTTCTCATCCGTTTAGCCATACTTCTTGTTTCCGCTGTGAATGTTTTTCTTGAAGTCAACAAGAGCACTAAACATTATGCTTCTGGCTCAGATAATACGATATACAGATTTGGTAAAAAGAAAATTTGAAAACAGGGTAAACAAAAATGTAAATCGTCCATCTGAGATGATGAGGTAACTCTCACAAACTATTTTTCTACTCGAGACGAGAAAATTTTTTTAAAGGAGAATTTTGACGATTCTTGATTTTATGGGAGTTGAATGGATTGTTTTTTTTTTTTTTCCTTTATAATTACATGTATCGCTATTTATACTATTGAATAAAACCACTAGTATCTGACTAACTAATGTGAAAATGATTAGACTAATAAACTGCTAATTTTCTTAGTATTTTGAGTCATAACAGTGACCAAGCCCTTGGAAAACTTTATTGGACAACATGGGAAAGATCACGAAAGCCAGGTTGGTGAAGGTCTAGACATCTCCTCCCCTAAGCTAGAGTAGAAGGCTTTCCGGACAAAATAAGCAGAGAATTTAAAGACAAAAGGCTCCGTCATGAGCTAATTATAGAACTCCATTTCGTTGAGCTTTTACGTCGAAATGACTAGAAAATACTTTTAGCGGTATTAATATACCATGTTGATGGATTGATGGTCTGTAATTACTAATTGTCGAGTTTGATTTTTCGATTTTTTATTTAAAATTAATTTCTCATTTCTTAATTAATACTAAACCTTAACCCATTAATATTAATCCTCAACTAAAGAAATTGAGAAATTTCGATTTTTTATTAAAAATAATTTTTGGAGTCGTTACTCAACCAAAGTCGGGAAAAGAAAAAGAAATTGTAACCAATTAGATGGATTTATCACGATTTACCTATTGATCTTTGATTTTAATTTTAAATGAAGAACCAAAAGGTTCCAAGTTCGAGAGCTAACCTATTAAACCCTTAACAGGTACCACTATCTATTTACCAAAATTAGGATTATTCTTTTAATTGTAATATTTAAAAATAAATAAATAAATAAAATCAAAAGAAAAAAGAACCTAAATTTCTACATATTTTATCGAGGTGAGTACATACCCACTAGCCAGATTAGATGATCGTAGTTCTTTTTGAAAACTTTAATGTGTTGATTTTTTTTATAAAAAAAAATAATTGGTTGAATTTGCGTTTTTATTAACTATTTTATTTTTATTAAGAAAAATCCTTAGAAGCCTAATTTTTATTCCTAATTATAAAAAAAAAACTAAAAACCTAATTTTTGAAAAATCCCAAATTAAAATTTTTATTTAAAAACAACTAAGTGATAATTTTTTTATTTTTAAGAAAAACCCTAAAGACCTAAAAATGCAATTTTTATGAAACATACAATGTTTTACATAATGAGTCTTTTATATAGAAAAGATGCTTAAAACATAAAAAAGAAAAAAAATTCCTAATAATAGAAAAGATATCTAAACCATAGAAAAGATATTTAAATCATACAAAAGATATCTAAATCATAGAAAAAATTTCTAAACCATAGAAACTATTAAAAAGATATTTAAATCATAGAAAAAAAAATTTAAATGATAGAAAAGATATCTGAATCATAAAAAAAAAAAACTAAACAATGGAAAAGATATATAAACTATAGAAAAGAAACCTAAATTATGGAAAAGATGTCTAACTGTAGAAAAAATGTTTAAATTATAGAAAAGATGTCTAAACCATAAAAAAAATGTTTAAACCATAGAAAAAAAATCTAAATTATAGAAAAAAAAACTTAAACAATGGAAAAAATATATAAATTATGGAAAAGATGTATAACTATAGAAAAGATGTTTAAACCATAGAAAAGAAAAGACATCTAAACTATGGAAAAGATGTCTTGCTGTAAAAAAGAAGTTAATTTGAAATTTTTTATTTATTTTATGAACATCAAAATGATTTTTTTATCAAGGAAACCCTAGCATACGTAATGCAATTTTTTTAAATCAATACAATATGCAAAGAACAAGATTTTATAAAAATATCATTTTGAAAATATGAAATCTAAAAATAAATAAATAAAACTAAAATTTAACTTAACACATGTTCATTAGATACTAATGCTATAACTAATTACTAGCAATTAAAAAATAAAAAAAAATTAGTATAAGTCTTAAAAATAACTACACATATACTAAGTGAAATAAAAATAAATAAATAAGATAAGTTATGGATAATAATTAAAAACCACTATTATGTACCTGCAAGGCAAAGCACGCAAAGCTAACGAAAGGGAACAAATTGGATCCACAGTCTTATTGCGCGCGCACAACTATAGAATTGGTTTAAGAAGTAGGTTTGAGCGTGTTTTTAATAAATATGTAATTGTTCCGGCTAACTCGCACCATACAACTCCTATTTATAAAACTCGAAAATAAATCTTTTAAATCGAATCGAATCGAATCAAATATAAATTGATAAAGATATAAAATAAATTCAAATCTTACAAATCTTGATTTTATTAGATTTAATGTCATCATATCAGATTTTTTTATTTTTCGACAACTACTTAATCAAGATTCCATCAAATTAATTTTTTTGAATTTTTTCTTTTTTAGTTTTTTAGTTTTCTTTTTTCTAACAATTTTCTATTTTTTTGTCTTTTTTATCATTTTTCAATTTTTTTTATTATTTTCTAAATTACGATCCTAAAAACAAAAATTATAACTACTATAGACAAAAATCGAGTGTTTACACTAATATAATTCTAATATATGATATTAGTCCTTTAACCACGTAAACGCACGCTACGTGCTTAAGTTAATGAAAAATTGATACTTAGGACGGAAGATAAGGCAGAACATACAAGTGACGCAAAAGAAATCATGGTGAAAACCTGAATATAATTATCCATATTTCTACCCTTTAAGAGCTACGCCGACCCTCCACTCGTTTTCTCTCGCCTCGGCCAATCCATCAAAGTTTAATTGGATCCATCTTTGCTGATTGTGCTCCCATGAAGCCAAAACTTAGTGCCTAAGCTGTAGCTAATTTAATCACACTGCCAGTCCGATTGGCAATTTTGCTCTATGCTTCTATAGAAAATTTGTTTTTTTAAATGTCGGGAAGGTAAAAAAAGGAAAAAAACAAAAGAATTTTGATGAAAGTTGTGACAAGTGAATATTAATAAAATTCTAATACATAAAAATATGAACTATATTTTATTTTTATCCTTTTTACCATCATTATTGCATATTACAATGTGGGAAAGGGAAACTGGAGCCAACTTCATTCTATTAAAAAATTAGTATTCATATTATTAGTCTAAAATCGTGGTGAACAGTTGTCTTTTAAAAACTACCGATTATCACTAATATGTATCTAAATATTATTATTATTATTTCTCTACCATTGATTTAAATACATAGTGTATCAAGTAATTTTTATTAATTAATCTTTTTTTCACTTTCATGTGCACCTAATGTCTATTAGGGCTGTGTAAGAAATCTGTGAATCTCGGATCAATTCGTAAACCAAATCAAATTGAAATTTTATACTTTTTTTTATCCTTTTCAATCAATTTTCATGGATTCATTAATTTTCATATCTTATTCTTTTTTATCTTATTTTTGAGTCAATTATTAAAATTAAATTAAGTAAACTCTATCTAGAATATTACATTTAGAAATCTTCATTTTCTAAATTGTCATTTTCTTATATGTTTTTAAATCAAGAGTTTAACCTTAGTATTTTTATGTATTTCTCATCTCCTTTTCAATTTTTGGTATTTTTTTTTTATCATTTTCTATTCCTTTTAAATGAGCAACTCTACTTCATACTTTTCATTGTTATTTTTTGGAATAGAGTCTCTTATCTTAATCTAATTAAGTTGAATTTGTTAAAATCTTATAACTTTTTACTAAACATCATTATACATGATAAATATATGAAAAATTAACTAAAAACATATAAAGTTTAGTAGAAAGAAAAATATGTTATTAGAAATATAAATGTTTAGCAGTTGGAATCGTAGATCGAACTGATTCAAATTGATTTTAATTAGATTTAAAAAATTTACGAACCAAATCGTATGGTTAAATTTAATTTAAAAAAAAAAGGAACTATTCTAAATTGTCTGTGTAAGCAATTTTCAATATTCAGTTAGTATACCTGAACTGGAAGGGAAGTTAAACCATCACAAATATTATGCGGCAACATCCACCTGCCGGGCATGCATGAACTACGTCGTGCCCCATTGGTCTGAAAAAATAAAACTGGTCTTCCCTATTTGCTCGGTCAAAGCTGACCTCACCATCGCACGTTCGAACTCAGACCGATCAATGAATCCTTTCGCATCCAGTAAAAAAGGATACATTGTCTGTTTCATCGCAGATGGGCCTCCCCAGTAACGTGATCCAAATACTTTTCTAGGATTAAAAATAGCTTTTCTTATTTTTTAATATTGATTGAAATAAAATCAAATACAGAAGATGATGATTTTTTTTTTTTTTTAATATGACATCCTAATATCGGTTGCCAAAACACTTGTCAACATTTTCTATTTTAAAACAGAATTTTATGAAATCAGTCCCATTATGGTTTTCAACGAAATTATAGTGGCATTGCAAGAGTAAGAGTAGAAAAAATACATTTCCGAATCCAATGACTAGTGGAAGAAATTGAAAATCTAGAATAACATTTTGATTTTGGTATTTTAACTTTGTATTTATAACCTAATTGATATGGATACTATTCTCTTTAACAAATGGTGATAAAACCCTTATATTTTAAACAAATTTTGTTAAGAATAATAATAAAACTGGATGACAGTAGGTATTTTCACAGTAGATATTTTCCAATCAGAAAAGATCCTCTAGCAATTCTTTTTTCCCCAAATAATGCCTAGTCAAAGTGGAAACGTCGAAGTCTACATGCCATATATTATGTGATGTATCACACGTAAAAGCATGCAAAATCCTAAGAAAATAAATAAATATTTCCTCCTCCATCATATATATGTGTGTCAGATAAAACCTAAGCATAATCAAGCAAACAAACAGCATCAGACTGGTTCTAATCAATCCAAAGATGGCCAAGACCAAGAGAACTGTTGCTTATTATTGCATTGTGTTAACTTTTGGACTAGTGACGTATATAGCAATAATTGGTGTGGATGCAGATATATGTTCTGATGCCTTGAAAACCCTGATGCCATGTTTGGCATACTTGAAAGGCTCTCAACCAGCACCGGCTGTACCATGCTGTGAAGGAGCACAGAGCTTGAAGAAGATGGCTAGCACCACTGGGATCCGTAGGGAACTTTGCCAATGCTTTGAGAAGGCCGCTCCTGGATCTGGTGTCCTACCCGAAAAAGCTAGACTCATCCCTCAATTTTGTAAACTCGTGCTCCCTGTGGCTATTGATCCTTCTGTCAACTGCAGCCGGTAATTCCCTAATGCATAGTACGGTTTTGGCGTGTTATTTTTTCCATTTTTTTCTTAATATATAACACAAGTTTGAGTTTAGGGTGGTTTGATATTGTGCGATAATTTTTATGAAGCTTATTAATGTTTTTCATAAAAACTGTTAATAGCTTTTTCTTATTGTTAATGGACCATATGTTTATTATAATTTGAGAGATTTTATCGTGATTAAAGCTTGACTATATTATATAGTCACTTCTGAGTTATTACACCATATAATCCCCTTATACATGTGTTTTTTTTTTCCCTTTCCAATTACATAACCCAAGTTTTCATTCACTTTCATATATATATATATATATATGTATATACATATTATATGTCTGATAATGTTTTCACTTAATTAGCTTTTATTAAATTGAAAAAGGAAATAACACGAGTAAATAAGGTGGAAATATATCTATCTATTAAGTGTACGTTTTAATGAAATGATTATGCATGGATTTCAAGTTTTGATCTCCTACAATATAGAATTTAGATTCAAAACTGATGAAGAGAATTATTTGGCAATGTAATTTTGTTATTTTAATTACAATACCGGTGGCTTACTTTGATTTTGATGTTTAATTTCATGCAGTGTACCATAGGAGGTGTCACTGCTACCGGAAAACCTGGGTAAAATCAGAATGGTTATGCAAAGTGGACTCAAGATATTCGACAGGCTTGTTTCCTCAGTCGAAACATATATGTATAAAAAAAGCTTTATCAGTAAAATAAAAGAGTTCACTTTATCTTGGCCAATAATTTTAGGTTCATCATTTAAAAAAAACATACTATATATTATAATTTTATACATACCATAACTTTGAAGAAGAAACTATTAAACTCAATTTATCCGTTAAAAAATAGTTATTTATATCATTAAATTACAAAAATATCAGTAGATTTAATAGATATAATAATCAAATTCACGATAAATATATAGAAAAATACATAGAATGCTAAATGTTTGAAAGATAAAGTATAAATAGATAATGAAAGTTACTTGTAGTACAAAGGATGGTAAACATTATATAAAAGTGATGCAAAAAAAGAATAACAATAAATTCAAATAGATGATGAATATTTTGTGTATTTAACTTGTCACATAATAAAGATCTAATCACGTTATACTAAAGCAATAGCATCATCTTTATTGAGCAACTTTACATAAAATTCATACTCTATATGAACTAATAAAAAATATTATCTTCCATTGTAATTGCTAAAAAGTTTCATTGTTTATATGAACTTGGCCTTTTTTTTTTTTTTTGTTAAATCAACTAGTACAACTTTTGGGAGGGGGAATCAAAACGTATTCATCTAGTTATATTATTATATTATAAAGATTTTAACATTTGAATTTGACCCTAAATATTCATTATCCAATGTGTAATTTTCTCGATATTCAAATAGCACCAAATATTGAAAATGGTTTTGAAGGGAAAATTTATTAGTAACATTAATAGGCGCAGAGGATTTCTATATGTTTTTTTAGTAGACTGAGGATATACAAATTAGGTTTTCAGATTTAGAATGAGGATTTTAATTACTTACCTTCACGCAAGTTTCTTGTTCAAATAAACTTTCTAAAATTTCATGTGTAATCATGGATGATAACAACATATAAATAGGCTAGTTTTGTTTTTTTTTTTTTTTTTTAAAAAGGCTCTTCTGACTTCAACAGTTGGCGATTATAATTTCATGATAAACGCAATCAGGCAGGATGAGGCCCGATCTAGCCCGCCCGGCTTGTTCAAGCAAGGGTAAAAAACTCCGTGTCTACATGAGCCTGGGCCAAGCCCACTCAAATCCGTCCAACAATCACACATGATAAAACAGAAAGTATTCATGTTTTGAAACAAGGATATCGATGCTCTAAAACTCCTAATCCCTAATCTTCTTAAAGTTTCCCTTCTTTGATTGCAACATGTGAAATAATAAAAATAAAAAATTAAGATTAAAACTTATTTTTTATATAATCTAATTGTTTATTATTACTTTTCAATTTATTTAAATAATATTATTTTGATTGCCGAATCGAGTTAGGTCAATTTTCAAGTAATCTAATAATTATTTTACCAAAAAAAAAAAACAATTAAGGTAAACAATCTTACTAGAAATCCTCTCAACTTCCCTTCTTTACCCTCATAATACTTTATACGTGTAAAATAGGCAATTGAGTAGACCTTAACTGTACATTAGGAAAAAAAAGAAGAAAAGAAAAGCACAATACGAAAATTCCTACAATTTTTATAGAAAAATAAACTATTGCCCTTCATCTCAATGAGTGTTTTAATATATTTCTAATTAATTCTGAAAATATATCTAAGGCTTTGCAATGGAGAAAGTTTGTGAATTAAGTTCTTTTTAATAGACATGTATTTATATTTTGTAACGTCTTTATTATACTTTTAATATGTCCGTGCATCATACAATATATATCATAGAAATTTAGTATATGTATGTAGATTCTCAATTGTATGGTGTAATATGCTATATGGAATGATGTAAGTGTATATAATGTAAGTTAGATATATAATATGTTACAAATAAACATGCATCATTAAGATCAAGATATATATTATTTATAAACATATATCATTTACTTTATCTTTAATACAATATAATAAATATATATTATAAAAATTAACATGCATGTTGTTACCAATAATGTATAATAAAAATATAATAAATAAAATATAACCTTTAAAATATATTATGAGATATATATTATACATATGTCATATATTATATATCAAAATATATATTTTATATATTATAGTTTTAAGTATAACAAAAATGTTAGAGATAAATAAATATTGTATGTTATATATTATAAATACAGGTTACAAATTACCCCTTGTACATAGTAATTACAAAACTATCTATAATGAAATATAACATATATATAATATGATATATAAACACAAACACATTCACTATATGTAAGACCCATAATCAAGCATTTGGAGTTTAGATCATAAAATTTAAAGTGATCGAATAAATTATCCGATCTAACCCAAATTTTTCAATGAAGTTAGAATTATTAATAAAAGTAATCCCGTAAGTTTGAATTTAGAAAAATAAATAATAAAATAATTAATTAATATAATATTAAATTTTATGAAAATTGTCTGTTATTTATTGAAAACACTTAGAACGAATTTTGATAATTAATGAATCGATAAAGATAAATTGTATGTACACTAAAAATCAAAAAATAACTTAACCAATATTTAGAAATATTTATTTGTACCATAAATATATATACGTGTAGGTGAAAATACGCAAAATTACTTTAAATACTCAAAATATACTAAATAATTAAAAAAAATTATAAATAATTAAGGAAAAATCAGAAAAGTATGGAAATGTCCAAAATAGGGGTGGCATGCTAAGAATAAAGAAATAAGATCAACTAATTAAATTAGGCCAAATAAAAAGTAAAATGGAAGATGATAAGAGGCACTTATCAAGTGGAAAATTAAAGAAAAAATACCTAGCAGCCCTACAAATTCAGTAAACCACCATCAAAAATTATTTTTGTCAGTTTAGAATCAGAAAAAATTTAGGGAGTTGAGAGAAAGGAGGAAAAACCAAATTTACAAAAAATTAAAAAATTATAGTGCAAATAGGGCTTATAAAGGCAACCCATATCCAATGACTACCTGGAGAGGAACAGCCACCACCACCAGATAGTGGACCTTACGTCTAGAGTTGTAGAAAATGGTGGAGTCACCGTTGGTGGCTAAAAGCTTGTTGATTAGTGAGTTCCAATTTTCCTTTTAAATTTGTTTAATTTAGTAAAAACATCAAATATGTATGGAAAATTATGAAATTTGGTTTCCCTTAGTATTTTTTCATTTAGAATTATAATATCAAACCATATTTTTAAAATTAGAAGTTCTTATATAGGTTCCTTAAGAACATGCTTGATTCCAACGAATTTTGTATGAATTTTCAAAAATAGTAAATAATATTATTTCGAGATAATTTTTTTTTTGTAAATATTCCTCATATGATGTATTTAATTTATATAAAAATAATTTTTCATAAAATATACATTTATTATTTATTAAAATTATTTTATTGAATCTACTATGTTTTTCATACGAAAGAAATCATAGGTTTTTAATTAAATTATTTAATGAACCCAATTTGTAATGACTTATAAAGCTTAGTTATGATCTTGGAAATATTTAGTTTGAATCTTATAATTTTATTTGGTCATTTACCTAATTTAAGCTAATTTTTAGCAAAATCGGACTCAAAATCAGTATATTGGAGAATAATATATATTAAACTATCTTAGTACTTTTCATGATCATGATATAACAACCATAATTTATTGAGTATAATATATTTTTTGCAACTTTGATAGAGCTTGGATACTAATTATTATATATTTACCTAGAGTTTATGCATAATATATACTAAATATGTACATAAAGGGGTATATTTAAGTTAAATTTGTGATTTAGGATTAATTAGGTATAAATTGTGATTTAGAATATAATTAAACATCTTAACATATTATTGGTAGTGAAAGATAATATATGTAGTGTTAAAGGTATTAAATAGGTAATATAAGTATATAATATATAATAATACATAATATGTGTATATAGGAAATAAATGAGTAGAAAATCTTAGATAAAAATTTATGGTATTATGATAATCGAAATATGATATAAATATGATTTGGAATGGGAGTTTATGAAATTACATAAAAAACTTAGGTTATTCTTAAATTAGAAGCAAATTTGATAGCTAAATTAGGATTATGGCGTACTGTATAGATTATAGTGTTAATTAGAGACTAAATACGATATTTAGGATACCTGAATATAATGTGATTCATTTCACATTATGGTTTGAAACGAGATCTTAGAATTTGCATATAATACTTGTAGCCAAAACTAACTTAGAACCTAGTTTAAAAACCGACTCCAAAACTGAATCAGAACCCAACCTGAAGTAGGAATAATTGTAAGAGACTTAAAAACCTAAATAATTAAGTATACTAAAACCCTAACTAAAGATAACAATAAACGTTAGAAGATAAAACTAATCTATAGCAGTTATGTAGAAACTGAAACAATATTTGTATTACAAGGATGATCGGCAATGGTCTGTGCAAGTTGCATCTTGAGTGAGCAAGCATAGAGTCCATGTAAGTTGGGATTAATACGTTACTGTATTTCGGAATACTAATTTATAATACTTGAAGGCTTGAAATTGTACTGAATTGTTCTTATTAGATAGTTAGTTATACGTATGTACTTGTTTTGAGCTGCTGATATGATTATTGATTTGTTGTTTTAACTTGTATTTGTGTGATTTGTTTGAAATGATTGAACACCTTTAACCGGATTTAACTGAATATTTGACTCATAAATTTAAACTGGACCTGCATAGTAACCCATTAAGCAAACATTAGGATTCTCCAACTAAATATCGATCCCTTTAAAAAGGATAACGCTGGATGGTATAATTAGTCCCTTCTTCATCCTTAGTCAAACTAAGTGACAAGTGAAGAGGTCGCAGTAAGAGTGAAATCAATGGTTCGAAGGTAATCGTGGGAGGAATAGTGTCTCCATTACATAAGTCTGAGTTTGGTCATGAGCTGTTACATTAACGAAAACTCCTCAACCCAGATTAAAGCGGGTGCAATTTCTCTAATCTCATGATGAGCAAGATAACGTTGTGCGATGGCGTTTGCTTGAACATGCATTGCACTTAATAATTTGGTTGATAATTCTATTTGTATTTACTATATAGTTTTAAGTCTCCGTCTCAACTTACCAAGCTATGATTGCTTACATCCCTATAAACTTTGTTACAAATACTAGCTAGGAAGTGGTTTACATTTACCTTGAAGTTAGCAACTGTAGGATCCTAAGAAATGAGGATATAAACTAAAGACCAAATACACTCTCTAGTTAGATTTATTTTAAAGCTTTTAGTATTAGTTTACAAATTACTCAATTAAATTGTGATTAAATTGCTAAACCTTATAAATATACTTAGATTATTTTAATATAAGTATGTATTTTACTTAAGTTTATAAGTAAATAATATGTTTAATTTATGAGTTTTTTACTTTAAAACAGGTTAGTCGTGAACGCCTTGTATAAATTAGGTTTAAGATGACTGTTGTATAGTCAACTTTTATTTTAGAATAGTTTGTACGGTAAGACTGTTACGACTCTACCGCTTCAGAATGTGACGCTATATATAAATTACAATGGATTGTTAATTGTAGGGCATGATTGTTGGCAATACTATTTTATCTTCAATGACAAAGTACCATTGTTGTTTATTTAATGCGAGGTGTGATTGTTATTTCTATGATGTGGCTTATTATAAATAAAAGAAAAAAAATGTGGTGGCAATCTATGTTAAGCAATATAATTAGATAGAAAAAACAAGAATTAGGGGAAGAAGATTAGTGATTTAAAGAGTGATAAAAAGAGTATTTAATCTTAATTATTTATTTTTATTGTACCGCATGTCACCATCTAAGAAGGGAAACTTCAGAAACTTTAAGAATTACAAATTCATATCTATCAATCAACATTATGTCAAATTATTCTAACATGGACATTGGTCATTTTAAAATGTTAAAACTTATAAAAAAAATACCGAAATATTCACGTAACCTATTCTTTCAAATAATTATACTAGTTATGATGTATATTTGTATGTAAGTAAATATTAGCATATGAGCACACCGTGATGGTGTATAGTAATTAAATATAGTAGTATAATAAAATTTTAAACATAATAAAATTATTGAAGCAAACTATATATACGATTCATGTTTATGGAAAAAAAAAACTAGCATTACACTCACTATCTTTATAATTACCCTAACTTATAATTTTTAAAAACTTGAAATTATATAACATATGGAGACATATGAGGTTTTTTTGCTAAATAATAAGGGTAATGGGTATCGGGTGTGGAGGGTGTAGACACCTAATTTTTGCCCCTCTGTAGTCCAAATTTTTTATTTTTTTATGAAAAGGGTCTTAATTCAAAAATAAAATAATAATAAAAATAAAAATAAAATAAATAAATAATTAATAAAATATAAAAATAATAAAAATTAACAAATTATGAAAATACAAAAAAATAATAATAATAAAAGAAAAATTATAAAGATTTTGTAGATTTTTAGGAAGCAAATTATTTTAGGGATAAATAGTTTTAATTTTAGCTTAGTCCAAATAATTATTTTAAAGAGTCGCGTGGTTTAAGTACAATTCAAATGCACTAAAAATCAAGGCATAGGTCAACGGCCTAATGAATAGTATTTGATATGAAGTTAGTTTGAGGTTATAGGTTTGAATCTCACAAGACACTTATATGTTTTTTATTTTTCTCTCTTTTACAAAAAGCGAGATAAATAAGCGGAATCATATATAATCAAATCTTTTTTGTTTGAATTTGAATAATTAGAAAATATTCGAATCTAGTTTGATTTTATTAAATCAGATTTGAATTAATTCAGATCTAGTTTAATTTTTATCAAATTAGATACAATAGATACAATTTGATATGATTTAGTTCGGATTTTATATATACACATACACAATTGAAAAAGGTGTGGCAATTAACTTTCATGATTTCCCTTATCCAACTTGCTCTCGTTGTTCTCAAATCAAACACCACCACTGTCCCTCAACTGCACTATTTCTTCTTCAATCCATAGTAGTCCAACACCATAAAATCACCAACGAATAGCAATGTCGCAAACAGTACGTCCATCCTTTATAAAAACACATGCGTCCAGCAGTCTACTTATACACAACTGCAGTTCATGCCAACAGCAATTTCCGTTACATGCCGCAGCCGCCATATCCTCTTCGTCGATGAACAGCCCCCAAACTATATCCTCGTCCAAACAACACTTCACTAAATCACGTCTAGAACAGCACTCGATTAAACAATCAACATGCCGCAGCTCTCCACTGAATTGCTGTCAACGACTAGCCACTGATCGGTACGGTTACCGTACTGTCCACGATCGCTCAGTCCATCTACGAAAAGCATGAACAGCAAGCCATACTCACGTTACTTCACTGAAGGACATTGCTAACTGAATCCAATCCCCTACGGTAACTGTAGCAGTACTAACTACAACAGCAAACTTGCAACTGATAGTTGCAACCCTCAATGACTCACATCTGTATTGGATAGCAAACACTATGATCATTACTGCACCATGTATGCCCCTGTCATAAGTTCCTCACCAACTCTACCCATATACAAACCATACAGCAAGCACGCGCAACGATGGCTACAGTCGCTCCACTCATACATTGCTGCACTTCACTGCTAGTCACTGCCTATGCCGTAGTCCACTCTCTGCACAATGTCACTTTAATCTCTACTGGACATGCTACTGATCCAAAAATTGATCCCACATCCTAAACTCGACCACCACACATTGTTTACGCCGCAACTCTGATCAACAATCCATCCACATTTGCAACAGCTCCCACATGACCTAACAAGCAAGTTTAGTGACTACGATTCATGTCGAGAACACTTAGTTAGAGCACCAACGTCATAAGCACACCACAGCTGAATCACAAGTCCAAGTTCAGTTCCTTAATTATTATTATTATTATTATTATATTATATTATATTATTATTATTATTATTATATCCTTATTTATTTATGTTAATAATATAATATATAAGTAGTTATGTATATATTAGCCTAGTGGATTCCCTTAGTATTAGTTTTTTTTTTTGTATATAAAGTATGTCATATTTTATTTATTTAAATAGATATTTGTTAATAGTAGAAATATAAGTATGGATATATATATATATATATATATATATATTAGCTTAGGATTTTTTTTTAGGATTAGGTTTTTAGAAATCCTCATATAGAAAGTCCTTTTTTTTTTTAAATAAAGATTAATAAAAGATCCTTTTAAAAAAATAGGATTTTTAGAGAGCTTTTAAAGTAACAACACTCATGAGTTAGGATCCTTTTAGATTTTTTAAATAAATTCAATCAGCTAAACAATATAAACTCGGTTAGTTTTCAAAATTAAAATCAACCAACACATAAAAAATTTTTGAAAAGAACTACGATCATCTGATCCTGACTAGCGAGTACATAGATACTTTCGGGGCGACGATAAAATATATAGAAACTTAGGTTCTTTTTCTTTTAATTATTTATTTTTTAAAAATATTATAATTAGAAGAATTATCCTAATTTCGGTAAATAGATAGTGATATCCATTAGAGTTTAATAGGTTAACCCCCAAACCCGGAACCCTTTAGTTCTTCATTCAAATTGAAATCAAAGATCGGTAGCCAAATCGTAGTCAATCTATCCAATTGATTATGTTTTTTTTTTTTTCTTTTCCCGACTTCGGTTGGATGGCGACTCTAAAAACTTTTCCTCCATGAGAAACCGGAACTTCCCAATTTTTTTAGTCGAGGATTAATATTAAATAGGTTAGGGTTTAGTATTAATCGAGAATAAGGAATTCGATTTTAAATAGAAAACCGAAAAATTAGGTTCGATAGAGGGTATAGTACCTTACCTATACCCTACTCTATAAGTAATGGTTTCAAAACTTTATTACTTATACTTTACCCTGTGATACCCTAAAACCAC
Source organism: Lumnitzera littorea (assembly GCA_024138015.1). Taxonomy (NCBI): domain Eukaryota; kingdom Viridiplantae; phylum Streptophyta; class Magnoliopsida; order Myrtales; family Combretaceae; genus Lumnitzera; species Lumnitzera littorea. The sequence continues at coordinate 88,740,895 of JAMXBB010000011.1, forward strand.
CTTATACCCTATATCATGTAAATTATATAGGGTACAAGATACCCCGTTGAATATGTAGATTTTTTTGTTTTTATAAATTTCAATATGACTATTTTTTTAAAACATAAAATCAATCTAATCTTTAAAAAAAAAAAAACAATTGCTTAATTTAATCAATCTTTCAAATGACACCAATGAATGTAATCCATTGAGGTTTATTTCCAACCTTTTTTTTTTTTCCTTAAATAGTTCTTTAATCGTTATTATTATAAACGAACTTTTGTATAAGCATTACACAAAACATTCTTCTTGTAAATATAATATTCATTTTATAATAATCACATTACAAAGACATTCAAGAGAATAAGCACACCATTTTTTAAGAAATGAATGTGGTAAACATTGCACTTAACATGAGATCTACAATATAAACTCAATATTCTAAAACATTAAACATACATGTCTCAATAACGCAGGACCAGTAAATAATAAAGGATGTTCAAAATAAAATAAGTGATGGACATATCTTGTAGCATATGGCTTATGATATTAGTAAAATCAGATTTCACTCTAATAATAATCAATGTTGTCAAAACTGATTCAAGTAATTAACTCAGATATATGAGTGGTTAAAGGTTAAAGGGGTAGAATGAGTTTAACTACAGTTTAACCAAAGTTAGACCAAATCGATTTTATAACTAGGTGAGGTTGAACCGTATTGAACATTAGGAATCAACTTGGGTTTAACAATACTGGTACAAAATCTTTTGTTAAACATAAAATAGATAAACTATTTTATTATAAAAAATAAGTAATAAATATACCATGTGGTTTATAGATGACACTAGAAGTAAAAACTTAGAACCTAGATTCCCTTTTTCAAACTTTACTAAATGAAAGATTTAGCAAAGGAGGAAGAAGTAAAAACAAAATGACAATGAAGTATAAACTAAAGACTAAAGATGGAAGGTAAGGGATCGATAAGCATTTAGTTTAAGGTTTCCTATAGGCTGAGTTTTGTTTTATTTTAATGAAGTGATATTCTTTTTTATTTATTAATTTTATTTAATTACTATTATGTGGTAAGTACAAGATATTTTAGAACCCGTACCTTATAAAGTAAAAGTTTAGAAGAGGGTACATGGTACATTAACTTCATATTTGTACCCTACCCCGTGGGAACAAGTTTCAAGAAATTATTATTTAGGACCTATCTTATGACTTTAATAGCCACCCCTAACGTATCTGGTCGTATAGATCCTTAATAAATAATATAGAAAATATAGACGTAAAACTATAATAATATTAATAATTACATTTATTGCTAGCTTATGAAAATAAAATTACATACCATATTATACAAACTTTAACATCAACAACCCCAAAAATAAACCACACCACTCTTTGCTCCATGTTGTTGTATTTAAGGATGGAGAGCTAGGAAATTAGTGGGCAACTTTATTTATGATGTTGATTTTGTAATGGAAATGTGAAAAGATAGTAGGTAAGTAGTTATGTAATAGAGATGTGAGAAGTTATTTTATGCTAATATCCCTAAATATGTAGGTTTTTTGTAATATTACATAGAAAAATAATATTTTACATATAAAATATCAAAGTGGGTTCTCTCACTTTGATATTACACATGATATATGATTTTAGTAGCATAATTAAATATTGTATAACATAGTACAAAATGATGAATGTAACTTCTGCAAGAAAGTTGTTGTAACTTCTACAATAAAAGTTATCACAACCATAATATCTCTTACCTAAATAATATTTAGTAACAATAAGGAAATATTCAGTGTATTTCTTTCTTATACCTATCCTTCCTCTCCCTAAACCTGTAATCTATTACTATTCATAATTATATCCCTATATAGTTAAATTATAGTAAATATGCATTAATGTATAATAATGTAAAGAATTGTCTTTAAATTTATCTATTATATGAAACAAATATGCCTCATTTTGTTTCGCACCTCATAACTTGTAAAAAAATGTTATCATTCCTAAATGCCTTTATCTAAACAATATTTAGTAACCATGAATAATGTTTAATATATTTCTCCTTTTATTGAGTATCCATTGCTATACATAATAATTTTATCCCCATGTAGTTAAACTATATATACATTAATAATAATAATAATAATAATAACTACTATTATTATTGTATGGTGCCCATGTAATCAAACTATTGTAAATCCACATTGATATACAATAATAATTATATCTTTATATAATCAAATTATAGTATCATGCATTATTATGTAGTAATAATGTTGTATAGTCAAATTGTAGTAAACGCATATCAATATATAATGATTTGTGCAATCAAGTTATAATAAATACACATTATTGTACAATAATATATATGATCAAACTATAATATGTACACATTAATATACACAGCAATGTATAGTAAGCATGCATCAATTTATAATAATTCACAAAATATTTTTTCTTTGATTTTTATCAAATTATCCATCTTTTTGTCGTCACTTGATATTGTTTTGCATTTCTTAATTTCTAATGACTACTATTGATATTAGGTCTTAGACATAGTCCGACAACCTAAAGCCTAAGTCTAAAAGACAATTGTCTAGGTAAGTCATGACTCTATATAGGCTCAACCCAAATGGTCGACCAGTAAGTCTGTCGTTAAGGGCGGTTGGCTCGTATTTGGAGTCAAACGATCCCAGTAAGTGATCTTGACCTTTACCGACCTAAAAGGCCAAGTTTACCTAAAGACTACGTTGAGTGAAGATACAGAGTAAAAGCATGCCTCATACTTGCCCAACCCCTATGATCTTTAGGTGCAACCATACTAAGAGCTCTCCTTAGTTCAATTGCACAACACTTACACCTATTAATGTGATATGGCATTTGACAACTCATCCATCAACTCTCCCTTAGGTCTCCATAAAAGGTACGTAAAAAAGAGAAAGGGAATGCACAGCCTCACATGTACTTAATGCTCTCCTCCTTGTCTCTAAAGCCCACTCAATTGCTAACTTTACTAACTTTAGTATTAGAGTACTCATGCTAAACATCCCTTGATGTAATGACTTACCTTTATCTGTTTTGCAACTCATCCTCTCTAGACTTAGTGCCCTCCCAAATAAGGCTTAATTCCCCTTGGGAGGATTGAAAGACTCTACTGGCAACTAAAGTAAGGTGGCAATTGTTAATTAATCATATAGATTTAAGTTTTCATTTTCCATAAATTAAAACATTTTATTTTATGCACATGCATTGTTAGTGCATCAACCACTAGTTTTCATTAAGAATTAAGATTACAATCTCTCAATTATTCTCTTTCTTCTCTCAATTACCATCACTTTCTCTCTCTCTATCTTTATTATTTGAGCCAATTACGATCTTTTACTCAAACGCTTCACACCATTCTTCTATTAACATCTTTTTAAAGGATAATGGTTGGGGGAAAATCTCTTATGAATCAATTTGTCATAACCTGTAAGACAATTTAGTAGTGATAGACCGCCATATATTGATCAGAAGTAATCATTAGAGTTTTCCTACCCATTAATTACTTTCAAAGAGTACATGAAGCATCATTCCTAGATCGATCTACAGAGTATCACAGATTTAATGATACAGAATAAAAGTTCACATTATATCACAAAATAGATGGTACAGAACTTACAAAGTTATAGAGTCTTTTCTAATAATTAATATTACAAATAAAGTACTAAAGACATATAAACTATAATCTTCATGATCCTTTTACACTCTCCCCCAAAGCCCGCTTCTATCTTTTTAAAGCTCACTAAAGGCTTAAACCTTTCTGGATATAACTACTAAGGTTTCTGCAAAAAGTTATAACTATAGAGGGTGTAAGCTACAACTATTTTAGTGAGAAATCCACTCATACTGCCTTTTAAGTATAATAAGTAACTTTTCAAGCATATGATGTGCAATCAATTAATTAAGCATATGAAGCAATACACTTGGCTAATTGGTATTCAACATGTAGTCTAGGGTTTATTCCCTCCCTTGGCCTTAGGTTGAGGATTAGTAATTCTACCAATACTTAAGTATCCAAATTTAGTGAATAAAATCTCTTGGCGTAACATCCTTGGCCACTATAATAAAATAGCCGTAGAATCTCAATTCTCAACTGAACTAATACCCATATTAATATAATGATCAAGAGATGATACCCCTTGATCGGTCCCAGAAGAACTAAATGGTTAACATTATCCTTAACCTCACGAGAGAACCAATCTCTTGATTATCTAGGAGAACAAAAGAAATGTTAATCCTAAAATTCATTATAATCCCCAAGAAGAAGGATCTTCTGGTTAGCCAAAGAAACTAAAATGAAATGTTCACAAAGGTCATGTAAATAAGTCATAAAGAAGGATCTCTTGATCAGTCCTAAGAAAGCCCAAATGAAGTGTTAAGAAATGAATGCCTTCCCTGACTGCTAAATGACTAGGAATTAATTAAATCCCAAATTGACCTCTGCATATATGCGAACTCGAAACAAAAGAATAGATATAGTCCCATCCAATACACAACCATTCTCAAAGTCACTTGGTTTGTAAAAGATGAGGAAGATTCTCACCTTTCCATTCCCTATGTGGTAGTGGTGACAGAAATAGATTTATGTAGTATGCTATGGATAACCATTTTACATTAAAGTTTCGATATGCTTAAGGTTGATTAAGTATTGATCAACACTTGCATACGAATACATCACATCATAATCATCAACTGTATTATGTGAAATATCTTATAATATTTTCATAAGCAATTCATACAAATCAAACACAAGCACTTTCTCAATAACCCACACACAACCAATTGATGTATATATTTAAAGTGCTATTAATTACAAACACAAGTAAGTGATACTCATCATAGATACTCACCTATACATTTCTATTACTCGTTGTAATAGTTTTTGAGTAGCTCAAACTCACAATCACCTAAAAGAACACAATGAAGTAAATACTATATATATATGTATATATATATAGGATTTTTTTTATCGATTATTGATGGACTACTGACCTCCGAACCCCTCACTCGTGCCTTTCTTTAAGGCCTACAATCTCTTGCTCGAAGAATTTTTTCTTACTAACCTACCAAAGACGAGTACAATTATATTGAAGAACAGTGGGCGAACTCTTTGAAGTCTCAACTCGGATGCACACTACTTGCTCTAACCCTTACCTAATTAACAATCTGTCAACTACCAAGGTTGATTTATTGAATGCCAAGACTGAAGCGCCCACACACAGAACTCTTTCTTCCAACATACTGAACTACCGACTGCTGAAGCTGACTTGATAAGTGTCGAAGTCGAGTATTACTTACTTGGCCTATCGAACTGCAGAATCCTCTATTCATTTCAATAACTTCGAGTACCCTTCATCAGCGACATCCCCAACATCAGTACAACTTAACTCCAACGTTCCAAGACTCCAGAACGTGTATTTAACTGCAGTGTACCACCTATTATTCCTTTTATTCTAATATTGTACTATATTCATTTATTCTATTTATCCCTTTTACCCTTTTAGTAATGTACAATAATAGTATTTTTGTATTACCTTTTATTGTAATTATTTAGGTTTCCTTATTACCCTATGGACTTACTATAAATAGTCTATTTTCTTTGTAGCCAAAATCATCTAATATGTTTTTGATATTGCATATACTTATTTTTATGAGATATCCTTCTCTGAGTACATTTTCTTTCCACTTATCTAATCTTACTAAGTAGTTAGAGGTTAGTGGTGAGCTGACCTTAACATTAGCTTGTAAGTCATATCAAGAAAAGGGATAAGTCATATCAAGAGAAGCATTAAGTCGTTTTGTGCTTGTTGTTGTGTAATATCCTTTAAGCAGCTTACGAAAACTTATGAAAACTACTATGGTTTCCAACTTCTTTACTTTATTTTCTTAGTTATTACGAATGACCAATTCGGTAAATATTCTCTACGATAAGTGTAAGCCCTGCAATTAGATGTTCGAATTCGATATGTAAAGTTTGGGACGATTAGATTAAGCATTCGATTAAGCCTAAATTATACAACGAATCTATAAATATTAGTAAAAATAATCCTATAAGTTTGAATTTAGGAAAATAATTAATAAAATAATAGAATATTATAGTGTTAAATTATAAGCATATTACTTGTTATTTATAAAAAGTATATAAAAATAATTTTCAATAACTAACGAGTCACTAGAGATAAATTATGTGTACACTAAAAATCAAAGAATAATATAAATAATATTTAGAAGTATTTATTTGTATTCCACATATATTTAAGTGTAGGTAAAAATATGTGAAATTACTTAAAATGTCAGAAATATACTAAAATAATGCCAAATAATTAAAGAAAATTACAAAAAAATCAATGAAAAATCAGGAAAAGAAAGGAATTGTCTAGATTAAAGTCATGGCATGTCAAGGTTAGAAAGAAAAAAATTAACTAATTAAAATAGGGTAAATAGAAAGCAAAATTCGAAGAGAATAAGACCATTTGTTAACTAAAAACTAAAAGAAAAAAAAAAAGCAAGACAGCTCTATAAATACGCAAACCTTTAATTAGAGTTCATTTAATCAGTTAGGAATCAAGAAAAATTTAAGAGAAATTAGAAAGTGAGAGTTTAATACATTTAGAAAAAAAATATAAAAAAATTGTACAATTAGGGCTTTTAGAGTAAACTCTTGACTTATGGTCACTTAGAATTGAACTATTGCCACCAACACACCCTACCACCATCGCCTAAACTAGCCAACACCCTTAGGACCACCACTAGTGGTCGGAAGTCTATCAAAATCCGAATCTTGTTTAATTTATTTAAATTATCAATTTTGTTATAAAATTATGAAATTTGGTATTTTGAGGTTTTTATGTATGCAGATTTAGAGAAAAATTTTAGTTTAATGAATTTATATCTAAAAATATATTGTGTTTAAGAAATCTCGCAAACCCAAGTTTGAAATAAATGACCTTAGGAATGTAGTTTTAAGCTCAAAATTTTTGTATAAACTATTTAGAGGATGTAGAATATTGCTATGAAGAGATTTTTCAGAATTTAATTTTCGAAAATTTTAGATGATTTTTAGGCTTTAAAATGATATATAAAATAGGTGATTTTAGGCTAATTAGGTAATTAAATAGATAATTATTAATTTAGTGTGTAATTTGATGTTTAAGGATGTTAATGTCTAATGTAGTATGATACTTGTGGCATTTAGGATGTTAGATATAATTATTATGTCGTAAATATATGTAAATTAATAATATGTGAAATTGAAAATATAACAAATAGAAAATATTAGGATAAAATTGATAATATAATAACAATAGAATTATATAATAAATCTAATATGAAATTTAACTTTTAGTGAATTATATGAAAAATGTAAATTTTTATCATATCGAGAATAAATTTGACAACTAAATTAAGATTAGGATATACCATACAAACTAAAATATTGATTAGGGGCTAAAAATAATATTTAGGATACCCACGTATAATGTGATTAATTTCATATTATGGTTAGAAACGAGATCTTCAGATTTATATATAACACCTATAGTCGAAATTGAATTAGAACTTAAATCGAAACCGAATTTAGAAATCAATTTCAAAACTAACCTTGAATGGATCGATAATAAATAATATATATTTATATATATGGAAAAATTGAGTCAAATCATAACCTAAAGTTTATATATATTATAAGGATATAAATACTAAAAGAGTATTTATATTATAGGATATGAGGAGACGACTGACCTGTGACAAGTCGAATGAGATAATTAAGGACTTTAGGTAAGTTGGGTTTAATACTTTAATGTATTTTGACGTACTATTTTAAAATACTTGAAGGTTTAGAATTGTATGTAATTGTTATTGTAGATAGTTATATATGCATGTACTTGTGTATATCTGACTCTATGCTAAAAATCTATGTTGTGTTTTAGTGATTGTTATGAATTAAGTGGCATGAGATTGTTTGATCACTTTAAACCAAACTTAATTATAATTGTCCTAAATACCTTAATTGGACATGTATTGTAATTCTTTAGGAGACTGTTAGGATTTTTTAACTAAAGACTGACATTTTAAAAAAAGATAGCGCTGGATAATATAATGGCTTTTTCTTCATCCTTAGCCAAACTAAATAATAGAAGAAGAGGTCATGATAAGGATGAGGGTATTGGTTCGACAGATAGTCATGCACAAACATGAGTTTGGTTATAAGTTATTGCATAAATATAAAAATTCCTTAACCCATATTAGAACGAGTGAAATTACTCTGATTTTACAATGAATTAGACCACGTTGTGTAATGACATTTGCTTGTTGCATTCATATAATTAATTGTTTGAAAACCTTGTTTGTGTTTGTTATGCATTTTTAAGTCTCCATCTTAACTTACGGAGCTGTTGGTTGCTTATATCCTTATAAATTTTTTTGTTAGCATTGACTGATATGTCGCGTTATAACTATCTTGACGTCAGTATCTTTTTGAAGAGCTAAGCAATGGGGTAGTGAGAATCAAGCTGGTTAATGTAATCTAGTTTTCTATAGTTTTCTTATTAACTCTTAAGTTTTTAGATTGATTATGTCATATGTAATATACTACTTATTAAACTATCTTTGCATGTAGAATTTCTTGGGAATGTAGGACAGTATGAGTATCTTAATGTAAATATGACTTAAGGTTTTTAGTTATATATATAAATTTTATCTTTAATTATAAACAACTATTTACTTTAAAGTGAAGAGTTGTTAAATAGTTGTAGACGCCTTGTATAAATTATATCTATGATAGGAACTATGAGATTGGTTACTATTATAGGTTGGTTTACACGGTAGAACTGTTACAACTTTGCGGCTTTAGGGTGTAATAGTAAGCCCTAGTGATTACTAAGTTCTTAGGCATATAAATTATAATCTTATACTTTTATAAAGTTTTTTAGTTAAGTAGTGTTATGTCTAAATCATTCTTGTTGTTTTATGTCCATAGTCCTTATGTTCAAACTTTCGATCCTCGTAATAGGTCACCGTTACGGTCTAAATAGTTAAGGTTAAAAGTATGTCCATATGTCTAATAATTCCAATAGGTCCAAATATGTTCCAGGGTTATAGTTCCAAGATATGTATATATCATAAAGATTCAATATGAAACTTTGGCATCATTATTTAGGTATGAATCTATTCACTTAATTCCTTTAAGTTTCTTATTAAGTTATTTTGTAAGGAAAACATAATTTTTTAGCATTGATATTTTAGAGATGTATACAAATTAAACCCAAGAATGAAAGAAAGAATATTTTGATAAAGATTTCATTTCGTAGAAAACATATCTTATCATTATTTGGAGACTTTTGCATATAGTAAGGGTTTTCAAAAAGAAGAAATTTTGATAAAGATATTGGTTTTTGGAGTTTCTTTTCTATAAAAGACATACTTTAGCTAAGATGAGCTTTTGTTTGTTATCAACTTAGTTTTGAAAAATAGTTGATAAGATAAGTTTGGAACTTATATGAAGTAGAGAAGTTGGTGAAAAACTTTTAATTGGTTTGAAAAAGGTTTTTGAATGAAAGTTGTAAAGATGGAATCATTCCTAGAAAAACTTGAAAGTTTCATAAAATAGCCTTACTAAAAGTATTTCTTGATTTATTGAGGAGTCTTGAAAAACTTTTTGGTAATAAGAGTTTAGAAGAGTCTTTTGTCTTAAAAAAAGAGAAGACTTTATGGGATCAAATATAACTTGTTAATAAGTGTTGCTACATTTTTAGTTGAGAGTTGCTTTTGAAAACTCAAAAACTACTTATTATATTTTGTTATTAGCATTGGAGATTAGGTAAGAGAAGTGGAATGTTGGTTAGTTTGTAGAATAAAGATAAGAGGATAGAGATGGATGTGATGGACTATAAGGACAAGATATGATCCCAAACATGGTAAAGTATCCTTATTTGTAGAAGTTATGATATTATTTCAATATTAGTTGGAAATTGCTTAAAGGAATTAGGCTTTTAAATATAAGGACATTTTTATCATATGTCTTGCTTACGTCATTTTCTTACTTAGTTATGTAGATGACAATAATGGAGTTTGATGAAAATGACATAAGGAAGTTGATTTGAAATTTCCTTCCTCTATGCCATATGCCACTTATGGTTCTTGTTTTGAAAGTTGTTCATTACATATTGGAAGAAATGTTGAGATATAATTTTATGGTGCTTATCTCTTTAAGATTTATATATGATATCGACCTAAATACATAGTTGTTAGTTAATTAGTTTAGTTAATCTAAGATTAAAGTGATCATATGATAAGTTTTTTATCATTAAGATATCATTTTCCACTAATCTTAATCTTAGCAATCATTTTTTACTAATGTTGATCAACTTTGACTCTTGATTATTTATCTATTTAAAGAATGACCATAAGACAATAATAAGGTGATAGGTTACTTATGAAAACAAAACTCTTTTTTGACTAGTTTCTCCTTTAAGTCATTTTCATACTTACATGTGTAGATAAGTTGATAGATAGATGATAAAGGTGACATTTAGAGGACAAATGGGTGTCTTTTTCTTGGCAAATCCTCATGCCACTTGCCTCTTGCATCTATCCTTTCCATTTTTTAATTGTTTGATAGATTTTGGTCTTTATCTTAGATGATTTTACATGGTTATGTTAGGTTTAGGGTAGATTTTGAAATAATTATGATAAGCTTAATCTTTGATTTCTAGAAGTCTTATTTTAAGTCTACAAGAGTTAATATTTAATAGTATTTATGAAGTTTATAAGTAATCTAAACTATATCTCTCAAATCTCTTTTAGCGACTTTAGCTTATCTCGAATATCCTTCTAAATTATATTATGACGATTATGAATTTATATAAAAATTTTTAGGGGTTTACACAATTTCTACTGGTAAATGAAAATACGAGACTTGCATCTTTTTCCTTTGGGAATTAATTTTCATATTGTATAATTACTCTAAAATTTATTATTGTCTTTCATTTCAACCATATATATATATATATTTTTTGTTTAGGTTGTGCAGCAACTTTAATGTCATTCTTACAAATAGCCTCATTTGAGGAAGTTACTTGTTCTCTTTATATTATTCAGATCGATGATAAATATGTTATTCTCTATAATTTGCCTTGAAATGGAGTTAATTAAATTCATTGAATAGTTTATGAAAAACTTTATGTTGGTCTACAAAACCCTTTTAGTTTTACTATGTTTTTTGTATAAGTTGCATAAGTTTTGTTTTTATTTAATTAATGATGTAATTGTTAGTTAAAGCTTTCAAATGATATGGTCCATAAGAAAAGTGCCATAATTTTTTTTCCCTAACAACATTCTTTTGTTGTTATTTAAGTTTTTGCAAATAATCTCATATGTAATTTCATGATTTTTTAGATATTTAGAGTAAAAAGCTAATTAGTAAGGATTTGGTCATTCAAAAGAAAAAAAGTATTTTATCTACACAATTATGTTTTTAAAATGGATTAATTTTCCAAGATATTTTTAATTTCTCTTTTATATTTTACTATATTATTAGTATTTTTACTACCTAAAATTTAATAAATAGTGAGAATTCAATCACCATGTTTCTGAAATAGGTTAGTTTTTCAAGTTGTTTTAATTGTTTCCTTTTTATCTTTTCCTTTTAATTAGTATTTTTGACTTAAGTAATTGACACTATTTATTCTTTCGTAATATATTCATATGCTCATAACATAATTACATAGATAAGTTCACATAACTATAAAAGTTCATATTATAATATAGACTGGATTATACAATAGGAAACTATATTTTTTAGATATAAATATAACTCAACTATTAGCGAAATACTATTAGCAATTTGTATGCTAAGATAGGAATGGTATGATTTACAATATAACTACTTAATACGTCCATTGAAGAATTACTATTATATTAGATCCAATGTATAATCTTTTCGAAGATAGAAAATCAAATGCATTCATTGTCCTTGAAATATGGCAAATGGTTCTTCCTCATTTTGTGACAGTAAGTTGATTTTGTTAAAGTTATAGTTTGAATAAGTGGTTGGACTTTTAAGATACTTAAACATAAAGTACAATGTTAGACTATGTTTAAGGATGACAAAATAAGTTGCAGTCTTATCTCATTAACCATTAGAAAAGTTAAAATAAATCTATATACAAATTACAATTTACTTTATTAACTTATAGATTTATTCAAAACACTTATTATTAGATGGGATTATAATTAAACTAACTATTTTAATTATCATTATTTTTTACTTTGATCATCTATATATTCTGAGGAATCCGAATCCTTCTATAAAAATTGTTAAGAATTCTTTCTCCAGTGACTTTATATCTTATTTTTCTTTTGTTGAAGGTGATTGCATTAGTTTATTAGTTTTTATATCTCTTTTGACATACTGTCTTATTGGTATTCGTTTATAAGTTTAATTAGAAGTATATAACAGGATTAAACAAATTCATTCATGTTACTTTCTTTAGAAATTGAAGCATGGTTTGGCTATCAATTTGAAGTAATGAATGAGATGGACAGGTGGATTGCCAATAATTGTGTAGACTATACTTGAAATAAAAAAAAATTATACAATATTCACTTTATTGTATTTCGTTTTTCAAAATTTCACAAAGGAAAATTGAAAATTTTGTTTTCCTAAAACATTTTTGTATACATAATTTGGCATTAAATACCATGTAAATTGGTTAATTGATTATGAGTAGATTCATGGCTTCTCTTTTAGTTGTATACCCTCCAAGAATATAATTTATCTATAATCCTCGATTATTTGCCCCTATGATATTAACTACCTATCTTTTTTTACTCAACGGCTAGTTAAAAATTTCTAATCCTACTACTAAATAAACTTATCTCTCTATAGTTAAACTAAAACAATATATATTAACACGCATTAATATATCTTATATAGTCAAACCATAATAACACATATTAATATGGTAATGATTACAATATTATATATAGTCAAATTATAATAATACTCATTACTTTATGTATCTATATTATTGGAGCGCATTAGAATTAAGGATATTGATGGTTTAGAGCAATGTTACTAAGTTTGGCACAAAAATAACTAGACAAGTACAAAATTTATTTATTATCAATTATTTGAGATAGAAATTTTTTATATTATATTAAATAGAGAAACTTATTACATTGATAATTGATATTGATGACGACAACAACTATTTATTTTATACATATTAATTGCGAACATATTGTTCAACTAGGATATATATATATATATATATATATTTATGTAATATATAGATACATACAAACCTCTTCTTACATATGTAATATATAGATACATACAAACCTCTTCTTAAGTATCTCTTTGGTTGATTCATTGCTTTGAATATTTCCATAGTAGTCATCTTCCATTATGTATCATAAGAAATTAGTATCAAAACCAAGGATTATGTTTTAGATGTTTGATGCAAAGCATTAGCCTTTGAGATCAAATTAGCTATATGATAATTACAATATATTTTAGTCGTGAGAAGATGGTGGTAATAAGTTCTATGATAAAAGTACATGCTTACTATTTGATACATGTGATAAGGTATTATCGAGAAGGTAAAGTTTTTAACTTACAAGCTCATCTTATGGCTTATGGAGGAGGTTGTTTTAAAGCTATTTTTTGGTGATATTTGCTCGAAGATAGAGATTGTTAAGTATGATTCTAGCTTTTTATGGTTTTAACTAAATGATTTTTATGTTCATAAAACTAAATGTAGAATAGAAGCGTCTTATTTAGAGGTTTCTTATTCTGTTGATCTCTACTTTACATGTGAGCTTAAAGTTATGATTGGTTAGAGCTTGTTGAGAGGGATGATATATCTCTACGATTATATACTCCTTTTTATGTTGACTTTGTCATGAAAAAATCTTAGGTGTTAGATTTTAGTTATCTTTATGAGCGTGGTTGTATACTTATCTTATAATTTATTTTGATTTTGTAAAGTGTTATTTTGGTAATTAGGTTTCTAGACCAATTTAATTCTATTGATCAATTTTTTTAGTTTAATGGCAGAGCTTAGGAAACTAGATCTAATTCTATGTATGTTTTCAGGAAATTTGGCTTGGTAAGCTTGCAACAAGAATTATCTAACTAGTTAATCAACTCTCCTCCTTACTCAGTAATCTTATGCACAAAATAAGTCTTGAAGGTCTTTTGTTTTATGAAACTCTTCAAAGATTGTTTAATATACCTTAAGCTTATTTTATAAAGAGTTTGGGCTTATACATAAACCTTATAAAGACTTAGGTTTGACTAAGCCTATTCATAGTCGATAGCCCAATGGACCATAAAGCTTTTAGAAGTACCTAGTCTCCATTGATAATTGGATACAATCCAACGGCCACAACTTATAACTCATCACATTTGTTCATCTCAAAAATCATTTAATGGTTGACATTAGGTATCAAAGTCTAGAAATAAAGGTGTCCTATTCCAAGCATGAGCAAACTTAGTTAAATGCTGAAACTCCACTTAATTACTCCATAGGATATCAAACATCTAATCGATCAAGAACAAGCAAGAGGATCAAATATGATCTACTACCATGCATACGCATTTGAGAAACCGGTTTTACCTTTTGCTTCTCCCGTGTCTCTTCTTGATGATGTCCCTCTAGGTATCTTCAACTCAAAAGTTCTCTAAGTTGATTGGCACACCTTTTATATATAATTAGTTAGCTACAACAAACATACTAAACAAATTTATTGAATTGTCACTACTTTTCCATTAATGATTTGTTTACTCTACTTTAGGGACTTCATGTTAAGTATCATTATTCATTTGTTATCCTTTACATCGTTTATTTATTTGTTGTTTTGTGATTCGATATTAGCCTCCTTATGCAAAAATACCTCCAAAGTTACAACTTATAAGATCATTGACAAAGAGGATACTATTATTTTTCTTTTATTTTATTTTCTTTTCCTAACCTTGCATATTATATTATAGGGAGAGTTATAAAAATATAACTTGTGTTTTTCTCTTTTTGGAAACTCATGACTTGCGATTTTCTTTGATAAATATATGACCAATATTTCATCACTATATCTTAATGCTACTTCTCAAGTATGTGTCAATTTATATTGTTATATAGTAATCGATTTAATAAAATAATATTAAATAATTTAATTAATTAATATAATAAAAATAAAAGCAATTATAATTACATCAAAATTACAAAAAAAAATTGAAAATAAAAAGAAAAACTTAGATTAAACTCTACAACATTTCCAGCTATCTTAAGACTTAAGTGTTGAACTAATATTGACTAGATGGATTTTAATTAAAAAGTGATGGTGGGTGGATTAATCACCTTAGGGGTTTAGCAACCATCATAAGGTGATAGGTGCCATCTATGACCGTGAAAGAGTTATAGCCCACTAAATCAATACCTTTTATTCTGATTATCCAGGGGCCTTAGCATGATCCTTGTAAGTGATGATTGGCCATCCTAACGTTAGGATGGTTGGAATAGTCCTTTTCTTTTTAAGACTTTTTTTTACGTAATTTTTAATTATTTTTATTATATTATTTGATTAAATTTATTCAATAGTTTTATTTTATTATATTGATTATTCTAGATCAATTATAAAAGCGTGTTTTAAATAACATTATTGCTACATGTGGCTCGTACATCTAACAGCATAGTAAAAAGATCTAATCACAATTCAATAAAGATAAAATATAAGATGCAATAGAATATTACGCCATTTAGTTTAAAATACAAATTAACATTTAAGATACATACTATATTTTTGCAATTTTTCCCTGATGGTGCATCTTCATCATAATAAAAACTGCAGAGCGGTCGATCTTTAAACCGGTTTAGAATCCGTTACAGCTCACTGTACCGATAAAATTGTCTGATCTTCCAGTTAGGGTTTCTGCTTCATCGCCCTTTCACCTTTCAAAACCCCAATTTTTTCCTTCCGTCTCACCGAGCCGACAAATATTGAACAATTTATCCACACAGTCCCATCTGTGTTTCTACCTTCAAAGCTCCAATAAGGCAATAGCACAAAAAAAGTTTGGAACTTTGACTTTTCCTGATTAAGTTGTGTAAGTACCCATTTTCTTATTTCATTCCAAGCTACTTAATTAGAGCATATAGCCTGATTCCTTAGCTTCACTGGAGTGGTGCAATAACAAAGGAAGGATTTTTATTTATTTTTTTCTCTTATATATAAAAATTTTTGTGGGTTAGAGAGTTTTTATGGGGAAATCAGGAGGTAGGAAAAAGAAGGGTGGTCCAAGTTCAAATCAAATTTCATCAAACCATGTTTCTGGTGATAATTCAGTTCCAGTTGCAAATGGGGGTGTTGACTTGGAATCATCTGTGTTTTTGAAAAGAGCCCATGAGCTGAAAGAGGAAGGAAATAAGAAATTTTCGAATAAGGATTATGTGGGTGCTCTTGAACAGTATGACAAAGCTTTAAGACTTATGCCGAAGACGCACCCAGATAGGGCCGTGTTTCATAGCAATAGGGCTGCTTGTTTGATGCAAATGAAGCCTATAGATTACGAGACTGTAATTGCTGAGTGTACCATGGCACTTCAGGTTCAGCCTCGGTTTGTTCGTGCATTGGTTAGGAGGGCTAGAGCTTTTGAGGCTATAGGGAAGTATGAAATGGCTATGCAGGATGTGCAGGTGTTGTTGGGTAGTGACCCACATAATGGTGATGCTTTGGAGATTGCTAGGCGGCTTAGGATGGCAGTAGGTCCACGCCAGGAGGCTCAGCAGGACCTTCAGAGCCGCCCATCCCCGGCTGCTCTAGGGGCTTCTGCAGTGCGTGGGGCCCCAGTTGGTGGCCTTGGGCCATGTTTGCCTGCCCGTCAAGCTCCAAAGAAGGCAGGAACACCCTCAGGGGGGTCGCACGTATCCACTGGTAACAAGATAGAGAAGCCCAACCTGGTCTATCCAGCTGAAAATGGTGCAGAACCCAAAAGCCAAATGCCAAAACTTTTGCTGAAGCCCGTGAGCGGTTCTTCAAAGCCTGCTGGCAACTTTGGTTTGGACAGTAAGAAGGAACAATCTGCTTCTTCGGCCACAATGTTGTCTAATACTGGTCAGCAACCAGAGGTTACAATTCACTGGAGGCCTTTGAAGCTTGTTTACGACCATGATATTAGACTTGCTGAAATGCCTGTAAATTGCAGATTTAAGGTGTTGAGGGAGATTGTCAGCAAGCGGTTCCCATCCTCTAAGTCGGTCTTGATCAAATATAAGGATAGTGATGGTGATTTGGTCACTATAACTTCTACTGGTGAGCTTAGGTTGGCTGAGGCTTATGTGGACAGTCTCGTTCCTAAGGATCCCGAGACTGGCAAAACAGATATGCTTGGAATGCTGAGATTGCATGTTGTGGAGGTAACTGCTGAGCAGGAGCCTCCATTAATAGAGGCAGAGGAGGAGAAGCTTGTGGAGAGTGAGGAGAACAAGGTGGCAGAAAGTGTGTCTGATTCTTCTCTTGAAGAATCTGTACTAGAAGCTGCTGAGACTGTGATTGACAAGAAAGAGAAAGAAGTCCCAAAAGATAAACTTGGTGCTTTGGAAGACCCTGAGTGTAAGGAGGTTGAGATGGATGATTGGTTGTTTGAGTTTGCTCAACTTTTCCGCACTCATGTAGGAATAGACCCCGATGCTCACATTGACTTGCATGAACTTGGGATGGAGTTGTGCACAGAGGCACTTGAGGAGACAGTGACAAGTGAAGAAGCTCAAAACCTCTTCGAAAAGGCGGCTGCAAAGTTCCAGGAGGTGGCTGCATTGGCTTTCTTCAATTGGGGCAATGTCCATATGTGTGCAGCAAGAAAGCGGATTCCCTTGGATGAGTCTGCTGGTAAAGACATTGTATCAGCTCAGCTTCAAACAGCTTATGATTGGGTCAAAGAGAAGTATTCCTTGGCAAAAGAGAAGTATGAAGAAGCACTTGTTATCAAGCCCGACTTTTATGAGGGATTGCTTGCTTTGGGGCAACAGCAGTTTGAAATGGCTAAACTGCATTGGTCTTTTGCTCTTGCCAAGAAAATTGACCTCTCTACTTGGGATCCCACAGAGACACTCAAACTCTTTGATACTGCAGAGGAAAAGATGAAAGGTGCAACAGAGATGTGGGAAAAGCTGGAGGAACAAAGAGCTAGTGAGCTTAAAGATCCCAGCAAGAAGGAAGAAATATTGAGAAGGAAGAAGAAACAAGGAAGTGGTAGTGGAGCAGAGTCTTCAGGTGGTCAGGGAGATATTTCTGCTGAAGAAGCCGCTGAACAAGCAGCAGTTATGAGATCACAGATCCATCTTTTCTGGGGGAATATGCTGTTTGAGCGTTCTCAAGTTGAATGCAAATTAGGGATGGGTGGTTGGAAGGAAAACCTTGATGCTGCCATTGACCGCTTTAAGCTTGCTGGAGCTTCTGAGGCTGATATTTCAGTTGTTCTAAAGAACCATTGCTCCAATGGAGATCTTGCAGAAGCAGATAAGAAAAATGATAAGAATGATGAAACAAGCAGTGCTGTGACTGAAGAAGCTGCTAAGAAGGAGGAGGTCAATCAAGTACCCAAGTAGTGACTTGGAGCAGTTAAATCTCTGTCGTGTTTTCACTCATGGCTTCATGCACATCTCACTAAGCATTCTCAAGCAAGCATGAACATAAACCAGGGAACTGCACCTTTTCAGTTACTGTCTGAGCTAAGCTCATGAGGTGTGGAAATTTTCTCCCTGCTGCATGACTTGGTGTTGACATCATTCAACCATTTTATGGGAAGATCTAAGTTTGAAGATGTCCATGGCAACTTTGGAGGTGATTTTACCCACTTGAAGGACTTAGGTCGTTTGCAAACATTTACATGATTAGATTTTGATCCCTAATTCTCATGTCATCCATTTTGATTTGATCCTAGAAAAAGAAATCTCTTGGTAATTTGATTAATATGACTATTCAATCCTTAAAGAACATGGTCATGCACAGAATGTCTTTTACTGTTATTATGGTGGTGTGGACTTAAATTTGATCTTTAATAGTGACAATTGACAAAAGGATATTTAGTGGAGAAAGGTGGCTATTATATCCCATGCATGGTTACATGAGTACAATTAGAGTTTCTTGTTGGGATTTGTGGTCTTGCTGATTACATGCTGCTATATGATAAATATGTAGTCTGGGCTCCACCTTGTGCCTTTTCTGCTTCGTATATGCTAGCATTTGATTGTTAGAGACATGAAACTTTGTCCACTTGGGTGCTTAGTTCAATTCGAACTTTGAATGCAGAAATTTATTTTGTCATTCTAATTTGGACTTTTTCGATAAATTAATGTTGAATTAACATTAGCAGTTAATTTTGGAAGGATGACCATATGGGAGTAGCAGCTTTGGCATTCTTTACATGAGGATGCTATTTTTCAGGCAATCAGGATTTTGGGGATTTTTTCCTTGTATTATCTTATATATATATATATATATTATAACCTCACCTTACACCAAAAAAAGGGATTTCAACAATTTTCTAGTAGTTATTTGATTAGTTTTGTTAGAATGACAAAATAAATTTGTCCACTTGGCTGTCTAGTTTCATTAACATCACTGGCTTATTTCTCTTCATTACCTCTTTGTTATTTGTGAGAGTTGCAACTATATTGCAGTCTTGCAGCTGATCTTGATTTTTGTTAGGAACTTATAAAAACATTGTTGTTCATGTCTTTTTCTTTACACCATTTTTTAGTGTAGTGTGTATAAATCCTTCCCTAGAATTTAAGATCAAGAGCATGTTATGCATGGCTTGAACCTTTGCTGTTCTCTTTGTATAGCATTCATTGGATTGAATGAGCAGTGTGAACATTTTTATGGAGTCACGACTAGATTCATGGATTTTGAGATTTATATATTTGTTAAGGAAAATGTAGATAATGATTTAGATATTTCACATGGTCATGACCTTATATCATGGTGAAGCAGAATGATAAGAGCTTAGTATGCTGGTATTAGTTTTCAGTGGTAATTTGTGTGAATGATGTGTGGTGCATGTGTTATTATTTTATGTGTTTTGTGTGCGTAGTGTAATAAAGGTAAAGGAGATAAGTTCAGGGACATATTTGTAAATATGTGCAGTGGCATTTTTGTGAATATGTAGAAGTAGAATATTACATATAGGAGTTAGTAGTCAGAGGGAGGGGGAAGGAGTTGTTGGGTTAATGGTGAGCAGATATGCTCATGGACTTTGCTATTTTTTTTCTCATGGACCTTTACCTTGAAGGTATTAGGGTTTGTAATTGAATTTCTTCCATAAAAATCAACAATATACTTTAGTTTTCTTCATTAATCACTGTTGGTTCATAACAAATTGGTCCAACTTGTCATTGGCTTGCTGAAGGGAATCCCTAGCAAGCTGAGTTCAATCCAACCTGTTGCAGCATGACTTGAATTGAGGTGCACATCGATAAATTGGAGAAGAATGTCACTGAAATGTGAGAAAACTTTGTTGCAGTCTGACATCACATTGCTTCCTTGGATAGAGGCTATATGGAATTAAATCTGAATATGTCAACAATTCGAGGAGATATGTTGAAAATTCACAGAACACTGTTGAGAATGCAATAAATGCTAGATTGCGAGTCAAAATAAAGGAGTAATTCCCGATAAAGTCGAATTGGATGAGAGTAATTCACATGGAGTTGACCATCCTACTTGCAGTTATGGTGTTCGACAAAAAGCTTCAATAGATGTTACATCTGTTGTTCCTATAGGAGATCAACTAGGCACTTTTGATGGTGATCCATCTGCCGTTCTTCGCTTGAGTGATAGGACTGATTGTTTTCCTTCAGGTGTTTGGCATAATTCTTCAAAAGAAGATCCTTTTCACTTAGATGTTGATACCTGCAATACCAAGAAACAATCCACTTCTAGTTTTGTCAACATTTTCACAGGCACAGGCGATAAGAAACTTGCATTTTTCACTGACAGAGAAGCAGTAACTAAAGACCTATTGGATCATAAGGTAATAGGTCAATCCAAGGAAGGTATGGTGGATGACCTCCTGAGGCTTTTGTATGGAGAAGTGGCAACTGACCCCACCAATTGAAGGTGCTTTTGGTGTGGACTCCTTTATCTTGTTCAAGGCCGAAGCTATTGCGCCATATAAACAGACCTTGGAGAAAAAGGAGTCACAGGGAGACTTTCTTGTTGTATCATTCACTATGTTTTAGCCAAACAACGATGATGACGATCCAGCAGGATTTGAGGATTGGAAGGTGGCTGTGACTGGTGTTCTTCCCTCCCATATCCTGCTAAGTTTGGCAAAGTATGATATGGGATAGTTGTGGGTGATCTCTAATTGGTCCTTGAGGACAAGGGAGAGGCAATCGGTAAGACCTTAGGATGCTAGTGTTAGTGTTCAGTGTTGATGTGTGTGAATGATGCGTGGTGCATATGTTAGTATTTTAGGTGTTTTGTTTGTGTAGTGTAATAAAGGAAAAGGGGATAAGTGCAGTGGCATGTTTGTAAATATGTAGAAGTAGAATTTTATATATAAGAGTCTAATCTAGGAGGGAGGGGGAAGGAGTCATTTTGTTAGAAATTAGCGGGTTAGTAATGAGCAGATGTGCTCATGTGCTTTATGAGTTTTTAGCTCATGGACCTTCACCATGAAGGTATTAGGGTTTGTAATTGAGTTTCTTTCATAAAAATCAATAAAATATGTTAGTTTTCTTCATTAATCACTGTTGGGTCATAACATCGATTGTCTGCCATTATAGATAGCACTTAGATTTTTACTGTTTGTGCAAACATTGGCATGTGAGTATTGCAAGGTTTCTTCTTTGCATTTTTTGCCCATTTCCCTTCTCTTTTGGTTTCTGCTTCATGAGTTTAGACTAGGGTCCAATGAAGGATCGCACAAAGTTTGTACCATCATTAGATGGCATGCTTAGCTTTGTTTCTACGTTTGTTACATGTTGAAAACTTTAACAGTATAAATAGTCCAATATAATGATGCTCTTTGCGTGGCAATTTTTTCTATGACAATAGCATGATGACACTCACAATTGTTGGTCATACATTGATATAACTGAACCTTCCCGAATGTGGTTTTGTTTCTACAGAAGTTTCAAAAAAGTGCATTTACTTCTCTGAGCTGCCCCTAAAGCTTAATATTTTAGGAGCACTTAGCAATGGTTTGAAAGATAAATGCACATTTTGAGAAGTTTTGGAAAAGAGCCACAATTGTGGGTTTCGGGTTGTGTCTGGCCATCGCTAATAGTTCCGAGAGTGAAATGGCAATTTCCCAAATTCCTTTTGTTATCATAGGAAGAGGCCAAAAGGATCACGTCATGATTTTTATCTAAGTGATGATAAATGGTTGAACATAGGCGTTTGTGTATGTTTACTGAACTAATTCATGCGGCTACGGTCCTATTCTTCATCCTTAAATGATATGCAGATTCGTATTTGTGAGCTTTCTGCTATGTTTGATTGGTGGAAAACAGTGAAAATGGAAGAAAATTTGAGGAAAAAGAAGGAAATGATATGTTTGGCAATCTTAAGTGAAGAGTAGAAATGAGTGGCAAAGGAAGGAAATGAGTAAAAATATTTCCACTTTCAAGTTTGATTATTGAACATAGTGAAAATTACACTTCATTTCATTCTCATTTATTTCTTTTTTTCTACACTTGTTTCCCCCATTTCTCTTTTAGAGAAATAGCCAAACAGAGTGTTCCTCTGTGTAGCAGTTTTTCGTTTGAGGAAATTAAAACTACCGTGGAGGTTGTAGTTGTAGGAAGAAGTTATACTTGAGTTTAGGTTGAGCTCGGCCTAGAACTGGCTTAGACCTACTGGGTCATAGGCCTAAGGGCCAGTGAATCGTAACCAGCCCAACCAAGTTCGGTTTAATAGGCTCCTTAGTTCATGGGCCAGTTCCTTAGCCCATGATTCGTCTTTTTTTTTTTAATTACATTTTTTCCTTTTTTCAGTAGTTTCATTTTTCCCCTTTTCTGAGTTATACGTACTAACATATAGTAATTTTAAATTTGAAAGAAATTTAAATTTAGATAATAAATATTTATACAATATTTCGTCATATAATGGTATTGTATTATAAATTGAAAAAATATATTGTACATAAGATATAATGAGAATGCAACTATCATGTTTTAATGACTTTAAAATTAAATTTTTTAGGTTGTGCTATGTTAGCAATTATTTACGTATCTGGTACATAAAATCATATAATTGTAGTTTGAAAATAATTTATATATATTTTTTAAAATCATTAGTGTGTTACTCAGTTTTTATATTTGAGAAAAACCATTATATTATGTGATTAGTTATTTTAATTTTTTTTAAAAAAATATCATACTGTACAAACTAATTTTTATTTTAACATTTTCAATTTCTAAAATAATAATAATATTACTAACCCTTAGATTTAAAAGAAAAAAACCAATTAAGGCTTTTTTTTTAAATAAAAATTATCTAATCTAAGTGTTGAATATGTAGAATAGATAGGAGAAAAATTGTAAGTGCTAATTGTTGATGCTCCATTTTTGACCCTTTATTTTCAATCTCTTTTTACTTTTAAGCTAGGTTTATAAAAAAAAAAAGGAAAAAAATTGAATTAAAAAAAATAACTAAATAAATAAATAAATATGAAAATTGAAAAAAATAATATAAGTGTCAACTATAGTCAAGTCAAGTTGCTTTGGATCGGATCGGATAATAGTGTATGTTTAATTTAATAAATTTTGAGTCTTAAATAATCAGGCTTCATTTAGAAATATTTTTAGTTCAGTTTAATATAAAATAGATTTTTTTATCTAATTTATATTGGGTTAAATAAACTTATGAATTATTAAATGGGTTAATGTGTATTTTAGACTAAATTAAGATAGGCTAAATCGAGTCCAAGATAGAAAGCTTAAATCCCTTTAGGGTTTCTAAAAACTAGGTCAAATTTTCAACGAATTTAATAAATTCAAATTGAATATTATTGTATCTTATCAATTTTGGATTTGTTAAAATTAAATCTTCGTTTTAAAAAATCCAAATTGATGGCCTATAAATAATGGACAATAAGGGTTAAAAAAGACATGTTTTTACAATTCACATTACATATACAGCTCATAATTTCTACACCATTTACATCTGTACACTCCACAATTTTCTACTTCACACACTCATCCATACATAGTTCCTCACATCACTCGTACACTATTCTCATGTCACTAACATATGGCAACACAACATGATGCCACAAGACGAGAAGATACACACACACAACTAAAACATACCCACACAACCCTACACGTTCACTTCATGGTTAGCATGACACACATGCCTGCACTTCATACTGTACGCCCACTACTCTCGAATTCAACTCATGTATAAGTGGATATGACTTGATCAATTAGATGATTTTGGATTCCATTCTCTTTTGTTCTGTTTTCTCTTTTAATGGTTATTATTCTTGTAGTTATTTAGTTGTTTCAATTAGTTTAGTAATGTTAATCCTTTTCATAAATTTACTTTTACTAACTTTATTTTTTAATGCAGGTATTTAGTTTTAGTTTTTTTGTTTTAGTTATTATTAGCTTCGTTAATATTTTATAATTTTAATATGTAGTATTAATTTTTACAAAGTTGCATAATTTAGATGGTTTATTTACATTAAATAAATCCTAACATGGTTTTTTTTTTTTTGTAGGTCTTAGCATTAATTTTGATTAGTTGATTTTTAGCATGTCATCATTTTTTAAATAATAAAATATATTTTTGCAGAGATATTGCATTTTTAAAAGTATCACATTTATAAGAAAATTGTATATTTTAGCAAGTTGTCATAAAGTTGCATTTTTAAGCTTTTAAGGATTTTTCAAGAATAAAAAAATTGTTTTGTCACTTATTTAGTTTTCAAAAAATGAAAAAGGGGAAATTATATAAAACCTCATAAACTTTAACTTAGGTATGGATTGATCTTCTAAATTTTTAAATTGTGGTTTTTAATTCTTAAACTTTCATAAATTAGTAAATAACCTTATAAGTTGAGAATAACTTCTTAAATTTTGATTTTTGTATATAAACATCTTCTAAACCATGTGTTATTTAGGAGGTATCTATACACTAAAATTAAAGTTTAAGAGGTCTTTATATAGCAAAATCAAAGTTTAAAGGATCTTTATACACTAAAATCAAAGTTTAAGGGGTCGTTACACCTCTGTAAGAGTTATTTGCCAATTTATAAAAGTTTAATGAACTAAAAATTATACTTTAAAAGTTTAGAGAGAAAATTCACATTTGAGTTAAAGTTTATGTGGATTTTTTGCATTTTTCCCAATAAAAAATCTTCAATTGATATCTTTTCTATGATTTAGTCATCTTATTTATAGTTTACGCATTTTTTTCATGATCTAAGTGTTTTATCTATAGTTTAAATATTTTTTCCATTGCTTAGGCATCATTTCCATAATTTATGCATATTTTCCATGATTTAAACATCTTTTTTCTAGTTAGATATATTGTTAATAGTAATTGCATTTTCTTTTTCATAAAACGGTACGTTTTTAATGATAATTGCATATTGGCATAATTCATTAAACTTGCATATTTTATTTATTTATTTTTTCTCATTTAGGTGTTTTAGGATTTTTTAAAAGTTTTGTCACGTAGCAATTTTTTCCAAAAATAAAAAAAAATACTAACTTAGAGACTTTTTAAAAATAAAGTCTTTAGCCTTTTTTTTAATTGGGAATAAAAATTAGGTTTTTATAGGATTTTTGTTAATAAAAATAAATTGGTTAAAAAACATAAACCTAGTTTAATTTTCAAATTAAAAAGAATTAACTTACTAAATCTTTTAAAAAAAAAAAAACTATATTGGTTTGATCCCTACTAACGGATATATAGGCACCTCCGGGGCAACCATATAAAAAATTAAAAAAAAAAAAACATTTTTCCTTTTTCTTGAAAATTTGTAGTAACAAAAATTCATTTTAGTCACTTTTTTGCATATTTGTATATATTTTGGTATTTTTAGAGAAATTATAAAAAATAAAAGCTCATTAGTTTTTTTTTTTTTACTTTTACATATTGATTTAATCTTAATTGGTTAGCCTCCAAACTTAGTCAAAAACCCTAATTTCTTTTTATTACTAACATAACTGGTTAGTGGCTCTCATTTTTTAAACATTTTTTTAAAAATTGTTTCCTTAATTTAATGTCGAGTATTTTATATTAAGCGGGTTAGACTTATTATAAAATAAATTAAGGAAAATGAAATAGTGCTTGACACGAATCAGTTAAAATTTTTTTGAAAAATTTATCTTTTTTTTTTTTCTCATTGAACCTGATCGAATTGGCGGGTTGAGCCGTCGGTTTAACCCTTAGGTCACTGACCCATTGGTTCAGTCGAGTCACCGCTTGTGACCTGTATGGACTTGTCAGGTCTAATCTTGGGTCGAACTTGGCTAATTTGTGTCCAGGTCAATTCATTGAACTGATGGGTTGGATTTGGGTTGGTTCACAGATTAGGTCTGGCCCTTCTCCAGGTTTAGGAAGGACATGCACTTTGGGTTGGGCTAATGCTGTGCGACAGAATTATTATTATTTGAAATGTTTTCTTTTATTGAAATCAAATCTAAAAGCAGATTTCAATAATATTCAGTTATTTTAATGGGTGTTTTGGAATTTTAACGTTTTTTTAGCTACATGGTGAATTGTGTCTTTTGAATTTTGTTAAAATAGGTATGTAATCTAGTGTTTGAATTTTGTAGGATTTCAAGAGATTGTGTCTTTCAGGATTCGCTGTATTCACATGCATATAAATTATCTAAGATAAGATTTTCATTAAAACGGATTATAATCGCGATTTGATGAGGAAATGTTCTCAATTAACTTACCCTCTGCAGCGTATTTCCCATGAATTTTAAGTTTTTGTTGGGTTGAAAGGATATATTATTATTATTATTGTTATTTATTTTTTAATAAAACTAAGTTGTGTATAACATCAATATATCTGGTCTGGCCTGTGTATTGGAAATACATATTAGAAGACAAATTGACACGGGTGAAGATGGAAATTCAAAATCCAATCGTATGAACACATCTTCCTTACAGCGTGTGTTGTTACATGATTGGTTGCTTCATTGAGGAAGAGCATATCCACTCTTGATAAATTGATATCTATTAAACATAATGAAACTATTTGATCAATCATCTGTTGTCATTTAGTATATACATCTATAATTACATGCCGAATTCCAGGTTGCTAGTGCAACTCAATCTGAGGGTGAAGCCTACTTCATATTTAGGATTCTCCATAGGTCAGTCAAATAGAAAAATTCGAGAAGAGTGCTTGGCTTTGGTTGAGACAATCATAAGTATCAACGGACCGACTTCACTATACGTACAAGGAGATTATCATGAACATGGCCCTTGAGTTAAAAGTAGCACTGAGTATTCGTTTCTGAATTGGCTTGTGTAAGTCTTAGTTTTAGTATGAGTTTGTTGACGGCGTTGGGCAATCTATCTTGATGCATATTGGTAATGGCATCGGCACAGACGCACAGTGTATCATTAGTGCTTGTGGTATAGATAGTGATCGATGAAGGAAGATAGTCCCCAATAAATAGTTATTAGAGATTGCTCTGATGAAGTCGCTATGGAGGTTTCTCTCACCTAACTCTCTCTTCCCATTCTTGAAGTGTAACATTCCATCCAAAATTCCTGTGAAATTTCACCTTCTGATTACCTAACGTTAATTGGAGTACCAAGATGATTAATATCAGTGTCTAGAGTGTAGATGCGGTTTTACTACGAAGCAGCAACCTTAGGCCCTGCCACAAAAATGTCAGATGAATTTTAGGATATATGTGAAGTGAAAAGCTTGCTAAGTATAGACGTTGACTGCGTTGAACTAAATGATAAAATATGTTTCTTTTTTAATGTAGTTAAATTCTATGTTTAAATTGACTAGCCAAACTGTCTTAAAGTAGGTCGATACTTTATACAAATTATACTTGCTTGAACAAAATCGAACAGAGTCAGAATTGCTTTTAAAAAGAATAGAAAATTTTGCAACTTTCCCAGCAAGTCTCCCTTCCATCTTACGTGATTTTTATTTTACATTAGCTATTTATTTTACTTCGTTGACGTAAATCTAAGTTGTTGCAAACTAAACCTTCCTACACTTATCAAATACTATTTTACTTTTAACGTATACTCTTGGATGGATAAACACTTTTCGTGTTATCAAATAAAGGTTGTAAATTGAATAAATCTAAGAGGAGAAATGCAAATGATCCCTTAAATTTTGATGTATGTGCAAAATTACTCTTTGAATTTTCGAATGTTGTAAATTATCTTTTTAAATTTTGATAAACTGAAAAATAATCTTGTAAATAACTATTTTAAACTTTGATTTTGGTGTAAAAATATTATTGAACTTATGAAAGTGTATTTTATAATCCTTTAAACTGGAAACGTAGCGTGATTTTTTTAATTAAAAATGAAAATATCTTTTGTGTTGCTAATTTATTAAAATTTAGGAGAATAATTTACAACATTTAAAAATTTAAAAGTGGATTTGCACCTAGATAAAAAATTAGAGGGGTCATTTGCAATTTCCCTTAGATCTAAATTATTATCACCTTAAACCTTTTGATGTTTATACCATTTGCTATAGCTATTTACCAATAGATAGTACTTTCATTTCATCATACTTGATTATGATTGAGAAGTTAAAGATCAATCTGATGTGAATAAATATAAACTATATGAAATATAACTATGAAAAAGATGGTAAAATGAAAAAGAAGCTCAAAGCAAAACAAATATAGTTTAAGCTAAAACATAATGGGGCTGTATTAAAGCAATTATATTTAACTCTTCAAACCATTTAAAACGGTTCAATTTGAAAAGAGGTTATAGATTGAATTGCATTTTATTTGCATTTACCACCATCAAAATCAATGGCATACCATCAATTTCACTTCATGACCAAGTCATTTCACCCTTTATCAGCCATTGGTTACAATTCCATAATGGGACAATGTTGAAATCACTGCTTGAACTTCTAAGCACTTTTTTAATTTTACATCTAAAGTTTGAAATTATTAAATGTCATACCTAATTAAACTTCTACTTGTTAAATACTATCTTACCTTTAACTTGCACTATTTCACTAATAAATGTTTGCCATGTCATCATATGAAGGTAATTAGAGGGGGTATTTAGCAAATTCAAACTTTAGGTATAAAATTTAGTAAGCAAAAATTCAATTATATATGAGATTTAGTAATCTTGCACTTCAAGTGTAAAATTCAAAGGAAAAAACCCCAAGTTTAAGTACTATTTTCAACATTATCTTTTTCATAATCAAACTAATGTGGTACCTACTGCAATTTGTTCTTGTTAGGACAATAATAAAATAGCAATCTAAATCTCTAATAAATAATAATTAGAAAAATCTGTAAGAATCAATCATGGCTACCATGGTCATCTTGGTGCCTCATTTCATATTTTTTGGAAGTAGAGCATGTTAGAAAACACGGTCGGAGTTAAAGAAGTTCAGATTGAAGAAGTGAAGATAAAAGTAAGTGGATACCAAGAGAAGCAAGTGTGAAGCAAATAGAAGCTTAAATTCTTCTACAATAAACCCTGTTTGGATACCCTAACTTGGCATTTGGATGATTTCACTTGACCCTCTCAACACAATCGAAATATCTAATTATATCTTTTTATCATGTAGTCTATATATCAAGCTAAAAAATTATATTAGGGTATAAAATTGATAAAGGGTGCATTTTATCGTGAATGACCATATTTATCATTATAGAGTATTGTTTATCATTACAATATAATATAAGATATCTAATTATATCTTACTTGACATCCCAAAGCTTGCGTGTCATATGTGTGTGTGTGTGTTTGTCATGTTAGCCTCTTTTTCCCAATCCAAAATCTTAAAAATCTCCTTCACTAATTAGGGGGCCTTGTGTGTTCATTCCGTTTCCCACATAGTAGAGTCCGAGCAGCGAGTCTCCTCTTCTTTGTCTGAATCAAATCGGTGTTGGTATTGGAAGGCAGCGGATATGGCCACCTGTTTCTCTCCGGTCTCTCTTCCTGTTAATGAGACTGTCGACAAGTTAGGCAAAACTTCATTAAGTTTCTATTTATCTTTACTGTATTTGGAAATTTATCTGTTATCAGAATTAATTAATTAGTATTGGGCTATAACACTAATAATGGGCTCTTTTTACTATAGATGGGCCATATTTACTGTTAAGAGGATATTGCTTATTATTGAGAAATAACTGCTTTAGCGTGGTTTCTGCTCTAACTCTGTAGCTTTCACTGTAATCGGGAGGAAGGGAATGGGAAAAAAATAAGAGCTTGTCGATAATTTTGACGAAATTTCTTTGAATATTTTTTTTTGTTTTTACTATAATTCAGGATACTTATTCGTAATTGACACTCAGTTAACTAGTGCTGGGTTATATTGCTAAAGATTGATGCTTTTCACTGTCGATGGGCCATATTTACCGTTAAGGGGGTATCGTTTCCTATTGAGATAAAATTGCTTGGGGGGTGGTGGTGGGGGTGTTTTACTCTAGCTCGGTAGATTATATTGTAATCACGAGAAAGGGAATGGGAAAAGAACAAGACAACATTGATAGGTGGCTTAACTTAAGGTGGTTGACAGATTCGACAAAACTTCTTTGAATATTTTATTTGTTTTTACCGTAATTCGAGAGACAAGCTGTAATCTTTACCAAGTTAACTAGTGTTATGCTACATTAGTAATAATGAGATCTCTTTATTGTAGATGGGCCACAATTACCATTAAGGATGGTTGAGAAAGGGCTACTTGAAGGGGGTTTTTTACTATAACTCCGTAGCTTTCACTATAGCTGGGGGGATCGGACGGGAAAAAAAACGAGGCATTGTCGACAGGTTGCTGAAGACTGTTGATAGGTTCAATGGAACTACGTTAAAATTTGTATTTGTTTTACCGAAATTTGGGAGATTTAACTATAAAAGCATGTATATAAACGTGTACTTGATACAAATACCCATATTAAGCACCCCTCTTTCTTCATAATTTGTATTTGTGAATAGATGTTTAATTTAAAAAAAATAATTCATAAGAAACTAATTCTTCAATTTACTTGTTTTTTTACACGATTAACCATCTGGTCAATGTGTCAAGTGTCATAAATTTTTTTATTTTAAATACTTCGTTACTTTTAAGCAGTAATTATATGTACAATAGCTCTATTGAGCCCAAGATTCTTGCGAGCATGTTATTGTACAATGGTAATCTTTGCCATTTAATTTATATTTTTTAAATTAGTTGCTTTAAATTAGTTTTTTAATTGATTTTTTTCTATTTATTTAGTATATTAAATAGTAAGTTATCGAAAAAATGTATGTTAAATAATTTTTTAATTAGTATATCAAAATGGTTGGGATCTATGAAATAATTAAATAAAGGTAAAAAATCTTTACTTAAATCACCTTTTTTATAAAGTGAATGAGTGTGTAAATGAAAAAATATTTAAAATACTGATATGGTATATTAAACATCTTTTTAAAAAACCACTTTATAAACATGTTCTAATCTAATTAACTATTTTTAGACGGGCCATATATTAGTAACAAGGGGCGCTTTTTACCATGGAAATCTTCTTGGTTAAGCCAGTACCACGAGATACTCCTCTGAATGTTCAACCCGGAACGTGGCTCAAGCAGGCGACTGAGAATCAACATGACAAACATTTGCTAAAATTTATCTTCTACTTCGATCTCATCATCCATCACTACTTAGGCCTAAAATATCCTTCACATTACGAGGAGTTGCCTTGAGCCTCTTTCCATTTACTTGCAAAGCATAGCTCTCAGGGTTGAAGTTTTCGACAAGCCATACACAAAGCTCTCCCTCCACTTTTTTGCAATTCATGTCATGTGCAACAAATTACCAAATCCTATTTCAATTATGCCTTCTCTCTTTGCGCGTCTAAAATTTTGTAAGACCTTAGATACGAGTCTGGAAGCACATCTTTTGTCATGTTACAAAGGATCAGTCAACAATCGAAATAATCTCATATCCTAATATACAACATCACGAATTTTAAAAGCTCTAAGCTTTTACATGCATGAATTCATACTTAGATGCATCCTTCAACATGCTATACTCAGCTGAACTCTCGATATCCATTTATTCTCTCCTCAATTCTTCTGGAAGAGTACGCTAATTTCCAACTCTTCTCTTATGCAACCATAACAATAAGAATGAACATCGTCTACTATAAGCTATCAGACACGTGATCTCCATAAAATGAGTTGGATTCGTATTGTTTTACATCCTAGCCGATTCTCTGAATCAAAGGGAAAATTAATGAGGCATAGCACTCCTCCATACTGTAAAAGAGAGAAAGTCATTAGCATAGGCTTCATACGTTACTTATAAAAATATAATAATTATGGATCAGTTGTAAAGTTAATAATATATCTTGCTAGTAATGCACATATGAATTCCTTGGATGCTTCATTTCTAAAAAAGAACTTTCACGTATTTATGTCTATGCAAAGGACTTAGAAAGTAATAGCTGATACCCTAAATACAAATGAAACCAACACACGCATTGTCATTATACTCTTCAGCATCATATTGTACTTTGAGTATTCAGTTAACTAGAGCTTCAACTCAATTAATGAAGTTAAGTTTATATCTCATTAAAAAAGGAAAAGAAAAAAAAAATATTGGTTTTGTCCAAGGATTGTCGGGATTTTTCTAATGACCCCAATGCTTAAGTAGCCGCAGGAAAATAACGTAGGAAGACCCGTAGACCTAGATGAGACGTAGATTTTTATAATCAACAGAACCTAGTACCGTAGCTGTAACATGATTTTGCAGTAGAAATCATTTCACGGAATTGCCATTGTCTAACTGTTGCCTGGCACAGTAAAAGCTCTCGACAGAGAAATCCATTTCAAGTAAAAAAGTCCTTCACGGGATTAATTGTTGACGGGTGTTATTTAACTATTAACAGCTTAGTCGACTTTGACTCACAATAAACCTTCAAGGACAATGTTTCGACAGATATAAGTAAAGCTATTGACATTGCAATTGATTTAAACTAAAATTAACTCCTTCATCGGTCAAACTGCCAACAGGCATTACTAATTGAAAAAAGATCCTATAGCTATTAAACTTTATGTATCATATATACATGATATGTAAATACTAATAAAATATTGATAAGAGTTATAACGAAGAAAATAATAAACCTATCAGTGATTGAATAGAGTTCAACTCACAAACAAAACAACCTTCATCCACCAACTATCGAGAGTCATAATATAACACTAAAGTCAGTTTCAATAGAAATGAATTTTTCACTATTATCGAAACCCTTACCCTAGAAGCATAATAAATCCCTTCATCGAACTAAATGGCGATAGATAATATTGACTTGTCAACAA
Organism: Lumnitzera littorea; assembly: GCA_024138015.1. Taxonomy (NCBI): domain Eukaryota; kingdom Viridiplantae; phylum Streptophyta; class Magnoliopsida; order Myrtales; family Combretaceae; genus Lumnitzera; species Lumnitzera littorea. The sequence continues at coordinate 88,774,435 of JAMXBB010000011.1, forward strand.
CATCTTTGAACCATGTAAAACCAAATTTACCAAAATCATAACCTTAACAACTCAACAAATTAAAAAAAAAAAACATAAATTAAAGAAGAAGAAATTGCATGCCTTGCCGTAGGTGGCTATAGAAACTAGCAAAACAATCTCTTCTTTGATTGTTTGATGAATAAAGACTAGTTTCTTACTAAACCGTGTTATGTGTTACCGTTACGCTAAAATGGAAAACAAAGAATCTTTGTCCTCATGAAAAATGAAATTAGAGTAATTTTTTTTATAATTTATTTTATTTTCATATTTACTTATATAGTAGGTTATAAGGATTAGCATCTAGGACGTATCACCTAGGACCTATCTCCCAAGACCTATCAATCGCGCTTGAGCTAGAGGATTGGATAGTATGACTTCATGGATCCTCACCCTTCATCTTAGTCTTGAGGAATCTACCCTACCTCAGCCATTCTAAGCTTTGTTTAGACTTGAGCCAACTTGGAGTCAGTTACAACAGTTCCACCAATAGCTTGGCCGTCCTATCTCCCAATCAACACCTTTAAGAGGTGACTTATTTGGGTACCCGTTGTCGTGACCTTAGAACTCTTAGTTGCCTAACTAGCCTTAACAAAGAGACAACAACCAACCTAAGTCCAACCTTATATACTAAACTACCTAAACACCTTGCCTGACTAAATTCAGGCCATGCCTAATCCATCACATATCGTTAATTCCCAACTAGACGGATGATGCCACCTATCCCTGACATCCATATGGAAGTAGCAAGAACATTCTTTTATGCACTTTACGGATTTGCCATGTTGCCGACATTCTTGGTATTTTGCTCTTTTAAGTAAATGCTCCTTTTTAGCAAATTGCTCCTTAGTGTAGTTGTCTTAAAATAGTAGGTATAAAAGCCTTTCTTGTAATGTGTTGCATCATCTTCTCAGGTAATAGAATATACATTTCATTTTCTATAATTTGTTCTTGTTTATTGCAAGTCTAAGTTACGCACTTTACTCTTATTAATATTCTTAAGCAAGTTTTGGTGGCGAGTACCTCAATTGGTTGCTTGTGCATAATATCAACTCAATTAATTGGTTCATAGGTGTTCCTTAGTGCGTACATCCAATGTACAGCTTGTGAGTTACTTATATTCTATCCATTCTCATACAATTTCGAGCCATAACCTTGTTTGGACCTGTTACGCCCTGAAGCGGCAGAGTCGTAATAGCCCCGCCGTATAAACCATCCTAAAATAGAAGTTGGTCTTACAATCGCTATTTTAGACTTGATCTACACAAGGCGTCAACGACTAATCCGCTTTGAAGTAAACAGTTTGTAATTTAAATAAATCATTTACCTAAGAAAGTGAGGAAATATATATATAGTATAATTCAGTTATTGCAATTAAAGTTTACAATAATTTTTCATAATATATTTTCTAGTTATTACATTATTCAGAAATGAAAAATAATTCTAAAATAAAAACTTAAACCTTAAAATTTTGTATTTATTCTTCAATGTTTTTCCTCACTTTTCAGGATCCAGCAGTTGCAAGCTTCAGAGTAATTGGTTGCCGCTTCTTAGTCAACACTTGCATGACGTCTATAGAGATGTGAGCAACCACAACTTAGTAAGTTAGGACGGAGTACTTAAAACTATACCATATACACAACAAGGTTTTCAATCACTTATTAGGTACAATGCATGTGCAAGCAAATACCATCGTACGATGTTGTCCGGCCTGTCGTGAGATTAGAGAAATTACGCCCACTCTAATCCGGGTTGAGGAGTTGCCGTTAATGCAACAGTTCACGACCAAACCCAGGCTTGTGTAATGGAGACCTTGTTTCTCCCACGACTACCTTCAAACCACTATTTTCACCTTCGCCACGACCTCCTCTCCTGTCACTTAGTTCGACTGAGGATGAAGAAGGGACCATTTTGCAATCCTGTGCTATCCCTTTCGAAGGGGTCGGTATTTTGCCAAAGAGTCCTAAGTTTCCCTAATGGGTTGCCGTGCATGTCTGATTATGATTGCTAGTCGTATATTTGATTAAGTCCAGTTTAGGGTGATCAATCATTCCATACAAATCATACAATACATGTTAGAGCAACAAACAGAATCATAGCATCACCCATAATCAAGCACATGTACACATCCAACTATCTAACAAGCATAATCTTAAGCCTCAAAAATACAGTATCGTATAAATCACAACTTACCTCGACTCCTCGTTCACTCACTAGAGGTCCAATTTACTCAGGCCATCGCCGATCATCCCTATAACACAAACGTGGTTTTAGCTTTTCATATAACTATTATAGGTTCATTTTATCCTATAACGCTTATTGTTAGGTTTTGTTTAGGGTTTAATATGCTTAATTATCTAGGTCTTAAGTCTTTTATAATTATTCTAGGGTTGGGGTTAGGTTCGGGTTCGGGTTCGATTTCCGCATCAATTTCTAAATTAGGTTCTAGTTCAATTTCTAAGTAGTGTTTTATATTCCAACCCTAGAAATTCGTTTCAACCCATAATGTGAAATTAATCACATTACTTCCCGATCTCCTAAATACCATCATTACCCTTAGTCAGTATTTATTTTACTCGGTGCATTTAAATTCGTATTAATGTATCGAATTCACTCCTAATATGATAAATTTTTACATTTTTCATATAATCCCATAAATTCAAGTTTCCTATCAGATTTATTATACATTTTTATTATTCTCAAAATATCAATTTTTATTATAATATTTTTTATTTATTATATTTCTAAAAATTACATATTATATATTGTTACCTTTTATGTACATAATGCACTTCTAATATTTCTATCACCTTAATTACCATCTCTAACATCAATCATCATTTCAAAATGCTTAAATTCATCCTAGATCAGGTTTTACACTTAATTATCCTAATTTACAAAATTAACTTATAATTTACTATGTTTTTCTATTACTAATTTACTACATAATTAACTTAATAATTACATCTAACACCTTAAATGCTACAAGTATCATACTCCATCAGATTTCAACATCCTAAAATATATACTTATTCACTAAATCAGTAATTAACCATTTAATTGCTTAATTAACCCTTAATTACCCATTTTATGCCTCATTTTAGGGCATAAAAATTATCTAAAAATTTCGAAAATTAATTTTTGAAAACGTTCTTCATAGCACTATTCTATATCATCTAAGTAATCTACACAAAAATTTTGGGCTTGAAACTATACTCCTAGGGTCATTTATTTCTAAACCGAAATATGCTCGGTTTTGTACGATTTCTTAAGGATCATATATTACGAGACATATTTTCATCAAAATAATATTTTTCCTAAAAACTAAATACAAAAATATTTCAGAATAACAAAATTCATAATTTTCCAAGAATATTTACTATTTTTAACAAAATTATATAAAATCGGGCTGGAAATCGAACTCACCGATCTGGGTGGCTCCGGCCACCGCCAGTCGCCGTGGCCTTGTCGGCTGGCCTGGGCGCTGCCACTACCATGTGTTGGTGGTGGCCATTCACTCCCAGCTGCTCATCTGGTGGGGGTTCCCTTTAAAGGCCCTAATTGCACAGTTTTTCCTAATTTTTTTTCTAACCCGAATTTTTCTCTCAATTTTCACCTCTCTCTATTTTTCTCACTTTCCAAACTGCCCAAATGGGCTCTGTGATTTTTCCTGCTATTTATATGGCTTTAGGGGATTTATTGTGCATTAAATGGGATAAGACAATTGCCTTATCCCTTAATTTTTGGCTTTTGTATTGTCTTAATTTAATTGGCCAAATTTTTTCTTATTTTTCCCAGCTGCCACGACCCAATTCTAGATCATTCATGATTTTTCCTGATTTTTCTTGATTTTTTCTTAATTAATTATGAATTTTATTTAATTATTTAGTATTATTTTAGTACATTTCGCGTATTTTAAGTAATTACGTGTATTTATACTTACATGTAAATTCATATATAATACAAATAAATATTCTTAAATATTATTTAGGTCATTCTATTATTTTTAGTATATATATAATCTATCTTTAGTAATTTATTAGTTATTAGATTACACTTTTTGCCTTTTCGGTAATTAGCAATTATTATGCTTAAAATTTGAAAATTTTATAGTCTCCTATTTTCTTACTTATTTTCTTAAATTCACGTTTACGGGGTCATTTTTACTAATATTTCTCTCAATAGTTTATAATTTAGGCTTGATAGGATTTTTCAGCCGATCGAAACCTTGAGTAATTGGTTGTTGGGCTTACAGGACCCATCTTCATTATTGCTGGCCTTATTTGTCCTTGGTGTGATGTATCGATAGGTTATATGTTAAAGGTGTAAATTAAATGGATGGTTTATATTGAATTACTTTAAATGACAGTCTTGATTGATAACTATACAATGCAGTCACTTTTAAGTGACTATGGTCATAATCTCCCCATAATATCTTAGAATAATGAACTAAACACAGAATTAGGGTTGTTATGTTTTCAACAAATTGCAAACCTATATTATACATGGTATAGTTTCTAGACAAGTTTCAAATAGAAATAAATATACCTTGTATCCTATACTTATGGGAACAATTTCAAAAAATTTCAAGTTGAAACAAATCTTATATCATCAGTTTTCTTGAAACTTAGAAAAGTATATAGGTTAAGATAGTTTCTAGAATCCATGAACTTATGAGCCTATATTTTTAGGGTTGCAAAGGAGTTGAGCAACTCGAATTCGACAACTCAATTAATAAACAAGGTGAGCTTGAGTTTTAAATAAAGCTTGTTTATCTAAAAAAGCTAATGTCGAGCTTTAATTTAAGCTTGTGAGCTTGCTCACTTAAGTTTATGAGTCAGTTTGTTTTGACGCGTGAATAGGTTCACGAGCTTTATATATATTATAATATTATTAAAATAAAAAAATTAATAGCTATATAATATATATAAATATATAATTGTTATATGATAATATATAATTTATAATTTAATTCTCATTCACTATTTTTTAATCTATTTATTTATATATTTTTTCATTTTATATATTTAGATTGATGAATAGGCTCAATAAGATCTTGACTTAAGTTTTAGTTCGATAATTTTTAAATGCTGAGCTTGAACCTTTAGAAGTTCAACTTGGCTCGACTGATTTGCAGTCCTTTATATTTTACATGTTATAGGTTTTGTGTAAATTCTTAAATGGGAATAAATTATACCTTACATCCTAACCATAAGGAAATAGTTTCCGAAAACATTAAATTGAAATATATCCTATGCCTTCTAATATTCTAGAAAATACCTAAAAGTATGATATCGCAACTTCTAAGATTTGACAAATTTCGTGCTTGTATATTGTACATGGTGTAGATTTTAGGTAGGTTCCAAAATAAGGATAGAAAATAGTTTCCTGAATTTTTCGGTCGACACTTACCTTGTACATCTAACAGCGTGGAAACTACGTAAATGACTGAACAAATTCCAAAACTGTTTGGCATTCTGCATTGGTTTTAGGTAGGTTCTATAATAGGAATAGATCATACCTTATATTCTATCCTTCTGAGGAGGTATGGAAATTTTAAATTGAAAGCTACTTTATAACTTCAAATACCATGGAACTTACAAAACCATACAGGGTATTACAGTTTCTAGAATTTGGTGAATTCCAAATTGTATCATACATAGTATAGGTTCTAGGCAGATTCAAGAAAAGGAATATATGATACCTAATATTCTATCCTAATGGAAGCGGTTTCAAAAAATTTTAAATTAAAACCGGGAATGAGTCTTGGGGGTTCATAGGGGTCTAGGCCCTCGCTCAAGTTCGAAAAAAATTATTTTTTAATACTTTTAGAAAAGGAAAAAGATATATATTTTAAAGAGAAAAATATAATATAATGGAAAGCATGATTTAGTGATTATGTATTTGTTTTATAAACATGAGGTCTTGGGTTTAAGTCATTTACTTTTTTTAAGATGCATTTATTACTTGAATGATATTTGTCTTCTGTATTAAGCTTTTTTTGTTCACAACAACCAATGACATTATTTCATTAATCATAAATCATATCTAACTAAATAAATTCTCTTAAATTGTTTTTTCTTTATTAGTAATACCATAAAAAATAATTATACTATGGAAAAAGTACAAGAAAGTTCATAGCATTTACTTATATATACAAATCAATTTTTAACATTTCATTTGGTTCATTTTAATTCTTAACATTTTAAAAAATTTACAAAAAAAAAAAAATCCCTCCATTTGTTTTTCCATTATGTATGGGTATATTGAGGACTAAAATGAACTAAATAAAAATATTAAAGATTGATTTTTATATATAAGTAAATATTAGGGACTTTTTATATTTTTGTAGACTAATTATATATTAACACATATCCATAGTAACGAAAAATTTAACAGAGTCTAACGGAATGACTTATTTGATATGACTTGAAAATGTTGGGCCTAAAATGGACTAAAAGAAACATTAAGAATTGATTCGTAAATATGTGAAATGTTCGGGATTTTTTTATACTTTTCCTTTATTCTATCCATATTACAAGTATTTTGGTCTTATCACATAAAATATTAATAAATAATACCAATTACATTATTTGATTTAGTAATTTTTTTATAATTAATTTTATGAAAATAAATATGGATTATTGAATAATTGATTGCTGAATAATTTATATTCAAAATGATATTCTTTTTTTATTTTGCATTGCTAATGTAACAATAATATAAAGTTGCCATAAAAAAATTACAATACTTATATCTATGTCAAGTTGCTCTTTCTGCTTTATTTGTAATATTCTATTCTATTTTTTTTTTCAATATATTTTTGTTTAAAACAAAACTTACACAAGTTTTGTATATTTATGTAATTTTTAAAAATTAATAGTTAATTTTTATTTAATATATATGTATAAGAAAAATGTAAAAAATGATTTTTTTAAACTTCTTATGAAGTGTATCGATCTTTCTTAGTCATTTTCTAATTGACTTTTTCCATCCTTTTAACCTTTAAAAATTATTACAAATTAAATCAATAATAAGATCTTTTTATATATATAAAATGCAATATAATTACGATAATAAGAAAATATTTTCCTAGCAATAATTTTGATATTGATTCAATTAAAGTAAATTCGGTGTGTGACCCTACAAAATTGACTATTAACTTATAATTGGTTGGTTAAAATGGTTTGTAAAATTTAGGGTAAAAGTGTAAGTTGTTTGATTGAGCTCGAAGTTTACGATGAAACTAGAAATATTAATAGGAGTAACCCCATGAGTTTGGATTTAAGAAAATAAAATAACAAATAAAAAGATATTATATTTATAGAATAAACATATTTTACCTATTATTTATTAGAAACGCGTTAAATGAGTTTTGATAATGAACAAATTATTAAAGACAAATTATATGTGTACTAAAAATCATAAAATAACTTAAAAATATTTAAGAGTATTTATTTTTATTATATATGAATTTACATGTAGGTATAAATATCTGAAATTACTCAAAATGTCTAATTTATACTAAATAAGTATAGAAAATTTAATAAAAAATTCAATAAAATGATGGATTTCTCTAGAAGATGCTGGAATAGGTGTGGCAATACGGAAAAGTAAGAATTGACCAAAAGAAAGATGAGAATATGATACCTAAAGGGTTAAAAAGTGGTTAAAAGGGAAACATGTGAACTCAAAGAATCCCTAACCAACCTACACTATCTTATAAATTGAGATTAGCCCCTATACAATTTATTTTGGACGTTTTAGAATTTATAAAAAATAAAGAGTGGTCAATGAGAGTAGTGTAAGTATTTTTAGAAAATTACACAAAATAGGGTGTTTTTAGGGCTAAATTTGTGTGCATTGATAAACTTCTAATACATATATTTTATATAATGATTTTTAATTATTTTTCATTGAATTTTGAGTTTACTTTGAGAAAATAATACTTAATTAAGTAAAAGTTTGTTTTATAAGCTTTGGAACGATATAAGGAAGAAAACAAGAAAATGATACTTAATTCGAAACTAAAATGAGAAAGTTATGAAATTTTGAAGATTAACATAACTAGGGGATTTGAAGCAAAAACATGAGAGGTTAATGAAGGACATGAACCAAAAGATACGGTCTTGTCTTAGGTCGTATCACTCCTAAGTATTATGAAGATGCAAAAAAAAAAAAAAAAAAAAAACTTAGAAAAGATTTAATGGAGTGTATCAAAACGATATAACCAAATGAGACCGTCATGTCACTCGATCGTGTTGTCGACAATGGATCCTTTATTTTGTCCCTCCTATTTAATGCTTCATTAAGGTGTTTATTAGAACTTTAGCACGTCTTTTTGAGAGAACATCAAGGACAAAATATCTAAGAGAGCAAGGAGCTTCAAGATTTAAGACTTGTTTTGTCATATTTATGATTTACTTCACTATTCTTTCTTTAGTTTTTGTTAAAGATTGTTTTTTTTTTTGTTTTTTATCATGAGTAGAGACTAGATATTTTGTATCTAGGTCTTGTGAAACTTAGACCTATCATGTCACAATTGTTTTTATTAGATCTAATGAAACTCTTTAATTTTCTCAAATCAATTATGTGTACTTGCATGCTTTAGATTAATATTCCTACAGGTATTAACATAAAAATCTGATATTATACAAGAAGATTGAGAGATTTTATGTATAATTAGATCTATGCATAATTGATAAGAGTTTGTGCAATGTTAGAGATAAATTACAAAATTTTTCAAATCTTTAATATTTTCTTTAAGAGAATTTGCTCTACGTTAATGTAACCTTAAGTTATACTATCGGAAAGAGATTCTATTAGGTAATCTAAAGATTAGGGTTAATAGGCTTGAGAAAATTATTAGCTTTAATAGAGAATTCTCTTTATTAAGAAAATTAATGAGTTAATTAGATTATTTTTGAAAATCACATGTGTCGGCTTAGGAAAAGCAAAATTTAGGTACGCCCTTGAGTCTTGAATTAAATTTTAAATTGATTTCTTTCTTGTTTTGCTTCTTGATTAGTTGTAGAATTAGTCACTATTGTAATTTTAGTTTAAATTTTTAAGTTCTTAAAATTGAATTTTAGGTTAAATAATAGAGTTAAGGTTAGTATTAGTACTCGAGGCTGTTGAGAGATTAACTTAGACTCATATTTGCTATACTAGAATTTAATTGGTGCATGTGCTTCGTATCATGCATATACTAGACCACAACCTAAGAAGGAAACAAGACCACCACCCTACAATAGACCCCATACCCTTTTTGGCCAACAAGCAGTAGGTAGCCGTGATGGCTTTAGTGACGATTTCCGTTGAGTATTGTAACTTTGTTTGGTTTTTGATAATTTGATAAAAATACCAAATAAAGTCTAAAAATTATGAAAATTTGTATTCTGGCATATTTTTGTATGTAGTTTTAAGAAAAATATTGTTTTGTTTAAATTAGATCTCGAAATATATTGTTCTTAACAAATTATTAAACCTGAGTTGATTTAGCTTTTGATTTCAAAAACCTTATTAATGTTGTTTTTGGCCTCAAAATTTTTCTATATGCTATTGATGATGTACATGAAATTATTATAGAAATATTTTCATGAAAATTATTTTTTCATATTTTTATCTAATTTTTATGCCTTAAAGACCCTACTAAATGGCTATTTTTCTAAATCTACTTAAAAATTTTCCAAGAGACTAAGCTAGATTCTAACCTAATGAATATTCTAACATATTATGGTGTTGAGTAATAATGAAAGAACCAATTTGTAGAGCTGGGAGTCATAGATTTGAATATTGAGGGCTTAGTGTTGATATTTGTGATATACGTGAAATGCTTCAAATAATGAAATTGATTGTAATTAGTACAAGTTAAAATAGTGTTGGATTGTATATCATACTTGCATTCTTATCTTGAATTGAAATGGGATTGTGTGGAAATATAGAATAGGTATGAATCAGAAGCTAATTCAGACATAGGTTGGTAATAATACACTAAGAAGTTGATACGAACTTGAATCAGAGACCAAATTCACTTGAGATGGAGGCGGTTAAACTTTGTATAGTAAGCCAGGATGCGTTTTTTAGACTTATGAATAAGTTATAATGATGAGTTGAATTGGAATCTGATTAAGAGACTAAATCGGAACTTAATTTAGAGACTGAATCATAAACGAAAGATAATAATTTAAGTTATAGAATAAAACTTATATATAGTAGTAATATGAGTACTAAAACAACATTTGTATTATAGAGATTATTGATAAAGACCTATTGCAAGTCGCACCTTAAGTAAATAAGCAGGAAGTTTAGGTAAATTTAAAATCAATACGTAACTGTATTTCGAAGTACTATGTTATAGTACTTAAATGTTTAAGATTATATTTGATTGTGCTTGTAGGAAATTAATTATGCGCATGTTTGTGTGTACATGTTTCCGAACTTAATTGCATATTACAGGCTTGTCTTTCTAGTTTGAAATTATGTGCATTGCATGATTTATTTTATCTCGCTAAACTAGAGTTAACAATATACGATTTATAATCTTAATTGAACATGTATTGTAACTCAATAGGGAATGCTTAGGATTCTTCGACCAAATACTGATCTCTTTGAAAGAGATAGTGCTAGAGTATAATGGTCCCCTTTTAATCCTTAGTTGAACTAAATGACAAGAGATGAAATCGTAGCAAGGATGAAGGCAATAGTTTAAAGATAGTCATAGGAGGAGCAGTATCTATATTGCATAAGTTTGGGTTTAGTCATAAACCATTGAATTTGTGTCCTCAAACCAGATTAGAGTTAGTGTAATTTCTCTAATTTCACAACGGATTGGATAACATCATGTGTTGGCATTTATTTGACGCGTTGTATTTAAATAATTGTTTGATAATCATGTTTGTGCTTAACGTATAGTTTTATATCTCCTTCTTAGCTTATTGAGCGGTTAATTACTTATATTCTTATAAATAATATTTGCAGGTACTAGCTAGGAAGCGGCATTATAACCACTCTGAAACTAATGATTACTTGATCTTAGAGAGTGAAGATATAAAATTGATGATCAGTTATGCTTTTGAAGTTTTGGTTCTTATTTTTGAATCTTTTAGTATCAAACTATGTATTTCTTAAGTAAGGTTAACTATTGAATTATGCAAATATTACTTGGAATAATAAAATCTTAGTATATGTTTTTCGTATTTCTGTTGGCAAATAATTTTATTATTTCACGAACTGTTTATTTCAAAATAAGTTAGTTATGATCATCTTATGTAAATTAAGTTTACAATGGCAATTATAAGGTTAATTTTTATTCTAGGATGGTTTATACGACGAGACTGTTATGACTTTATCATTTTGGGAGTGATATTCGGCCCCCCCAATTATATGATCTTAGATTCGTTCTTGATTGAAACCTATCTTATAACACCTAACATCTTGAAACCTACATTAATACATTATCATACAAGGTGTTATAGCTTCTAGGATTGAACAAATTGTGAACTTTCATTGTACATGGAATAAATTTTAGGATGGTTTTAGAATAGGAATAGATCATATCTTATATCCTTTTTTTATGAGAATGGCTTCCAAAAATTCTAAACTATATCCTATAATATTAAAAACCTATTTACGTTTTATCATACAAAGAATTACACTTTCTAGAATTTAACAAATTTTGAACCAATATCCATGTTATGGGTTTTATGCAAGTCCTAAAATAGGAATAAGTTACACCTAATATCTTATCCTTACGGGGACAATTTCAAATTTTTAAAATGATATCCTTTAATATTCAAGATCCCAAGACGTACTCAACCTATATAGGGTGTTATATTTTAGAATAAGATTGGATCAAATCATATCTTATATTCTATCTTTATGAGAGAATTTTTCAAAATTTCTAAACCTACTTAAAACCTATAGTGCGTACAAATATAGGTTTAGAATATGTTGAATTTTAAAAATATAATACCTTATATGGTTGAGTAGGTTTTGGCTATTAAATATTAAAGAATATACTTCTTTTAAATTTTTTTAATAAATTCCGATAAAATTAAGATATTATGTGTAATCTATTCCTATTTTAGGACTTGCATAAAACCCATACCATGGATACAGGATTAAATTTGTTAAATTCTAGAAGGTGCAATTCTTTGTATGTTAATACATCAAGTAGGTTTTTGATGTTTTAAGATATAATTTAAAATTTTTGGAAGCTATTTCCATAAAGAAAGGATACAAGATATGATCTATTTCTATTTTGCAACATCCTAAAACTTATACCTATACCGTATGTAATAATTTATTAGTGCAGCATCCTATATCTTATTCAAATATTCATGACATTGTTGTTTTTGAGATGCAGCAAATTCCCATTAATACCCCTGCTGAAGTCCTCATAAATGCTGGATTTTGTGTCCTAAAAACTCCAGCTGCAACTTTAACTCATATATATTGCTGGCAGGGAGGTAAATTTCTACATTGCTACTTCTTTCCAATCCTCTCTCTCTAGATCTTGAGTTCTGTTTGCTCTACGAGGGAATTTCCAAACTCACAAAATGTCTTCCATCTCTCAATTCAATCAAACTGCACACAAGACTCTAAGTGCGATTCCAACAAGCCACCACCATTTGACCATAAACAAGCCATCCTATCTCTCATTTAACCAAAGTGGTGGTGCATTCCCTGGATACATCCATGAGAAACCAAAAGTCCAGCAACTCAAGACCTTGCCCGAGGTAATGACTCGGACAAGGTCTGGTTTATTTGTCCGGGCATATGATGATGATAGTGGTGTGGTGGCTGTACCAGAAGTGGTGGAGTCTGAGACAATTGTGACATTGAAGAAAGATTTGGTGGAATTTTTTTATGGTACTGAGAGGGGGTTGAAAGCAAGTAGTGAGACGAGAGCTGAGATTGCCGAGTTTATCTCAAAGATTGAACCCAAGAACCCTACTTCACCTCCAAATGATGCGTTGTCAATGTTCGACGGCAATTGGATACTGGTGTTAGTCCTACTTTTCCTTTTCTTCTTCCTTTCTTTTTCTTCATTCCATCTTTAACTTCGCAAATCATTTTTACTGCAAAATATTTCAGATAATCTCCGCTAAATGATTTGCTTCACAGATCATTGATTATAATTATGTTCTTGCAAATATCTTTACCTTCACTTAGTCATTAGTTAAACTAATAAATTTAGGACTAACGCTTCCTTCGATCAAAATCAACTATTTCACAAGATTGTGGTTGGATAACGAATTTTGATGGTGTTAAAAGTGAAGTAAATAGAAAATGACGTTATATTTAAATAGATGATAAAAATCATACAATAAGGAATCAATATTGACATGCTATATTATCGGAACTAAGGATATTATACTGGACTTCCTATTAACGTCATCCTATATATAACTATTTTCCATAAAGTTCATTCTGTATCTAAACAATTAAAAAAATTTGTTCTTTCTTTTTCAATCATTGAAAAATTTTATCCTTTATTTTAACTTCGATCCCTATACATGTAAATTTCCCTTTCGCTTGTGGTCTTCCGTGAGAATCTAAATTTATCCCCTGGACAAGGTTCATAAATGAGCCGTAAAATCTTTTCTAGAAGGCTATTATTTTCTCCATAATATAAATGTGGACCGTGGTATACGAAATATCATATGACGAGAAAAATCTTATGCATAAAACGGATTAAATCGGATTTTTAGATTTAAGCTAAACATTAAAAACGCCTACAATCGAAATTTGAGGTCAGCAGAACTCTAAACTATTAAATGACCGAAAGAGGCACTTTATAATTACAGCCTATAAGAGATGTCATTAGTTCATCTCAAAAAGAAAAATTACAACATTAATCCAATTAAATTAAGTTATTTTATTTGTCTGAATATTCTAAGCTCGGTTTTTTCCGGTTATCCATCTAAGCTCGGTTTTTTCTGGCTATCCATCACTACAAAAAAAATTGAGGTAATCTTTGATAGAATTAAATTTTATTGATTCATACTTACACTGAAATTTGATTTTCATTGATGACTTATTGTTATGAGAGAGAGTTAATAAAATATTTTAAATTGTTCTTGCATCACATCTTTCATGTAAAACCCTAATGTACGAACAAAATTTCTAAAATATTCCGTCGAATAATATATTTAATACAGCAAAATATTTACTTCAATTTTGCGAAGACTATTCTGGTAAATGAGAAAAATTCATGTCTATGTTTGTTTCAAAAATCATTATCCGGTTATCTAACTCGTTTAAGTGTCCTAAAGAAAGGTCTACATCTTTTGAATATGATGTTGCATTTTTCTTAGAAATTTACAATGTTGTGAAAACTTTAGTCCCATTTTATACAAAGATGCATTTCTAATCAGTTCGACCGTAAATTGGTATAGCATGTAGATGTATATATATATATATTGGCCTAGGTTAGATACTGCTGCATCGCATCAACCATGTGATATTAGAAAAAATGTATTTTACTGCTTAGGGTAAGAAGTACAATAATTCATCGTACCCTATTTGGATTTTGTGTTTTTTTTTTTCCTTAACTGGACATAGATGTACTATAGAAGCATGCAAGAGCAAGGAACAGAAACTTGGTTTCTGCTCACGCTTGTCCTTATATTTGACTAATTTGAGCACTTTGTGCATTCAATACAATAAAAGCAATTAGGTGAAATTCACTTTACATGTTTTGGTTTCGTACAGACTTATGCAAAGGTAGATTTCGAATTGTGAACTGACCTGCATTGGGCCTGAATCGGCTGTTGAATTGCTAAGCCTTAAAGGCCTAAAAGGTTTAATAATCGCACTAAATCACCCTTGAATCGGTAGTTTAACTTGATGGTTCAAGATTGAGCCAATCCTAAAAATTAATATTTATATATATATTATACTATTATATATATAATGGAAACATACTATATATATTATTTTCTTAATGGACTATATATATATAATGCAAACAAGTATATAGTATATATATACAAATATATACTATATGTTATGCTATATATAATATAACATAATGTATTGATGCTTATACGGTCTAAATGAATTGTTTTAATATTGAAAAAAATTATACCAAAAATAAAATTTTTTATTTATGAGCAACGGTATATAGTTTTAAATTTGATTGGAAAAAAAAAAAGATAAATAATTTACAAATTATTTATAATAATTAAGGAAATTTTGAAAAAGCAAAAAAAAAAAAAACTATAGTTCAAGGGCTACTGAACCGGCTTGAACCTAGTCTCTTAAGGGTAAGGCTCGGTTTACTCTCTTATCAACCTGTGAACCAGTGATTCCAAGCCTGTTTTAAGTCAAGCTAGCTTAGTGAACATATCTAGTTTTGTATACTTTACTCTTGTATTTTATTATTGCTTTTCAATGCTAGTAGGAGAACATACATTTTTTTTTAACTAAGTAATTAATTTAATAAAATAATCTTATATTTGATTAAATAGTACATAATAGAAAATAACAAACAAACTATAAAAGATTTTTCAAAAAACTATAGAGAAAAGAAACAAATAAGTGATTCGCCTACCACCTTAATGTGGCTAGAATAAAATTTCGAAAAAAACCGATCAACTCAAAGTTGAGTTGCATAACCTTAATCGATCTTTCTATCATACCATCTTAAGAAGGTCAAGACACACTAAATTAGGCAAATTCTAACCATCCTAAAACTTGAGGGTGGCTAGCCACCACTTTTGAAGGATTATACATGCTTCCTTCCCCACCATATGATGGTGGTTGCTATTCTTTAGCTTTTGAAGGATTATACATGCTTCCTTCCCCCTATTATATGATGGTAGTTGCCATTCTCTAGTCTTAGGGTAATCAATTAAGTCTTGTTTGCTTCTTTTTCTTTTTTTCTTTTTGGAATTTTTGCTTTTTCCATTTTCGATAGTTTTTATTTTGATATTAAATTAAATACATTTAATAGTATTATTTTATTTAGCTAACTGTTGTGGTCCAATTAGAAATTAATACATGTCCTTTTATTAGCATTGACAAGTAGTGATAAAAATGTAAAAGATAATAACATAGATATGCAAATTGAAAAGGAGAAAAATACATATAAAAAAAACGTAATTTAATTAACTCTCACCACTCAACCAAGTTCTATTGAACTATATAGATGGTTCTTGATATTTATGTGATTGTACAATAAGTATAAAATCACACAATAGTAAAATTTAGAATTAGACAAATGACTTTTGCTTTAATTTGTATTATATATATATATGTTTTCCATATTTCAAATTAGAAAATCCACGGCTCTTGCGCTCAAATAAAAATAGTGTACGAAATTTAAGAAAAAAAAATTAAAATGATTTGAAATGAAAACCATTTTCTTGATGGCGATCTCCTTTATAAAAAAATTAACTAATACATTAACATTTTCCCTTTGTAGATACTACAGCATAATAAATATTTAGAAAAAGAAAAGTTAGGAAAACGAATTAACGGCAACAAAAATTCTATTTGTCAACAGCAACAACCTAGCTAGGCAGTTCAACTAGGAAAATAATCCTCGTATGAATTTGGTTCAACATGGTTATCATATTAGAGCATACTATCTATCTAATAGGGTCCATGTGGACAAGGTTCACCGAAATAAAATCCATATCCGACTATGCTTATGTAGCCCCTTCAAAATGCAAAGATAGAAAGATAAATCTTCTAGTTAGTTGTTCCCCATAATCTGATCTTACCTCATAAGGGCACTTGGAAATCCATTGAATGTTCAAATCTGTATTTATTTTCCCTTCTTTCTTTTGCGTTTGATAATAATCTGATCTAACTTGTATAACGCTGCAATATGCTAACCGATATAAGTATGGAATGAAACCACGTTATTTTAGATGATACGGTTGTAGATATAAAATTCACCGTGATGTCAAAGCAGGGATCCTATGTTTAAACGGTAATATACCGATTTCACTTCTATATAATTAAGTAATACCCTTAATGAGCTCCAATCTCAAGTCCCATATCTCGTATTAGACATTTCTTCTGTGATGTGCTATTTACCTGGTGATGGTGCAGGTACACCACCCATGTAGGCTTATTTCCGTTGCTGTCGAGCGGTGCTCTACCGCTTTTGAACGTGGACAAGATATCTCAGATCATCGATTCAAAAAGTTTCAAAGTAGAGAGCTCAGTGCACTTTAAGTCACCATTGGCAACTACTTCTTTCGGTACCAATGCCAAATTTGAAGTTCGAAGTCCTAGGCGTATGCAGGTTCGGCCTTTACGCCTAAATAGCGTGTAAGCCAGTTGTCTCCGTCGGAATTAAGAATATGATTTCGTAATATCAATCATTGATCTGGAAATGGAGGTATTGAAAATGGATCGAAATTAAAAAGAATGAAAATGGATAGAGGGGGTGCCTGAGGAGAGGTGAGGAATGTTCCCTGTGGCTGCCTTCTAACTTCAAAAATTTTGTAAATTTTGATTTTTCCAAGATTTATAGTCATTTTTAAAGAATTATCTATTTTTATGTGCAAATTAACATTTGCAACTCATGTATAAGTGTAGTTTTCTAACGTATAGTCTATTTTATTGGAGAAAAACCACTTATAGATGGATGGTTTTGATACTATGCAACTTTTAAATAATCTGATAAATTTATCTACATCATCTTATTTAAAAGAAATTTCTAATAGGCTTCTTATTTTTCCTTGAAGATCGTGATTGAGGAAGGTGTAATTGGAACTCCCCAAATATCCGACTCCATAGCTGTGCAAGATAAAATCCAATTTTGTGGGCAACAAGTCGATCTCTTGCCTTTCAAAAGCTTCATCACGACTATTAAAGACACAGCTGCATCTATCGCAAAGACCATCTCAAGCCAACCACCGCTCAGGTTTCCCTTTCAATATAGCAGTGCTGATTCATGGTTTCTTACTACGTACCTCGACGAAGATCTTCGTATTTCCAGAGGAGATGGTGGCAGTGTCTTTGTTTTCATCAAAGAAGGCAGCCCCTTATTGGCTTGAACCTTCTGTTCTATTGGTGATTACTTCTTACATGTGATGAGACTTTGAATGACATGCTAGAATTTCATGTCATGTGTTCTAAAAAGAATAATTTCTGGGCATCAAACTTCTGAGAATGCTGTTTGAAATAAATTATGGAACCACAGCTTTCTAGGGATTGTTGTCATACTTTTCAAAAATTGAGTACCGATGGTATTATGATATATTCAAGAGCATGAGCTTTACTGCACTCAACTAGAGTGGTAGTTTAGTGATATAGACCCAATAGCATCATGATAATCAGCATGAGCTCTAAGTTTACTTGTTTTTATATATTTATAATTATAACTGTTTTAACGATAAACTATACATCTTTATGGATGGATTGGACTCATTAATGAATTTAGGCCTGATTAATCTTTTAGACTAGGATTATATAAGAAAAGAAAACCTATTAAAACGAGTACAATTAATTGAAGTAGAATTTCATACTTGTTACTTTGATGAATTAAGAACGGGCTTTGAAGTTAGAATAAAAAGACAAATTATTTTATTACATTCAATTTTAATAAAAGCTAACGATATTTATGATGGATGACGAGAATACGTAACCTGTTTTAGCTATATCAGTATGCAAGGCTAAATATAATAAAGAAAATAGAAGGATTTCTTAAAAAAAAATGAAAAAAAGGAAGTCGGGCCCATCATGTCGAATTAGGCCCATGCAAGGCCGGCCATGATCAGGCTTGGAAAAAGTTCCTGGGTCAAATAGACAGGCCTTAGCTGACTTCGATAAGGGAAAAAATCTCCAAGCCCATATAAGCCTAGCACAAACCCATTTAACCCTCACCTCTACCTTTATCCCCAAAACTAATGTTTATGCACAAAATTTGGATGGCGATAGTATAAGGAGAATTAAACAAGTGCAGTACAAAGAGAGTAGGATAGTACTAACTCTTTTGTACCAGATTAACTTTAGAATTAAAAATATATATTTATTTTATATTATCAAATAGTTTTTTGTACAACGGAATATATAGTATAAATATTTTAACTTTAGCCAAGTATCTTGAAACTTTTTGTTCTAGTAGCTTTGACTAATACACAAACTAAATATGAACTAAAAACTTCTTCCAGTTTTATACCATAAAAATATAACAGTCAAACTATTGGTATTTCGATTAGATTCCTATATCCAACACTAATTGATTTGGAGAGCCAAATGAGATAAATTTTAACAATAAGGTAAGCTGCACACTGAGCATATATCCACATAAATAAATGTTAGATTAAAATCACAAAATTTTGATCAACGACATTTACAGCGTAAGAACAATCTTGTACAAACATCATGAAATACCTCCATTATTAGTCCTCGGCACTCATCACTATTCATCGACAGATAATAATTCAACAGGCACCTAAGGTCCTTTGGATCATCAATCTTGTTTGTAGTAATAATTTCAATCATGGACTCCCTAAAATCCTTGATAGGATCATGGGAGCTCTTCTCCATTGCAACCATTACCACAAACTTAGTCCCTTCCACCTTTTGCTTCCTTCTTTCTACACGTCTTCTTGCCTCTTGCCTTTCCCTTATCATTTGGTCTAGTCTCTCCTGCACCATGGCATGGGTGAGGCTAGAGATCGATGCAAACCGGTCGGACTCACCTACTTCGGCTTCCTCGGATGAAGAGACGCTTAACCTGCAGCTGCAGCACAAAGTCCTGGTGCAGCCTGACTTTTGAAGAAGCCTCTGCTTCTTCTTTGTCCTGGAAACTCTCATTTTCAGACATGGGACAAGGAAGCTTTGAAGAAAGATTTGTGGAGACACAAACACTTAATGCACATTTGGCAAGTGGGTCATGTTAATTATGATTGTGTCTTGAGTTTTAAAGTATTCAGTGCATTGCTTTAAAGGACAAAAGGCTATGGTTGGCTTAAGATTGGAATGGTGATTGGGGAGCATCAGTATTGTATATTGAGTTTGTTATCATTATGCTGAGTAGGCTGTTCTTATTCTCTTGATACAGTAGCATTAGGTGGCAATGGCATAGGCATACTCTTTAAAAGACTAAAGAGAGCCTAATGTCGAAAAAGCAAAGGGGCATGCATTATGATAAGGGAAGTTTTACTAGTTTCACATGGTATAAGCCTTTTTCACCATCTCGAAACTCTTTAAACAAAAGGAAGAAGACTGTACTTCCAATAATATGAAAGATAAGTATGATTCTTTCCCCTTCAATACCTATATGGAGTGATAGAAAACTATACTACTCTTGTTGCATCAAGCATTTATTAAATGTTTAGTCCATGGAATAATTCCATAACATAAGCATAGCACTGTAATTCTTAAGTAATTATAGTAAAAACTTTGTAAAATAGGAGTGGTTATTTTATGTAACTAATATGAAGTCAACTAAACATATTGTACCAAAAGCTATAATTGATAAGAAAAATACACTATAAGTCTTTATTATATATTAAATGACAAAACCCAATTAAGTTTTTTAGATTTTAAATGAGTTATTTAAGTCCTACACTTTTGTATCAAAATTTAATTGAGTCCTTTATATATTGAATGGATTATTTAATTCCTCTATATTTGTTATTTTTGCATCAAATAAGTCATTCGATTAGTATCTCCTACCACTTGTAGTCATAAATATAAAGGACTTATTTGGATGGTGCAAAGAAAAAGACTTAAATTATCACTTATAACAGCATCATTTTGTATTTGTCACTTAAAAAATAGAGGATTTTAATTAATTTTGAGACAAATACAAAAGATTATAGGATAGTATAAAGAGGATATGATAGTACACTTTTGTACTATATTTAATGTATATAATACTGTACGTAATTTTTTATTGTTTGGTCTACACAACTATTGCATTGAATAAAGATAAAGAAAAAGAGATGGAGTTTGCCAATGATTTGAAAATTTGGTATAAAGTTATTTTTTATTTAAAGATATATTTGTTTTATAATGTGAAATGGATTTTTGTACCACCAAATATAAGATATAAAAGTTTTTAAATTTTAGTCTAATACTTCAAAAGCCCTTTCCTCTAGAAACTTAAGCCAAAACATAAACTAAACGATAGATTAAAGAAAATATTGTAATGTAAAATGCAGTAACTAAGGAATACCTTTGTATACTTATTCTTATAAATAACATGGGTGTAATACATTGTAAATAGGATTATAAATGAATATATTTGAGACGATATTATGCCAAACTTGATTGGGAATTCCAAAGTTTGAGCTCAAACTTCAACTTAATTAAGCTTATAGTCTTGAGCTCGAGCTTGACACAATGTAGTACTCAATAAGCTTGAGTTTGATTTGATTAAGCTTGTTTCAACTTGATAACCTAAAAAATATTAGTAATTTAATTAAAATAATATTGACATCTATACTCAGCCTCAACTCCACTAATATTTAAGCTTGATTCAAGTTTGTTTAAGTTCATGGATTGATTGAGTTAAACATCAAAATGCTTGAGCTTGATTGGATAAGTTACTTAAGTAGTTCAATCTTGTTGAGATAGAGCTTTACTTAGTTATGATCGTGCCAAATTTGAGTAAATGTTAAACCAAACTCAAGTGGTTTACATGTAGGATTATCTCATATATGCGACAAATTTCAAATAATTTCTTCCTAACAGTTTAGTCTCGTAACTTGACCACATTTGACACCCATTGAGAACTAAACACAAGATTTTAATTTGACTTGGAATAAAAAGAGAGAGAGAGAGGGAGTTATTGTCCATCTTGTTTCACATGTTATTAAGGGGTTTGTACGGTAATAATAGCAAAAATGCATTATTGTAATGCTGGCCAATTGAAATCATTAATTTAATAAAACTTAATTTATACCGTTCGTTCTATTAAAATAGGTTAACCTGTTACCTAAATAATATATCAATAGTTTTTATGGATAATTTATTAAATAGAAATAAGATAACCTACTAATTTTCCATAGTAAATTACCTTAGCCAGCGTTACGATAATACTATATTACTAATGTTACTGTAGAAAAACCTATAGTTTTTCAAATTCTCTAACTTTTGAGATCTATATAACTTTTATAAAAATCCCATAAATCTAGGATCTAAATGTACACTATCCATATGGATAAGATGTAGCCATATGAAAGAAAAGGACTCCTAAAAAATGATTTATCTATATAATTATTTTTAAGCATAAATAATGGGACCCCTTAGGTTGGGTAGAATCACAAAGAAAATTTATTAACATTAATAATATAGTATTACCGTAATGCTTGTTAATATAACTTGCTATATAAGATAAGTAGGTTAGTTTCTCTCTCCCATTTTTTCATTTAATTAATTAATTTTAATTTTTTTTATTTAAAAAACCTGTTAACCTATTGTTTAGTAATAGGTTAGACTATTTTAATATGATGGATGACATAGATTAAGTTTTTGTAGAGTAACAGTTTATATTAGCTTGTATTACGATAATGTTATTTTGATAGTGTTATTGTAAAAATCTTCTATCCAAGCCTACAAAATATCATACACCATTCACATATTGATAAGGAAAACACAAATAAACAAGGTGAAGGTGTTGTGATAAGTTCAAAAAATTTCTAATAGGAAACACTAGAAATCTCGACATATCCTATTGACTCCTCATTGTAAAAGAAAAATAGATAAATACGTCCAATTGCACATATTATCAAATGTAACTTCCGTTAATTATTCAAACTTGTAGGATATTTAAGATCCACCCATCAAATAGGAGATCCACGTATAGATTTCAATTGATATTCGCAATATAAAGCTGTAAAAATAAGATTGTAAATAGGTTGAATCAAGATAATATAATTTAGAACTCGAGTTTAACTGAAACTTTCAAAACCTAAACTTTGAGTTTGAAATTTTAAATTCATGCTCTACTTAAAATAACGTAAGGTAACCTTGATTAGACTCTAGTTAAGTTATGATCAAAGTTTGATTAGACTAATAAAATAATTGAGCTACTAAATAAGTCATTAGAACTAATAAAGAAAGTAAATTCGAATAACTTACAAGTTAATTTGACTCAATAGTACCCCGTCATGTTTATAGATATAGAAGCTTGTCCATCATTGGGTACCATAACCGAAAAATACGATTTTCTTTAAAAATATACAAAAAATGAAATGTTTTTTGAGTTCCCCTCTTCTTTCCCGTGAAGATCCTTGTCACTGCTTTCCACAAAGCAATTTGTGTTTGCAAAAACACTCGAACTATCTAATTAAGGTATTAAATCAACCATATCAAGCTGGAGGCAGTTTGTCGGATCAAAATGTTATTTTGAGACTCCTAAACTTTATGTGAATAGTTTTATAATATAAGAACCAAATATCTTTTAGTATTGCCAATTTATGGAGTATTAAAATGTACTTTGTAAATTTACTGGGATGTATCCGTATTAAGATTAAAGTTTAAAAGTTTATTTGCTATATTGGCGTGATGAAGATAGGAAAGGTATCCTTAATTTGTTCGAGATATTTTCAAAGGCTTTGAAAAGAAAATATATTGCAACGTTACAACATATGCCAAATCGAGCATAGATGTGGACATAAAAAGCAAAGAAATTCTCCTATATTCTTTTTTTTTTTTTTTTTTTCCGTCTTGAATATGAAACAACAAACACGTACTCAAAATCACCCACGTTGCTAATTTTAGTAATGAAGCGATGTAAACAATAATTAGCCACAGTTGCTGTAGATCCATTTAGTGGATTGCTTCTTGTATTCTGGATCCAAAAAGATGAACAGAAGCATATTAGAAAAATAAGGTGCCTGGCATGTGATAATCATTTTGGGGTATCATAGCTAAGTGATCCTGCATGATTTTGAGCTATAAAGAAACACTACACATTTTTTGTATTCAAAACTCCATTAGTTGTTATCTGGAATCACTTAGGGGTAGAAAATGAAAAATAAGAACTTTTTATATTTTATGAAAATATAAATACATGAAAAAATTTAAAAATTTTTTATTTAACCTTTTAAAAATTACTAGTGTTCGTGTTTTCCTATTACGAGATCCATTTATTAATGTATGGAGTGGTACCAACTTGTGAGTAGCAGATAATCATACGCATAGACAGTGTTACCCAAATCATTATACGTCGTGGCAAAGCTGAAATTCAAGCTAATAAAGCTTGTGAAGAAGACAGTTCTAATCCAAAGTTTTTGCTTCTCATTAATAAAAGCGATAGTGCCAGGCTGGAAGAAGAAGGGAAAACGCGGATAGGAAGGTCGTTATTTAGATCAAAATCTACAGTGATGTCAGTGGTGACAGCACGATCAGAACTTCAAAAGTTTTGCTGAGGTCTGATGGTACACTACACACACTAGCACTATGTTTGGAATAAGAAAAATTAGAAGGGAAAAGAAACTGGGAGGAAAATATGAATTTTAAGGATTTTTTTTTTCAAAGAAAAATAAGAAATTTTTTTATTTGAAAATAGAAAGAAAATGGGAAGGGATTAATTTAGTAGGGAAAATTTTTCCTTTGGCCCACACTTTTTATTTTGTCCAAATTGGAGTGATTTAGCCAAAAAAAAAAAAAGGTTATTAAAATTTCAATTATAACATTATTTTTTAAAGACTTGTTAAAATTTTTAAGACAATATAGTAATTAAATAATTTAAAATATTATTTTTAAAATCATTTAACTCACATTTATTCCTTCATCTTTCCCTCAATTCAAATAAGAAAATATACTAATTCTTTACTTTTATTTTCTTTCCTTTCTATTTTTTTTCTCTCACTTCCTTTCCCTTCTATTTCCTTCCCTCTTCCCAAAGATAGTTTAATGTTCCCATTTTCCTTGTATTTGCTCGAATCATTCTCTAGGAGCACATTTATTTAGAGGTTTTTGTTACAACAATATTGGTTAAGAATAAAGATGATTTAAGATCTCTACATTCATGTCTCACAATTTTCATAGATATTCGCGGAATTGCTTCATAATACGAAGATGAAGGTGAAAGTAAGAGTGAAAAAGACGCCGCAATGTGTTAATGCAATATTATGGCAATGTCTTAGTGCTTGATTTGTCTTCAAAAACAAGAAACACAGGTACTCGGGACTTGTTTTGGTGTAAGTGATTGGCACAACCATCATTAGTCATATACTCGTCGAATCAAAATGTAAGGTAAGTTGTATGTACATTGCTTTATATTTATTATTTATATACTTAGTCATTTATCTTTCAAGGTTGATATAAATCTTTACAAACATACTTTCAAGGCCCCTATAGAACCATTCTACATGTAATAAAAATAACAAAGAAATATGAAATAATAACAAAAAGAAAAGAGCACATTAAAGAAAGAATGATAATCCCATTCTTTTCACAGTTTCTTTTGTATGTTATATACTTAATATTTTACTATTTTTATTAAGGGAAGATGGTTAAGTAAGGATTGGAACATTTTAGAAAATGCCAACAATTTTATTTTTATTGTTAATGGACCTTATTTATTGTAATTAATAATAATTTATTATAACTCAAAAGTAACTATACTATATATTTACCTTTAAGTGATTGTACCATAAAATTTTTTGTAAACCAATATGCTTGAATTGACTTTTGGCTTAATACAAGGATGTAATTGGGGGAGTACTTATAGGGTACTCGACCTACTAAATATCCTATTGGGGTTTGGGTTGAGTTTTAGGATTCTTTTTAAAAACCCTATAAGGTTTGGCTATAGTTTTAGGATAACTGTTTAACTCGTTTGAAAACCTAAAATCAATTAAATATAATAATATTTTAAATTATTTAATATAATAAACAATTAGAAAATAAAAACTATAAAGCAAACCCTAATTACATATATTCTATCTCTTTCTATTCATTGCTCTCATCTCTCATTCTCTCAAGTTTCAATCTCTTTTCTCTCTATCGATGATTGTGATCGACCCACTAACCACTATCATCCTTTATGTTATATTTAAAGTATGAACATTTCAAATAATTGTGGTGTAGGGAATTATTGAGACATTTAATATCTAAAAAAAAAAAGGTATTAGGTGGTTGAATTAAAAAAAAGAAGGTTGTTAGCTAAGATGTGTAATTTTGACCTAATTGAATGATTTAAATTGAAACAAGAGTTAGTGATTTAAATTGACTTATAATAATAAAATATTAAGGAATCAAAAAGGGGAAAAACAAAAGGTAACAAGTTCGGGAATCGGGTCCTTTACAGGTTTGTCGGGTGGGTTTCGAGTAACTCTCCTAAAACCTTAGGGTTTTGGGTAACCTTACAAGATAATGAGATAGATATTGAGAATAGCAAACTCATCTTAAACTCGTCCCGGTTGCATCTCTAGTTGAATAATGTATTTCCATGTAAGTGTATTGTTGTTTCTTCTATGAAAATTTTTTCGTTCCTTTTTTTCCCCCTTTTTATCTTCGATATAATACGATATTTATAATAATTATCATCATTGTAGTTATAATATTCAATTTCAAAAACGTTTTTCTCATAGTATCTCTTCCATATTTCCTTTTGATCATTAGTGCATTATCAAAAATTCCCATTAATTTTTTTGTCATATTGTTCTTCACTTGGAGCCTAAAAAGGGAAATAATAATGTGTTGAAACCATCGCATTTCTTACTTGTTTTTCCCTTTTTTTTTTTTCAATCAAACTATGGTAGCTCTTCGATGTTGCTTTTTGGTCATTGATATCTTGTCAGAAGCTACCATTGGTTTTTGTTCTTGTGGTGATCCTCAGTTTGGGCGTGTATCTTTATTTGGATAATTAATTTAATAAAAAGTGGAAACTGACAGGGGTGTTTGGACGGTGCATCTTTTACGTGTATTTTTAATCTGTTTATAATAAATTACATTTAATTTGTTACCATACAATCTTCATCATATTTAATTTGTTTGTAATAGATAACATTTGTTTCATTTTCCACAGACTTATAAAAGCATCATTGTTTTTTAGAAAAAGAAAACAAGAAAACGACCATTAAATACCCATATTGTTTTAAAAGATAAATTATAGACACAACAAAGGCGTTCATTTAAAGAAGGGATTTATTGGTTAGTACATATTACATGTATTTCTGTTGTCAGACCAACATATCGAGGGGTTAAGGACCAAGAGGTTGAATTAGAATCGGATTGCAGTCAATAAAAATAGAAATATAATTAATGTTTTATTTTCAAAAAATAACAAACAAAAAATTACATTAATTTTTAAGTTGAAATAAATTAGAATTTATGTGTTATCTATATGGTAGATCTTTAGTTCGCCTTCCTTCCCCTACCTTCCATTGAGATTAAGATGTAATATTTGAAAAATTTAATAAAAATCGATTATTAAATAAAGGATTAATAATAATAAAAGAGGTTGGTAAAGTAGAGATTTTAAAGGAAGAATAAGGACAAATGCACCATGGAAAAGTTGGAAGATACAATGGTTGGGAGAATGGGTACAAATATAAAATAAAACTTGTATTTTTCTCTCTCATTCCCTAACATAACTTTTCTAAAAACCAAAATAGCTCCAGCCCTTCAATTACGAGGAAGAAATAGAGAAGGAAGGATAGTGTAGTGTTTTCCTTGGATTTCCCCTTTTAAAACTTTATAATTGTATTCGTTTTAACATAAGTCTTTGGCCAAAAAACATAAGAACTCAATGGTTTGGTGGAGTTTGATGATAAAACTTGATGTTCGTGAACGGATTAGTCTAATCATGCATATTTTAGAGAGGGAAAGTATGAAGTAATGTGATTAAATAGCATGTTGTCGATGTTATAGAATTATCTTGTGAAAATTCTTTAAATAAAACAAGATAGAAGATGATTCTTAAAGAGATTCATTGTCACAAGTTTCTTTAATGATTTGGTTTTCATGTAATAATTGATAGTTTGTAAAAGATAATAGTTTAGAAAGGATTTTTCTTGGTGTTATGGAAGAATTAAGAAAGTAGAAAATTGAGTTTTAAGAGTTTGGAAGTCATTTTCTGCAATTGGGTTGGATGTTTGTCGAAAAAGACAAACATTAGTGTATGGTTGCTTTGGAACTGGCATGACGGTTCACAAATGAATTGTTTTGCCAGTAGGCTTAGGCTAGGAGCCATCTTGACGATTCCAAGGTGAGCCATCATGACAATAAGGGTCATTCCTATGCAACTTTGTTTCAGTTCTGTTTGTAGAACCATCTTAACGGTACTTCCCAATACCGGCTTAATGGTAGTTGATCAGAATCGCCTAAAGAATTTATTTTTCAACTCCAAACTTATTCTTATCAATCAAAACATGATTCAACCCTGACTAACTTAGAAATAAACCCCAGATCATTAAATAAGCACTTATAAAATCACCTACTAGCAGGTTAAAGTTTGAAAGGAATTAAATTAAGATAACTTAAGTTTAACTTTAACATGAGAAAAGAGACCTAAAGTTCAGTGAAACACGTTCTTATCTTAGGTTCTAAAGTAAATATAAGTTGTTTAGAAAATCAAGTATTGTACAAGACTATTTGTTCGGGTATAAGGTTACATATTTGTTGTTTTGTGCTTGTTAGTTATAAGGTGAAATTGAACTTAACTATATATGATATTAATGTTGGTTGTATTGAGTATGTTTTGGCTAGGCTTATAGGAGCAGGAGTATCAGTGATCTTAAGGTAGTACCTCTGGATTGGTAAATGGTGTTGTCCCAAGTAAAGTTTCTTATTGAGTCAATTTGGTTAGAATTAGGTTATTTAATGACTCTAGGATGTTAGAGAGTATAAAAGACTAAATACTTACATTGTATCTATTATTTGTGTAACTTAAGGTCATGAGTTACCCCCGAACTTTGGAATGCCAAAGCTATGATGCTTGTTGGACTTAAAATTTAAGATAATAACTAGCTATGTAATACATGACTTAATCCATATGTGAAATGTGTAATGCTTATTCATGCATGTATATTTACGTAATCTTCATACTAGGCATATTTGCTTACCTTCTAGGGAATTTTGTTTTTAGATGTTGGTAATGTAGGAGATTAGGACTACTATGATTACTTAGAATACAACTTAGTATATGATATAGAGAATGATGACTATATCTATTACGAGAATTAGTGGTAGGGTTTCATTAGTTGTGTATCATGAGGATGTGAATGCATAAGAGGTATGAACTCCTTATGTGTGAATGTTTCATGTTATGTGATAAATATTGTGTTTGCATTTGGAGCATGTAAGACTTTGTTGTTATCTTGTTACTTTAGTTTGAATTGTTGGAGCATGACAAACTCCGTTAGTTAGTAATGTGGTTTGGTGATGATGTTGTAAGGCGAGACTTGTAAAGCCACCTATATTGCGACTTGGAGATTATCTTTATATTAGGGTAGTTTGTGGTTTGTTTGCTCATTAAATATAATTA
The DNA here is from genome assembly GCA_024138015.1 of Lumnitzera littorea. Classification (NCBI taxonomy): domain Eukaryota; kingdom Viridiplantae; phylum Streptophyta; class Magnoliopsida; order Myrtales; family Combretaceae; genus Lumnitzera; species Lumnitzera littorea. The sequence continues at coordinate 88,803,869 of JAMXBB010000011.1, forward strand.
AGGATATTAGTAGGTTCCAAGCCTTTGCATGTCAATACTGAAGTATTGACACGTGGTGGGATGTAGTGAACTAGTTTTGAGGTGTTATAGAGAACTTGAATGTTGTACTTGTAAGTTGTGAAAGTTTTAGTCTTTGACAATTAAATGTTAAAAGTAATATGACTTAATATTTTCGTCAAATTGAGCCTAAACATATACAATTTAGCGACCTTATTTTCATCAATTTAAGTTGTCTCCTTAAAGAATTTGGCTTTGGCACTCATTGTACACTCTCTCTAATGCTTCAACCTTTCCGGTGTATCATACTTACTTGAATCCATCTGACTTTCCCTCTAACTAAGATCATTATTTTTTATTATTATTATTTGAACACTTTTTATTCATAGAGAAAGCCATCATGTCATGACATAATACAAAAAGCTAAACAAAGATTGTCCCCCTTTGTTTTGTTCAACGAAGATGGAGGATTAAGAAAAAGCTTAGGCAAGCTCTCTTTTGACTAACCTTCATGACGTCAATAAGGGGAAGAACAATTGATGATATTCACTTTGCAGTTTATATCCAATGCTTTCTAGTATGCAAAGATTAAGTTGCATTATGCACACAATAGTCCCACATCATTTATGTTAGAAAACTTCCCTTGAGTGATTGTGTACAAATAAAGGCCACTTAAGTCCATATTTGTATAGTGGCCTATAAGTCGAATTATGTACTAACCAAGTGCACATCTTTAAGTTGTAGGCCATTTAATATCTTATAAGGGTTTTATCTTTTGTCGGTTTGGTATTGTCTAGTTGATCGGTTTTTCGATTCAATCGCTTGAGTTGCTGATGTGGCACACAATTGTTATCGCTCCAGTTTTCTGAAAAGGATTGAATTGTGTTAATGATTGGTCCATGATTGAATCGGTTTGATTAGTTAGTCTGGTCCAATTATTACAACATTACATATAATTATACATAACATGTAATTGCCAATTGGATTCATATACGTAGGGATGGTAGTGAATAATTACTTACAAGTGCACTTCCCATTTTATCACATGTTCAATTATGATTCATAGTTATACACCACGTGTAAATGCATGTAGCCTATAAACCTGTTGAATCTTTATCTTTTTTGTTTATTTCGGGGGAATGGAACTCTTCGTTTAATCTCTATTGCTATGTGTAAACCCTAAAGCCAAGTCAAGTAACCATAACTTTGAGCTTAAAACCCAAGGTTTAGGGCGATCGGTTAAAGGATCCGATCAAACCCAAATTATAAACTATTTAGCAAAATACTAGTAAAAATGACCCTGTAAACTTAAATTTAAGAAAATGAGTAGTAAAATAGGAGACTATAAAATTTTCAAATTTTAAGCATAATAACTGCTAATTACCGAAAAGGCAAAAAGTGTAATATAATAACTAATAAATTAGTAGAGATAGATTATATGTATACTAAAAATTTTAGAATGATCAAAATAATATTTAGGAATGTTCACGTGTACCCTACATGTATTTACGTGTAGATAAAAATACGCGTAATTGCTAAAATAGGCCGAAAACTAAGTAAATAATTAAAGAAAAATACAAAATAATTATAAAAAAATCAGAAGAAGATAACTGCAACAAGATCAGGTCATGGACTGAAAAGAAAAAAATTAACCAATAAGAATTTGACAAACTAAAAGCCTAAAATCAAGGAAACGGGGCAAAATCCCATCAAATTAATGCACATTAATTACTATGTTTGTCTATAAATAAGGAAAAAATTCTCAGAAGATATTTGGACAGTTTGTGATCTGAGAAAAATCGAAACACAAGAAAAATCGAGAGAAATTCCAGAAAATAAAAAAAAAAAACTGTGCAGATTAGCAAGGTGAACTAAAACCACCACCCACCACCACCTGGGACCGAACCACCACCACCACCCTACACTAGGACCAGCGTCTGGACCGGTCGACAGCCTTGGACCGCGTTTGGACGGCCAGAAAGCTTTGAACCGGTTAGTCATTTATTCACCCCGATTTTTGTATAATTTTGTAAAATTAGTTATTTTGCCCAAAAAATTATGAAACTTGTTATTCTGAGGTTTTATTGTATGTAGATTTAGGGAAAAATATTGATTTAGTTTAATTATGTCTGGAAATATAGGGTTCTTAAGAAATTGTTCAAAACCGAGCATGATTAAACCGGAAATTAAATAGGCTTAGGGATGTAGTTTGGGGCTCAAAATTTTTCTGTAGGATTCTCATATGATGTAGAACAGTGCTATGAAGCCCTTTTTTTTAAATTAATTTTTGAAAATTTTAAGTTAAATTTTAGCCCTAAAATGATGGTAAAATTGGGTGATTTAGGATTAATTATGTGATTAGGATGTTAATTACTGATTTGGATCTTAATTAGATGTTTAAGGAAGTTAATCTCAGCAGTGGAACCCTAATCCTAGCTTTTAGGTACTAATTGTGGTTAATTAGGGAAATTAGGTAAAGAATATAAGAAATTAAGAATATGTGAAAATGTAAATGAATAAATCTAAAAAAATAAAGTTATTTAGATAATAATATAATTGAAATCAGAAAAATAATAAATCTGAAATAATATTTAATTTTAAGTAAATATCTCAAAATGTAAGATTTTTACACATCGGGAATAAATCCGATACCACAATTAGGGTTAGCGTGTACCGAATAGTTTAGAATACCAAAATTTCGACCCAATAGGATATTTGAATACCCGAGCATAATGTGATTAATGTCACATTGGGATTCGAGCTTAATTACGACTTAGGAATTAAAATTAGAATCTAGTTTAGGAACCGAACCCCGAAATAGAATACAACGAATTATTAATACGTTATAGGTATACATGAGGAAAATGAATTACATTATAAATTAGAATAAGAATCCATAAAATATAAGTACTAAAAGAACCTATTTGTATTATAGGACACCTAGAAACAAATCAACTCGCAACTAGAGGATCGAGTGATTGAGCAAATTCAAGTAAGTTGGGTTATTGCTTATTGTAATAGAGTACTAGTTTTGTAGTGCTCGGAGACTTAGGCTTGTATATGCTTGTGATTGTAAGTAGTTTGCGCATGTGTTTGATGTATCTGAATTCGTGCTAGAATTTGTGCTGTGAATGATTTTGTGACTGATTTAATTGGTATGAACTTGTTTGAAAACCTTAACCGGAATTTAATCTTAGTCGACCTTAATAACCGAAAACGTCATGCATTGCAACCCGTTAGGGGATCTTAGGACTCTCCAACCAAATACCGACCCCTTCGAAAGGGATAGCGCAGGATTGCAAAATGGTCCCTTCTTCATCCTCAGTCGAACTAAGTGACAGGAGACGAGGTCGCGGCGGGGGTGAAGTCAATGGTTCGAAGGTAGTCGCGGGAGGAGCGAGATCTCCATTGCACAAGCCTGGGTTTGGTTGTGAGCTGCTGCATAACATGGAACTCCTCAACCCGGATCGGAGCGGGTGAAATTTCTCTGATTTCACAACGGACCGGACTACGTTGTGCGATGACACTTGATTGTTGCATTGCATGAAAATAATTGTTTGATAACCCTGTTTGTACTTGTATGCATTCATGAGTCTCCAATTCAACTTACCGAGCTGTAGTTGCTCATACCCTTATAGATCCTTTTGCAGGTTCTGATTTGTAATCTCTGCAAGTACTATGCCGCCCTACAACTATCCAGAGGTTAGTCTTTTTGAAGCCAGAGGTGTGAGGATCAAGTTATTTAGCATAATGTGTAACTAGACTGACGTTGTAGTTAAAGGTTGAAGACTGTTAGTTATTCTGTAAATTAGTAGACTGTGGTGATTTTGTAAATCTTCCTGGGAAGCTCTGTGGACTTGTTTATATAATTATCTATGTTTAATAGTAATTTGAGATAATTATCATATTTGTAGTATAATCACTAATCGAACTGTTTACTTCAAAGCGAGTGGTCGTCGACGCCTTGCGTAAATTATCTCTATGGTAGGAACTGTGAGGCCAGTTTCTATCATAGAATGGTTTACACGGCGGGACTGTTGCGACTTCGCGGCGTAACACTATGTTTACTTGGTCTATCAATCTCATAAATGCAATTCCGAAAGAATCCTTATTCTTAAAAAGTATATACTGCAATTCATTGTTTAGATCCATGAATTGCAATTTAGTAGAAAAATTACTCCTCTCCTTCTTCTTTATAGAATACTCTCTCCCTATTATCTTCTCCTTCTCCTTCTTCTTTGTGGTCGTCAGACACTCATCTTTAGCGACCACTAGATGCTCATCATTAAGCAAGGATCTTCTTCCTAAAGTACTGATCATCAAATATCGAATACCAGTAACCACCTAACTTTCTTCGTCAAACACCAATATTCTTACACTTAGAACCACTCATCATTAGATTCATTCAAACATTCATTAGAACATTAAGTGACCCACTTTCGCTAAATTAGGGTTTCTAATCTAGGGCAAGTTGGAATTACTTGAAACGAAAGTTTAGTTTTTTATGAATCTAAGAATGCCTTAGACTCAACTAGTACCTCTACTTTGCTTCGATTTATCCATGTAACTAGAACTTTTAAAGAGAAGTTTGAAACTAGTTTCTATTTTCCAAAGAGAGAAAATTGAAATTAAACCCAAGTGTAGTGAAATGGATTTGAATTGGTGATTCTTTTCTACTCTATGAACTTCCTAATTTGTAAAACTGGTGTTAAATTTAAATTATGATCTATGAATTGATGATCCTACAACCTGATTGTAGCGACTGGTACCTTTACTTTACTTTATCCGTCCTCTTTATCTGAAAAAGATGAACAAATAATCCAAGTAGTTTTACTCAAATTTTTAGTTAATTTTAATCTCGTCAATTTATATTAGTTTGAACAAAAAAATGCATGAAAGTCTTGAGGTTTACTGATTTGTAGTTTATATTTTTTTTTTTTTTGGCTTGAGGCTTAAAGACAATATGGGCCAATGTGTGAAAATAATAATATAAAAAAGGGTAATACAATAATTTAATTTTATTAAGAGTATATTCTTTATATGTTTTTTTGTTTAATTAAACAAAGTAATAGGCTATTATAGCCTTATTCCATTTCTAGTGAATTACCATTCCATTCCCCCCTTATTACATTCAGCAAAGTAAATGCTCCTTTGACTTATTCCAATTTAAAACTTAGTCTTCATTTTATATATTATTGATTATGAAGTAATCTCCTTAGTATTTTATCTTTCGTGTGTGTAAATGCAACAATTATAAAGCTATTAAACATATGCTTTCATTTTTTTCCTCCCCAAAACATATGCTTTTGTTACTTACCCCTATTTAATCTTAGCCAAAGGAGAGCATGGGACCTTAGTTCGGCCAGTAACAATTGGAATCGCAAGGATGCGAGTTCCTTAAATGTTAAATCACGACTTTCCTAGCCTCATTCTCCCTAATTTGGTGTCTGATTGAATTGGTGGTTTAACTGATTCCCAAACACTATGAATTGGCCAAATAATTTATTTTTTTCCTTGTTAATTGTATAATCTTCCACAATTTCAATTGATCCAAAAGGAAAATTTGTTAATTAATGCAAATTGCAACATTGCACTTTTCAATATCAACCCATTTAAGTGAAACCACACACAATTTCTCCATTTATTTGAACAACTACATGCATGGGGACATCACTCCTTTTACAAGAAAATACAATGCCAAAAATAAATAAGATATATTACTACCCTTGCATGAAGTAATCACAAAGTAAAACAATAAACCAACTAAAATTTAAAAGTTGTGACCATGTTAATGTTAATATATTCCATATATTATAAAATTTTATAAGTAATTCTATACTCGTGTTATACTCACAGTTAGGGCTAGCAATTTGGGACCCTACCCGTTAGACGTAAACATGACACGGCATAATTTAAATGAGTTTGGGTACAGAAAAAATCAACATGAGATATAAATAGGTCAAACCTATTTATATATGTTTAAATTCGTTTTTGAGTTCAGGCTAAGGTCTTTAACCTATTTATGAATCCATTTATTAAACAAGTCTTATGAATAGGTCATAGGTTCGATGTGTGAACCCGTCCACTATTAATAAATTTATATTTTATTTTATTTCTTTCATTTCCAATGGAGAGAAAAGAAAAAATTTACATAGTTTGGTTTGATTCACACTCCACATGACAATTGATACGGTTAAATTAGTTAAATACAATCATTTTTTAATGACAAGGGTTCCTTCTATCTTTAAGTTCTTTTTCTTTCTCCTTCCTTTTAACTTCTTGCCACAAATCAAGCATGTTCTGATCTGACATTCACAAGCTCTTAAGTTTGCATTTTTCTTCAACTGCCAAAGTAAGTATGAAGTCTTGAGTTTTTTCTTTGTACAGTGAGTTATTAATTTTTTTTAATTTTTTTTTGTTTTCACTACTTTAAATAGTGTACACTTATTTTTTTATCTTTATAATCTTTTTTTTTTTCTGTTTTTATCGTGCCACATAAAATTTTGAACTTCATTTAGAAATCGTCTGTTGGAACTTCTTATTAGAAAATAGTGCACCTTGTTATTTCTTCCATTCTTTATAATGCGTCACCATTAGATTTTTTTTCTTATTGAAAAAAAGATTGTAGATGGTAAAATAGTATCATATCATAACTATTTATTGAAGTAATCTTTAACTTAGAGGAAATTAATTATGAAGATGATAATTCTTTTTTATAAATAAGAATTTAATCATTTTTTGCTTGCTGGTGGACAAAGTTTTATAGGAAATACTAGAATAATGATAATAAGATGCACGTAATTAAGATTTTGTTACATCTTAAAATAGGTGAGGTAATTAAGGTAATGTTGTGTAGTTTAAATTTTGGGATTTGATTAGACTTTATTTCACTAAAAATTTTATTTGAGTTGTAATTTTATGTTAAGTATCAAAACCTTATGACATCTGTATTTGTAGAATTTAAATATTATTATTGTCTATTTACCTTTTGTATGTGTAAGTATTTTATAGATTTTTTATATAACTTTTTAATTAATAAACGGGTCTAACTCAAATATGAAATACGCTAATTAAACTAGTTAGGTTATGGGTTTAAATATTTAGATATGATTAATAAACAAGTCATGTCACAGATTAAGGCTTTTCAAACACAAACCCGTTTAAATACGGATACGAGATACGAGATGACATGAATAATCAACCTTACTCATAATTAGTGTCCCTTTGTGTAGTGCCATACCCTCGTGGGATAATAAGAAGTCACTATCTCATTTTCTTAAAATCCTAGGCTATTGGAATAGGTGATTTGAGTTAAATAAAGCATAGGCACCAAAGAATCATGGAGAGACAAAGATCAAAATTACTTTGATGTTATATTGACTTCAATGCCTAGCACTTTACATGAAATTATAGACTAATGCATTGTAATTACTAGCTGTTAATTATGTATTTCAAACACTGTTGCCATCTTTTTTGGTTTGTGGTGTACTTCTACTGGTTAAACATTTATCATTTTTATCTTCCATAAATTTTATAATTTGTTTCATGCCAATAATTTTCTTTTTAAAGTTTGACACCAGTCAAGTCTTTCTTGAGTGATACAAATATTTAAGAAAATTATTTGTCATGAATTAGAATAAAGAGTAGGTTAAAAATAGATGCAAGACATGGATAATAATTACTTCCATGTAATTGATTTAATACATATTTAACTATGAATATTTTCTATGTATTCCACCATAAATTTATATTATTATTGTTTCATCAAAGTAATCTCCTTCCCTATCTTTCTATAATCCTCAACAAGTATGCTTTACTTCAGTCTAATCTCCTGTTTCATCAATTAAGAATTTTAGGAAAGATGATATAAGAAACATTGTTTGAAAAAAATGCTCATGTTTATTATAATATCAATGCTATAAAGTACTTGTCAAATTTAATAATGAATGGAAAATATTAACAAATAAGAAGATTTTAGAAAGGAGGGAAAAAATGTTCATAAATACTATTTGAATGGCTTTCTACTATACTTTAGAGACAAGTGAGTATAGAGTGAATATGGTATGAGACTTTATTCGTATTTTACTCTATAAATATAATTCTCAAATTTTGGACCAGCCTTGCAACTTGAACCAGCCTAGAACTTATAGATTGTAAATCTTATAGAGTACATGGTACCTTATGAAACCTGTATAATGCAAAATAATAATTTATATTGAAAATACATATATGACGCTTAAAGTTTTGATTTGTAAGATAAGTGATTAAAATACAAAGATAAAAAATAAAGTTTCGATTTTTATGAAAAGTTAGTGTACATACCTTTCTTATACAGATAAAGAAATTAGTAATGGAAAAAAAGGACATAAAAGAGGTAAAAAAAATAATAGTAAAGGTAGAGTTGGTAATGGGAAAAACAAGAAAAAGAAGTAAAAGATATAAACATATAATTGAGATAAGAGACAAAGAAAATAAAATGCTTTAAGTTTAGGATACCTTATGGATGATAGATTTGAACTATAGTCTATATAGTTATTTCTTCTTTTAAGTTTTTGTTTTCTTTTTTAGAACTTTGAACATTCAAGGTATAAATATAGTATTATTATTTTCATTTGTTGTTATTGTTTAATAATTTTTATAGGGTAAGCATAAACTACTTTAGAACTTATATATTGTATACCTCAAAGTATAAGTTTTATAATAAATACGAGGTATGGAGACAACATATTTATACCTTATCTTATGGAAGCTTCTCAAGATTGTATTCAAAGCTTATTCCATAATTTTTTATATTTACCTGAAACCAAGCTAATTAAATAGTGTATGGATTCCCTAAACTTGCATTTAAAACTTATTTCATAACTTTTAATATTCACTAGGAACCTATCTAGATAAATAAGGTGTTATAGGATATATTTTACAATAGAGTTTCTAGTTAGCCGCACTGTAATCTCAATGTGTGTGCTTAATGGAATTGTGAGACAATGTAGGCATGTGTGTAAATTTATGGGAGAGGACGTTTAGAGGGGGATTTCGATGACTTAATCCATGAATTCATGGTTCTTTCGATTTGAGAGAGTGAGCACAGCATTGTCTGTAATGACAATGCACTGTCTTTTCCTTTTTATTTCTTTTGTCGAGTGTTGGCAAACTCGCCCAGATTCAGGGGGTCCATAAACAAGTCCAAAATCGACTGCATATTGGGCCAGATAATTGACCCATATGCTAGTTCGATATCGGGGCATGAGTCCAACTCAGTCCGTGCTCACATCTATTTTTCGCCATATAAAATGTTGAAAATTTTACTTGAATTATAATATAATTGAAAGTTTAGATTGTAAGTTTAACTAACTTATTCTTATTATTGCAAAGTGTTAACTTTTCAAATCGTTCGTTTGACCGATATACAATTCATGTTATAATTAAAAATCGTCTTTATCTCCATGATGTGCAACTTAGATTTATATGATTGCACATACACAAATTTAAATTAATCATTTTCTCTCAAAATGCTCAAAATCATGGCTCGCATTGCCTTTAGTTTTTCATTTTCTAAAATTCTGCATTTGCCCCATTTTTATGTATACAACCACTTTTTAAAGAAAACATTAAGTAATTTTTTAAAAAGCATTTAAAATGTTGTTTACTTCCGTTACCAATTTAAGTGTTACTACAGTTTTCAATATATTACATACAATGTTTTGGTAAAGTAATTTTTTTTTTTAAATGATGAAAGGCTGGCTAGACATGTTTATATCCAATTTAGTTAAGAAACTTGTCGTCTCAAGATCTTTGTCGATAAGGATTAGGTTTCACACAATCATAAAGCCTGCAAATTGAATACTATGAGGGAATATCGAGGTATTATTCGACATGACTACTCCGATATGTTTAGAAGCATGAGTACTTATGAGTCATAAATAGCCTTAAGTGTGCAAAGTATTAAGTAATTTACCATTAGATGATGATCTTGTATTTATAGAAGAGTAATGTCAACAGTTGGAGAATAGTTAGTGGGTAGTACTACTTCCATAAATATTAGAGAGTTGGTTCGTAGTATTCGACGTGTCCCAAATATGTTAGAAGTGGTTGTTGACTTGGTCTATTGGCCTTATCCGGTATCTTTTAGTTGTTAAAGACCTCCTTTAGCTGATTAGGATGTACTTTGCATTTAGACCTAGAGCGGCTGGCCCCAAGCTACGAGCCACATCAGATTTGGATAGGCTTGAGGAGCCTATGTTCAAAGAGTCCTATCAACACTTGCCTCCCTACCTTTAGTAGTCTCGTTGTTAAAGTGAAGGCAAGGAGAAGGGATATATGGGCTTTTTAGGTGTATGGTTGATCCGACTAGGAAGTATCCAAGCCGGTGTTGTCGTGTTGACATAGATATGATGAAGGTTCGGGTTGGCGAAAAGCCGAGGTAAAGATGTCTGAGGTGGCCAAGAGCCGAGGTGAGACCTCCGGACTGGTGTTGGCCCAGTAGGCGTAACATATCTGAGCAGATTGCTTTCTAGGTAGAGGTGAGTACAACTATTCCAAAGCGAAGTGCTAAAGACTTGAGTAGAATGGAACCTCAGTAGGAAAGTCAAAGTAGAATGCCCATACACTTAGCTGGATGGTTGAACCCAAGGTAAGGAATTTGGGGCTTGAGGAAGGCAATCTGAGGCATTGAGTAGGCTGAGTCGAACTGAGCTCACCATTGTGCGAGCAAGTGCAATATATTCGATTTGAGGTGCGGTGCTATCAAGGTGTCAAGCGAGTAGAAGTTGGAAGGACCTCAAGGAAACTTCTTGTAGAAGAAACTTTTCAAATTCTTATTTTATCATACCTATTTTTAGTGCATTTAATGAAATGTGAGAAGTGTCCAATCATAACAAATTGGTATGTGGTTACATGCGTTTTGCCTTTTGAATGTGGTAGTCTGATCAAGGTTGACTTCACATGTCTATACTACAACATTCTAAGGGATTTGTGCTTATACAAATCCCTACAACTGCCAATATGGTTTCCAAGATATTTAGCCTATAAATACCACAATCGAGGTGAGAGGTTACTTTTTCACAATTTCTCTATTCCAATACTACAAACTTCACTCTCTCTTGTATCGGTCTTCTTTGCAAACTTTCCAACAAAGTTCATTCTTCTTCATCTTCTTTCATAGCAATGTTGACTAACACAGGTAAGACAAGTTCGAATGCATCAAAGTATAACGTCACTGGCTCCAAAACTACAAGGAGTGATCCCCCTTTTCTCCCACAGGAGAGGACAAAGCCTTATCACTAGCACAACTCAACGACTCTACTGAGATGGTTGTAAAGGCACTAAATAGAGCAAGGCTTCTAAATGCCATCCTTAGGAATACGTATACATATGCTCCCCCACCACATCTTAGGGATTTGTTCGAAGCACCTGGTACAAGCGAGAGCCTGAGTAGCTAAGTGAGTGGGAGTAAGCCCTTTGACCCTTAGTTGGATCTTGAGCAACTTTATTGTTAAGTCAATCTCTGGGTGAAAGATACAATTGCTAAGCGGGGAAAAATAGGTGGCCTTATTGTCAGGGAGGCACTTTTTAGTGTTTGAGAAGTGCCTGAAGTTTAGGTAGCACCTCCCTTCGAGAAGGAGCTCCTCAACTTCAATTAGTGTAGTCCAACACAGGTCCCTTTGAATGGTTAGAGGGTATTGAAGGCCTTCCAAGCACTTTGCGAATATTTAGTGATAAGGGCCACATCGAGCTTTTCAACCACTTCTATATGTGGAAAAGCATTGGGTGGGGTGGGGTTGGTTAGCTGTACCTCTAACCTCGTCTAGGGAAAAAGTTATTTTGCGGCCTTACAGATTCTATCAAAGGCTAGCAAGACGACTACATAGTAGTTGAGCTAACCGAGAAGGCAGATTTTTGGATGAGGTAGATCAAACTAAGACCTAGAAAGAGCTTAGCTTTAGTAATACCGAGGCCGCACGAGAGATTCAAGCCTTCATATCCTTCAAGGATGGCAAGGAAATAAATGCTGCGGAGATGGTAGAGAGATACTTCCAGTATCCCATCTCCTCGTTCTTCCCTAATATGAAGAAGGTTGTGGTGAAGAAGTAGGCTGAAGGTATAGGTTTTTTTTTTTTTTTAAACGAATGCTTTCGTTTGTTATGCTAGTGTAGAGATACTTTGTCTAATGTCTCTTTTAATAAAATAAGTGAAGGATCTTCCTTACCTGTGTTGATCACGATAGAGTTGATGAATGGTAGTGTTTTGTAATTTTCTTTTGCCTTTTTCTTTTTCCTCACTACTTGTTTTGATTCTTTACAAGCAATAATTTGGCCAAGAAAATTCCTTGTCCCTCAATGGATGAGTTAATGAGCCATCAGTAGGCTAGATTGAAGGCCTCCATCAGTAGGCAAGGTTGTGCGGTTAAGGTTAAACTTTAAGGAGACCAGTAGGGTCGAGTTAGTGGCTCTACCTCAAGGGATTCCTCTTAGTCCCCGAATGGAGCTACTAGGTACTGAGCCTTTGAGTGTAACTCTTTCTTCCCTTGCCTTTATCCCTTACTTTTGAACCCATTACTGTAGAAGATGAGTCCGTTGGTGTCGATGAGCCGAACATCGAGATGCTTGCCCCTCTTAGTAAAGAAGATGGGATGGCCGAAGTCATTGCCCCGTCTGGAGTGATGGGTAAAACAGGAAGGCTCTTGAAACTTCTAGGAAAGCAGCACCCGAAGCTAAGAAGCAAAAGCCTTTAGGTAGGGCACCCTTGAGCCGGACGACTTGGTACAAGTGGCTAACGACTCATCCCAATAAATGTGTAGATGAATTTGGCGACGAATTTTTTGGTGTCCTTAATAAGTTCAGGTTCCTAAAGATCGAGTCGAACTCATTCAAGAAAATGTCGTACATCTTACGAAATAAAGAGCTCCGCCATCACACTTTCAAGGCTGAGACTAAGAGGGTCAAGGGGAAGCTCCTAAGGCCATAGTGGGAGATTAAGACTAATGACCTTACGTTGCGGCACCAGACTCTCAGTTAGCAGGCTTTGTTAGGGTCTTACACCCTTGGTGACTAGGTCATTCTTGATGAGATGCCAAAGGTTAGTAGAGGCAACCTAATGGAGATGGTAAGCCATTTAAGCATGTTCATCCGGCAAGTAAGCCTTTGCCTCTTTAGGTTGATGTGTTTTACTCTTGTCATGGAACTAATCTAAATTTATGTTTCTTCACAATACTACGGCCAGGTGTTGCTTCAGTTAAGTAATTATGATGCTGTTCAAAAAGAGGTAAAGAGCTTTTGGAAGGCATTGTGTAGAGCTGAGAAGGACTGCAAGAGGTAGAGTCTTCTACTAATAAATATTTAAATAAGTTTGCTAAGGCTAACCGGCGCTTGCATTGCTCTTATGTGTAAGTGGCTAGGCTCAAAGGGAGATTAAAGGATGTAGAGTAAGAGAGGGAGGTTGTTGAAAGTGTTGCTAAGAAGGCCGACAACCTGAAGGATCGACTTAAAGATGAGCAGAGGACTAAGGTCCATCCCTCTCAGAAACTGGACAAAGAGAGGGAAGCTAAGGCCCACCTTGAGAAAGAGAATGCCAAGCTGAAGGCGTTGGTTTCCAAGCTGTAGATCGAGTTGGTGATTAAGGCATCCAAGTGTGATAGTGCCAAAGCTACCTTGCTGGAGCTAGCTAGTTTGAAACGGCAAATCTAGAAGCTCCAAGGAAGAGCTTCAGAGATGAAAGAAATCATTTCTAAAATAGAGAGCCAAGAGGTCCTTAGCGATGCTACACTAAGAGAGCCATCGTCGATTTTCGACTGACGAAAGAATGGTTGGACGAGCTGGAGGATCTATCCATTGAATTTGCTCACTTCACAAGGAGAGAGATGCTTTCCCCTTATCCCAATCTCAACTTAGGTCTCCTAGACTTTTTGGATAAGCCTACTTTTTGAGAGAAAGAGGAGGCTTAAGAGTAAGAGAGAGAAGCTACTTAAGCAGCTGCTAAGGTCCAAGCTGCGCCTTCTGCTGCCTGGTCCGAACAAGATGCTACTACATCCATTTCTACCCTAGCAGCTTAGCAGGAGGTTACCCCTAAGGGTGCTTCTCAAGGTGATTAGTGTTAGGGTGGTCCTCTTATTGACCCCAATCAGCAACTTTCTATCTCTACTCTAGCCCAAAGCTAGCTTCCCTAGGGGTAACGATGGAGCAATACTCCAAGCAAATAGAAGCTTTAGATTTTTTAGAGTTACTGGAATTAGCTGATCTTAGGCAGTAGATATTACCCCCTCCCCCCCTTTTTGTACCACAGGTTGGGATGGCAACCTTAATTTTGTAAGCCCCGTGTGATGAATGACACTTAAATTTGTTCATGTACTTGGTTATACACTTTGACTTTTCGTTTTTTGTTGAACATTTTTCCTTGTTTGCTTAGTTTAGTGTTTCGACCTGCTTGGTATGTAGGAGTTCCTCAGTACAAGAGGTATTTCCCTTTGCCTAAGCTACTTGAGGGGATCAAGTCAGTGGCATTCCAAAATGCCCAATAGGTAGGAATTTCTTTATACAAGAGGTGTTTCTCCTTGCTAAGGTTACCCAAGAGAGTTAGGTTGATGGCATTCCGACATACCCAATAGGTGGGAGTTCCTTTGTGTAAGGGGTATATTCCCTTGCCGAGGTTACCCGAAGGGGTTAGGTCAGTGGTGATCCGACCTACTTGGTTAATAGGTCCATTCACCTTTTGGGGGTTGGGACTTGGTATAAGAGAGAGTTACTTGTAGATAACTCATGGGAAACGTAACTTTCATTCATAATTTTGAAATGATTTACATAATGATGTACTAATCAAAATAAAGCCGAAGGTTATCTGGCATTCAATGTGTGCAGGATTAGCTCGCTGCCCAGTCTCTCTAAACTCTAAGCTCAATTTCCTAAATTTTCTTTAACTCTGATCAAATCTTGCTAATTAGGGGCTAACTTACTCTATCCTTCTTGTGAACTTGTAGCCTCTAACTTCTGAGAGACCAAGTCTTCGACCTTGAATTTTTTGTGCCTAACCTTTTGATCGTAGTATCGAGTGGCTCAATGTTGATAAGCAGTTACTCGAGCCACAGTAAGGTCTCTTATTTCTTTAATCGTGTTGATGTTGGCTTGCAATAGGGACTCATTAAGGATAGCATTGAAACTTCGAGTCTGGATGTTGGGGAGCTTAAGTTCAATGGTGAAGAATGCTTCGGACCTAAACACTAAGCGAAAAGAGGTTTCACCTATGGAAGTGAGGTGGGTGGTCTTATACCCCCACAAAATGTTAGGCAGTTTGTTTACCTAAGTGTCATAGGCCTGGTCTACTCGCTTCTTCAAATTGTTCAAAATGACATGATTGGTTGCTTCTACTTAGCCGTTTGACTAAGGGCGAGTGACTGAGGTGAAGTGTGGCATAATGTGATGCTTAGAGCAGAATTCCTTGCATTTATGGTTGTTGGACTATTATCCATTATCTATGATGAAGGTGTATGGAACCCCAAATCAAGAGAGGATGTTGCTCCTAATAAAGGACTCAATACTTCTCTATGTGATTTTTGCCATAGCTTCAACTTTGACCTACTTAGTGAAGTAGTCAATGGTAACTATGATGAACTGTTGTCCTCTCGAGGATTTAGGGAAGGGGTCAATGCCCCACTGGGTGAATGGCTATGTATTGGTTAGGGGCTAGAAACTGGTACTAGGTACGTAACTGATAGGGGCATGCTTTTGCCACTAGAGGCACTTCTAGGCTATGGCTTTGGCGTCTTGTCTCATGATAGGTCAATAGTATCAAAGTCGTAGTACCTAGATGTAGAAGGCTTGGGATTGAATGTAATTGTTACACATTCCAAGGTGCAGCTCTTCCATGATGCATAGGCCTTCACCTTTTTGAAGGCATCTAAGCAAGGGAAGGCTGACCCCATATAATACAGGATGTCATCGACCAATGTGTAATTGGTAGTATGATATCTCCACTTCTTTGCCTCTTTCTTATCTTTCGAGAGCGTGCCTTGATCTAAGTAACTTCAGGTGGGATCCATCCAGCTTGGCTTTGATGTTATTGTTGTCAATTCTAAGACTTCAGCTAAGATCAGAGTTATGCTCTTCTCCAATATGTACTCTATGAAGATCTTCCTATCCCTTACCTTAGATTTCTATATCCTAGTAGAGGCAAGTTTGGATAGCCAATTTGCCATTGAATTTTCAAGTTGGGGGATCTTTGTGATGGTCTATGAAGGGAATTTATCTAAAAGGCTCTTCACCTTCTCCAGGTATCTTGCCATTGTATTGTCCTTAGCCTCATATTCACCTTGGACTTGTTGGACGACTAGCATAGAGTCTGAGAAGACTTGTAAGTGCTTAGTGACGATCTCTTTGGCCAATTTAAGACCGGTTATCAGGGCCTTGTGTTTGGATTCATTGTTGCTAGTGTTGAACCCAAACTTAAGGGCTTAGCAAACTGTGATCTTATGTAGGCCAATCAGAACAAGACTCGCACCTCCACCCTTCGAGGTAGATGATCCATTGATGTAAAGAGTCCACATCAACTTATCATCAACAGCGGTGCTTCCTCCTCTCTTGTATATTCGACCGTGAAATTGGCTAACACTTGTATCTTGTAAGCTGTTCGTAATTGACATTAGATTTCGTACGCGCTTAGTTCTATTACGTACTTCACCATTCATCCAGATGCATTTAGCTTTTGCAGCATAGTGCACAGCAACTAGTCTGTGAGTATAATGATCAAGTGTGCTTGGAAATAAGACCTTTGTCGACGTACTAAGTGATGACAGCCAGGGCGAACTTCTCTAACCTAATGTACCTAACCTTAAGCCTATGGAATATTTGGCCAACGTAGTATACAGGCCTGTATTCTCTCCCCTCTGCTTTGACCAGTACAGAGGAGAGTGTTACGAATAAGTACAAAAACAAGTCCTCCCCCGAGACAAGCTTAGAAAGGACTGGAGGATGTGCGAGGAAGTCTTGCAGCTGTTGGATGGCTACTGTGCACTTCGAAATCTAATCAAAACCCTTAAGATTTTTAAGAATTTTGAAAAACTCAGTGCATCTATTTACACTCTTCGAGACAAGCCTACTTAACACAGTTACCATACAGGTGAGCTTCTATACATCATGGATTAAGGTAGGGGACTTCATATCCCTGATGACACGTATCTTTTCAGGGTTAGCCTCAATACCCCTTTGGGTGACTAAGAAGCCTAGAAATTTACCCAAATCGACCTTGAAGACACACTTTTGGAGGTTCAGCTTTATGTCGTATTTTCTCATTTGATTGAAAGTTTCCTGGAGGTCCTTCATATGATTGCTCGGCTCCTTACTCTTGATAATTATAATCATGTCATCGACGTACACCTCTATGTTGTGCCCAATCTGGGTCTTAAACAGTTTTGCCACCATGTGCTAGTAAGTTGCCCTAGTATTATTAAGCCCAAAGGGTATGATTTTGTAGCAATGCGTATCAAAGTCAATAACGAAGGAGGCATGGACTTCATCCTTTGGGTTTATTTTCATCTAGTTGTAACCCAAGAAGGCATCCATGAAGCTCAACAAAGCATGCCTCGAAGTGGAGTCGACTAGCTGGTCGATCTTAAGGAGAGGAAAGTAGTCCTTCGAGAAAGCTTCGTTGAGGATTGACATACATGCACCACTTCCCAAACTTCTTCTTAACTAGCACTACATTTGCTAGCCAGGTCGGGTACTTCTCTTCCCTCATGAAGCCGGCCTTCAACAACTTTTGCACTTCTTCCATGATTGTAACTTGCTTCTTTAGGGTGAAGTGTCTCTTTTTCTGCTTGACAGGCCATACAGTGGGATAGATGTTGAAACTATGGGTCACTAGGTCAGGAGAGACCTTAAGCATATCTGACACCAATCGAGTGAATCTGTCTGAGTTGGCTCGTAGGAGGGTAATTATCTCGTCCTTCACCTTGGCGGGAGTCTCAATCCTGACCCCAGTAATCTGGTTAAGAGAGGTACCAATCTGTACTTCCTCAGTTTTTTCGCCCAACGTACCTCTCTCAGCCGGCTTCTCTTATAGGTTAATATCTGGAGCGAAGATGTTGTTAGCTCTAGTGGCCTTTACATAAAGCTCTTGGGAGAGCTTCTAATCACATTTGCATATTCCTACCCTGGATGGGGTTGGGAATATAGCTTTTAAGTGAATGGAGGATGTAATAACCCTAAACGTCAGACTTGGTCTTCCCAAGAGGGCATTGTATGGGGATGAGCAATCGATCTTAATAAAACTCCACTAGTCACCGTACAACATGGTCCTCATCACCAAGTTACATATCAAGAGTGATGATTCCTTTAGCTCAAACAGTGTTGCTGTTGAAGCTGATGAGATTATGGTGATATGGCTTCATCTTGACCAACAACTTAATCTTCATTCTTTCATATGTATGGAGGAAGAGAATGTCAGTAGAACTGCCAGTATCCACTATTATCTTTAAGACCTCGAAATTTAAGGTCCTTACCCTTATGGCTAAGGCATCTTGATGGAGGGTACCTACCCCCTCTAAATCTTTGTCGAAGAAAGAGATTGAAATATTTAGCTTCTATCTCTTCTCCCTCACTATCAGCACCTCGGACGAGGCATTAACTGAGTTACCAGTGCTTAGTCGACTCCTAGGGTGCGGTCCCTTAATGATTTTGTTGATGATGCTGTTAAGGGCGTAGTTGTTGCGGCAATCATCATTCTACTTTGCTTAAGCACCCTTAGTCCGTTGCCTTTAAGGTTGTCGATGCTCATCGTCATTAGAATTGTCGTTGTTCCTCTATTGGGCCATGTATTCACTAAAGAAGCCCCACTAAATGGCATATTCGATCATATTCTTCAACTGGAAGCACTCATTGGTAGTGCAGTCATAGTCACTATGGAATTAACAGTATTTGTCTGAGTTTTAGCGATTGGGGTTTCCCTTCATCTTAAAGGGTTTCTACAATAGGTTCCTATGCTTCACCTCTAAGTAAACTTGGGCAATGGGTCTATTAAAGCATATGTGTTACGTGTAGATGTCGAGACTTATTTCAGTTTTTCTTAATTTAATATATATTAAGCCTATCTTGCTTAATATAAGATACTTAACCTAAAATTAAGGAAAAATATTTTTCTTTAAAAAATGTTTAGAAAAAAAAAAGTATTTTGGAAAATAACTTGGGGACCAACCATTTAAACTGGTAAAAATCAAATTAGAGTTTTTAGGTGAAAAAACCCTAATTTAATAAAATAATTTTTTTAAAAACTTAACTAGAGAAATAAGCTCGAAGGCTAACTTATTAAGATAAAAATTACCACATAAAAATTTAAGAAACTAACTAATAGGCCTTTATTTTTTGGATTTTTTCAAAAAAATGAGAAAACATGCAAAGGATATGAAAATGTATAAAAATGAGTTTTTATTATGAATTTTTCATAAAAAATGAAAATAAAATAAAATACTTTACAAATTTTATAGTTACCCTATAAGTGCCTACGTACTTGCTAATCGGGATCAAATCGACTATAGTTCTCATTACTTTAAAAAAACTTTAGTAAGTTGATTCTTTTTATTCTGAAAATTGAGGTTGGATTTACATTTATTAGTTTATTTTTACTGAGAAAGATAAAAAAAAAACCTTAATTTTTATTATCTAATTTTGAAAAAAAATACCCTAAATTAAGATTTTTTTTTAGAGACGAGCTTTTCTAGGTGATAAAATTTTTTATAAAAATCTTAAAGTACCTAAATGTAATTTTCTACAAAAATTTTATGTGGAAAAACATGTCAAAACAATGAAAAAGAGGCCTAAATCATAAAAAAAAAAATGATTAAACTATGGAAAAAGATGCCTAAATTATAAAAAAGATGTTTAACTATAGAAAAAATACCTAAATCATAAAAAAAAATATCTAAATCATGGAAAAGATGTCTAATCATGAAAAAGATGTTTAAAAAAAAGTTTAAATTATAAAAAAGATATCTAATTATAGAAAAGATGCCTAAAAAAGAGGTATAAATCATGAAAAATATGTCTAACTATAAAAAAGATACCTAAATCATGAAAAAGATGTTTTAACATAAAAAAGATACTTAAACCATAAAAAAATATCTAATTGTAAAAAAGAGGCCTATTAAAGATTTTTTTATTTTATGGAAAACTAACTAACTAACAAAATGACTTTTTTTTTTCTAGAAAAATCCGTAAATGCCTACTTTATTAAAAATGTAGATTTAATAAAGAACATGTAATTTTAAACAAAAGATACAAATTTTCCTATAGAAGTGCAACTGATGTGGCTTTGGCAGCAAATACTAAAAAATGGGTAAAGATAACTACCTAACAGAAGTTAACGTGGAAAACCTGCATAAAACTCATGTTAATAAAATTCTAATCATGCAATTGTGTGGGAACACATACGACTAATATGTGTATAGTGAAAATTCATAAAAAAATGAAATTAATAACCAATTTGATAATTATAAAGACTAAAACAATACAATAAATAAATAAATGTTAAAGTAAAGACTAAGGACACCAATTTAATGAACTGACGGATCAGATCTACCTTGCACATGGGTTAGACAAGCTGGATTGGGTCGAGTCGTGGGTCTCTAGTCATACATGAGTCAGGTAAGAGCTTTAATGGCCAACAGCTCCTTATCGTCCTTCTAAGCTTTTTTATCACCAAAACGAAGGGGGAATCTTACTTTCACGATAAAGTTATTAGCAAAAATTAGATCTATGCATTTGCCTCGAGTTTTGGTGGTGGTTTAAGTATTTTTCGAGTTTTCATGATGACGACGATTATTGAAAAGCATAAGCAATAGTTGTTCAATTCAAGAGAAAGGGATGGTTGGGGGTTATTGGAAGTGTAGAATGCGATGGTATTGTCGGTTTGGTGTTTGGAAGTGATGATGGCAGTGTTTTAAGAAATTTAGAGTGTTATTTTAATTAGTTTAATTAAAATATTTTTTAAATTAAAAAATCTCAAAAATATTTTTCTAATAAAGCCTAAAAATTTTAAAGACTTTGAATTTATTAAATTGCTTATATATTTTATGCTATTGCCTAATTCGCCTTGAATGACTCATTAACTTAACTTAGATACTAATGATACTTTGTATTTATTTGTTTATTTTTTATTTTTCAATTTTTTGGGTTTTTTGTATTTTTCAATATTTTTTTCCAATTTTTAGTAAATCTAGCCCAAAATAAAAATTAGTAGGCAAAAATAAGGTGTTTATAGTAGATAAGAGGGGGGAAGGGATCTCACTTAACTCGTTGCTTCTTTTTGCTTAAGCCTTCCCCCTTTGATCTGCTCGATGCCCTTCTACCGATGCGATCTTTAACAGGTAATTGGTCTTTGTCTTGTTTTTCGCTTAACCTTTCTCAATCGGCATCACGCCTAGTGCAAATATTGTCCTCCTGATCCATGTGTTTCTAGGCTTTCTTCTACAAATCGGCTAGGGTCTTTGGCTTGCTCTTTACAAGTGATTGGAAGAAATCTCCCAAAGGTCAGATGCCGATTTGAGTGGCATGAACAACAACTCCTTCATCCAGTTAAGGGATTTCGACCACGACATTATTGAACCGGGCTACAAATTCGTACAAAGTTTTGCCTTCACTTTGCTTGATTAGGTACAAAGATGATGTGTCCTTGGATGAGAGCTTACTAGCCCTAAAGTGAAGGTTGAACTTCTATACCAACTCGTTAAAGGAGTTGATGGAATTGTCAAGCAAGTGATTGAACCACGTTCGAGTTGCTTTTTCTTAGAGTGCTTGGGAAAGCCTTGCACATTATAGCATCCTCATGACCATGGAGGTTCATAAGGGTGCGAAAGTGGAGAAGGTGATCGTCAAGGTCACCTATGCCATCATATTAATCCAGGGTTGGAAGTTTGTTATTAGGGGGCAACACTTTGTCCTAGATACCCTTAGTAAAGGGGGTTTTGTTGCTAACGACTAGCCTAGCACCGCTAGCAACCTTACTCTCTTGTTGCTCGGAGAGCCTCCTCACGATCACATGGAGCTCATTGAGATCAGTGTCTTCTATCGAGTGAGCTCGGCACGCTGCTAATTGTGCTAGTACTTCCTAGGAGTAAACCACTTACTCATTTCCAGCTTGAGCTTAGTCGTGGGTGACAACAGACCTTACTAGCTATTATTGTATTGGGAGATTGGGTTGTTGATCCCTACTATTTTGTGGCTATTGCTAATGATCATTTTACCTAGTGCGGGCGTAAGAAGCTTCAAAGGGGTGGGGGGTGGATTTATGCATTGCACCTCTTGGCTTCTTCAAGGCAAGCGTGGAGCAACTTGTTTTAAGCAGCAAATTTCTAAACTAGGTGCTCTTCCAACATTTCCCTTTGAAGGGGTTGGTTCTCAATGGGTAGATTATTTGCCAACTGGCAGTTCTTAAGGTTGCTAGCACGAGACATGGTGGTTGAAGGTGGTGTTTGGGAAGGGTGTTTAGTGTTTTTAGTTGGTTTATATAGGAACTTAAATCAAAATTCTCATAGATGGCACCAAATGTCATCTTAAGATCTTAGCCAGTAAGGATTGGGTTTCCTACAATTAGAAAGCCTATAAAAAGAATACTGTAAGGGAACGTCGGGGTGTTATTTGACGTGATCACTCTGATGCTGAAGTTAATAAGGTGTTTTGGAAAGTATAAGTGCTTAAGAGTGATAAGTAAGCTTGAATGCACAAAGTATTAAGTAGTTTATCATTGGATGATAATCTTGTTTTTATAGAAGAGTGGCGCCTGTAGTTGGAGAGCAGTTAGTGAGCAGAGCCACTTCCGTAAGTATTAGAGAGTGGGTTTGTAGTGTCTAACGTGTCTCAAATATTTTGAAAGTGGTCGTTGACTTGGTTTATTGGTTTTATCTAGTGTCTTATAGTCGTTAGAGGCCTCCTCTAGTTGATTAGGTTATGTTCTCGGCTTAGACCCAAAGTGATTAACCTTAAGTTGTGAGCTACATCAAATTGGGACGGGCTTGAGGGCTCCATATCTAAGGAGCCCTATCTATGAACCTATTGGCTTTAAAAAGAAAATTTTAAAAGTTTATGCTATAAAATTTTATTAACTATCAAAAGAAATTAAATAATTCTAGTTTTATTATTTTGTTTTGTATAACATTATAACTTTTGGTAGTAATATGATAATATTTTAATAAGTATATACTTAATTTTTACCAATAAGTATATCTAAATTGATAATCATGTATAGTACAAGCATTTACTTTATTATATTACATTTTCAAAGATCAATTTTTAAGCGAGTATATAGATGTGGAAATAATCAGATAGTCTACCCAAATGATTGGTTTGAAAGGTGAGAAATCTAATCGATGTATCTTGCAAAACCTTGCTAAACTAGGAAAAAATAAAAATTGATTGAAATAAAAACCAGAGCAAATCACTTAAAGTGGAGCTACTTGAAAGGCACTTGTAAACCGTACTGAGTCAAATCCAAATGAAGTAAGGTTGGTAATTCAGAACTTGACTCATGAGATTTGGAAAGGATAAGATGCGAAACAATTTAAATGGATTTACATGGTGAAAAGTCCAACATGAGAGATAAATTAATTAGATCCCTCTAAACCTGTTTAAATTTGTGTTTAGCTCCAAAACGTACTTACAGAATTGTTCCTTAAACAATTTTAGCTAACATTCGTGAACTCATTTAACTTAAGGTTTTAATAATTTTTAAACTTTGTTTATACATTAATTGCACCGCACAAAGTCATAAGTCAATACTTTTAGTTTTCAAATCTCTCTTTTCTTCTCATATTTATATTTTATTACATAAATATGTTTTTTCCAAGTTATAGATCTCAATTAAAGGTATGAGATTGACTGCTCTTAATTGCATATTTCCTTATCACATCGCAATTTAAATTGATAAAAAGCTACAAGTGCATACATTTCATTTATTTTTTAAAAGAGTTTTTGAAGGGTTTTGAATTATGTTCTTTTTATGGTAAATAAGCTATCACCTCTTTTGATAAGTTCGAATTTACACTATTTGCAACTTCCTTACTTGATAATATGTATACATAGTGTCCTATTTAGTAAAATGTTGAGGACCTAATTGGAATTAATATGCTTTGAACTATGTTAGCTCTGTAATACCTCAAAACTCAGGATGTCACAATCCGCCATTTGTCCTTAATATCTAATGACATGTTAAGCATAAATTAACAACTAAAATCTCAAAATAATACTATAAAAACCTTAGATAACCTAAAGAAAAAAATGATTCTCCATGCCAAATTAATATCTAATAATTAATTCTTAAACGATAAACAATTACCTTAAGAAATAAAATTTACCTATCCTAACTTTTATTTTTTTATATAATCGTCACTCTTCCCATCCTAAAAGCTATATAATAAAGGTCTTCAAGGTCAAGGTAATCTATCTGTTGATCTAGATTTCCTATAACTGAAAAAGATAGAGATGTGAGTTGAAACCCAATATGTAACATCATAAGTACATGCACATACCACACAAAATAATAGTTTACATATATTGATGCAAACATATAACACAAACAATTTTTTTAATATCCTTAAATTAGTTTATCAAACATTAAAGTCTTGGCGTCTAAAAACTTAGGGTAACTCATGACCTGGCATACAATATATATATATATTATATATAGTATTGCATTGAGAACTACCACTTTGGGCCCCAACACTTATGAATCCCTAAATCTACCCATATTATATCTATATAAAACTCTACTATGGACAATCTCACATATCGATCAACGGGTATCCCTTAGGGTTCTGCCACCTCGAGCCCTTAAGCTGAACCAAGTACAAACAACAAACATTTTTATAGTAAGATATTTCATTAGTTTATTTTAACTTTTTATCCTAGTAAACATAATCAACAAACATGTGCTATGTATCTTCCTCTTGAGTAACCATATTCCACGATTCATTATTGACACTAAAACCTAATATATTCATATAATAACTCATTACATGTCTATACTTAATTAAAAACTAGTGTTACAACCTATAACTATGGTTTTGATTTGAATTGCTTGTACTTGATATTTAAGGTAAATCGTTCAAAAATTGTATTAATAACTTTACAGATTAAGACCTATGGTTAAAGTTTAATTTTTTCCATTTACATAAGATTAAAAATTAAGAACTATATATTTATTTTTTTATTTATATACACACATACTTATGTATTTTCACATTAGTTCATTTGTTATTATAACTAACGTAGTTATTTTATTATTCTTTTATTATGATCTATTGTCATTTGTTATTATAAACCAATAAGTTTCATTCGATTCGATATCTTTAAACATATAATTTGGATATCCTCTCTTTGTGTTGTTTATAGTTGATAAGCTTAGAAAAAAAATCTATAATCTCTTCTACATCTATATCTTCTATCAATTTATACTTCTATCTTCTATATAAATATATCTTCTTTATCTATCTATATTTACATCTACATCTATATCTATATTCATATCTATTTATCTATATTTATATCTATATAAATAATTCCTATTCATCTCCACACCTTAAACCATATACTAAAATATATTTTAAAAGCTTTAATAGTATGTATTTATTAAAACATGTTTTATTTTCCTTTTTTTTATGTATATGTATATATTTATATTATTTTTAGTAAAGTTTTATAATCAATACTGATAACAACAATAGATTGACATGTCAAAAACTTAAGATGCTTCAATTCTTTGTTCATAACTTATAGATAAACAACAATAAGATATGTTTTTTCGATCTTAATATGAATCATTGATCGAAGTTAATAGAACCAAAAATCTACTTTACTTGATTTGATCCAATAATTGTAACACTTTCCATTTATGTCCTTTTTGCAAATCCACAACAACTATTATAGGGCTTCCCAAAACTCCATATTCACACTTCTTTATTATCCTTGCCTCAGTTACAATCCAATAGAATGTAATTAGATGAATTTTTCAATTAGAGAAAAATCTTACAATTCATCCTAAATGAGAAACTCGCTTATGTATTTTGCCTTAACTTATTCTTCTAGAGTAGAGCTTTTTGGTAAAGAAAAAATTATGAGAGATGATAGTGTTAAGTTAATGAGGAGAAGAAGAAATTATATGGAAAGAGAATGATAAGGTTATGATGAGAGATTAAAGAAGATATGTGTGTAAATATATACATATATTTATAGTTTTAAAATATTTAGGTATGGAGATATATATATTTTTTAAAAGATTGTTATTATTCTTATTTATATTATTATTATGAGTCTTTACAAGCTTAGGCACACAAAATCTAAATGATCAATTAACTATGTCAAATGAAAAATTTGTAATGTTACCTGTGAGAAAAAAAAAAAAAAACTTTTTCCTCCCCTATTCTCTCTTTTCTTTATCTAGGTTATTTTCAATTTCAATACATGAGTATAAAATTAGCAATTATATGATGATAATATTTATGTGGTGTCTATATTTTTTGCTTATCATGCAATGCGTGCGAAACTCTTGATAATATTTCTAAATAGATTGTTAAAAGTGTTGAATTTTACCTATATAAATAAGTTGAAAATTTTGAGTAACATATTCAACCAAAACTTTTAAAATTTTACTGTGAATTTTTTTCATCCCTAATGGTTATTATAAGAAGTTAAACTGATTATTATAAGCAATTTGTGAATGGCAAAACTATTGAATACTTGCCAAATTTTAGTTTAATTTATACATCAAAGTACTTCTTGGCTCACATAATATGATATAAAAAGAAAAAAATCTTTTAATATTAGTGGTCTTATATGATTGTCTTGTTAATAAATAGGTCAGTATTATAGGTTAAGATTTTACAAATACCAACTGTTTAAATATGAAAATAAGATATGTTACGGACTTTGAATAAGGGCAGGGGAATTTCAACTCAACCTTTAGTTCTGGAGGAGCACCCTGATGGGGCCCAAACAAACGGTCGATCACAGAGAAGTAGGGCCTCAAATCGTCGTTCCTCATGGAGCACTCATGGACGGAGCACAGCCATTACTTTGATTTTATATTTGACCCCAGACCATCTGGAATATACTTTCTGTTGATTTTTTGGGTAAGAAGATAGTTCATTCATAAACAAACAGAAAATTCTGTTGTTAGTTGTTGAAATTTGCATGCTTTTGTTTCGTCTGGTAAAAGAAAAGTCATTCTGTCCTTCCTCTCCAACCCCGGAGAAAAAACAAGACCGTGGGCAGTGGCATGATGTGCAATTCCCTGCGTCATATTTCCCCGTATTCAAAGAGTAACATCCAATCGTGTTCTTTGGTATCAGCCTGCCATTCAAATTTAAACTAAATTTTTATAATTCCAATCATCTAGAAGTGCTCCACAAGGAATCTTCCATCTCCGTTTTTCAAATAGAGCAATTAACTTGGAAAAGAATAGAATAATTATTAAAAACGATTATATAAATAAAAGTTTAATAAAGAGATGGTAACTGTGATTATTTTATTTAATTATTTAATATAAGTGCGATGTTCGTTAGTATTTACTCAAAGGAATAAAAATATTGTCAAGTAGTTTGATGTATATTTATTTACGTTAATCTCCCATCTCTATATGGCTATTTTCTCCTATCAAATACTAGTTCTTTATCTTTATAGGAGAACTTTTATTGTTCAATAGTGTTAGTATCCACTTCTAATGATATAGGAGATTAACGTTGTTGGTTTGAGCTTATGACTCTACCTTTTTAGTTTAATTTCTTTGGAACGTTATGTTATTGTTTATTGTATTTGGTAATGAAGTCCTTGTTCTTTTTTTTTTTTTTGGAACATTATAAAAACCAAATCATAAATTTATTGGAAAACTTTCAATCTAGAGTTCTATACTTAACTTTTTTTAAATACAGAGTAATTGCACCTATTCTTCTTTTAACAATTCAGATTTATGGATTAATAGGTAAGTAAGAACTTATAACACGGTATGAAATTGTTTGGCTCTAATATTGAAAGTAGCTTGCTCCGTCCAAATCCAGGGATTCGTAGATGCCGATGAATCTATTAATATGAATTCAAAACGATGAGAAAGATGACTATGAAAAAAAAAAAAACGAAATTAATACAACATACAATTCAAAATACTGTAGAAAGGAATATGATTATAATATAAATTAATTATATACATTCCATTTTATATATTTTCTTTGGTGACATGAATTCGAGGAAAAAAAAAAACTCCATTGTAGATGCAAATTATATTCTCTTTTTTATTATTAGAAAAAGAATTTAAATCTTAATCCATTTCGAAAACACATTATTGCTCAACTATTATGTTCTTAATTTGTTTTTAGTTTAATTTCAAAATTGGAGCAGTCGCACAGCCCCGCGAAGCACACAAAAATACGGCAAAACTAACTCCCAGACCGAAGCATGCGCGGTGCGACTAAATGACAGATTTATCCTCAACGACTTTTCTCTTAAACCCGCTTTCCTCTTTTTTCCGTTTCAATGCAAGCTTAGTCATAAACCATAATCACCACAATCCACTAAATTACTAGCGTTTAATTAATCAAAACTAAAATTCAAAAAATGGCTCCTGCTCTGATCGTCAGCGGCGATCACATTGATCACGCCCCCGTCAGACGACCTCCGGCGACTACACTGACATCAGGACGCGTGGCGACGGCCTCGTACAGTGAAGTCCAGAAGAGTCGTATAAATCACGCGCTTCCTCTGCCTTCTGTTTTGAAAGGTTCATTTAACGTCGTCGATGGTCCTCCCAGCTCTGCTGCTGGACATCCAGGTCAATTCGCGATCATTTTTTCGTTTGTTTATTGAAAACTTGCGATTTTTCTGTATCTAGTGTGTAGTTGCGTGTGTCATATGATTGTGTAGTAGAATACGACGTTGATAATGTGATGCAGAGATAGTGTGTGAGTGTGTTTGTGTGTGGGGCTAGATGAAGTTTTTCGTCCTCAAATTATTTGTGTCCGTCTTTCTAGGCGATAACGTGCTGTCATATATGACTGAAAATCTGAAAGTATGGCCTGTATCAATTATCCGTCGAATGTTACTAGGAGAACATTTAGTAGGTACATACGAAACTTTGTATGTGAAAGCTTGTAAGGAGATAAAGCGAGTTTGATGGATGAAACTTCCCTTCCCTGTCCCTATCAGCGTTTCAATCGGTGCCCACTTGATGCGTAATGTTTTGTGATTGGGTCTTGAATGGATAAGGAGACCGTTTTAAGATTGAAGAAGAGAAATTTTAAGTGTTTGATGTCAGAGAAAGAGAGTGAATCTGTCTCCAGTTCTCACAATGGGAAATAAATGATAATGGTTTATAGGGCCAAGATCGTGAACAATAATTAACTGTCAAGGAATGTTTGGATCAAGTATATAAAAAGGTATGTTAGTCACCTATAGCTTAGAGCGGGTGGTTTGTTGCTTGAAAAGCACTGTGATGGTATCTCAGTGTCATGGTGAAAAATGAATTGTATAGAGAGGAGAGAATTTATAAAATTTCAAGGTAGTTAATGTAAAAATAAAATTTGAACCCCTCCAATTAAAAAAGAGAGAGAGAGAGAGAGAGAGAGAGAGAATTTAATTTAAGACTATATCAGATTAGTTTCTTGGATATTTTCCTTTGTCTTCTTTGAATGCATTGCAAAATGAAGTTTGAAGTGTTTAATCAGGTTGTCTCATGGTGTGGTACAGCTGATAATCTTCATAGAGAAGATTTCATTGATATTCAGTATAATTGAGAAAGTTAATAATGGGAGAATTGGCGTCTCTGATAATTGTATTTGATTGATTTGTTTTGCCTGCAGAGGAGATCGCTAAGCTATTTCCACGCCTATTTGGGCAACCCTCAGCTAAGTTGGTGCCAAGTGATTTTCCAACAACAGCGCTAGATAGGAGGTTGAAAATTGGAGTAGTTTTGTCAGGAGGACAAGCTCCTGGAGGTCACAATGTCATCTGTGCCCTCTTCGGTAAGAGTAAGATAAACAGGGACTTCTACATTGACCATTCATAAATATGCTATTTTAATTCCAGTGTTCCTACTAGATTACTTGCAAGCTCACACCAGGGGAAGCACTCTTTATGGTTTCCGGGGTGGCCCCGCTGGTATAATGAAGTGCAAGTATGTAGAACTGACTACAGAGTATGTTCGTTCTTACAGAAATCAGGTAAATTCTTCCAATTCTGTTGTTTAATGTTCTTCCATGTGATTCTACTATATCAGGCGAGATGTTGTCATGTAAAATTGCATCATATCAATCCTCTTTATATACTCTGAAAATTCAATTCCTTGCTTTTAGAATATATGACACTTCAATGGCAAGTTAAGCTTGTTATGTTAGATTCAAGTCGATTGTAAGACTTTTTCCATAGGGATCATTTAAGGGCATTTATTCAATTATTGATTCTCTTGAGCGACTGGGTATGGATTGACCTGGCCTATTACATGTAAGCAATCTGCTTTATAAAGGCTGTACTTTGCAACAACATACAATCAGACGTCGATGCCTGCAAGCTTTAAGTAATAAAATCAGTCAAGATCAATCATTGATTGTTTAACTTTATTTTCAATATCCGATCAGGGTGGGTTTGACATGATCCGCAGTGGAAGAGATAAAATTGAGACTCCAGAGCAGGTGAGAAACTTCAGTATTGAATCATACCTTGCTTAAATAGGATGTAACATTGGCAAGTGGTGCAATTTTCAGTTCAGACAAGCTGAGGAAACTGTACTGAAACTAGATCTAGATGGCTTAGCTGTTATTGGTGGGGATGATTCAAATACCAATGCTTGCCTTCTTGCAGAATACTTCAGGTATGTTTGAATCCAGTTTCTTCCTCTATTTCAAATGTGGATCTCTTAGTGTTGAGTGGATTCTTGTGATGATAATTGATGCAGTGCTAAAAATATGAAGACGAAGGTGATTGGTTGCCCCAAAACCATTGATGGAGATCTCAAATGTAATGAGGTTCCTATAAGTTTTGGATTTGACACTGCATGCAAGGTAAACAACTTAATGAATTCAGTGACTGTCAAATTTTCATCTAAATGGTGTTCTTTTTGTTGGTTTACACACAAAATTTGGGGGAAAAATCAGAAACTTAAAGGTGCATGAACTGTTACACTTAAAGAGTATTATGCATCCAACACTAAGTATTCTAATAATATGGTACTTCTTCTAGGATGCAAATATGTGTTTTAAGAACAAAAGCAGAAATCTTTGCTCCTAAGTACCAAAAAAGATCTTTCTTTTGAATGTTTTCAAGTTTTTTAGAGTTTGGAGTAAGAAAGAGGAGTTTTTATTGGAAAAATTTCTGAGAATGCATCAGTACGATAACTGAAAGTGACAGATAATCTTGTTCATTTCTAAGCAATGCAATAGTTCATAACATCATCAAAGGTCAACCATTTGATTTGACCGTGTAATGTATTTCCATCCAATGGGTTTAGCTGGAACAGTTACAAACAGATCTAGACCCATAATGATGGCAGAACACATCTTAGCTGCTTGAAATATTGCATTGTTTCAAGCAAAAGTCATTAGATTTGAGCAGACATAAAGATCTCAGATTTGAACTTCATCAGAATGTCAAACACTTTGTTCGAACAAGTGTTTATTTTATTTATTCTTGAAGCTCTCAGCAGGATTGCATTCAGATGTCAACTCATTAGGTGGTCCTTAGTCCAAAAGACCCTGAAATCTAGTTTAAATATTAACAGGACATGAGAAAACAAAGGAACATACTTTGTTTGGATCTAACATGAGATTCAAGCGTAGTCCTTACTTGCATTTCTAGCTTCCTATTTCGTTCGAGTCTCACATGAGATCCTAATGAATTTTTATGAGTCATTTGCATTAATGGTTAGCATTTGTTTATTTCTTAACCAGACACGAAGCTCCCAATATTTTTAATTTAACATGAACACTTAGTCTAATGTCCAAAATCCATAATTGGTAATCTCTTCAACACCTTTTGGGCTTTCTTGTTGAAAACAAATGCAGCAACTCTCCTAATGGAAGTATAATTCCCCTTTCTCTTTGCAATTCTTTTCTAGTTACACTTTTAACTAAAGAAGTATTCAGAATCTTTCATTTTCTGTTTCAAGATTTCGTCCTGATGGTGAAATCATAATTTTCTTTGTCCAGCAAAAAGTAATATCCTGTCATTTCAAGACAGTTATATGTATTTTTAGAGTTTGTGCCAAATAGCTTTGTCTAAATACAACGTGCACCATCTTTGCTAATTATTAGAACCTCCGACCAGATATATGCAGAAATGATTGGCAATGTCATGGTTGATGCTCGTTCATCAGGAAAATATTATCACTGTAAGTCCTTGAGCTTTAACTTTTTTAGATACTTTGTTTACATAAGTTTAGATTTCTTGTTTCCATATTTTGGAAGGCTTACACTTTGTATAATAAGTATTACAGTAGAAGGAAGTACTATGGTGTAGATATTTGTATATCCTCCTTACATAGGGTTATTTTAGTCTTTTCATTGTAATATCATAGTTATATTAGGTTTACTTTATCTGATAATACTTTGCACAATTTTAACTATTCCATAATACTTCATTATTAAATCATACACGGTATCGGAGCATTAGAGGAAAAACCTAAATTTAAAAAAAGGAGGATACACAAATATACAAATATATACACTATAAGAGTAGTAGAAGTGGACAGAAAAGGAAGGAAATATTTAGTTCCATTTTCTCATATGTGATTTAGAGTTCGTAAGTGAAATGAACTGGACTGAGATTTTCCCTGCTTAATGTTTTGTTGATACTGAAAAAAAGAAAGAACAAAAATATAACTTTCATTGGTCTAAAGTACCCCTCACTTCAGTCTAATTCCGAAGAGAAACAAAATGGCATGAAAAATGGAAATATTTTCACTTACTTCCATAACATATAACTTCTACCCACTGCTACCAATCCAAACACAGTATTAGTCCGAGATTCCATTACATTGTATAAGACAGTGTGATATCCATGGAGTGTAACAAGGAGAAATATCTTGAACTTCATGCTCATTCTGATATGAGCTTTGTACCTACAGTTCCTTCCCCCCAACCCCCACAGATATTTGGTCTCAGTGTTTTTGGTTTGCACTTGCAGTTGTGCGGCTGATGGGACGTGCAGCTTCACATATTACCTTAGAATGTGCTCTGCAAACTCATCCTAATATTGCTATCATTGGAGAAGAGGTATGCTTTTCATTTTATTCTTTACTTGTTCACACTTGTTATTCAGGCAGTGGTAGCTAAATTTGCATACTATCGCCAATACAATTCTCCTTAATTAAGGAACATTATAACAAGGAACTACTGAATAATGAATAAAGAGGCTGCAAATTTTGTCTCACAAAGAATTGCTGGTGATTTTACAATGTTAGTGAAATGTTAAATACATCTAGGCTAGTCATGCATGTGAGCTTCTTCGATGCATTAGTCTAAATTAGTAAAATCTACCCAATGATCTAAATACAACTGTCAATTTACCTGGAGTTTTCTGGGATCCCTCTTTTGAAAGGTAATTTTGATCATTGGAACTTTGCTGATTTCGTGCGAGAATAACACTAGCCACTGTTCACAAGGGTGTGTTAGTTCTGTAAAAAGTATATTCTGAGTAGTCTTTCATATTTGTTGCTGTTCACTCTTTACAAAGTTCAAATATCATCATAGTCATAGTTATCTCAAGATGGTTTTTATCATTATGCGGTGGTGGGAAGGAATGCTAGCAGCTGCCCTGCTCATGGTAGTGGTTAATAACCACTGAAAGTGCTAGTAGAGAATGAATTATATTCAAGTCCTACAAATAAAATCGTTTTCAAGTTTAAATTGACAATTTCAATAGGTGTTAACCACAACCATTAACTGTTAAATGCTACCTTAACCTCGTACCGCTATATATCCTAAGAGCCACAAATTACCACAACCTATTAAGAGCGTCAGAGTAACATTTGACATTTTTTAAGTTTTGTTATGGCATCATGGAAAATTAATTCATGCATGTGGTGCTCTCAACATCAGGATGAAACTATATTGTATGTTTTGCTTTAAAGTCCAAGCCAAAGTTCCTTTGTCCATACTCACATTGCCTTAGTTGTATTACTTGATAACTGGTGGTTTCAATCCAAAGGAGGAATCTTGATTCATGACAGGCTGTAAAAAATTCGAGGCACTTTTGAATTTAGAGCATGCATATTGCATTATTTTGCGTAGATATGTGCTCCTAATAATCATGTTCCGACAAAATAGATTATATAAAATTCATATGCAATGTCTATAAGTTTAAGCTTTCATATTAGTTGGTTGTAAAGCTAAATTTAATATGTTAATGCCCCAAAGTTATAAAAGCATTCATGTAAACCTGTATGTGACAGGTTCCATGAGGTGCCCTTTCAATTGCAATTGTAGTTCAAAATGTTTGTTTCAGTGTATGAAAAATTAGCCTTTACTGCAGAACTTGTGCAACTTTTAGGGTTGATTTTTGCTACAATGCCAGATTGGTTATAACTTGCCTATGATTGACTGCACTCCTTTTTGTGGAATTGATTCACATTAGTCTCATACCAGCAGTGATTTTATTATTGTGTTGACATGAAAAGATCTTCTGTTGATTGGTTATGCAATGGGTTTACTGACAAGAGTGTATTTCATGGAAGGTTGCTGCCAAAAAGCAAACTTTGAAGAATGTAACAGACTACATTGTTGATGTAATATGCAAACGTGCAGAACGTGGTTTTAACTATGGTGTCATTCTTTTACCAGAAGGTCTAATTGACTTCATCCCTGAGGTAATTTTTGAAGTTCAATCATCAAGGAAGAGAGTTTCCTTTAATTTAATTTACTTTATCCCATAGATTCCTTTTCCCCTTCACCTTGCTGATGACATCTGATAAGCGCCACCGTTTTCTACAAATTCATAGGTGCAACAACTTATTTGGGAAGTGAATGAAATTTTGGCCTTTAGTGATGTGGATGAAAGTGGACGCTGGAAGATGAAACTCACAAATCAATCATTGCAACTTTTTGAACTTTTGCCTCAAGCAATCCAAGACCAGTTGATGCTTGAAAGGGATCCCCATGGAAATGTACAGGTAAAGTTACCGATTTCTGTTGCCAACCCTTGCTTGTGGACACTGATTTACCATTGATTTCACCAATTTATCCCTAGGTTGCTAAAATCGAGACAGAGAAAATGTTTATACAAATGGTTGAAGCAGAATTGCAAAAGAGAAAGCTGGCTGGGTCATATAAAAATCACTTCAATGCGCAATCACATTTTTTCGGGTACATTTTCTTGGACCATTTGTCCAATCATATAATACAACATTTTTCTTCTTTACAAAGTGTAACCCTGACTGCTTTCATTGCTTGCTGGTTGGTGTATTTATATCAAACAATTTGATTCTTCCAGGGCCTATGCCATCTAAATGCTGACTGAATATAGTGGCTAGGTTCATGGGAAAAACAGAAAAGGTTTGTTTAATTAATGGCACTAGTCAATAGGTAGCTAATTTTGCGCCAAGCTACCCCCCAATGTGAACTGCATAGCAAACACAAACACTACACAGTACACAACATATGTATGTCTGCTGATAGAGTACAAATATAGTACTAATAATGCAAAACATATATATGTCTGCTGATAGAGTACAAATATGGTAGTAATAATTCAATGAGATACCTCAATATATTCACATCCATTTTGGTAGATGAAATGCCCCAGCAAGATAGAAAATTCAATTGCTGTGACACTTTATTCTGCCCCAAGCTCTTGCTCTTGATTTTAATTGTCATTTGGGGCAAACTTGTCATTAATCTTACGCTATTAGAATGTGTTATGACTTGAGTAAAGGTGGAGCGGGACAACGACTAGATCTCTTCAGCAAAATTAGGACAAAGTATGATGTGGGAATATTGTCTTCTGGAGAGAATTTGGATAATAAATCAATTAAGAAAATTCAACTCATGTAAAGTCATGAATGCAGCCAACCCTGTTGCCAATCAGCACTGCAATTTTCCAGTTCCAGTCTACAAAACATTAGGTTTTAATCCAACTTTTAGGCCTGTATCAGGAGCTAAACTTCTTGCTTAGACCTGTATCAATGCAAGCT
The DNA here is from genome assembly GCA_024138015.1 of Lumnitzera littorea. Classification (NCBI taxonomy): domain Eukaryota; kingdom Viridiplantae; phylum Streptophyta; class Magnoliopsida; order Myrtales; family Combretaceae; genus Lumnitzera; species Lumnitzera littorea. The sequence goes on from JAMXBB010000011.1 coordinate 88,840,001, forward strand.
GTACATATAAAAGTTGAATTATTGCAAACGTATTGTTATCACATAGTACAAATGACTGTATTTTTCTGCCATAGATTCTTATATGATGTGTCCTTTCCACGTTTCAGATATGAAGGAAGATGTGGTTTGCCAACTAATTTTGATGCTACATACTGCTATGCTTTGGGTTATGCTGCTGGCACACTCCTTCATAGTGGGAAAAGTGGGTTAATATCTTCAGTACGTAACCATGCTGAGCTCATCTTTATTCTAATGCAAGAAAATTGGAGGATATGTTCTTGCAAGCGATAACACTAAGCAAACTCATTATATTGAAATTATTACAGGTTGGAAATTTGAATGCTCCTGTTGAGGAATGGACGGTTGGTGGAACCGCACTAACTTCATTGATGGATGTGGAGAGGAGACATGGTATTAGTTGTTATATCAGTAGCATGTTTTCAAAATCTTTGTTCATTCTGTAGGAAATAATTCAAAATTATAGATCTCAATTTTCTATTGGTATTTCAATATGAGCACAAATTTGGTGGGATCATGTTGTTTGAGTAGTGTTCTTCTTGTTTTTAAGGAATTCTTCTTGGACATTTTTGTACCAGTCCTTGATATGCACTCATCTCTTATGATTTTTTCATTTCCAGGGAAACTCAAACCTGTAATCAAGAAGGCCATGGTAGAGATTGAAGGTAAGACATATGTAGCAATTGTTAGAGTTGATAATCATGGGTATGTTATGTTGCATTGAGCTAACTATAATTTCCCGCTGCTGATGTCTTGACACAAGCTTTGGTTCACTTAGAAAAACTGATGGACAACTAAAATTTCAGGTGAACCCTTTAAAAGATTTGCTTCTATGCGAGAGGAGTGGGCTCTCCAAAATCGATGTATCAGTCCTGGTATGTTTTGATTTGACGATCAAATGCACTCATTGTTTTTGCTCCACTCTAAACCCAACTTTATTCTGAATCACCCTTATGGATGTAGAAATCATGAATTAAGCAATTACCTGTCCATCAATGTGGATGGTTGTTTAGATTTGCAACATTAGTATATAGGTCTTTTAACAATGCTCTGTTCAGAGATGAAATTGTATATAGGATATTCAGCTTTTCCATCAGCTTGGAGTTGTTACATGGAATCTGTTAGAATTTGATTTCAGTTTTGGTTACAAGATCAATAAAGCACAGGAATTAGACGAACAATTAAAGGAAAAATCTCAAAAGCTTAAAAAATAATCATGGACAACATTGAAAACAAGTATGCAGATTTCTAACCTAACTTCATCAATCAGATTCCATTGAACATAGATAAACAACTACATCCAGTATGCTAAGGAACAAATATTATGGAATAATCCAAGCACATACATCTAACAAAGTGAATATCTTAAAATCATGCAGTGTAATTTGCACATCATTTACACTAGTAGTTTCAACCTTTGTGCATTGTACAGAACCACTTTACACAGGTATGTAGATCTCTAACCAATCTTTTCTACAATGCATGCAGAAGGCACTATCATAATCCAAAACCGCACATTATCCTCTAACTTAGCCTCTATTACATTAGAAAATGCTTTCTCCTCATCATCCCAACTTAGGCTCAATTCTTCTTCTTTAGGCACTCTACTCTCACATGGCCCTTTTGCTTGCAGTAAAAGTAGATTACATTTGATCTTGGTTTTCGTTGCATATCACTAGTACATAGAAAACTAGAGGATAGCAAATGATAAAAAGAGAAAACTCTAGCACAGATTATAACATCAAGATCCTAAATTTATGTAAAAATCATGAGCATGATTAAATACAGATCTACTAGTGCAATAATGCAAATACACAATTCTCATAATTAGAACAAATAACTTGAGCAATAAGCAATTATAAAAGAGGAAACTAACAAACATAAATTTAGTTAATGCATATGTCCTGAGATGGGAGGTTCACTCCTTTCATAAGTGCTCGTGTGGCACTCGACCCTTCTTTACTTGATATATTATCTTTGATTATAGAAGGTGAGTAAGCTTTTTTCTTTTTGTCATTCCAAGACTGTTCCAAGTCTCTCTAGCTTTAGGAGTGTTGATTGGTATTGTCATTGTCCTCCTTATAATAGGGAACGTCCAACTTTTCAATTGATTTTGACCTGTTATAACCATCATCAGGAGAGCAGCATTAACTCTTGACCAATTGGCTTATGGGTGATCAACCCTACTTTGAAAGACTACCCAAGCCCATAAATCAATTGCTAGTTGACGTCACTCGCTTCATATTAAGCTTTAAGTTGAACACCCCCACTTTCTTCTAAAACACAGATCGTGACATTCTTCCCCACTTAAATCTACGATGCCCTTGTCATGAAGTTAACTTTTCGCGACTACCCTTTCTCTTGAAATCATCGACCCTATTCCTCTATTATTTAACTCCATGTCAAGATCATCTCAGTTAGGACTTTAGGCTTTCACAAGCATTCCCTTGCCTTCGCCTTCGCCCTCCGAGATTGCCTTTTGTTGAGCGGCCTAACGGTAGAATCTACTCTTTAAGTTCACTTCTTCGTTTTCTTATGATTCGGGTAGAGTCTTGTTACAATGCTGCTCACGGCACAGCCGTCCTTTTTAGCAACGATGCCCTCCACTTAATAGTCGCTTTTCCTCTTGAGCTTCATCCATATGAGCCTAATTGTTAACAATAACTACCTTTTCTCATATAGTACATTAGGTAGCATTTAAGTGGCTGCACTGCGCTAAAACCTTTAGCTTTAGTACTATTTGTTACGAGGTGGAAGATTTACCCCCTCCATAAGTGTCCATGTGGCACTCGACGCTCAACTCTCATTTGCCTCATGTATTATCTTTAATTACGAAGGGCAAGCTAGCTTTTCCCTTCCTGTCTTCCTATCCAACTTCTCAACCGGTTTCGACTAGCTATGGCTATCATTAGAAGACTGACATCAGCTCTCAATTAATTTGCTCACGGGTAGCAAATTTTACCTTGAGAGATTACCTAAGCCCATAAACAAATCACTAGCTGACGCCGCTCGCTTCACATTAAACCCTAAGTTGAATACTTTCGCTTTCCTCCAAAACATGAATCAAGATATTTTTTTCCACTTAAATTCACGATGTTTTCGTTGTGGGGCTAACCCTTCGTCACTATCATTCCTCTAGAAATCACTAACCTTGTTTCTTTATTGCTCAACTTCATGCCAAGATCATCTTCGTAAGGACTATAAGGCTTCCAAAGGCATTCTCTTGCTCTTGCCCTTGCCCTTACCCTTTAAGTTCATTTCTTCATTTTTTTATGATTCGGGCAGTCTTATTATAATGCTGCTCATGGCATAGTTGCCCTTTCTAGTAATGCTACCATCCACCTAGTAGCCACTTTTCCTCTTGAGCATCATTTACATGAGTCCAATTATCAATAAGCATTACTTTTTCTCATATAGTACGTTGGGTAGCATTTAGGTAGTTCAATTGGGTTGGAACCTTTAGCTCTAATACAACTTATCACAGACGGGAGGTTTATGCCTAACATAAGTGCTTGTACGGTGCTCGACCTTCATTTGCCTCATGTATTATCTTTAATTACGGAAGGCAAGCTAGCCTTTTCCTTTTTGTCTTTTTAGGATTATTCCAAACCCCTTTGGCTTTAAGAATATCAACTAGCATTGTCACCGTTTTCCCTATGATAGAGGATATTCAATTTCTCAACTGGTTTTGACCTATTATGGTCATTATTAGGAGACTGGCATCAGCTCTCGACTAATTTGCTTATGGGTAGCCAACTCTGCCTTGAGAGAATACCTAAGCTCACAAACAAATTACCAACTAATGCCATTTACTTTACATTAAGCCTCAAGTTGAACACCCTCATTTCTTTCCAAAATATGGATTGTGACATTCCCTCTACTTAAATCTACGACGCCCTCGTCGTAGGGCTAATTCTTTACCACTACCTTTTCTCTTGAAATCACTAACTCTATTCCTCCATTACCCAACTCCATGTCAAGATTATCTTCGCTAGGACTTTAGAGCTTACATAAGCATTCCCTTGCTCTCACCCTCTAAGATCGCCTTTTGTTGAGTGGCTTAACGGTAAGGTCTATCCTTTAAGTTCACTTCTTCATTTTCTTATAATTTGTGTAGAATCTTGTTACAATGTTACTTATGGCACATTTACCCTCTTTAGTAATGATGCTCTCCACTTGATGGCCGCTTTTCCTCTTAAGTTTCATTCACATAAGTCCACTTGTCAACAATAATTACCTTTTCTTGTATAGTATGTTGGGTAGCATTTAGGTGGCTCTACTAAGCTGAAATTTTTAACTTTGATACTATTTGTCATGGGATGGGAGGTTCACTCCTTCTATAAGTGTCCGTGCAGTACTTGACCTTCTTTTATCTCATGTATTATCTTTGATTACGAAGGGCAAGTTAATCTTTTCCTTCATGTCTTTCCAAGACTATTCTAAGCTCCTCTAGCTTTAGGAATATTGACTGGTATTGTTACAGTCCTCCTTATGATAGGAGACGTTTAACTTAACTGCTTTTGACCTGTTATAGCCATCATCAAAAGATCGGCATCAGCTTTCGACTAATTTGCTCACGAGTGGTCAATCTCGCCTTAAGAGACTACTTGAGACTATCTAAGCCTACAAACAAATCGCTAACTGATGTCACTCGCTTCACATTAAGCTCCAAGTTGAATACTCTTACTTCCCTCCAAAACGCGAATTGTGATATTCTCTTCCACCTAAATTCATGATGTCCTTGTCTTTGGATTAACTCTTCACCATTATCTTTCCTTTTAAAATCACCAACTCTATTCTTCCATACCAAGATCAACTCCATTAGGATTCTAAGGCTTCCATAAGCATTCCCTCGCCCTCATTCTCGCCCTCGCCTTTGCTGATCACCTTTTGTTTAGTGGCCTAACAGTAAGGTCTACCTTTTAAGTTCACTTCTTTATTTTCTTATGATTCAGGTAAAAGTTTTGTTACAATGTTACTTACGGCACAGCTATCCCTTTTAACAACTATGCCCTCTACTTGGTGGTTGCTTTTTCTTTTGAGCTTCATCCATATTAGCCCAGTTATTAACAAAAATTACACTTTCTCATATAATATGTTGAGTAGCATTTAAGTGGCTCCACTTGGTTGGAACCTTTAGATTTGATACTACTTGTCATAGGACGGAAGGTTTACTCCCTTCATAAGTACTCGTGCAGCATTTGACTCTCATTTACTTCATGTATTATTTTTTATTACGGAGGACGAGTTAGCCTTTCTCTTCCTATCTTCTTAGGACTGTTCCAAGTCCTTCTAGCTTTAAACGTATTGATTAGTGTTGTTATCGTCTTTTTTATGATGGGGGGACATTCAACTTCGCAATTGATTTCTACTTGCCATGGTCATCATTAGGAGATCGACATAAACTTTCAACTAGTTTGCTCATGAGTGGTCAACTCCGCTTTAAGAGACTACCTAAGCTCACAAACAAACTGTCAGCTGACGCTATTCGTTTAAAATTTAGCCTCAAGTTGAACATCCTTACTTCTTTTCAAAACATGGACTATGACATGCATGTAAATTGGTTGATCATTGAGGGAGTTTCAATTAGCCATCTAAGCCAAGCCAGCTTACATACTTAAACCACTTGATTAGTCGACATGCGCATATCGATATATCAATTTGGCCAACCTTCACTAAGAACTTTCCCTTATTCCCAATCCCAAGTTTAGTGTAAATTCAATACTCTTAAATAGTAAACTTAGTTTGCCAAGAAGATCAATTATATGGATGATGATTATTAAAAAATAATCGGATTTAGTTTAGGTTTCAAAAATATAATATCTGTGTTGGACTAGTTCAACTATATGACTCTCCAAAGCCATATAATAATATGAATAATTCACTATTCTCCCAGCTTTGATTTGGGGGGACATTTTTTATGTATAGTTTTAAAACCTTCTGTTTTGATATGTTATATGATTTGCTTCCATATTAAAATATAAAATGATATTTTTTGTCGAAAAAAAAATATAAAATGATTTATTACAATAACAACGCATTAATATATTAATTAATTCAAATAAACCCTTGTAATTTGACTAATGGGAAAAGAAAACAAATGGACTTCAGCCATTGGCCAAATTGCTTATTATTGAGGCGTGGTGACTCTCAGTGGCTCTCGAACCTGCCCTTGGCTGGTCATTGCATCGATGGTTACTTGTAGTGGTTGGTTGAGTAGTAATTAAAATGTTAGTGTACGGTAGTTAAATGCTTTTCCGTCCAACCAAATTGGACAAACCTTTACTTGATATCGGTGGAAGACCAGACAGGTCTTATCATATAATAACCTTGTCTCCTCCACCCTTGCCCTAGTAAAGGGGGTTTATTTTTAATGACCATGCTTGGTACATGCATTTATCCGTGCTTCACGTTTGTTGTACAATGATGGCATGCACTCCCATTTGCAGGTCCTATCCAATTTTCCGGCCCATCAGCTGACGCAATCAATCACACCCTTCTCTTGGAACTTGGAGCCGCAGCTTGACCACTGGGTAAACTTTAAGCGAGCTTGACCGTTGGCGGTAGCTTCAAGCTTTGGCAATATCCACGTTGTTTCACTTTATTGGTTCTGTTGAAGTAGGGTGGTTATGTTTTCTTCCCCTACCTTCTCCATATTTTTGGGAATCTCTAGCTGCTTATTTATAAGCCACTAAGGTAGGTTTGCTCAAAATGATAATAGTATATGAAATCAGAGTTACAATTGTTATAGATTGACCAATTCAATAAACAAGTCAAGTGCCGCCTTGACTTAATAATTTTGTGTAAATTTCATTGGATGCATTCTATTTGTGTATCTAACTCAATAATTGAACAATGTTTTTAATTGTTATTTTCTCAATTCTCAATTACTTCACTATTATTGCTTTAAGTTCGCAACAAGTCAGGCTTAGGAGGATTAGGGTTAGGACTTGAAAGAGGGTTATAAGGTTACTGCAGGACCGCAGGCGAAGGACAGGAATTTGTTCAAGATGAGGCTTAGTCTGTAGTTGCTAAAATTATGGGGAGGGTAAGAGATAACTCAACAATTCTTCACTTTTTTTTTTTTATTTCTTAATTTCTAATGTAATTTTTGAAATTTTGTGAAGCTTGGGGGATAGATAGGTAGGTGAAGGATTTGGAGTCGTGTAGCCTTGGAAGTTGACCCATTGCCACGAATTAGAGTGACGGACAGAATTGGAATCGATGAGTGGTTGAGGTGATTGATCAACGAGTTTAAAGCAATGGCTTGGAGTTTCTTGATTCTTGTATAGGCTTAATTGATATATTATATCTAATTAAATCAGCTCATGGTGAATTGTGCATGACAAAATAGGAATTCAGAAATTGTAACTGATTACCCCTCATCATGTGACTTTGCTATAATAAATGATTCAATAACCTCATCATTCAACCTGTTAACTTCGGCATTGTTAGGAGTCAAAATTGCTCGATATACGAACGTGTGAAGAATCTTCTCTATGGACTACAACATACATAGGAAAAATGGACTCGATTATTAAAGCGTCAGTGGGATCCTTATTTTTGCAATATATCTGTCATAGTTGGGGGATACTCAAATCTATCCCAAAAGAGGTCTTAACTTTTTGCATGAGATGAAATACAAAGTCTGATTGCTGATTAATTAATCTCATATTGTTTTAACCATAGAGTCTTAACATGATTCCAGAGATGGGATTTCACATTCACAATTACGCGCTGATGATTTGAGCTTTTGTTCCATTTTGTGACCACAAGTAATTATTTTCCTAAAATTTATGCCTAACTTGATTGCTTCACCTGCAAATAATAATGTCATCTTCTCTTAATGATCGTTCGGGGGTTTCCAAAAGCATATCTACTTGCCATCGATGGGTCCACATCCATAGTAAAGCTCTAAAAATCTTCGATACGTCGGCTAAACTAGACTGCTTACTTGTAGAGCATAGGATTCAAAACCTCGAGTGTGTTGTTCCTCCGCCAAGCAGTTTGCTAGCATGACCACATGTTGCTATTGCTAAAATAATTTGGCCACTTTTGCATAAAAATGCCTAAATGACATAATATATGTACTGTTTTTTTGGGGTTTCCCCGGCCATTGTAGGGATGCAACAACACGTTCTGGTCGAGAATACTGATAAAGGCACGAAAATTTTGCACGAATCTATGTAGCAATGGTGACTTTTCATGGAAAATGTTAGATGATTTGGCTTCATGAAAGCAAAGAAATTGATCATTTGTTTTTTTTTTTTTAAAGAGAATTTACACCTTTCGCACAAAGTGTATTTATGAATAGCAAATTTTCAAGCACCAAACCACACTTTTTTTGGATTAATATGAGATGTATTGTGACAGAAGTCAGCTTTGGGTGTGTGAGAGTGCAAAAAATTAATTAAATTCATGCTAAAAATCAAAGTAAAAATGGAGAAGCAGCACCCTATATAGCCTGAACAATTTCCAAAGAATATGCCTCTTCTAAAAAATCATCATCTTCAAGATTTAATTCTTATCCATTAAATTTGATTTAGATCAGTCAATGAATTGATCTGGTTCCTTAATCACGAATTAATATGATTCGAATACTCGGAACTCTTTAAAAAGTTGATCAAAAATCGCAATTCCTTCCAATAAAACGTCTTAGAAAACTATGCGGAAAAAATTGATTAGAAAAAGTGTCCTGAGCATTTAAATAGGTTAGGAACATTTTGCTATGCCAAAAAAAAAAAAAAAAAGGTCCTAATCATTTTGAAAATGGTCCGATCTGATAGACCCTTTTTTTTTTTTTTTTGGGTCTTTCGATAAGGATTAGTCCAGAGTCCAGGCATTTTACTAATGGCCCAAAGTTTTCCAATAAATACCTTTACTCATTCAACATTTCACAGGGAAATTCTACGTCCGGTAACTCAAAGTGATCATAACTCAAAAGTGTGTACTATATAGTCATTTCTTTGTCACTGAAAAATAGAATTTCCCAAATTTCTTTGGCTTAATAAACATTCCTTATGATCTTCCATTTGTTACAAAAACATTCTCTTAATTGCCTGTGCTCCTTAGACTTGTATTACTTCCCATAATTTTTTCCTCGTATTTAGCAATAGAAAGGGGTTTTGCTCGTCCATATTTATATACGTGTATAAGTTTCCATGTAGAGTTACGTTTTAATTCTTCGACTTGTAACTGTTGTGCAACCATGACAAGGAGATGATGGCATCTGCTCCAACACGACGAACGGTTGTAGTCCAAAGTTCATTTAAGAAAAACTTTATTAATCTAACATCGAATCTTATCCTAATATATTTCTAGTTTGAGTATTTATTATATTCACACGTTAATCCAATGTTAATTTGCTTATAATCCTCGATTAGAATTTAAATCGAATGATTAATTACTCTATCAACTTCTATCTCTAACAATTTTATTAGGTTAGACAACGAATGTGAAAGTAAATTAACTATTAGCAAATGACATCAAACGAATAAAATTAAAGAAAAAAAAGACGTATGGCTTCTCTAAATTCAACAAAGAGGTTTTAGTTTCGATTGTAATTTTGGATTCTTATATAATCGAAAACTAAACGTCTTTTGCTTAATCATGGGATATGAGATTATGAGACTATATTAGGGTAACAATGGTCCATTTGGATGGTGAAATGATGACTATAAGTTCTCCTTCGGCTTCGTTTTTTATTATTTGGGTTATCGCAATTGGATTTTCTAAGCCAATAAAGGTCAATCCGTTAATGATAAAACAAGGCATTTTATCCATCTAATATTGATGTTGTGGAAAATTATGCAGCTTTGTGGAGTACTTACCTCCATTCCTCACAAATTTTTTTTACATCTAAAATGAACCAAAAGAGATAGATATTTTTACTCCATTATGATTTTCCATTTGAAGTTATCGGAAACAAAAATTCCTCTTACTTATCTACTTCATTGCGCTTTTCTTTTTTTATCCTCTTGATCAAACTTTTATAAAGGAGGGGTTACCATAGATGGTTAATCACATGTAAGTTACATCCTAAATAATATCGAGAAGTCTTACGTTGATGATATATGGAAAGATATTGTAAAAGAGAGATGTAGAAGAGAAATATACAAATTTAGTTGTTAGATTGTTGACAAAAAAAAATAATAATTTAATCATTAGATGCGTATTATAGAAGATATTGAATTAGAGCATTCTCAATTGTTCTTAGCTCGCTCTTGATTGATTTGCTATTTTGATCTTTCTTAAATTGATTACATATGAGTAACAACATTTTTGAAAATGCTATGATCTTCTCAAATAAAGAGGAGAAGGTACTTATTTATAAACTTCAAGGCTCGATCTTGATCATCTAATGACTCTAAAGTTCAGTGGGTGAGATTAGAAATTGATTATATTCATTAAATTTTATCCGTAAAGCTTTCTAATTCTTTGTAACTCCTCATGGTCTTTAGTATTGTCAAGTCCAAAGCTTTGTGAAGAAGCCCAATGACTTTATAAAGAAGCCTATGAAGGCTTATGAAGATAAAAAGGCTTGTTGAAATGCTTATATTCATGTGCAGGAAATAAGAGAGAGGCGAAAGCAAATAAACAAATTCGGTGATCTTCGTTCCAACCCAATTATGTTATATCTTCTTAAAATATCTTTATAACTAATTTGAGCTAACCCTCTGAGCCTTGCCACTAGCTGAAGAAGTCAGTATATAATATTAAATTAGACCAAATATCCCACTATTAAAACAAGTGTTTACAACTTTATTTTATCGGAAGTTTATATCACTTTCATGTATATTGGAGAGAATAATCAATAATTTTCGATAAGGAAATTGTTAATAAGATATCTCGTGAACACTTCTTAACGATTAAAAGAAGAAAAGCCTAATCTCTTTTATATGTACTTAATTTTTGACGAAAATGTAACCAACCTTTGGAGGGAGAAAACTTTTCCTGGAACTTTAGAAAACACCTTAGAAGCACCACTTTATATGTAATTTTTAATTTGGATATTTAGATAATTTTTCCTGTTGTGTTCTACACATAGGTTAATTTAAGTATAACAAAAGGATTAAAAATGATTATAAAAGTAGCTAGCCATTACAACGGTGATGTCGATTGGGTAAGTAAGCCAAAAGCTAAAGGTTTTTATTTTTTTAATCTATCTTATTAACAAGTGCATAACTATTTTCCTTTTCAAGTACAATCTTATAAATAATATTTAAAAAATTACAAATAACATTTTTAAACTTTATCGTAGGTGGGATTTGCTTACTAAACTTTTATATGTTAATAACTAATCTCTTAAACTTTGATGAATCAATAAAATAAAAGATATTTCCTTTTTCAATTAAAAAAATTCAAATTATTATTATAAAAGTTTATTAAAAGTTATTTATCAATTTATTAAAATTTAGAAAAGTGATTTACATCATTTAAAAATTCGGAAGAGTTAATTTGTACATAAGTTAAAATTTAAATGGATAATTTACAATTTTTCCCGATATTATATTATGACAAGGTATAGATATAAATACTTTCACTCTCAGATTTCTATATATTTCAACTTTTTCTAAAATTTGCACAATAACTATGAAAATATCCCGCCCAACTTCCAAGCATGCCCAAAATTTACCGCAATAAAGAAACCAATTCAATTTACCATTCCATCCTTTTCACTACTGGCTATTATTTCATATCGAAGGTGACATCATTGGCAATTGACATCTATCACAATTTAGCACGAGACGACATTATCACACTTTGACAAGGCCAAACATCAACGTGGGACAGGCTCTACCTATATAGCATCAACAAGGAAAATGTTGCTGTTGAGAGAAATGTACGGCGTGTGGTAAACGTCAATATACTTCCCTTTAGCTGTATTGGTGCGAGACCCAAATCGAGCACCTCACATGGATCTTGATAAATGAAGATATAAATTCACGGTGGTACAAAACATAAAAATTCCATATAAACATTTATAAATATGGTAACACATTATCAAAATCCATATATTTATATCTATTATACCATATTTATAACTGTAATTTTATATGCAATGACTTCACTCAATAATTTATCCAATTCTTTTTTATACTGATATCATAAATGAAAAACTCTTTATAGCTTTAATTGTCATCATTTTTATAATACTGAATTCGATAGAAAGTTTAAATCCCTTATTTAGTTTGTACTGTGGACTAGATCATTTGATAAAAATAATCTCAAAATACTAAATAAAAATTAAAAAATTTATATCATATATCTAATGATATAAAAATTTCATTTTATAGGACAAAAAAGTACATATCAAAACCTCCTAAAAAAAATAAAAAATCAGCCGCTGCCTAGCTTATTTCATGTTTTGAAGCAGGAAGTTAGTCCTTGTGTAAAATACTAGGGAGTGCTTGGATCATGAATGAACTGATAATTAGTATTTTGTAATTATGTATGTTGTATGCTTACTCTGCGTTCGTATGTTTTCTTAATGTAAAATGCCAATCTCCACTGTTCGTTTTACTATACTGTGTCCATGCTAAAACTCTTCCGTTGAGTTCTCACGTTGATGCCAAAGTTTGGTTATTGAAGAATAAATTTATTTATTTATTTTTTTTTAACACTAAATATAGTTAAAAATAAAATTATACTAATGATATTTGTATAGTATTCTCTCAAAAGCATTGCTAATTGATTTTAAGATATTAATTGGTGGTATAGTGAGTTACGTAAGGGTAAGGTAGGCAGTAGGCACGACAGTGCAGCAATCCGGAAAGGGTAGTCAGAAAAGACAGCGGTAATAAAAACAGCTTGGAAGGAATAGAATTTTGTGAAATCCAAAGTCCCACGGCGTACAGAAGTTGCACCATAAAAAGTCAAATGAACGATGATCAAGGGATTGAAAGTAGTGAACCCCAAATGGTATGGCCATACGCATAGTGGTACGAGCCATCTATGTGCTACTCCAACAGTAGCTAGCTGTCAACTTAAATGCTATTAATTTCGGATTCTCCATCTTGTGGACATTCGGGAATTACGATCTGTGCGAGTGTCTTTTCTGGACGTATGGATACGTAGGGTCACGATTTTTTTTATTCTAAGTCTAGGATGATTGTGATGCCTAGATAAGTAATTTTCAAATAGGATTTTTAACGGTTTCAGTTTTTTATTTTATTTTTAATTTATATTTATTTAAATCTTAATTATTAGTGTAAACTAGTAATAGAATCAAAACGAGATCGATTCTCTTAAAAAAATAAAGAAAGAAATATAAAATCTTCCTAATATCCCAAACACTTAAAAAAAATAAAATAAAATAATGCATATATCGAGAACAATTAGACTATTTAGCCACTTCATTTCAAGTGTACAACTCATCGTATGCGATAAACGCTCAAATTTTGACCTTCCTTTCTAGATATTACCACCAGCGCAATCACAATCACAATTAACAATTTACAGTTAAATTAAACTCGATTATAATAGAGATTTTACTATCCCATTTCGTATTTTGGTGAGATCAATATAAATCTTTATTTTATTTTTAATTTATATTTATTATATTTAAATTATTAAAAATATAAATAGTCTAATAGTTTAGACATAATAAATATAAAATAAAAAACGTGACGAAGAAATGAATTGATATCGTAAAAAGTATGTGGAACCGTAAAAAAAATCCCAAATATTATTAGATTGACTTAGCAATACAACAATAATAGAGCTTATGATGCAAAATACCCACTCACGCGCTCTTGTTTATCTACATGCTAATAGCTTCCGTCTTGGATCTTTACATTGTCATTATAAATTGCCAAAGCAAATTAATTTCTTTAAATAATCATTATAAATTTATTTTGAAAGCTCTTTGAAAAAATGCTTTTACAGAAAAGAAAAAAAAAATATTAACGGCTAACCAAAGTTGGAAAAGAGTTAATAATTATTAAATGGATGGAATAATCCTAATATATAAAGGGTTTCTAAATAACAACTTTCTTCAAGTGGGAAATTTGCTTTCCTTTTGTAAAATATTCAACCAAAATAAAAGATAGGAGAAAATGTATAAAATCCTCTTAAATTTTGATTTAGGTGCCGTTTGATTCCTAAACTTTTAAAGTGTGATTTTTAGCCTCCTAAACTTTTATAAATTGACAAATAACTTCTTAAAAATTTAATTTTGATGTGTAAATGCCTTTTAAACTTTGATTTCGATATATAAATACTTTATAAATTTTAATTTTTGTGTATAATAGCCCCTAAACTTTAATTTAGATACGGTTTGACTTCTTAAATTTTTAAAGTGTGATTTTTAGCCCTCTAAACTTTCTTTAATTGGCAGATAGTGTAAACCTCAAAATGTGTGCTATTCTCAATTAAGAGAATTGTTTGTCAATTTATAAAAGTTTAGTTAAAAACTATATTTTAAAAGTTTATGAAAAAAATCCATACCAAAGTCAAAGTTTATAAATGTTTTATGCAATTTTTCCTAAAAGATATGTTTCTTAACCAGCAAATCAAGAAAATTAATCACACAAGCATAAGAAAATCAAATAAAATTAAAAAAAAAAAAGAAAAGAAAACAAAGTTATATATCTGCTTTTTATTACTTTGGGAAAATTGATTTTTTTTTAATTTTCTTTTGTAGCCACTCTAAGAGATGCCTATTTGCTCACAATTCGAGACCAAGCCATTGTGGTTTTTTTTTTTCTTTTTTTTAATCTTTAGTGTATTGTTTTTTTTTTTAATTTTAAAAAATTTCTAAGTATTTAAAATTTTTAAGTTTTTTTATTTTTTATTTTTTGTAAACTCATAGGAGACATTAATTTGATGGTCCCGTTTTTAAAATCCTAACTTTTTTAAAAACATTGATACATTGACTTTACTTTTTTGGAAATCCCCAATCATGTGAAAAGCCTTAATCTTGAGAAATTAAGTTTTAGAATAAAATCAAAGTTTTAAGGAAAACTAATTTTTATGGGGAAAAAATCATTTTTGGGATATGCAACCATAACAAAGTATAATGAAAAAATTATATATGCAAAATAATAGTATTATACAAGTTTAATTTTTGTTTTCCTTTTTAGTTGACAGCATACGCATGCGCATGAAACAACAAGAACTACTCAAATTTGCAAAATCAAAATCAAAATTCACAAAAATTGCTTTTTTTTTAAAATCATTTTTCTAAAAAAAACAAAATAATCATAAACACTATAAAATTGAATTACTTAAGTAGCACATGCTTTAAATGCCTAAGCAAGGAGGACGTAACTTCTGTTGATGGTTGAAGGATCGTTAAACCATCTCTTAGGGTGGTGACAATTGGTGCCCACAAGGTGGTGGTTGAAGAGGAACACTAGAAGGCAGTGGTTCAAGAGGGTAGCAAAGACATTGGTCAAGTTGGTGGTTGCTGTTAGAGGTGAGTAGATACATGGTAGGTAAGGTATGAGCTATCTTTGTACTCCGTCCAATGGCTCATACCTTACTTGGTGAATACTGATTTTGAAACTTTGCCACTTATACCTTATTTTATGGTATCTTAAAACTTCTCTATATTTTATATTATAAGGTACCTTATAAATTGTATAAGGTACCTTATAAAACTTGTACATTTTTTCTTTTTTTTTTTCTCATAAATTTTAATATGACTATTTTTTTCAAAATATAAAATAAGCCTAACCCTTTATTTTTTCAAAAGTAATTACTTAATTTAACTAATCTTTCAAATGATATCAATGAATAGAGTCTATCAAAGTTTATTTTTGACCATTTTTTCCTTAAATGGTTATTTAAACATTATTATTATGGATGAATTTTATGGAAGTATTACACAAAACATTTTATAAGTAAATAAAACATTTATTTTGTAATAATTATATTGCAGAGATATTTAAGGAAATAAGCATATCATTTTAAAAAATGAAAGTGGTAACACAAGATCTACAAAGTTCATTAAAATGTCAATAAAATATTCACAAGATTATATAATTTAATAATTATGAATGCAACAATAATATAAGATCAAACAATTAACAATGGGAAAATAAAGATATAATATGAAAAACGGAACAAAACATAAACTCAAACTAAAATATTTTTCATCCACAAGGTACACATCGATGAAACAATCTCTCTATACTCTAAGAAAATCAAATTTCGCTATTGTAATAACATCAAGTCTTTTGTCAAATATAAAGCAAATAAACTATCCCATTATAAAAAACAAGTAATGAATGTAGCTTGTAGCTTATAGGTGGTGTTAAAAGTAGAAACTAAGAATTTAGATTCTCTTTTTCAAACTTTACTAGATGATAGACTTAGTAAACGAGGAAGGAATAGAAAGAAAACAATAATGGAGCAAAGGCTAAAGACAAAAGATGAAAAAGAAAAAAACTAATAAGCATTTAGTTTTGGGTTTCTATGGTAGGCTAGGGTTTGCTTCATCTAAAGGAGACGGTATTCTTTTATATATTAATTTTATTTATTTACTATTTGGAGTAAGGGCCCTAAAACTTGTATCCTATATGCTTAAAAATACAGGTTATAGGGTAGATACAAGGTACCTTAACTTTTTACCCATACCTCACTTTATAAGAATAAATTTTGCGAAATTACTGTTTGAAACCTATGACATAACCTTAATTACCTACTCAAAACCTATCTTATTGAGTAGGATCTAAGTATATATCATGTATGATTAGATTATTTGCTTACCTTTAGTTGTTGCCATGCTCCATTAGCTATGCTTCAGTAGTTCTTAGTGGCAAGGGTATATCAATAAGCTCATATTAGGGTTGCTTCACATTTGCCATCAATCAATTTCAAAGTTCAACACTTGAAAGCACTCTAATTAAACTTATTGAATTTTAACTAAACTTAAATAATCATGATTGTTGCAATTAAGAAAAATCATAATTAGTCATAATCTTGTATTGAAATTATGTAATTGACTTAAGGTTTTTGGATGAAAACCTAGAGTGAGAAGCTAGACCCAAAGATTTAGTTTTTCCTAATCTTAGATGTCTATTGTCTTGCACAATTTGGATTCAATTGTATTATATTGTGTGTATTTAAATTGTAATAATTATTCTAGATTATGTCATTTTGTTAAAATGCACAATTAATTTGAAAAATATACTCAAAACCACATTCAATTTGCCTAGAAAAAGTTGAGTTAAACACTTGCTTAAAAAATATTTATGTGCTTATATGGCAATTAAGGAAGAAGAAAAGGGCTCCAAGGGCTCGAGGTCACTCATAACATGCAGGTGTACACTACATGCATTTGTTTGGAAAACTAACGGAATAGAGGGAAGGGTGAAGCTCCCTTGAGGATTCAAATCTCGGACCTTGTAGAAGCAAACATAATCTTTTAATAAGGGTTGTAAACAAGTTAAGTTGAGTCAACTCAACATTTAGCTACTCAAGTGCAAGCTTGAGCTCAACTTAAACTTTCAATTTTGAGCTTGATTAAATTTACAATTTTGAGTTTAAACTGAACCTAGAAAAACACAAAACAAGCCTAAGGCCAATTTGATTAATCTCATCTAAACTAATTTATCCAAAAAATATTTTTTCATTAAAATTATTTGATCTCAAGTCTAACTTAGCCATGATTAGGGTTGTGAGTTAATAAAGCTCAATATTATAAAACTCAAACTTAACTCAATAAACTGCTTGATTAGCTCAAGTTTGACTCATTTAATTACTTGAATAGTTTAATTCGATTGTTGTTAACTTAAGTTTAAGTAAATATTGAGCCGAATTTGAGTAACTTATACATAGGTTTGTTTTGTTTATAGCTTTCCCTTTATTATTGAGCCATTAGACTCTTTTCTCATGAGCTCAGGCAATTTAATTGCCATTAAAAACTCCATACCCTATATCGATTTAATGGCCAAAATTAATTTTGTATCAAAAATTAACTAGAAGCCAATGGTCTTCGAAAAATTAATCTTGCATTATAAATAATAAATTAGCCTATTACATACATGTGAAAAGATTTTTTCAAACGAAGCTAATGTGATAAAAATTTGAGCTTTTGTTCTTGTTTGGTCTGGTCTGGAGAATGTCAAAACTAAAATTCCACCTAAATTGATATTGGTTTATGCTTTTAAGAATGCGTAAACTGGGGTTGGAGTTAGAAAAGTTAATTTTTAAAATAATAAGTGTTCCTTTATTGATAAATCAAAATTCGTTAAATCACATTCACGTATTTCTACTCCAAAGATCATTTCTAACCCTAAAGCCTAAAAAAACTTTTCACCCTTAAAAACATGTTTTCCACCCAAAAAAAAAAAAAAAAAGAGTTTTCTGTGTGTGTGTGTGTGCTTTTTTAATAAATATTTTTCCTATTTTTTTTCTTCATTTTTATTAGATTTTTCACTATGGATGCTATCCTATGTTAAAAATAAAATTTATAGAGGATAAAAATGGGTATCTATTCCTTAAATATTAGGAATTCAAGAAAAATAAATTTTAAAGGAATACTTTGAAATTATATCTTACGATACTTTACATATATTTTGGATATCTGATTTAAGGAGATATGTGGTTTTGGGTGACTTAAGTTGCCGATGATGACATCGTATATGTATATGTGTCGCTGTTCGACATGATGAACTTTCAATTTTGTCTACAAGCAAGAGCTAGCCTTTTTTAAGCCATATTCACTAGCAAGCGGTAACGGATCCGATCCACAAGTAGAAGAATTAATTAATTAAGTTGTTCGTGCAAATTTTCGCATGAAACAAATCCATAAAAAAAAAAAAAATATTGGAGACAACACTCTGGTGTACATTGAGATCAAATTTAGGAAATTGGCGGAAGATAAATACAAAGTTCGAATAATTTAAAGTGTATCCTTAGTATCAGCGGAATCGACACAACCTTTAGTATGCTCCATTACAAATTAGAGACCAAAAAGAAAAAAAAAAGATCCCTTCCATATCCAATTAAATTTTGTTGAAAGCAATTACTTGAAATTGTAATACGCTTTTTCCTAGGCGCCAGGGACCTCATAAGTTGTTAAAGTATAATATAATATGTCCAATATGGTTATGAATTAGACAAAATAACAGCTAGACAAGGTTTGGTAAGAGACACATTAGGCAACACTCCTCTTCATTGGAAGTCTCTACCAACGCACATTGCTCAAAAGGTGTTGGGCTTTTTTAAGTCTTTGTGATCTTTTTGTATCTTTATTTGTCAATGCTACTCGAGATTGCATATACAAGATTGTCGAGTTAGGTTGTATTCTGTCAATTATTCTCATCCTCTCATGATTTTAGATTTTGTTTCACCCGATGACGCTAAGTTGCTAAAATATGGTAGAACTCAACGTGCCCCATGCTATCGTTGATGATGATAAGATAATTAGAGATGTTTTAGGTATTAGCTAAAATCATTTGTTTCAAAATAAAAAGGGCTGGATGTTAGCATTTGAAATTAACATGTTTGTCCCCTTAAGATGGTAAATGTCACTTCCACAATCACCATTATGACACAATTCCTTTTTTTTTTTAATTATTTTTTTTTCTCTACTTTCGTTTGTTTAATATAAGGTTGTAAATTGTAACATATTCCTTTTTGATACTTATATTAAAATTCTCTAAGTGTTCCATATTTAAATTATTTATAAAATATGAAAAAGAGTTGGATGATATAAAGCTAGCCTTGTTTTGCTCCAACACGCAGTGGTTGTTCAAACACTGCTATAGGTCGATCACCCAATCAATCTTGCCCCAGTTCATCTTTAAGTTCAGGCCCCTTAGTCAGGCTTTCCTTTATTGATCTTGCTTAATTCATTATCCTAAGCTTCTATAGGCTTGAATTTGATTCTAAACTCGCTCTGGATTACGTTGTTTGCCTTTCACTCTCTATCTAGTTACATGATTTCTATTATCTTTTTGATGTTGAAAAAGATTTGACCTTAAATTTGGCTTCTGTTTTTTTTTTTTTTTTTATACTAAGAAAATAAATCTATCTCTTCTGATAAAATGATTTTCCTAGAGGCAAAAACAAACTTCTCTAACCCTAATTCTTCTTGACAAACTCAAAATTTTCCTATCATACCTTTTGAAGATTCATAAAATATAACATGAAAATTCGATCACTCTTTTATATAATATTAAGTGTTTCTATATTCATTATATATAACTCGTTTGTCATACTATCAATGCTTTCTAACAACCCATTTAAAGTTTATGGAAATTGTCGATCTGTATAATCAACAATAAACAAAAGTACATGCACGATCTGTAATATGACTAAAATATTCAATTAACTGGGTTCACCATAATTTACAATAGTTGGGTGAAGAGAAATAGGAAATTAGTAAAAGATTCAAAATCTTACAATGAGAATAAGGTCAATAACTCAATAGTCACCTATTCTATTTTCTTTTTATTTTTCTCTCCACAGTTAAGTAGTTAGAATATGTTACTTGAAGCATACTTATCTTTTTTCACAAAATCGGTTGTATTGGATTCCACTCGCATTTCTTGTCAAATCCCAATCTTTGTAAACTCACTAACTCATCTGGTTATTCCAATTAATAGTTGTATTGTTGTTTTGCGTCAAATATGAACCATTATACGAATTTGGTAAGTCATTGTATACATATCATTTTTGGGGTTAAAACAACGAAACTTTTTTTCCACGTTAAACCATTACAATATAATATTTGAAAATCTTTTCTTTCTTTCTTTCTTTTTTTTTCCTTTTCTTTCGGAAAAGATATGGTTTCATCAAGTTTAGATTATTCCATTTCACGAAGTTTATTTCATGTCACATTCCAAGTCTTTAGCAAAAGTTGGAAAGTCTTTTAAATTTTCTAATAGGCAATTGTTTAATATCTACGTCGATTCTCAACTGGATTATGTTCCAGTTATTAGTCTTGTTGTTTGTTTTTATAAATTATTTTTTAGATGAAATACGTTATGTAGTGTAATTCTTCTTCTTCTTCTTCTTTTTTTTTTTCCTCCATATCTAAAAGACTTGTATATAAATGCATTATATAATACTGTGGTTACTCAATGGCATAAATACCAAGTACAACTACTTTATTATTTCGAGATTTTATTAATTTATTTATTTATTTTTCCAAGTATCATATTAACACGAAAGGACTGTTTATGCCAATATGTTACCATAGCAGGAGGGGAAAGGAAAAAGAAAAAGGATATCTACAGACCAGTAATAAGAGGTGCAAGAATACGAAGCAGCTGCTGTCAAAGGATGGAAGGTGTTTCCTAGAGGGTCCACTGCAACGATGAAGTAACGCAGTTCTTAACCCGCACATGGCTCATCAATTTCGCAGCAACAAACGCCATTAACAAGGGGGCAAAAACACAAACCTTTGGCGTTAGTTAGATTCCCCTAGTAGTCCCCACAAGGAGCCACAACAAGATGCAACCCTA
Organism: Lumnitzera littorea; assembly: GCA_024138015.1. NCBI lineage: Eukaryota > Viridiplantae > Streptophyta > Magnoliopsida > Myrtales > Combretaceae > Lumnitzera > Lumnitzera littorea. The sequence goes on from JAMXBB010000011.1 coordinate 88,861,438, forward strand.
CAAAACCAACATATCCAATTAATCAATTTATCCATCGTTCATTCTCTCTTCTTCCACTGCATTCTTATTTTGTCATTGCCTCGTCTACACGAGACTAATTCCTCATAACCTAGAGTTGACAAATTCTCCACCATCTGGTACTCTTCTTACTTTTATCGTTTCTCAGTTTTTACCAGTAATGAATTAAGGTTTATACGTACTATGCCTACAAAATAATGCATAGTGAAGGAATACTTGGGGTTATCTAGTATGGCCACTCCAATATTTATATCAACAATAGACTTTTTGTGAAATAGAATACTCAGTATGTAGGTTTAGAATATAAAGTTTCTAGAGAGAATTACTATTGAGTAGATGTCTGTTATTTATAGTGGAGTGGAGTTAGCTGTTGGAGATCAGTTAGTGGAGCTATTGCGTCAAACGTGTCCCTAATATTTAGGATGCAACTATTTTATTCTTATCTTATAGTTTTTTATGAGTTTGGGCTACTAAGAGCCAAGCCCAAGGCCTAGGGAAGCGAGCTTAGGAAGATAAAGCCTAGAGTACCTTGTCAACATTTGCCCCCTCATAGTTTCATTGCCGAGGAAGAGGCAAGGAGAGGGAATGCATGGGCCACTCAGACGTGATAAAAAAAACTCTAGGAAGTTTGATCCAATGCCATGATGCCGACATGATGAGGTTGTAAATTTGAAGCGATGGATGATCTAAGGTGAGAAGGTCCAAAGTGGTGAGTCGTCCTAGGTAATAAGCTGCCGGTTTGAAAGTGTCCGAGGTTAGGTGAGCAAAGGTGCTCCAATACTATGGACCGATTTGCTTGAATAGGGCTTGATAGGGATCGCGCGGACATAGGTGCGTCATGTCTTCATAATGTTGACTAGGTATAGAATAGATGGGCCCTGAAGAAGCTTCTCATTAAAGGGACTTTCAAAATGCAACTTTTACTCGCTTGTATTCCATACATTAAATGCGAAATGACTGGTGTCGTGTTGCAGCAGACTAGCGTGTAGCTACATGCTTTCTACCCTTTTAAAGGTGGCCATTCGATCGAGATACTTTCTACGTGTCTGTTAGGCAGCATTCGAAGGGATTCGTGTTTATACGTATCTCCATAACTGCCTGTATGACTTCCTAGGTAGTTTTCCTATAAATAAGAGGATTGCAAAGAGAGAACGCTTTTCTACAATCCTTTCGCTCAGTTGTCATAATTTTTGCGTTCACGTTTGAACTCTCAAACCTTTTTTAGAAGCTTCAATTTTTCTTTTCAAGAATCACAATCATGTCTACCAATAAGGGTGAAGCTAACTCTTCTTCGTTGAAACTTACCTCCAATTTAGATTCTACAAGGAGTAATCCTCCTCGAGCAAAGGAGGGTGAAGTGTCTTCTTTAGCACAACTCGACTAACCTACGAGGACGACTGTGGAAGTGTTGGATAGGGTTAGAATTATCAATGCTATCCCTAGAGACATGTATGCGGATATTCCCTTGCTCTCCGTTAAGGATTTATTCGATGCTCCTAGTACGGGGAAGGGGCTCGATGGCCGTATAAGTAAAAGTAAGGATTTTGCCTCCAGTTAGGTCATCAACAACTTCCTCGTAGGGGTGATACCTGGGTGGCATATTAGGTTGCCACGTAGGGACGAACGGGTGGCCTTACTATCAAGGAGGCGCTTTGCGGTTTTTGAGAAGTGCTTAGAGGTTGGGTAGTGCCTCCCCTCAAGCCATTTTTAGAGGGAGTTTTCAACTACCACCGTTGCAGCCCATCGCAAATCCCTCTGAATGGGTGGAGGGTATTAAAGGCCTTCCAGGCACTTTGCAAATACCTGGTGATAAGGATTATTCTTGAGCTCTTTGGTTGCTTCTACATGTAGAAGAGTATTGGGGGGTAGCCTTACCTTTAGCTACGCTTGGGAAAAAAATTGTTCTGCGGCCTTATCGACTCGGTCAAAGGCTGGCAAGACAAATACGTGGTGGTGGAGCTACCCAAAGAGGCCGCCTTTTAGACCCGATAGACCGACATGGTTTGTACTGCAAGTGAGAAGAGGCTCAAGCCAAGTGACATTAAGGCCGTCCAGGAGATCTTAGCCTTCATGGAGCTAAGAGGTGGCCAAAAGATCAACACTACGGAGGCCGTAGAAAGGTATTTCTGGTGCCCGATCTCCGAACTCTTCCCCAACATGAAAAAAGTTGTAACAGAGAAGTGGGTTGAAGGTACTGGTTCATTCCTATGCACCTGTTTGTTGTGCTAGTGTTAGGGTGCTTCATCCAACGCTTGTAGGATGGTTGGACTTCCTTGGTTGTGCTGGTCATGGTAATGTTTTACAAATGATAGTGGTAGTTTCCTTTGATTTGTCCTTGTTTTCTTTTTCTAACCTTTAGATCGATGTTTTTGCAGGCAAGAGCTTGGCTCCAAGGGTACCTTGTTTGTTTGTAGATGATCCGATGTGCCGACACCAGGCGTGATCAAAGGTAGGTCAATCGATAGGGAAGGTAGCAAAGTTGAAGTCGGGGCTTAAAGAGACTAGAAAGTCGTGGCTAAAGTCTATGCTTCAAGGGATTCCCTTTGTCATGTGGGACGAACCGACGACCATAGTGCCTTTGAGCGTAGCTCTACCCGTTCATGCTATCTACTCATCTGAGCCTATCACTACGGGCCATGAAGGTGTCAACATGGAGGGGCCCGACGTGTAGGTGGTTTCCCCTCCAAGGGCAGTTGAGGGAAGAATTGAGGAGATAGCTACCCCACCTGCAGCCTTGAGCGACAAGCGCAAGGCTCCCGAGGTACCTAAGGAGCTAAGTCCAGGGACCAAGAGGTAGAAGCCCCTGGCAAGGGAACCCTCGGTCAAGGGGAAATGGAATGAGTGGCCCCTGGCTCATCTTTTCTAGAGCTTGGATGACGTTGGGGACGAGTTTTTGGACTTCCTCAACAACTTTTGAAAGATGGAGCTGAGGCCAAACTCACTCGTAGAAGCGCCATACACTTCCTTGGACGAGGAGCTGAAGAGGGGGGCCTTTGAGGTGGAGAAGAAGAAGGCCCGGGGAAAGATCCTATTGCCAAAATAAGAGGTTCATGCTGACGACCTAACGCTGCGGTACTGGACCCTCAGTTACTAGGCTTTAATGGGGTCTTACACCCTTAGTAACTGGGCTGTACTAGAAAGGATCTCCCAAGAGGCTACGGGTGACCTCATAAAAACTGTAGGCTACTTGAGTACCTTAATCCGGCAGGTAGATCTTCTATGCTATTGTAGTGTTGTATTTTAGCGTTTGGTACTAACTTGTGTGTTCTATTTTGATCTTGCAGTTCTACGGCCAAGTGCTCCTCGGGAAGAGCAAGTCCCATGCTGCCCCAAAAGAGATAATTGTAACACCAAAAGGTGCCTTTTGGTGTAGCGACTCAGAGAATGTTAAAACTTCGAAGTTAAGCTTGCTCATGTTGGAGCAATCTCAAGATGGGTGATCTCCTGGGAAGCGAATGCACTAGGGGATAAAATCGTGCGGTATTTCACTCTAAAACGGACAATACCTTGGTAGAAGGAGTTTCGGTTAGGTTGTTACAGTAACTAGATTGCGGGAGGAGTTGCATCAGTAGAAGAAGTACCTACTAGAGGCGGAGACTTCTAGTAGGAGGTACTTGAGAAAATTTTCTCATGCTAACAAGCAACTCTGCCACTCTATTGTACAGGTGGCAAGGCTTCAGGCGAGACTCAACCATGCAGAGTAGGAGAGGGGTAAAGTAGAGAGGGATGCCCGGAAGGTTACGGAACTGAAGGCTCGACTAGAGATTAAGTAGAAGATAAAGGCTTGTCTCTTACAACAATTGGAGGAGGAGGGCACAACTAGGGCCTAAATTGAAAAAGAAAATGCCGAGCTGAAGGCTTCTGTGACCAAGCTGAAAGCTGAGCTGGCCATGAAGGCGTCTGAGTGTGAGGGCGTTAGGGCCACGTCTTTCGAGCTGGCTAGCTTGAAGGCTACTTTGGAGCAATAAGTCAGGGAACTATAGGACAAGGTTTTGGAGATGGAAGAGATCATCTCCAAGATGGAGAGCAGGGAGGTCCTTAGTGATGTTGTCGTAAGGAAGGCGACCGCCGACTATAAGGCTACCGAGGAGCAACTAGAGGAGTTGGAGGACTTATTTACTGATTTCGCTCGCTTTACTAAGAGAGAAATCCTCTCCCAGTATCTAGATCTAGACTTGAGCCTCCTCGATTTTCTAGACTCCCCCATATTCAGCGAGAAGAGAGAAGCTATGGCGCTGGGGGAGTTCACTTAGGCAACCGTCGAAGACGCAGCTACATCCTCTGGCACTAGGGCAGGGCAGGGCGATTTAACATTCGGCTTTGCTTTGACAACTCAATAGGAGGATGCCTCAAAAGCTATCCTTGGGGAAGATCTACCCGTGGGGGGTCCTGTCGCTCTTGATTCGTATGTTTCGTGCTCCCTTACGGCTCAAGGCCTACTAGCTGAAGTGCCTACGGATCAGCACTCGAAGCAGATTGATGCCTTGGATTTTTCAGAGTTACTTGAGCTAGCTGATCCCAAGCGGTAGTGGGTTTCTATAATTTTTTTTTTTTTTTTGTTAGGGCTGAGATGTCGATCTTTACTTTGTAAATAAAGGTGTACAATAAATGAATGAAGTTTTTCAAAAGCCTTTTGCTATTCTCTCTATAAATTTTATGGACCCTTAGTTAAGGTTTTGTTGAGGGAGTTCCTTTATATAAGTGGTATTTCCCCTTACCGAGATTATCTTAGGGGGTCAGGTCGATGACATTCCATCCTGTTCGGTTTATGGGAGTTCTTATGTGCAAGGAGTGTTTCCCCTTGTTGAGGTTACTCTAAGAGGGTTAGGTCGGTGGCATTCCAACCCACTCGATTTGTGGGAGTTCCTCTATGCAAGGAGTGTTTCCCTTTACTAAGGTTACCTTAAGGGGGTCAGGTAAGTAGTGTTTTAACTTGCTCGGTTGGTAGGAATTCCTCTGTTCAAGGGATGTTTCCCCTTGCTGAGGTTACCCTAAGGGTCAGGTCTTTAGCATTTCAACTTGCCCAAGTAACTATTTGTGTGCCTTTTTGAAAGGCTGGCAAGGAGACTGACACAAAAGGAAAGACAAAGAAGTACGCAATCAATTGAGAGTTTTTTATTTTGACTCAAATTGAAAATAAAACTGTACATGATTAAATTTTAATCAAAGTAGAGGCATTGATTGTTGGCGTTCCACGTGCACAAGATAAGCTCGTCATCCAATCTTTCCAGCCTGTATGCTTCATTACCCAGTTTTTCCCTAGCTCTAACCAGGTCTTCTTAATTGGGGGCCAACTTACCCTAGCCTTCTCGTGAACCAATAGCCTCCAATTTTCTGCACACTAGGTCGCTAACCTTGAACTCCTAGTATCGGACCTTTTAATCATAATACTGGGCGACTTAATGTTGGTATGCAGTAACCCGAGTAGTAGTGAGGTCTCTAATTTCCTCAATTGTGTCACGCTTGCCTATAGCAATGGGTCATTCATGGTGGCATCAAAACTTTGAGTCCAGATATTGGGGAGTTCGAGTTCAATAGGGAGGACAGCTTCTAATACAAAAGCCAAATGGAAAGGGGTCTCCCCCATCGAAGTGCGGTGCGTAGTCCTGTACTCCCATAAGATATTAGGCAGCTCATCGGCCCAAGCGCCATGAGATTGATCTATACGCTTCTTAAGGCTATCTAAGATGACCCGATTGGTCACCTCGACCTATCTATTTGATTAGGGGTGGGCAACCAAAGTGAAGTGTATGGTGATGTAGTGCTTAGCGTAGAAATCCCTGAACTTAAGGTTATCAAATTGTAGGCTGTTGTCCGTGATCAGTGTACGGGGGACTCCAAACTGGGAGAGAATGTTTTTTTTTGACAAATGACTCTATACTCCTCTCTATGATTCTGGCCACGGCTTTGGCTTCTACCCACTTCGTAAAGTAATCTACGGTGACAATTATGAATTGCCATCCTCCTAATGCTTTCAGGGAGGCGTCAAGGATATCAATCCCTTATTAGGCGAACGGCTATAGGCTCGTTAGGGGTTGCAGTGCGGTGCTAGGTACACGACTGATTAGGGCGTACTTCTGGCACTGCGGGCACATCTGGGCTACAACCTTTGCATCCTGCCTCATGGTAGGCTAATAATATTCGAGCCGTAGCGCTTGAAGGTACAGGGCTTGGGACTGGATATGATTGCTGCACACTTCGGTGTGCAGCTCTTCCATGACGTGCAGCCGTTCCCTTTTTCGGAGACATCGAAGCAGGGAGAGGCTAATTCCCCTACGGTATAGGACGCCGTCGATCAGTATATAATTAGTGCTGCCATGGTTAGTTTTAGAATTTCAGCCGGGCTTAGAGCTATGCTTTTTTCCGATAGGTACTCTATGAAGATCTTGCTATCCTTCATCCTGGGCTTCCATATGCCAGTGGAGGCTAACTTGGATAACCAGTCGGCTACTGAATTTTCCATTCGAGGGATTTTCTCGATGTCCCAAGAGGGAAAGTTCGCTAGGAGCCCTCTTGCTTTCTTTAAGTACTTAGCCATGGTGCTATCCCTGGCCTCATATTTACCCCGGACCTACTGTACAACAAGCATGGAGTTTGAGAATATCCACAGCTGCTTCGCCTTGATCTCCTTGGCCAGCTTTAAGCCGACGATAAGTGCCTTGTATTCGGATTCATTGTTGCTGGAATCAAACCCAAACTTAAGGGTGTAACAAATGGTGACCTTACACGGGCTGATCAGTACAAGGCCTACACTACTACCTCCAGTAGTGGATAATCCATCGACGTAGAGAGTCCATACCGGTTTGTCGTCGCCCAGCGGTATATCTATATTCTAATACGAAGTCGGCCAGGACCTATGCCTTGTAGGCTGTTCATGGCTAGTATTAGACTCCGAATGCGCTTAGTTCCATTGTGTACTTCATCATCTGTCTGGACGCATTAGGTTTCTACAGCATAGTGAGCAATGGTTGGTCTGTGAGTACAATCACTTAGTGCGCCTAGACGTAGGGCCTTATCTGTCTGGTAGTAATGACGACGGTCGGCACAAATTTTTTTACCCAAGTGTACCTGACCTTAAGTTGATGAAGTATGTGGCTAACATAATATATTGGCTTATGTTCTCTTTCGTTTGCTCTGACCAAAACAGAAGAGAGAGCTTGATCGCTAACAGCCAAGTACAAAAATAGATCCTCCCCTTGGACAGGCTTGGAGAGGATCGGTGCATGAGCGAGGAAGTCTTAGAGCTACTGAAAGGCAGTGGTGTACCCCAAAGTCCATTCAAAACCCTTGGGATTTTGAAGAACTTAATGCATCTATTAATGCTCTTCGAAATGAATCTGCTTAGGGTAGCCATCATGCCAATGAGCTTTTGTACATCTCGAACTGAAGTTGGAGGCTTCATTCCTTTGATCGTTGTGATCTTCTCGGGGTTAGCCTCAATACCTCTTTGCGTGATCAGAAATCCGAGGAACTTTCCACAGTCGACGTCGAAGACGTACTTCTGGGGGTTCAACTTTGTGTCATGCGTGCACATTTAGTCGAAGGCTTCCTGGAGATCCTTGACATGATTGATCAACTTCTGGCTCTTGACAATCATGTCATCGATATACACTTCCATATTGCACCCGATCTGGGGCTTGAACAATTTCGTCACCATCTGCTGGTATGTAGCCCCGGTGTTTTTCAATTCGAATGGCATTACATTATAGTAGTATATGCTGTAGTTGGTGACGAAGGAGGTATGAACCTCATCCTTCAGGTCCATTTTGATCTAGTTGTATCCCGAGAAGGCGTCCATAAAGCTTAGTAGGGAGTGTCCTGACGTAGAATCGATAAGCTGGTCGATTCTAGGGAGGGGAAAATAATCTTTGGGGTAGGCTTTGTTGAGGTCGGTATAATCAACACACATGCGCCACTTCCCATTCTTCTTTTTCACTAGTACCACGTTTTCTAGCCATGTCAGGTACTTTTCTTCCCTTACAAAGCCAGCTTTGAGCAGCTTTTGCACTTCCTCATCGATTGCAGCCTACTATTCTAGGGTGAAATGCCTCTTTTTTTGTTTAACAGGCCACGTTGTAGTGTTGATTTTGAGGCTGTGGGTAGCTAGGTCGAGGGAAATTCTAAGCATGTCGAACGCTGACCAGGCAAACTTATCCGAATTTGCCTGTAGGAGGGCAATGATTTCATCCTTCACTTTGGTTGGGGTCTCAATCCCGACTTTTGTTGTTTGGTCGGTAGAGTTGCTAATCTGAACATCTTCGGTTTTTTCTCCAAGCTCACCCCTCTTAGCCGGTCTCTCCTGCAGGTCCATCTCTAGGGTAAAAACGCCATTACCTTTAGTTACCTTGACATATAGCTCTCGCGAGAGCTTCTGATCGCACCTGTATACTCTCACCTCCGTGGGCATTAGGAATTTAGCCTTTAGATGTAAAGAGGATGTGATCATCCCAAATGCGTTTAGACTTGGTCTTCCCAATAGCACATATAAGGGGAGAGACAAATAATCACAACGAACTCCACAGGTCATTGTGCCATGTGGTCATCATTGCTAAGTTCTATGTCCAACATAATGATGCCCATGGCTTGAACCATGCTGCTATTGAAGCTGATCAGATTGTAGTGGTGTGGCTTCATCTTTACTGGCAGCTTTTTCCTCATCCTATTGTATGTGTGGAGGAAGAGTATATCGGTGGAGCCACCAGTGTCTACCATGATTTTCAGGATCTCAAGATCCTTGCCCCAATCACCAAAGCATCTTGGTAAGGAGTGTCGACCTCTTCAAGGTCAGCATTGAAGAAGGAGATGGAAGTGTTTAACTTCTATCTCTTCTCCTTAACTACTAGTACCTCTGATTGGGTGTCAACCAAGCTACTAATGCTCGACCAGTTCCTAGGGTGCGGGCCCCCCATAATTACATTTATGATGCCATTGCGGGCGTGATCATTGCAATGGTCGTTATTCTGCTTCGCTTGGGCATCCTTAATCCATCGCCTTCGAGGTGTCCTGTCGGTGTTATCGTTGAAATGGTTGTCATTCCAGTGATGTGCCACATATTCATTGAAGAAGCTACGTTAAATGGCCTATTTGACGACATTCTTCAATTGGAAGCACTCTTTAGTTGTATGGCTGTAATCGTCATGGAACCAACAATATTTGTCAAAGTTCCAGCGATTGGGGTTTCCCTGCATTTTCTGCAGCCTCTGCAATAAGTTTCAGTGCTTCACTTTAGAATAAACCTGAGCTATAGGTCTATTCAGAGGCACGTATTGGCTGTAAATGGGAAGGAGGAAAGGGCTACACTCTGCTTGGCATTTCTTCTTCCCAAAGCTTTCCCCCTTTGGCTTACTCGGCATCCTTTTGCCAAGGCTATCTTTAATGGACAATTTCTCCCTGTCTTGCTTTCCACCTGACCTTTCTCGGTCGGCATCACGCCTGGTCTGAATGTTATCTTCCTGGTCAATGTACTTTTGAGCTTTATTCTAGAAGTTGGCCAGGGTCTTTAGCTTGCTCTTTACAAGTGATCGAAAGAAATTTTACGAAGGTCTAATGCCGAGCTATGTGGTATGGACAATGACTTCCTTGTCCAACTGAGGGATCTTGACCACAGCATTATTGAATCGGGTTACGTAATTGTGCAAGGACTTACTTTCACCCTGTCTTACCAGGTACAAGGACAAAGTTTCCTTGGACGGGGGCTTACTAGCTTTGAAATGGAGGCTGAACTTCCTGGCTAGCTCATCGAAGGAGCTAATCGAATTGATGGGGAAGTGGTTAAACCATGTCCGTGCTGCCTTCCTTAGCATGCCTGGGAAGGCTTTGCATAATATGGTATCTCCGTAACTGTGAAGGTTCATAAGGGTATGGAAGTGGAGGAGATGGTCATCGGAGTCACCCGTGCCATCATACTAGTCTAGGGACTGAAGTTTACCGTTGGGGGACAGTATTTCGTCTTGGACACCCCTGGTGAAGGGGGTCTTACTACTGGCAACCAGCCCGGTGTCATCAGCAAGCTTACTCCCCTACTACTTGGAGAGCTACCTTACCATTGCATGGAGCTCATTTAAGTCGATGTCGTCTGCCGGGTGAGCTCGTTGTACAGCTGAATGAGCCTGAACTCCTTACGAGTCGACTTCCTGCTCATTGCCAGCCAGAGCTTGATTGCGGGTAGTCGCAAACCTTGCTGGCTGTTGTCGCAGTGGCGGATCGGGATGTTGATTCCTTCCAGTCATCAACTGCTGCTGCTACTAGATGTTACCTCACCTAGTACGGGCATCTAAAGCTTTAAGGTGGTGAATTTATTCGCTATGGTGCTCTACTTCGTCTAGACGAACTTAGAGCTCCCTATTCTATTCAGCATATTACTCAACCAGGTGCTTCGCGTACTCCAGGCATTCTTCCAGCACAGCTCTTAAGAGGGGCTGGTTACCTGTTCAACAACTATTGATTTCCTTGCTTGTCACCCTGAGACATGATGTGGAAAGGCTTAACGTGGGTTATGTGTTTGGTGTGTTTAGGATTTCGAGTGTAGGAATTCTCTTTCCCACAGACGGCGCTAAATGTCATTCCTTAGTTTTTGCCGGTAGTAGATTAAGGTTTGCATGTACTAGGCTTGCAAAACAATGTACGGTGAAGGGATACCGAAGGGTTGTCTAGCATGGCCACTTCGATGCTAAAGTTAGCAATAGGCTTTTTGTGGAATAGAATACTCAATATGCAAACTTAGAATGCAAAGTTTCTAGAGAGAGTTACCGTTAAGTAGATGTATGGTATTTATAACGGAGTAGAGCTAACTATTGGAGATTAGTTGGCGGAAGAGATCTTCTCTTGCAAACGTGGGAGGGTAGAACTGTCGTGTCAGACGTATCCCTAATATTTAGAACGTGGCTATTTTATCCTTATTTTATAGTTTATAGTTGTTACAGTTCTTCATAGGTCTGGACTATTAAGGGACAGGCTTAGGGCATACAGAGGCGAGCCTAGGGATATAAGGTTTGGTAGATTTGATCAAGCTTGAGAGGTCCATATCCAGAGTAACCTGTTAACACTATTCCTTCCATAGCGTTTTCTTGTTAGGACAACACAATACAAGAGTGATAATATTGCACAGCTTAGAGTATAACACAAAACAACACAACTCGCTCATATCCTAGTACAGGACATTTCGGAATTCAGAGGATTGGAAGGTTACTTTTTGTGATTTTAGAAGCCCCAGGTTTTGTCAAGTGACGAGATTTTTGCTCCACCTATTAGACAATATAAATTTTAAAGTTTCGTTATGTCCCTTAAGGGACTTTTAATCCAACACCATTACCAATTTGCAAAACAAACATGTTACAAGATAAATAGTGAATTATCTTAAATTTTGTAAATCAAGCGCCATCTTTTTCCTTACTCCAAGTTACAAAATCGTTACATTTTATACTTGTATTTTCAAATAAAATTTTGACGTAATATATGTATATATATAATATGCTAATATTAAAATTTTATGGACATAATTTTTTCAAAACAATCAAACACACGAAAATATGTCATTTTTTAGGAAAATATTCTTAAGATGAGACATTTTTTAGTAATAAGTGTCTTTCTTTGAACTAAATGGGATCTTAAAAGGGTTAGTTAAAGTTTAAGGTTATTTTGAGGCAAAACAAAAGGGAATTCATCTACCCTCCATATCCTTTTTATACCTATTAATTACAAGTAGTTTTATAGTTAATTAGAGTTAATTATAGAAAACATACATGTGTTTTCACCATTTGTCAATTGACATACCTATTATTTTTACACTTTGCAAAACTTTATTTAATTAAAAAAAGCACATAAAACGCATGGTGATGAAAAAGAAAAATAAAAGAAGATTTGACTTAAAAGCAGGAAGAGGGATTGGTTTTTTAGGCTTTTCTTTTTAACCTTAACATATTGGACACTAACTAATGTTTTAGAAAGATGATCTTAGGTATGAAAAGTAAAGAAGAACAATAACACGGATATACGAGATAAAGGAATGAGGAAGATATAGATACATTCTTCATAATTGTCTCAATTGATTATCTATACTAACCCATTAATTTTTATCTATCTTACGCACTCCTGATGTGTGTGCGATAACAAGTATTTTTGAGCTTAGGATATTTGAAGAATAAGAAAACCTTAGCCATGTAGAGTGAGATTTCAATTTGAAAGATATGTTGGATGGTTTTGGTTTTATCTATTAAATGTGGATTATTGAATTTATGTTAGTAAATGCGGATTTTTTTTAACCAAATATAGATGTGAAGTGATTAAAAATCCAGTTTCCAATTGAATGTGAAGGATTTAATGATAATTCAATTATTATCAATAATTTTTATGGGGGTTGAATCCATTACATCATGCATTTACTTAATAGTATAAATTTATGTTAATAACATATTTTTAAGTCCAAGCCTAGCCTAGCGAAAGACTCATGAGAAGTGAGTTCACCAATATCCCCCCTACCCTCTCAAGGTTGACTTGAGTAAAAGACTTCTAATCCCAGTAACACAACCTTTGATACATCTTAAGAATAAACCATTGTACCGTGCCTTAAAGCCTTAATTGGGAAAAGTTAAGTACAAGGCTCTAGAATCATCTCTATGCCTAGACCCTTCATGGGAATAACCATCGTCGAGGAGCATCACATCCAAGACGATAGACCTCAAGTTTCCTATTTATCGACCATCTATTTATACAAATCTCAAATCCTTTCTATATAGTAATGTTATTTTTATCTTTTAACTTGATTCGGTCTCTGATAGTAAGAATATTCTTTCTTTTAAGTTTAGATTTTATCATCTCTTACAAACTAATTTAGATATCAGAGTAATCGTATTGAAGTAACCTTCGATATCCACTTAGTTGTGTGTTTCCTTGTGCAGGATCATTCAAGTGAGCCATAAGTGCGTAAACCCATTTTATGATCTAGGCTCACCCAAAAACTACACTGATGAAGATGTGAGAAAGAAGTAATATAGATAATAGATGTATGATGTATACGGGCTGATACATTCCATACTTTCATGTCTTTCTCTGTCCTACTTGACTATAAATTCGCATGTATGGAATTTGGGGATCCAATTTCGAGAGTATATAACGTCCATAAAACTACCAACTTCCTAAAAGAAAATCAAGCAAAAACGATGTCCCAACGTCTTGGTACGGCAAAGTTGGTCGGAAGGTTCGAAGTGATAATTTGATCCAGCTGAAAGATTGTTTTCACATCCTTTAACCCGTGATTTGCGAGAAGCTCTGTCATAAACTTCCTTCCGAAGAATTATTAAGACGCAAAGTATGATCTTTTTCATGTCAAATATTAAATTAATAATGATAAATGATAAGTGGGTCGATAGTTTTTTCGAAAACCGATTGAGATGAACCAAATAAGATGGATCTGTTTGTCTTGTAATCGGTGCCACGTAAGTATTAGCTTTCGAAATTCCGATAAACATATCGGTACATGTACCATTTTTTATCGATAAATTTCTAGAGCATGTTCACTACTCATTTCATGATCATGCTTCATTTGATAACACCATTTCTTATAAATGTAGCGAAGAACTTATTTCGCTAGAAAATTGAAGGAAAGGAACATAGTATCATCGGTAGGATATGATCGGCAGAGTTAGGTCTTGCGTATAGTGTTTATGAACTTGCAAAATAAAATACAGCGTGGAATATGAGGTATTCTTTGGCCTAATTACTTTAATATTTAGGTTAGCAATAGTTCGAAGATAAGAGAGTAAGATACTGAGAGAACTAGTGATATAAGCCTTTTTAATTTTAGGCATAATTTGTATTTACCCTATAGAAAACAATTTGTAAAATTTATTACAATCAAAATTCTATTCATTATCAAATATTATCCTAATAATCTCAAAAGATTGCGAATACTAGCATATATAGTTCTAGGTGTAGATACCCATTTTTGTTGCTCTTTATTTTAATTTCAGTCTTCTTTTACTTTTGAGTTAGGTTTATAAAAAAATGAAAAAAATGAAAAAAAATTGAATTTGTATGTTTATAGAAAATATACATATGTTTTCACCACTTGTCAATCGACATATCTATTATTTTTATACTTTGCATAACTTTATTTAATTTAAAAAAGCACATAAAATGCATGGGGATGAAAAAGAAAAATAAAAGATGATTTGACTTAAAAGCTGGAAGAAGTATTGGTTTTTTAGGCTTTTCATTTCAACCTTAACATATTCACATGTCTATTTTTGGACACTAACTAACGATTTAGAAAGATGGTCTTATGTATGAAAAGTAAAGAAGAACAATAACGCGGACAAGCAAGGTAAAGGAAGGAGGAAGACATAGATACATTCTTTATAGTTGTCTCAATTGATTATCCATACTAACTCGCTAATTTTATTTATTTGACACACTTGTGATGTGTGAGCAATAACAAATATTTTTGTGCTTAGGATATTTGAAGAATAAGAAAACTTTAGTCATGTAGAATGAGATTTCAATTTGAAAGATATGTTGGATGGTTTTGGTTTTATCTATCAAATGTGGGATTATTGAATTTATGTTAGTAAATGCACATTGTTTTTTTAACCAAATATAGATATGAAGTGATTAAAAATGTAGTTTCCAATTGATTGTGAATGATTTAATTATAATTCAATTATTATTAATAATTTTTATGGGGGATGGAATCCATTACATCATGCATTTACTTAATGGTATAGATTTATGTTGATAACATATTTTTGAGTCTAGTCTAGCCTAGAGAAAGACCAACGACAAGCAAGCTCATCGATACCCTACTTGCCCTCTAAAGGGATACTTAAGCAAAAAACCTCTTGTCGAGTTTGATATTTTTCCAGTTTTGTAAATAAGTTTTCTTTAAACAGATCAATATTAAACCTTACCTTTTTAATACTGACCCTTAATTAAGATTTAAAAAAAATTGGTTTTTTTAGCTTTAAAACATTTTAGAGTCGCTATCTTATCGAAGTTGGGAAAAAAAGTTAAATTAGAACCACTTAGATGGATTGATTATAATTTAACTATTGATCTTTCGATAAAATCAAATTTTATAAACGATTTTAAGAACTAGAAAACTAAGTCAAGGGGTTAAGCTTTTTAAATTCTTATGGGTACCATTAACTTTCCAAATTTAGTCTTAATCTCTTAAAACCACCTCTCAAAACTATCCTATAAAACAAAATTCAATCATTGGTTAACGAATTAAATAATTTAAACTAAAATGGAAAATTACATTACCTCCGGAGGTGAGTACGTGATCAGACGGACGTAGTTCTTTTTCAAAAACATCAACAGGTTAATCTATTTTAAACTTGAAAAGTAGCTAAGTTTACGTCTTTAGCCATTTTGTTTATTTTGAAAATCTCTAAATGGGTCTTAAATTATGTTTATTTTTTGGAAAGTTCTAAGAGTGTCCTAATTTTGAAAAGGGGTTGGTTTATTTTTGTTTATTTGGAAAATGGTTTTTCTAAGTGCTAAAATGACTTTATTATTTATTTATTTTTATTTTCTATTTATTTTTATTTTTTATTATATTTTTTATTTTGATTACCACATAAAAGTACAAATGAAATCGAACTTTTTCTCTTTTCTTTTTCTTCTTCTTTTTTTCTTTTGTTTTCTTTTTCTTTTTTTTTTTCATTTTTTTTGTTACAATTAAATTCAATTTACAATAAATAAATAAAATAAAAATTACAAGACTAGAAACCAAAACAATATAGAGGCCAGATCGGGTTGAGTTAGACATGTGAGTCGAATCGAGCTTTGGTTGCGTTGGCACACAAATTCGGATTAGGTCTCTAGGTTAAACTCAGGTCTAGAGCAAGTTAAGAGAGAGAAGACAACATCGGGTCATGGGGGCTGGTTCGAGATGTTTTGATCACCAAATCAAGCAGGTGAAGGTTTTTTTATGAGTGTTGGATTGGAATATAGGGGGTTATGGAGGCTGTCGTGGTGTACGGCATTAGTTTAAGGTGGTTGAGCATAGAGCGGCTGACAATGGTGGTTAGGCGGACGCTACTGGATTAGCTGGGGGTGCAAAGGGAGTTGGGTTTGGGGTTTTAAGATGTGGCGAAGCTGGTGGTGAGATTAAATTGGAGTGTTGTGCGGTGGAGCTAGGTGATCGTAGTTAGGATTAGGATTTCACGATGGTTGGTGTGTTTGGGGAGTTAGGACACATGGCAGCGTATGGGCCTAGTGGTGTTAAAGAGTCTAGGCCTAGAAGGGTTTGGTTAGGATGGTAGTGTAGATTGATGGTGATCAAACAAAGAGAGAGATGTAGAGAGAGAGAGGGGAGGCCAATGGTGGACAGAGAGAAAGTGATCGAGGAAGAGAGAGAGAGATTTTCTAATGATTGTGTGTTCTTTCCGAGCTTGTTCTAGCTCTTTTTATACTATGTAGAGCTCGAATTAGCTAAGAAAGTGATCAAATGCTCTTTAATTCGAGGTTGACTTTGCTTAGATTTCAACCACCTTCAATGTGCGATTTGAGAAGGAGTTTTTGTGTAAGTATTTAGTCTAACACGATTATGAGAGCTTGTTCTTGCTATTCATGATCCATAGAAGCTTCAAAAAATTGATCCTAAGCTTCTAACTATGTTCAGTTAAGGAGGAGCATGAGTCATGGCGCCGATTTTTCAACTTTTTTAGATTCGAATTTGATTGAATAAATGAGCGAATTAAGATGAGTTCTTAGGTTCAAATCATAATATTCCATGCTTATTTTGTAATTTCACCATTAATTTGGTGAAATTACAGCAATAAAGGGCTTGAAATTAACGTTGAAGTTGACTAACTAAAGAGGAAAGTGCGAGATTTCTAGTGAAAGAGAAGGAAAATAGAGCAAAAAGAAAGAAAGTGGCGCTAACATAGTGCCACGTCAGTCGCGTCATCTAATGAGAAAGTTCCATGTGTCTTGAAAGACACGTGGCCGATGACGTGTCGCATACGTAGCTGACACATGTGTGACACATATCATGCAATGTGGTGATACGTGTCATGCTATGTGGTGATACGTGTCATGCTATGTAACGATAGGTGACTGTATGGTGTGCATATGTAGTAGTGCTTCATGTCCTATAGTGAATACGTAACGCAATGATATTCCAACATATGGCAATCTGTTATGTGTGTTTGTAAAAGAAAATTAAAAGGGCATTTTTATTCCTTTGGTAAGGTTTAAACCCAAGAAGTCAATTCTAATGCCATATCAAAGTGCTTAACTGTTAAGCCATTGGTATGTGCCTTATCTATATATGCAATCAAATTGCATATATAGACTAGGTCAGTTTAAGCTAGATTTAAATCTAAGCCTAAGCTCTACATCTCTTTCCTTTTGTTATCATTAAGGCTAAAAATAATGAAACTAAATTAAAAATTATATTTTATTAAACTATCTAAAAAATTTATTTATTTATTCATTTTCTTTTAATTTTCTAAATTTTTATTAAATTTTATATTTTTTGTATTTTTCTAAATTTCTTATTTTTTTGTACTTTTTCTAAATTAAGACCCTTTATCCTAATCTAAAAATTTTGAAAAAATAAAAGGCTGACAAAAATGACGTGTTTACAATTTCCCCTTTTTGTGGTAAAGTTTAAGTAAGACTTTACTACAAAAATAAAAGAAAATGACCTGAAGGTATATCCCGAACAAAGGAAAAATTTATTTCATATGCGGTGCCTAGTAAATGAGAAGACCCATTCCTTAGTTGTCGATGGAGGTAGCTGTACCAAGATCGTCTCTACTGAGTTAATAGAAAAGATGAAATTGCCTATCTACCTACACCCCCGACCTTATGGATTGAAGTAGTTTAAGGATAAGGGTATGGTCCATATGTATTGGCGAGCTCGGATAGCATTTAAGGTAGGACAGTATGGGGACGAAATTGATTTTGATGTGGTCCCAATGAATGCCATAAATTTACTTATTGGTTAACCATGGGAGTATGATCGAATAGTAATCAATGACGGCTTCCTCAATACTTACACTGTTCAAAAGGATGGGAAGAGTTATTGCTTAACTCTTATGAGCGTTGAGAAAATCTAGAGACACTCAGCACCAATGGTGAAGCGAAGAGGGAAGAGGAGTTTATTCAGCATCCAGGCCTATGCTCATCTCTTAACGTCAAGGATGACTTCCTTTCAAACCTGTGGTAATAATGGGAATCAGCATCCGATTACATCCAAGCCAAGGCAGACTTGTCCGAAGTCAAGACCGATCAATGTTTGCTGAGGCTGAGCTACAGCTAAAAGGACGAGAGGAAGAAAAATAACCACTTAGCAACATGTTTATCATCAACCGAGCAGCCGAGAGACTACGTTGCTGAAAGTGGGATTTGTTCGACATGGCATGGTATAGAGAGACTGGTGTTGACTAACCTTAAAACTCGACAATTGTGGATCGATCTCTTTGGTGTCTCAGCCAAGCCACACGAGACTTTAGGGACTCTTTCCCAAACCTGTACATCCAACTGTCGACCTTGTTCAGTTCAGATACTACTCCTTTTAGGACTTGTCGAGTGATTTCATGCCAACTTCCCTTGTAAAATGCACAATTTTATATTCTTGTACATGTTTTTCTTTATTATATTTATGGGCCTAATTCTTTAGGATTTAAAGCCTTGTATATTATTTACAATTTTGCCACTAGGGTTCAGGACTTGCTATAAATAGAAACATTTGTAAACATCAAAGAAGATGTTAATAGACAGAAAAGGGTATTCCTACGTTTTGGAATCTTTCGTTTTTTTCTTTAGCAAGGCTACTCTTGAGCTAGCATTGTCGGATTATCGAGTGTAGATCAAACTCTTTAATCTCTCCCGCGTTCTTATCGACCTTAACCTTAAGATTGCGGTAAACTCCTTCATTTAAACTGGTTAGTAAGTTGCATCTAATTCTCATTTGAATCCTGAGCGACATTTAGTGTTTGTAAGTTGTATCGAACCCTATTTTGAGCTCAAACCCCTGATAGTATTTATGCCTGGGTGCGTGATATCCATTCACATTCACCGTTAAAACCCACCATTTCACTTTTTGTCTGTCATACCCATTCGACCCATTCTAGGTTTTCAAGATCCGCTGCCATTTGTCCTGTATCATATCGACCCACTACTATTGTTTACGCATCAAACTATGATCTTTACTTCTTTTAAATGATGAAAGATTTAGATCATTGAGATCTTCACTTGAGTGAATTGTCTCCTCTGAGCCCTTTAAGCATGTTTTATCTTACTCATCCTTGGCTCTTTTCTCTTTGCACTACTTTTATTATTTAAGCTTACTAATATTTGATCGGTATTGGATGTTAGGTGTTGAAACCTTCTAAATATCAGGCCCATTGCCATTTCCAATTCTGTAATGCTCTTCTATAGTGTTACTACTTTTTCTTGTAGGTTTGAAAGTCTCCTTTCCAGGTTTGAATATTGAGACACTTGGAGAGTGGTGATTATGGGAAACAAAATCTACAACTGTTGGACCATTTGATGTACCGTTTTTTCTAGGGAAGTGATCTTATCATCGGCCATTTGAACCTGGCTGAAAAAATTCTTACTTGTTAGCAACTTTTCTTTTTCTTCTCTTTTTTGAAAGAACACTCTTCTTTTTTTTAAGAGAGAGAAAATGACTTATTAAAAAAAAAAGTGGAATACAAGGATAAGACTTATTTACAAATTGTGAGGAAGGAGTAGAAAAACATTTATAAGGGATCAGGAGTCTAAATATTTACAATCAATTATTGATAATCAATAGGTATTTTAGAGGTAACCTATAAGGTAAGTAATGCCAAGGATGTATAAAAGAAAAGATTGTAGTAGAAGGCATGGAGAAAAGGACTTGTAAAGACATCAAATATCTAAAAGCCTAAAGATACAACTCTGATGATGTTATTCAAACATAAATTAATAAATATTTATAGGCAAAGAGAAATCAATAATACAATATGAAGGCATGCAGATGTAGAGAGGGGAGTTGGCAAACTAACTATGACATAGCAAGAGAAGGATTTTTATTGCATCTTTGAAGTTTTCATTACAATATTAAAAAATTTATTACAAATGTTCTAAAGTTTTGGTCTTCTTTTTCTTGTGGTGTCTTGGCTCCTCTTCAATCTTCTTCCTCTTCTTTAGCTTAGCTGCCTCAATCCATCTAACAACCTATGAGATATCTTTAGCATAGAATTTTTGGAAAGCTTTGACCCAATAATAAGTAGCAACATCTTTAGGGAGTTTAATGACAACAGCAAGTGCATCAATATGATTCATTTTCTGGGTGTCTTTCATATGAAGGAAGTTAAGTTTATGGCTCTAAGTATGGCTGATAAACAAAACCATAAGTAAGGCCATATTGGTCTTTAATTCTCTATGCTTCTCTTCTCGGAGACAACTGAACGATCTGGCTTGTACTACTAATAGTATTGGGATAGAAGATTTCCCTTTTAAAAATTGGGTCACTAGCTCTGCAATCCTATGATGTATGTGAAATATCCCATTAGGAAATAAAACAGTCCCAAATGCTGCTGAGATATAGGAGTTGATCCTATGTTGCTGCCAATCTTCAATGCTAACATAAAAGAGTTTTTGGTTGTAGCTAAACGGGTTCGCGTACTAAGTAAAATGATTGTTCACCCTAATGATTCTCCTATGGGGATCTACCCATATTTTACATATTTCAAATTCATGGAGGTCCAAAAGTTTTTAGAAGATCTATGCAGGGTTAGCCATGATATTTAGGACATATCTTCCATTTCCAACAAAGGGGACTCCTAACAAAAAGGAGTATTCTTCAATGGTTGGGCTCAATTGGCATGAGCCAAAATGAAAAGACTAACTCTGAGGGTCCCAAAAGTGGACCAAAGCCTGTACCATGGTGATATTAGTTTGAACTTTGAGTAATGAGAGAATGGGTTTGATATTGCCTTCAATGACTTTCTGTTGATCTGGGTTGAAAAATCGAAACCATCTTTTAAGTATTCCCTTAGACTCTAGAGGCTCGTGAATATAGACTTATTTGAAAATAGCCAATGTAAGAGAAGACCTAACCATTTTCTACAAAGAGGACAAAAAAAAAAAAAAAAAACTACATCAAAACTATCCTATTGATATTCTAAAGAAAAGAAAACATTTACAGGGAAAAGATTAAGAAACTTCATAGTTAATTTTTTTATGTATATCTTTTTTTTTTTTTTTTTGTCTTGCAACATCGTGTCAATTTACCAATTTTGGGAAAAGGGTTTGTGAGTATAATTAGGTAAGTTCTAAAGATCCTTAAGCTTTATAACCTTACTTATTTTTAGAAAACACTTCCATTGGTTACATCAAGTTTAAGTAGGGGTGGCCTAATCAACTTAGAGAAATGGTTACATTACAGCACTCAGAGCTTACATAATAGTCCCTTCAGTCCTAGGATCCTAATACGGTCCGAGTTTGATTGTTTCTATCATACATTTATGGTGCAGACAGTAAATTTCCCTGCCCTAACAATTTAAATTAAAGTTAACCCTGCAAAAATATTAGTACAACTATATAAAAAAATAAGAACAAATAAATAAATAAATTACATTTAGTAAGGTGATGTCAAAAAAATCAATTCCTAATTTGTAAAGTTAGATGGCTAACCCTCTTGACAGTCCCTAATGGAGTCACCAAGCTGTTAAGTATGATATTTTTCTGTTTTTGTAAATAAGTTTTCTCTAAACTAATCAATATTAAACCCCATCCATTTAATGCTAACCCTTGACTAAGGTTTAAAGAAAACTGATTCTTTTATTTTTGAAACATTTTAGAGTTGCTACCGGATTGGAGTCAGGAAAAAGAGTTAAATAACCACCAATTAGATAGATTGATTATAATTTAGTTATTGGTTTTTCAATAAAACCAAATTTTTTAAACGGTTTTGAGAACTAGAAAATCAAGTCTAAGGGTTAAATTTTTTAAATCCTTATAGGTACCATCTTCTTTTCAAATTTAGTCTTAATCCCTTTAAACCACTTTTCAAAATAATGCTATAAAATGAAATTCAATTATTTGTTAACGAATTGAATTATTTAAACTAAAATGGAAAAATAGTTTTTTTTTTTTTTGTTTTTTACATTGCCCTGGAGGCGAGTATGGAATCAAACGTACATAGTTCTTTCTCAAAAATATTAACAGATTGATTTATTTTAAACTTGAAATGTAGCTGAGTTTACATCTTTAGCTATTTCATTTATTTTGATAATCTCTAAAAGGGTCTTAAATTAAGTTTATTTTTGGAAAGTTCTAAGAGTGTTCCAATTTTGAAAAGGGGTTCGTTTATTTTTATTTATTTGGAAAAGGGTTTTTCTAAGTGACAAAATGACTTTATTATTTATTTATTCTTATTTTCTATTTATTATTATTTTTGTTTATTATATTTTTTATTTTAATTATGACATAAAAGTAAAAATAAAAATAAATTTTTTCTCTTTTCTTTTTCTTTTGTTTTTTTTTTTAATTTTTCTTTTTCATTTATTTGTTACAATTAAATTCAATTTACAATAAATAAATAAATAAATAATTTACAAAACAAGAAACCAAAACAATAAAAAGGCCGGATTGGGTTAAGGTTGGATGCGCGGGTCGGATCAGGCTTCGATTGGGTTGGCATGCGAATCTAAATCTAGTATCTAAGTCGAACTCGAGTTTGGAACAGGTTGAAAGAGAGAAGAGATCAACGGCTCGTAGGGGATGGTTCGAGGTATTATGATCACTAAATCGAGTAGGTGAGGGCTTTTTCATGAGTGTTGGATTGGAATATGGGGGTGGGTAAGGAGGTTGTCGAGGTGTATGGTATTGATTTAAGGTGGTTGAGCGTAGAGCAGCCAACAGTGGTAGTTAGGCAAACACGATTGGACTAATCGGGGGTGCCAAGGGAGTTGGGTTTGGGGTTTTAGAACGTAGCAAACCTACTGGTGAGGTTGAATTGGAGTATTGTACGGTGGAGCTAGGTAGCTACGGTTAAGATTAAGGTTTTACAGTGGTTAGTGTGTTTAGGGAGTTAGGAGATACGGTAACATATGGGCTTGGTGGTGTTGGAGAGTCCAAGCTAAGGGGGGTTTAGTTAAGATGGTGGTATAGATCAATGGTGATTAAACAGAGAGAGAGATGTATAGAGAGAAGGGAGGCCGATAGTTAAGAGAGAGAAAGTGATTGGGGAAGAGAGAGAGTGATATTTTCTAATGATTGTGTGCCCTTTCTGAGCTCGTTCGAGCTCTTTTTATACCATGTAGAGCTCAAATTAGCTAGGAAAGTGATCAAATGCTCTTTAATTTGAGGTTGACTTTGCTTGGATTTCAACCACCTTCAATGCACGATTTGAGAAGGAGTTTCTACATAACTAGTTAGTCAAACATAATTATAAGAGCTTGTTCTTACCATTCCTGATTCGTAGAAGCTTCAAAAAACTAATCCTAAGCTTCTAGTTGTGTTTGGTCAAGGAGAAGCACGAGTCATAGTGCCAATTTTTCGACTTTTTTAGATTCGAATTTGACTGAGTAAATGAGTGAATTAGGATGAGTTCTCGGGCTCAAATCGCAATATTCCATTCCTATTTTGCAATTTCACCATTAATTTGGTGAAATTGCAGCAATAAAAGGCTTGAAATTAATGTTGAAGTTGACTGACTGGAGAGGAAAGCACGAGGTTTCTAGTGAAAGAGAAGTAAAATGGAGGCAAGAGAAAGAAAGTGGCGTTGATGTGGTGTCATGTTAACTGTGTCATCCAATAAGAAAGTGCCACGTATCTTAAAAGACATATAGCCGATGACGTATCACATACATGGTTAACACATGTCCGTATGGTATGTGTATGTGGCATTGCCATGTGTCCTACAGTGAACACGTAGCGCAATGATATTCCGACATGTGGTGATTTGTTATGTATGTTTGTGAAAAAAAAAAAAAAAACAAAAAGCATTTTTATGCCTTTAGTGAAGTTCAAACCTAAAACCTTTAAGTCAATTCTAATGTCATGTCTAAGTACTTAACCGTTAAGCCATTAGGCTATACCTTGTTTGTATATGTAACTAAATTATATATATGAACTAAGTTAGTCTGGGCTAAATTTAAATTTAAACCTAGGCACTACATCCCTCTCCTCTTATTATCATTAAGGTTTAAAAAAAACAATAAAACTAAATTAAAAATTCTATTATATTAAACTATCTAGAAATTTTATTTATTATTATTTTTTCTTCTAATTTTCTAAAATTTCCTTAAATTTTCCCTTTTTTGTATTTTTTTTTCTAATTTTTTTTTTGTACTTTTTCTAAATCAAGACCTCTTACCATATTCTAAAAATTTTAAAAAAATAAGAGGATGGCAACAATGGGGTATCAACACCTCTAATCCCAATGGCACAACCTCTAATACATCCTAAGAATAAAGGATTGTATGACGTCCTAAAGCCTTAATTAGGAAAAGACAGGTACAAGGCTCTAGAACCATCTCTATGTCTAGACGCTTGTAGGACTAACCATTGTCAAGGAGCATCACACCCAAGATAGTAGACTTTAAGTCTCCCACTTATCAGCCATCCATCAATACAAATCCCAAATCCTTTCTATATAGTAATGCTATCTTGATATCTTAACTTGGTTTGGTCTTCGGTAGTAAGAATACTATTTCTTTTAAGTTTGGGCTTTATCGTCTCTTATAAACTAATTTAGGCATCGAATTAGTCATGTTAGAGCAACCTTCGATGCCCACTTAATTGTGTGTTTCCTTGTACAAAATTATTCAAGTGAACCATAGATCCGTAAGCCTAGTTTATGATCTAGGTTCACCCAAAAACTACACCGATGGAGATATAAGAACGATAATATAGATAATATATGTGTGATGTATACGGGCTCATACATTCCATACTTTCATGACTTTTCTCTGTCCTACTTGACTATAAATTTCCATGTATGGAATTTGGTGATCCAATTTCGAGAATATATAACGTCCATAAAACTACCAACTTCCTAAAAGAAAATCAAGCAAAAACGATGTCCCAACATCTTGGTACGGCAAAGTTGGTCGGAAGGTTCGAAGTGATAATTTGATCCAGTTGAAAGATTGTTTTCACATCCTTTAACCCGTGATTTGCGAGAAGCCTTGTCATAAACTTTCTTCCGAAATATTATTAAGACGCAAAGTATGATCTTTTCCATGTCAAATATTCAATTAATAATGAGAAATGATATGTGGGCCGATAGTTTTTTCGAAAAGTTGAAAACCGATTGAGATGAACCAAATAAAATGGATCTGTTATGTCTTGTAATCGGTGCCACGTAGGTATTAGCTTTTGAAATTCCGATATAAATGTCGTTACATATATAATTTTTTATCGATAAATTTCTAGAGCATGTTCACTACTCATTTCATGATCATGCTTCATTTGATAACACCATTTCCTATAAATGTAGCGAGGAACTTATTTCGCTAAAAAATTGAAGGAAAGAAACATAGTACCATCGGTAGGATATGATCAGTAGAGTTTGGTCTTGCGCGTAGTATTTATGAGCCTGCAAAAGAAAGTTAAGTGAGGGGTATCGAGGTATTGTTTGATGTAATTACTTCAATATTTGAGTTAGCAATAGTTCAAAGATAAGAGAGTGAGATAATGAAAGAACTAGTGAGCTTTGTATATGCGGTGCGCACAAAGGAGTCAAGATATGTTACCATTGGAGTACTTTGGTTATTTATAGAGGGGCTTATGTAGATCTAGAAGCAGGTACTGCACGTTGGCATGCCCATTAAGAATGATAATGGGGATTGTGCTAATTGTCGTGTTTCGAGAATATAGGGACTCTAATGTTGACAGAGTCTTAGAAACTTATTGATTTAGCTTGTGATCGTTATAACCATCCTCGTGCAAGGTTGGGAGCTAGATGGTATCTAGTCCTTGTCTAGAAGCTCCTTAAGTAGGTCAATCATGAGGTAAGTAGGTCGTTCATTGGGGAAACACGTTGGTCTTAGGCTCCAATAGGTTGATCCAAGGTCTAAAAGGTATATGTGTAAGGGACCTATGTCCAAAATCTCATATCAATATTTATATAACCCCACCCTTGTAGGAGTCTCGTTGCCAATAAGGCAGCAAGGAGATTCGAAAGTCGAATGGGTTCCTTAGGTATATAGTCAAGCCAACCTTAGATGCTAGAGCTTTAATCTTATTGATGAAGTGATTGGTGCATGAAGAGCAACAAGAGTATATGTTAAGCCAGCATGAGTGGAGTGACTAGACTAAGTTAGCTTGACGCCATCCTAATGAGGATAGCAATAGAGCCATTGTGTTAGGGATCAAGATCTGTCTTAGAATGGCTGTCCATGCATATTGAGCTGTTTAGGCGTTACTTGACCCGAGGCAACCACAAAGTGGGGCTATAAAGGTCAAGTGTTGAGCTCTTTGAATAAGGTAGGGAGCCATCCTGAGAAAGTGTAAACCTATGCATTAGAGGTAACGCATGACCGTACTCGTGCTAGTAGAGGTCATGCCCCTCAATCCAACTTTAGTCCTCCAAGCTAGATGGGAAGTTGCCTCTTTCAAACTACCTAACAAGTAAGATGTTTTGTAATGTACTTAATATGAGTCAACAATTGTCATATTACAATAGTTACACATGTAGTTAAAGCTATCTTATCGAGAAATTCCTAGCCATTTAATTCAAACAAATGCCATGTAAAAAGATCTCAAAAGTAGGTAATTGTTCCAATTTGGTTTTCGATAACCGTTGGTTGATTTTCTTTAGGAAGAAAGCCTATAAATACTAGAGGTAGGCACTTTTCACACTTTACGCACTTCTTACTCATAATCTCTTTGCAAAATTACTCACTTTGCGAAATCTCTCTCTCCCCAACTTTCTTCTACACACTTTTTACTCAAAGCAAGATATCAAACTTTGGCAACTCAGGTAACAAAGAACTCACCTCATATGAATCTAAGGTAGAGAAGGAGTCTGCTCCCCTTACGATGACGGCATGGGAGATTTCAATAGCACTAGCATAGATGGAGGAGGATTCCTTAGGGGATTTAGAGGTTGAAATTGATAGAGTGGCACTTATCATCACCTTTGTTGCGTCATGTATCCCCCTGATGGGGATGGTGAAAAGGAAATGGTGGACTCGTTCAATGCTCCAAAAACCAATCCTAGACCAAACGGCTGCACAAGTGTTCTTACGTCATCAGATGTAATTGTTGCTTAAGGAACTTCTTTATCGAAAGTTCAAGTGGCATGGCACTTTAAGTTCCTACTGTTGAGGAGAGGGTTACCCTTTTGTCTAGGAGACGCTTCTATGTATAGGAGAAGTGTTTTGAGTACGAGATGCACCTTCCATTTACCGAGTTGGTGAAGGAACTCTTTAATTATCACTAAGTCTGTCCCGCTTAGATTATTCCTAATGGGTGGAGGATTCTCAAGACATTCTAAGCCTTATGCAAGTACCTAATAGTACAAGTAAATCTACAACTATTTAGGTGTTATTATTTATGGAAGACTAGTGATAAGTGGATGTAAGTTCAGAACCACCCTAAGAGGAAACTATTTAAAGGCTTAGATTCGTCCGTTAAGTTATGGAAGGATAGATTCATGGTCATGGAGCTATCTAAGAAGGTTTATTTTTGGACGCATTAGACTCTATCGATCCACATCGACCCAATAAAAAATCTCGGTGCAACCAACACTGAGGCAATGATGGAGATCGATGCCTTTATGGCCTTAAGACACTAGGAGTCGATCCCATCTTAAGATATAGTGTAGAAATATTTTTCCAAGTCAGTTTCTAAGTTATTTCCTAGAATGGTGAAAGCCATGATAAAGAAATGGGGGGAGGTATTGATTCGAAACTTGATGTGTTTGGACCTTATGTCGTGCCAATGTGGGCTTGTTGGAAGTTGCTCCTTGGCTGTCATTATTGAGGAATAAGGATTCTTCCTTAGCCGTACTAGACATGGTTGAGTTCATAAGGGTTTATTGTTGCTTACTGTTATACTGACTTGTTTGTATTTTTCGCAAGTGAAAAACTAGCTCATTCTAGAGAAGTGCCCCAACTTAGGGGACTCAACCTCCTAAGATGTTAAGAGGTGAGTGTGAAGTTGAAAAGGTAGGTAACCTTGCAGAAGGTTAAGCCTACCAAACAAAAGTCTGTTGTTGCCGAAATAAGCCAGGTAGGGCCTGTAAGCCCTAAAGCCAAGCCAAATAACCGTAGGTTTGAGCTTAAAACCCAAGGTTTAGGACGATCGGCTAAGGGATCCGATCAAACCCAAATTATAAACTATTTAGCAAAATACTAGTAAAAATGACCCTGTAAACTTAAATTTAAGAAAATAAGTAGTAAAATAGGAGACTATAAAATTTTCAAATTTTAAGCATAATAACTGCTAATTACCGAAAATGTGAAAAGTGTAATATAATAACTAATAAATTATTAGAGATAGATTATATGTATACTAAAAATTTTAGAATGACCATAGATTAACGAAGAATGCACATTTCTTACCTTATCGGACTGGTGATTCAATGGAAAAGATGGCTAGACTGTATGTCCGAAAAATAATAAGGCTACATGGTGTTCCTGAGAGTATTGTTTCTGACCGAGATAGTCGGTTTGTATCCAAATTCTAGGAGAGCTTACATAGAGCTTTGGGTACAAAGTTGCAGTTTGGTACAGCCTATCACCCACAAACAGACGGGCAGTCTGAGCGAACAATTCAAACTTTAGAAGATATGCTACGAGCTTGTGTGTTGGATTTTGGACGTGATTGGGATAAATATTTACCGTTGATAGAATTTGCCTACAATAATAGTTATCATGCAACAATACAAATGGTGCCGTATGAAGCACTATATGGAAGGAAATGCAGATCGCCACTGTATTGGGATCATGAAGAGTATGCCATGATTGGACCAGACATGATCAATCAAACGAGTGAGAAGATTAAGATTGTGCGACAACGGATGAAGGAAGCTCAGGACCGTTATAAAAGTTGGGCTGATTTGAAGAGAAGACCATTGGAATTTGAAATGGATGATCATGTTTACATTGAAATAAGCCCATTCAAAGGACTCCGACGGTTTGGTTCAAGGGGAAAACTGAGCCCACGATACATTGGTCCATTTGAAGTGTTGGAGAAAGTTGCCAATGTATCGTACCGAGTGGCTTTACCTCCAAGTCTATCAGGCTATCATAATGTATTCCATGTATCCATGTTGAGAAGATTCATTAAGAACCCGAATGCAATAGTGGAAATAGAGCCAGTGGAGTTAACGAGAAATTTTCAACTGGTGAGACAACCCATAAAGATATTGGATAGCCGGGTTCAGAAGTTAAGGAACAGAGATATGGAGTACGTGAAGATTCAATGGAATGAAGGTCCAAACTTGGAGATGACTTAGGAACCAAAAGCCGCAATGATGGAGCAGTTTCCATGGATTTTCTAATTTCCAGGTTAGTAAAAGTATACAAATTATTGTATTTAGTCATTTAAGTATAAATTAGATGTACAGAAGTTTTGAGGACAAAACTTTCTTGAAGGGGGGTGGAATTGTATGTATACTAAAAATTATATGTATACTAAAAATTTTAGAATGACCAAAATAATATTTAGGAATGTTCACGTGTACCCCACATGCATTTACGTGTATATAAAAATACGCGTAATTAGAGAAATTGGCCGAAAACTAAGCAAATAATTAAAGAAAAATACAAAATAATTATAGAAAAATCAGAAAAAATCAGAAGAAGATAAGCTGTAATAAGATCAGGTCGTGACAAAAAAAGAAAAAAAATAACCAATAAGAATTGGACAAACAAAAAGCCAAAAATCAAGGAAATGGGGCAAAATCCTATCAAATTAATGCACATTAATTACTACAATTGTCTATAAATAAGGAAAAAATTTCCAGAAGTCATTTGGCCAGTTTGAGATCTGAGAAAAATCGAAACACTGAAAAAATCGAGAGAAAATCCAGAAAAAAAAAAAAAAGAAAACTGTGCAGATTAGGCAAGTGAACCAAAACCACTACCCACCACCACCTGGGACCAAACCACCACCACCACCACCACCCTACAATAGAACCACCGCCTGGACCGGCCGACAACATTGGACCGGGTTTGGACGGCCCAAAAGCTTCGAACCGGTTAGTCATTTATTCACCCGATTTTTGTATAATTTTGTAAAATTATTTATTTTGCCCAGAAAATTATGAAACTTGTTATTCTGAGGTTTTATTGTATGTAGATTTAGGGAAAAATATTGATTTAGTTTAATTATGTCTGGAAATATAGAGTCCTTAACAAATTGTTCAAAATCGAGCGTGATTAAACCGGAAAATAAATAGGCTTAGGGATGTAGTTTGGAGTTCAAATTTTTTCTGTAGGATGCTCATATGATGTATAACAGTGCTATGAAGCCATTTTTTTAAAATTAATTTTTGAAATTTTTAAGTTAATTTTTAGCCCTAAAATGATGGTAAAATTGGGTGATTTAGGGTTAATTAGGTGATTAGGATGTTAATTACTGATTTGGATCTTAATTAGATGTTTAGGGAAGTTAATCTCTGCAGTGGAACCCTAATCCTAGCCTTTAGGTACTAAGTATGGTTAATTAGGGAAATTAGGTAAGTAATATAATAAATTAGTAATATGTGAAAATGTAAATTAATAAATCTAAAAAAAATAAGGTTATTTAGATAATATTATAATAGAAATCAGAAAAATAATAAATTTGAAATGACATTTAATTTTAAGTAAATATCTCAAAATGTAAGATTTTAACACATCGGGAATAAATCCGATATCTCAATTAGGGTTAGCGTGTACCGAATAGTTTAAAATACCAAAATCACAAACCAATAGGATATTTGAATACCCGAGCATAATGTGATTAATATCACATTGGGATTCGAGCTTAATTACGACTTAGGAATTAAAACTAAAATCTAGTTTAAGAGCCGAACCCCGAAATAGAATACAACGAATCATTAATACGTTATAGGTATACATGAGGAAAATAAGTTATATTATGAATTAGAATAAGAATCCATAAAATATAAGTACTAAAAGAACCTATTTGTATTATAGGACACCCAGAAACAAATCAGCTCGCAACTAGAGGATCGAACGATCGAGCAAATTCAAGTAAGTTGGGTTACTGCTTATTGTAATAGAGTACTAGTTTTGTAGTACTCGGAGACTTAGGCTTGTATATGATTGTGATTGTAAATAGTTTGCACATGTGCTTGTAAATAGTTTGCACATGTGCTTGATGTATCTGAATTCGTGCTGGAATTTGTACTGTGAATGATTTTGTGACTGATTGAATTGGTATGAACTTGTTGAACACCCTAACCGAAATTTAATCTTAGTCGACCCTAATAACCAAAAATGTCATGCATTGCAACCCGTTAGGGGATCATAGGACTCTCCAACCAAATACCGACCCCTTCGAAAGGGATAGCGCAGGATTACAAAATGGTCCCTTCTTCATCCTCAGTCGAACTAAGTGACAGGAGAGGAGGTCGCGGCGAGGGTGAAGTCAATGGTTCGAAGGTAGTCGCGGGAGGAGCGAGGTCTCCATTACACAAGCCTGGGTTTGGTTGTGAGCTGCCGCATAACATGGAACTCCTCAACCTGGATTGGAGCGGGTGAAATTTCTCTGATTTCACAACGGACCGAACTACGTTGTGCGATGACACTTGATTGTTGCATTGCATGAAAATAATTGTTTGATAACCCTGTTTGTACTTGTATGCATTCATGAGTCTCCAATTCAACTTACTGGGTTGTAGTTGCTCATACCCTTATAGATCCTTTTGCAGGTTCTGATTTGTGAACACTTCAAGTACTATGCCGCCCTACAATTACCCAGAGGTTAGTCCGTTTGAAGCCAGGGGTGTGAGGATCAAGTTACTTAATATAATGTGTGACTAGAATGACCATGTAATTAAGAAGGAAAGACTAATAGTTATTATGTAATCTAGTGAACTATCGTGTTTGTGTAAAACTTCTTGGGAAGCTCTGTGAACTTATTTATAATTATCTATATTTTATAGAACTTTGTGATAATTATCATAATTGTAGTATAATTATTAATCGAACTGTTTACTTCAAAGCGAGGAGTCGTCGACGCCTTGTGTAGATTATCTCTATAGTAGGCACTGTGAGGCCAGTTACTATCATAGAATGGTTTACACGGCGGGACTGTTGTGACTTTGCGACTTCGGGGCGTAACAGGGCCATCAATTTTGGACGTCATCCCTTTAGCTGCCCTCGTCATAGAGCCTATCTCATTTACTCCTACTGCTCCCATAGTCCAACCATCACATGTATTGGCGCCATCTTCTTTTGTGACCAATGTTGCTAAGGAGACTCCAACAACTGCTGTAAAAGCCCAGCTAAGGTAGGAGTGGAAGGCACTAAAGGTGGCTAAGGCAAGCATGCGACCTCAAAAGAAGGTTCGCAAATTCACTGTATTAGAGGAAGGAAAAGCATTGGCAATGTGTGAAGGGTGAAGGTGGATAATCTTCCCCGAGCCCATCTGTACCGGGCTACTAAATAAATGAAGCAGAACCTCCAAGCCGAGTTAGAGGAATGTGCCCGGATAGGGTTATGCATAAGAAGTTTAAGGTTTTGTATATTTCTCAAGATAGTGAGCTTACTAAAAAGGATAAGCTTACAACCAGGTGGCTCTAAGGAAAGACACTGATCACAGTAGTCTGTTAAGGTTAGCATGATTTTATCCTATAGTGATCTTAACTACTAAGCTCTGATTGGGCTACCTTCAAGAAGGATTTTTAGACTAAGTTTATGGATGTCCCTAACATTTAAGGCTATTTATGCACTCTAACCCGTAAGGTAAGCTGTAATTTCATAAAACGTTCCAAACTTGATGGTATTTTTGTTTGTAGCATTTTACCATTAGGGTTACTAAGCTTTGTTAAGGTCCTCCCAAGGGATTGGGCTACCTTCAAGAAGGATTTTGAGACTAAGTTTGTGGACATCCCTAACATTGAAGGCTACTTATGCACTCTAACCTATGAGGTAAGCTATAGTCTCATAGAGTGTTTCGTACTTGATGTTATTTTTGTTTACAGCATTCTAACATTGATGGTATTTTCATTTTTACACTACAATGGGCTAATGCTCAAGTGGTTTGAGCACTTTGAAGATGCTTATGATAAGGTAATACGTGCTCATGTGGAGCTTCGAGACAAAAGGAAAAAAATGTATTGAAGCATACTTTTGTTATTGTTAAAAATATAAAAAGACTAACGAGAAATTTAAATTTATGTCACAACAAGCTAAGAGCATGGAAACCGACTTAGAGAGGATTCAATAAGAGGAAGGGGAGGCCTTAAGGAAAGCTACTAAGGAAAACGCTGAGCTCTGGAAGCAACTCGAAGAGGAGGAAAAGTCGAGGGCTATGCTTATGAAGGAATTGGAGGTAGAATAGCAAGCTTAAACTAAGCATGACGGGTGCAACCGAGAGGTAAGTGTGGAGGTTTCCAAAGTGAAGGTCGAGCTATCTCTAAAGGACAAAGAGTATGTCTCGATCTTGAACTTATCTATAAGCTTGGCCCAACAGAAAGGAGAGCTGGAGAGGAAGGTAAAGGAGTTGGAGAAGGAGGTTGGTGAGATGAAGGAATGTATCACCAGTTTAAAGAATAAGGAGGTCATCTCTTTGGTTTTCGAGGAGAAGATCCATACTGTCTTCTTC
Organism: Lumnitzera littorea; assembly: GCA_024138015.1. Lineage (NCBI taxonomy): Eukaryota > Viridiplantae > Streptophyta > Magnoliopsida > Myrtales > Combretaceae > Lumnitzera > Lumnitzera littorea. Next base: position 88,895,185 of record JAMXBB010000011.1, read on the forward strand.
AATTCAACGCAATAAAAGGATAAGTGAAAGGACATAGCCATGGAGACCAGCTAGGCCATTGGGGCTATGGTGTTGGAGGAGAACCCCACTTTGGGCTTAGAGTTTCTGAGCTTTCGGAATGGCCCTACCAATCGAGACTTAAGGGAGCTGCCAAAGCGGTCAATCTGCCTATGCAAGTCGTGACAGGGCGTATACTGCCTTTATTAGGTAAGTGTACTTATTAAGTAATAGTATAGAGGACTTCAAGAGTCTTGAGTTGTCGATCATACGAACACTAAACACTTACTCATCTGTACTAAATTACTCTAATTAATGATGGGTTGCAATATTGATGATAGTTCGAATAAAAATAAAGAAGTAAAAACTAATGAGAAATTAACTATGAATGAAATAATAAAACAAAACTAAGTAACTATAAATGAGGATATCTAGACTCTAATCACTAAGGGTATAACATCTAGTAGTCTAAGGTTTTTAATGAATTTCTTATTTTTATTAATCGAAGGCATTCGATTGCTAATTTATTAAGAATCACTTCTCTATTAAATTGTAATCCTAATTATATTTTACCCGAATTGCTTCTAAGATAGAACTCCTTAGATCAGCATTAAGAATGGGAATTCTACAAAACAAATTAGAAAAAAATTTCAATTTTGAAAGAAATCTACAACTTATTTTTATGCTTATAGCAAATCTCTTCAATTACAATGAATCTATTTATATCTTGGCCTCACTACTTCAATACATAAAATTAGATAATTAAGTTAAAACTCTAAAAATAACAACTTAATCTAAACAAAACATGTAATTGAATTAACATGAATAAGATAATTTCATTAAAATAAAACAATTATCGTATGCCACATTGTTACCTCAATGGTTCATGCGTCTAGATATCAACACTTTACGCTATAATCATGATAAAGATGAAAGCTTGCATAATAAAAATGAACTAGAGTGTTTCTATGACTAATTGTGGCTATCCTCTCTCCTCTCCCTCTTATACAAATGTCTCTTATCTATTTATAGTATCTGGGCAGAATAATCTCCAAATGGCAAGTGAATCAAAGTAAAATGTAAGTCTACGAGCAGGTACACAAGCGTAGTTGCTAGGTGTAAACTACTTCTTGCAATAATTCTTGAGAAATTATCTTAAAATTGACGATGAGGGGATTACGATTGGTCAATACGGCCGTGATAGGAGATTATGGTCATATTCTTATCCAAAAGACCTTTAGACTTCAATTGGAAATTACAATCCTTAGTTTTCATGATCAAGGAACATGACCATGAAGGGTAACCGTAATTATCATCTTTACTTTATTCTCAAATGAATTCTCTGTGACCCTTACTATCTCTGAATTATCCATCAAAATAAATGTTTTCTCTAAAAAATTACCTAAATTCTAATCTTTTTGTCTCATAACTTCATCCAAACTCTGAAATAAAAAATAACTTAAGTCAATAGCAATTTCAACAGAATTATATCAAAATATCTCAAAATATCAAAGAAAATAATAGAAAGGATGAGTGTAATTTTACATTCATCAAGTCATCTAATATGATGCTCCTGCACCTTCTCCTACCAAGGATAACCTTCAAGATGCCGCTCTTAGAGATAACCAGACGAAGGGATAAGGCAAATCTAAGCTCCTTGCTGCCGAAGGTAAGGACCAAGGGAAAGACGCTCTTCTTCCTCCTCCTCAGGCCTCTTCAGTTTAGGCTTCCATAGATCATCCTTCTCGGCATATCAAGACTCTAGACTTCTTGGATCTAACAGAGTTGGTTAATCTAAAGTGAAGCGCATAGGTGCTTCTTTTTCTTTTTATTATTTTTTCTATCTTTTGTAAAAGGTTGAGTGTATAGATTTGTTTTGTTCCTCGACTGGTATGGCAGCTTATCACTTGTATTGCTTACATGAAATGTAATGAAGGAATTCTTGCTCACTTTGGATCCTCTTATCGTTGTTCTCTTTATTTTATAGTCCTTTGTATATTTTATGGGGACTTGTTTAGAGCCTAAGTCACTTTGTTTGAGGAAGAGTTGGAGCTACTCTTCTATAGGACCGTTTAGCAGTGAATGGCTTAGGTCGCCTAGTGTTGGGAGGGAAGGGGGGGAAGGGGTTGCGGTGGGGTGAGGTAGGTTTAGGTGGAGAGGTAAGCTGGTAGTGCTCTAACGGGAATGGTCAAAGTTCTTCGATTATGTAAAGGAATACTTCATGCTATCAAAGTTACTTAAGGGGTCAAGTTAATGGTGTTCCAACTTATCCAAGCATGAAAAGGTGGTCATGAGCCCACATAAGGACTTGACCAATATATATTCATTCACCCATCATGGGTTGGGATTAAAGAACTAAAATAGTAACGATGCTTAAGTAAAATGTAGACAGAAAGTGCTTAAGGAATAAACTTTATTTCATTAATAATTGGTAAATACATGGAGCATAAATACATAAGTCATTCAAAATACAATCTAAGGTTATCAACATTCCAAGTTCATGGGATGAGCTTGCCTCAAGCCTTACAAGTTAGTATACTTCATTTCCTTATCTTTCCCTGACTTTGAGTAGGTCTTCCCAATTAGGGGCTAATTTCCTTAGCCCTTCGCGATAATTTGTAGCCTATAGTCATTAGTAGACCGGGTCTTTAACTTGAAGTCCTTATATCTAACCTTCTTATCATAATAACGAGCCACCTGTGTTGGTAGGTGGTTACATAAATTGTTGCTAAGTCTTGTACTTCTTTGATAGTATCGACACTAGTCTACAAGATGAAATTGTTCGCAAGTGCATCAAAGGAATGGGTTCTAATGTTAGGGAGTTTTGATTATATGGGTAGGACAACCTCTAAACCAAAAGTTAAGCGCAAAGGGGTTTCACTCGTTAATGTTCAATGTATGGTTCAATATTCCCATAGAATCTTTGAAAGCTCATCTACCCTATGCTCGGTCTACCTTCTTCTTGATGATCTCATAGATGATCCCATTGGTCACCTCAACTTAACCATTCGACTATGTGTGTAACAGATGTAAAGTGGGCATTGATGTGGTTTTTAACATCCTAAACTTTAGATTGTAGAACTCTCATCCATTATCCATTATGAGAGCATAAGGGACTATGAATCTGAAGAGGATGTTGTTGCAAACAAATGACTCCATGCTCCTTTCTATAATCTTGGCCATGGTCTTAAGCTCAACCCACTTAGTAAAGTAGTCGATAGCAACAATGCCAAAATTGCTGCCCTCCTGATGCTTTTAGGAATGCATCCAAGATGTAAATGCCCCATCGAGTAATAGGCCATAGAGTTAGAGGTTGGAACTAAGACCATATGTGACCAAGGCATGCTTATGGCATTGTGGACACTTATGTGCTAGTAACTTCATATCTTGCCTCATTGTCAATCAATAGTATTCGAGCTGTAAAAGTTATGGGATTGGATGTGATTGCTACATACATTAACATATAGTTCTTCCATAACATGTAGGCCTTCATCAGCACAAAGGCATCTCAAAAGTGAGAGGCTGACACCTCTATGGTAAAGGACACCGTCGATTAGATATAATTGGTGGCATGATACATTAACCTCTTAGCCTCCTTCTTGTCTAACGATACGCTATCGTGCTTTAAATACTCCTTTATGAGGTCCATCCAACTTGGCTTGGTAGGGGCTATGATGAGCTTTAGGACCTCAAATTTGTTTAGCCGATGCTCTTGTCAGTCAGCATTCAATGAAGATCTTCTTATCCTTTACCATAGGCTTTTGTATTCCTACTAAGACGAGTCTAAACAACCATTTTGTTGCCAAGTTCTCCATTCGGGAAATTTTGGTGATGTTTCATGAGGGGAACTCAACCAAGAAGGCTTTTGCTTTCTCCAAGTACCTCACTACAGATTATTTTCCAGTATTGTATTAATCCTCGAACCCATTGGATGATAAGCATGGAACTTAAGAAGACCTCTAAACGCTTAGCACTGACTTCTTTAGCTAATTTAAGACAAGCGATTAAAGCCTTGTATTTAGATGTTACTTGTATTGAAATCAAATTTGAGGGCATAGCACATTGTGGTCTTGTGTGGCTTAATGAATACTATTCTTGCACCTCCTTCACCTGGATAAGTTGTCAACATGGAGAGTCAACATCGGCTTATCTTCTCCTAATGGTGCTTCTTCCTCTCTTGTGTACTCCATGATGAAGTTGGCAAAGACTTGTACTTTATAGGCCACATGTGACTTATATTCAATTTTGTACTTGCGAAGCTCTAACATGTACTTCACCATCCGCCCATATACATTAGGCTTTTAGAGAACAATTCGTAGCGGTTCATCGATCAATACTATGACCTCATGCACCTGAAAATATAGGTGAAGCTGCTTTATTGAGATCACTACGGCCAAAGAGAACTTCTCAATTTTTGAGTATCTAACCTTGGGTCCTTCGAGAATATGGCTAATATGATACACGAACATGTGTTCCCTTCCTTCAGCTTTGATCAATACTGAGAACAACACCCGGCCACTGATGGTCAAGTAGAGGTATAAGTTTTCTCCTAGAATAAGCTTTGAAGAATAGTTGGATGCTTCAAGAATGCTTATAATTTTGTAAAGGCAGCTTGGCATTGAGGAGTCCATTCAATTCCTTTACAGTTCTTCATGATTTTGAACAACTTTGCACATCGATTTGGGCTTCAAGAAACAAATCTACTCAACGCAACTACTATGCCAATGAGCTTCTATACCTCTTTCACGATAATAGGGGTCTTCATGTCTCGTGTGGCACTAATCTTCTTTAGGTTGGCTTTAATGTTACGTTATGTAACCATGAAGCTAAGGAATTTGCCAAAGCCACCCCAAAGATGCATTTTTAAGGGTTGAGTTTCATATTGTATGTCATCATTCAATCAAAAGCCTTCTACAGATCCATAACATGGTTGTCGGGCTACTTGCTTTTGATAATCATGTCGTCAACATACACCTCCATATTTCGCTCAAACTTAGGCTTAAATAGGCTTGTCACCATTCACTTGTATGTTACCCCAGCGTTTTTGAGATAAAAAGGCATTACTATGTAGTAGTAAGTGTCAAAATCAATGATAAAAGAGGTGCAAACTTTGTCCTTTGGGTCCAACCCGATATAATTCTAACCCGAAAACGCATCCATCAAACTCACTAGTACATGGCCCAATGTGGAGTTCACCAATTGATTAATCTTAGGGAGGGGAAAACAGTCTTTTGGGTAGGCTTTGTTGAAGTCTATATAATCGACACATATGTGTCACTTCCCGTTCTTCTTTTTAACTAACACGACATTGGCTAGTCAAGTCGAATATTTCTCCTCCCATATGAAGCTAACCTTAAGTAACTTTTGTACTTCCTTTGCAATAGCAACCTGTTGCTCTAAGGTGAAAGGCCTCTTTTGCTACTTGACAAGCTAGATGTTCTCGTTAATCTTGAGACTATGGTTTACTAAGTTAGTCAATATATCAGACATGTCTCACGATGACCAAACAAACCTATCAGCATTAGATCGCAAGAGCTAGACGGTAGCTTCCTTCGGCTCAGTAAGTGTTGAGGTCCCAACCTTCATGATTTGGTCAGGACTACTGCCAATCTGCAGCTCCTCTCTTCCCTCTTGGCTCGCCCTTATAGTCGATTTCTCTTGAGGTCCAATCTTAGGCACGAAGATGCCGTCTCCTCTGACCACCTTCACATAAAGCTCCCTAAAGAGCTTCTAATCACATTGGCAAGTTCCCACCCCATTTGAAGTAAGGAATTTGGCTACAAGATGAAGGGACAATGTGATGACCTTAAACCTTCTCAAGGTTTATTAATAGGGCATCTTGATGAGAAATGTCCACTCCCTTGAGATCTTCATTAGAGAACGAGATAGAGTTATCCCATCTTTGCCTCTTTTTCCTTACAAACATAACTTCTGATGGGGCATTAGTCGAGTTAGTAGGGCTCGGTCAGCTCCTAAGGTAAAGTTCCCCTAACTATGATGTTGATGACACCGTTGGGGGCTCAATTATTATTACAGTCATTATCATCTTCTTCTCGAGCCTCTTCATTTCGTTGTCTCTAAGGAGCCCGTTCGCTATGATCATTGGCATTGATGACATATTCCTTGAAGAAATCTCTCTGGATTGCATCCTTTACAGCATTCTTCAATTGGAAACATTCATCCGTGGTGTGGCTATAGTCTTCGTAGAACTAATAATACTTGTTAGAGTTCCTACGATTAGGATTACCCCTCATTTTTGTTGGCTTATAAAGCTACCCCTACCATAACTTTCTAAGTAAACTTGGCCTGGAGGTCAATTTAAAGGCGTATGTTGTGAATCGCAAGGATAGGTGGCTAGCGCTTCTTATCCTTGGGGTTATCTCTATTAGTGCAATCAAACACCTTGTCACTAAGGCGATCCTTAATAGACCCTTTCTCTTTCTTTCCTCTTGACCTTTCTAGGTCAACTTCACACCTAGCACGGATGTTGTCTTCTTTGTCCATGTATTTTTGGGCCTTCTACCATAATTCAGCTAGGGTCTTAGGCTCGCTCTTATACATAGAGCAAAAAAAGTCGCCAAATAGTCGAATGCCGAGTTGGGCAATGAGAATAGCTATTCTCTTAACCAATTAAGGGATTTTGACTACAGTGTTATTGAACCATGCCACGAACTTATGAAGAGTTTCCACTTCCTTCTGTTAGATCAGCTATAAGGACAACATGTCCTTAGAAGTAGGCTTGCTTATTCGGAAGTGTAGACTAAAGCGACAAGCAAGCTCATCAAAGGATGAGATGGAGTTCTTAGGGAGGTAGTTGAACCACATCCGAGCTACCTTCCTTAGAGTACTCGATAAGGCTTTGCATGTAATGGAATTCCCATGACCATGAAGTTCATGAGGGTGTAAAAATAAGCAGGTGGTCATCTAAATCACCGTCCCATCATATTGGTCCAAGATGGACAACTTAAAATTAGCAGAAAGGATCTCTTCCTGAACCTCCCTAGTGAAAGGGATTTTATTGTTCACAACTTAGCCAGCACCCTTAATAGCCTTACTCTCCTCCTTCTCGAAGAGCCTCTTCACCATTTCGCAAAGCTCGTCTCCATCGATGTTATCAACTGCATGGCATCTACGAGTAATAAGTCGGGCAACAGCCTTATGAGAGTCAACCACTTATTCATTGCCTTTAAGGGAATGATCACTAATGGCCATAGATCGAACTTTTTGATTTTCTACAGGAGGGTTATAGTCGAGGTGCCCAATTCTTCTCTTAGTAGGGATGAAGATTTTGGTCACCTCAAGCATCTGCAAGGGAAGGAATCTTGCTATGCCTTTCCAACTCATCTAACTTATCCCTCAACTCCTTATTTTAGGCCTCCATCTCATTATTCTTCATTAAGAGCATCTCAAGAGTATTGTCGAGATGCTATAGTCAGCACTGGTTAATAGGGGGTTTGTCATCAATTGGGTTTTTGATTCTTAACATGATGAATTGAATGAGAAGGGTATGTTCAAGAAATTAGGGTAGTAGGAAAAACAAATGGAAGTGCAAGCTAGGTTCCTATAGATGGCACTAAATATCGTCAATAGGATTCGATTGGTAGAGTCAGTTGCGATTGGGCTTTGCGCATAGTGTTTATAGGCCTACAAAAGAAAGCATAATGTAGGGCGCTGGAGTATTATTCGGTATAACTACTTCGATACTTAAATTAGTAGTTCGAAGATAAGAAAGTAAGAGATCGAAAGAGCTAGTGAGCTTTGTGTATGTGGTGTGTGTAGGGGAGTCAAGATGTGTTACTATTAGAGTGCTTTAACTATTTATAAAAAGGGGTTGAAGCGAGTTTAGGAGTACTTACTACACATTGACATGCCCATTAAGTTTAGTAAGTAGGATAGTGTTAATCATTGTGTTCCAAGAATATAGGGACTTTATTATTGACCGAGTTTTAAAACCTTATTTATTTAGCTTGTAACCATCTTAATGTGAGGCCAAGGGCTAAATAGTATCTAGTCCTTATCTGGAAGCTCCTTAAACAGGTCTATCATGAGGAAAGGCAGATAGGTCATCAAGGAAACACGTTAGTTTTGGGCCTGAATAAGTTGGCCTAGGGTCTAAAGAGGTAGATATGAGTCCATGTCTAAAATCTCCTATCAATACATAGCATTACTTAAATTATTCATTCAATAAAAATTCATTCACCTAGTCCATGAGATTTATCGAATTATTGAAGAATAAAACAAATTATAGGACAAAAATTAAATTATTTAATAACTCCAATAGTATTTGATGGCTTACTAAATTAAATTATTAATCTAAATCTACATTGATTCTAAATATATATAGGGCTATAAGCTTGTCTAATTTTAAGCATAATCTGTATTTGCCCCGCAGAAAATAATTTGTAAAATTTATTACAATCAAAATTCTATTTATTATCAAATATTATCCTAATAATCTTAAAAGGTTGCAAATACATATATGTATATATATAGCTCTAGGTAATGATACAAGGTGATGGTGGAAATCCACAGCTAATGGTGGTGCCTAATAATCGTTAAAAATGATGATGATTTATTGGTATTATCCTAATGATTACTTGACTAACTCTATGACCTTTACCTTAAAACCACGAGTTGGTATAACATTTTTAAATTATTTTGATAATATTAGATAAGTTTAAAACTCTATTTATAGCGTAAATATGAAAAAATTAAATGCACAAAGGAAAAGACAAACTTTGGCTTATAAATGAGTCTTGTGGCAAAAAATATAATCGTTAAGATCATCCAACATAAATTATGGACTAACAGATATTATACTCATGATGCACGCACAAAAATTTAAAATAACACATTACTAACTCAAGTTATATATATAACTGATGATTTCAGAAAATTAAAAGATAAATACGAACAATTTTTAAAAATGCATGTAAAAGAAAAAGAGAAAAACAGCCACAAATTCGAGAGCAACATTCCGCCATTTTCATATGATAGGAAATGGTATTTTGTAGAAATAAATGCACTGCACGTGGTACAAAAATATTTTGAAACTTCAGTGTCGTGTTGAAGTAAGGAAAAAAAAAAAAAAGACAAGGCAGTAGAGAAATGCAAGTAGAAATCTATGAGAATTTTAAAAATATATATAATATACCAATGGATGTATAAATATTATTAATATTTAAGTACGTATTAATAAAAGAACGTATCTTTTAAAATTATATTTATAATGGTATTTATACGCCATTAATCAATTTATGAAATTTTTTTTTAAGATAAAAAATGAAAATAGGGATAGAAGAATAACCATCTTATGCATATGCATGATTTGTTCAAAAATGTGCACAACTAATCGGTAATGGTAACTGCTTTCTAAATATTCTATTCGAAATTGTCAACTCATAAGATTAGTTAGAGCTGCAAGTGATTTGATTAATATTTCCTTTGGAAAACATAAAAGACTTAAAATTGCAGGTAAGCTTCTGGGATTTATTTAATATATAGACATAGATATAGATATATACTTAGATATATGTCATGGTTAAAGTAATTTTGCATATTCGTATTATTAAATAGATGTGTAGGCCCATATTGGTAGCTCTATAGTAATTAAAAGAGAGATAGGACCAAGTTTATGGATAATTATTTATTTGTAGCATACTCAACTACACAAAAAGAGAGATATTAAACAAAGTGAGTTACCTAGCTATTTGCTAAAAGTCATCTAAAACCACATGCACTGTGGAAGAATATTCCGTTCGCGATAGCAAAAACCTAACGTGTAGCCCAGATTGTGTATTTGAATAGGCGGATATTTTTGGTTGAAGTTCCTTAATGTATGAACTGGACCTGACATTCTCTATCAAAGTGGAAGAACGGTAATAATAATAATTAATATAAACTAAATGAGTATGAAGAGTGGAAGGCCCTTGTCAACGCCTCAAGATTACACCTAAAATAATGGATCCAATACTGGCCATTTTGTTCCCAAAAAAAAAAAAAAAATTAGAATAAGATTAAATAAAATAAGTTATAACTTAACATCTCCTAAAAACTATTAAAATTATTGAAAAATCTCAAATTTGTAAAGTGTTCTACTTAGACTCAAAAAATGTTGACAACAAAAAATTTTCTTTTGATACAATATCAAATCAATATTCTATATTAATATACAAAATATATAATGATTTCTTAAAATTGATCTACTGCTTAATCAATTTGTATCAAATATAAACTAACTTGGTTAAAGAAATCTTCGTATCAAATAATAAATCAGCCTACAAAAATTATTACGAGTAGAGCACCCATACATGTCGAGTTGTCTTAAAGGAAATATTTTTTGAAGTCAATATTTTTTAAAAGATATAAATATAATACTATTGAAATTTTGAGATTTTTCTATAATTGTATTAGTTCTAAACGGTGTTGTCATAACATTAAAAATTTAAACAAAAATAATTACTAATAGTTACAGTAAAATAGAGTGAGAGCCACCATTAATTGGGATCATATGTTGTGGATATGACACCATGATTTGACATGGCAATTTCTTTATATATCTCTAGCCGTACGGTTTAAACCGCACCAAGAAAATGTCAACCCTCCACCATCAGACGATTATTATTATTTGAATCAAGAAGGAAAATACACGAAAGGGAATGAATAATGATGATAAGTAAAAAATCGATATTTATGTGCTTTGTACCACAGGCATAAGATATATTATTCATGCATTTCAAAAGAAAAATAAACAAATAAAAGTAAGACTAATTCAGTATTAGATCTTTAATTTTGTATGAAAAGATATCTGAATATATATTTTGAATATGTTAAGAAAGGTAGCGTACGTATTTGATTTTTATGGGTGAAGATGTTTATTCATTATGAAAAATCCATCACAGCTTTTAACCCATAATAATAATTTTATAAAGAATCTTATCACAAAATATATCGAATAATTATTCATTATTCAAATCTATAAATAGTTATTCAATCTCAAAATTATTTTTTTTTTACACAACTAGATCTGAACACTGGCCGAACCAACTTTGAATTACTGGTTCACTATCAAATCTAACTAATCTAGTACTTTATCTCTAACTTCGTCTACTAATCTTAGTTCATTTATATATCAAATTAATATATATCAATAATTCTTATTATTATAATATATAATTGGTCGTAACAATGTTATAGTCTCATATAAGAAAGTAGTATAAATTACATGTAATATTTAAGTTTAAATGGTTTTCTTATCCATTAGACTAGTTTTTTTAGTATGACTCTTTCTTTAGGTTTAAATTGTAGCATTTGATGCTCTCATTGAATTATATAATTTAGACTAATAATTTAGTTTTCTTTAATTAGATATTGTAATTGATAGTAGTTTGATATTAATAACAATTTGGTAATTAGTTTTATATTAGGTTTTATTTAAAATTATAAATAACTTTCATATGATTATTACAAAACTCATTAACTTGTTTTCAATAAAACCAAAGAATTTCTTTCAATTTTTTTTTTTTAAAGATTATCCTTGTCTTAAATAAAGGATAATAGGAGACTATCTTGTTCTCCAATAGATAAAGAGATTTTGATTTTCTTTATCGAATGTTCATTTTTTTCAAATTAATGAGTTACGCAAGACTTAACAATTTAGTACTCTTATCGAAGCCAATCTTACCAAAGGAGCAACCTAAAAAATGAGGGACTTAGAGAGAGGGTTGCCTGGAAAATGGCTACTTAGTGAAGCAAAATATATACTATCTAAAGCAAAAGCTATTTAGGGGTAAGCCAACGTGAGCGTTAACTTTTGAAAGAGGGTAATAACATTATAATTGCACATGAGGAAATGGCATGGACTATGTGTGATACTGTTCAAAGTATTCTCCTACCATTCAAGCTAGTTTTTTTTTTTTTATTGAACTATTCCATTAGGCTTGAGTTGTAATAAACAACCATCATATATAATAGATTTTTTTTCGGCATTTATTATCATATTACAACCTTAGCATAAAAAGAGTTAAATCTAGTTTATTCTATTAAAAAATTAGTACTCATCTCACTAAACTCTAACAATTTTGATTGTTGTAACATGTTTTGAATGATATTTTTTCATTTGTTGTATTGGAAATGTCTAATGGTATTGAAATTTTTCGGCAATTCTCGTATTAGTTTAGCAGCACACCAGATCGTTGCTAAATCCTAAAACTGTAGTTTTCATAACTCTAACAAAAAATGGATATTTAATGAAAAAGCATCTTAGTAGAGATATTCGTTTCGATTTAATTTTCTTTTTTTTTTTTGAGATAATCAGTATAAATCAGTTAAAAAGGAATGATTTGTTCCTTTATTTGATTAACTAGTCATGTTCGAAGTATAACATCATTTTTAAATAAAATTATATCAATAAATATAGGTGATATATCTTGAACCAAGCGGTTTTGTTTATTCATTTTTTCTAACTATTAACAATACAATTTAAGAGAAAAAAATTTGAATCTAATTAACCTTATTAAAAATCGATATTTATACCATTAAATTATAACGTTATATTTAATATTCTCATGTTTGATAATGCTTGTAGAAGGTAAAGTTGCAATTATATAAAGTTAACGATCCTAATTTTATAAAGAAATTTGATTCGTTTTTAGGAAGTTGAAATCACTATTTTATTTTGTCTTAATTAATTATTATTAATTAAAATGATTTATTTAATATTTCGCTTAACTTTTTTTAACAAATACTATTATATGCCAATTTCATACTATAAATACTTCTAAACACAAAAAAAAAAAAAAAAATTTATAATTTCACCATTCTAAATTACCTTAACATGATATAGTGTTGACAAACCAAGTAGTCTCGATTTATTTTTCAGTGATTTATCTTATCTTTTTATTTTCCCCTGATAAAACCATTTTTCTGCGCAACATCAACAATCAGAGCATCTTTAAAGCTCTGGCTTGACGAGCTTTCGAAGAGCTAAGAACGGGTTTGCTACCTCCACCGGTAACCTGAGTTTTTAGGAGAATTTTATGCGCACCAAGTTCCTTGTCAGAGGAAGCGAAATAGGTGAATTTTTTCTTTAACTTAAAATGTTTTGATAGGTTGAAATGTGTTACTAGCACTCGTAAGAATGTTAAAAAACTTTTAAGAAAGAATTAAAAAATAAAAGTATGAATTTTTAAAAGAGAAAAGTTTCTTAGATCGATAATATATAATAAAAAACACATGAAAGTTGTTTTTAGGGGATAAATTGCTCTAAGCATTTACTCTCTCTCTCTCTCTCTCACACGCGCGCTCTTGCACATATCTCTACTTTACAATATTTACTTGATTTTCTTAAATGTTAATTCGGGACTTTTTTGGTCTTGTTTTATGCTGTTTTTCATTTCTATAAAATACTTTTCACCCGTCAAATGGTTTCTTTATCATGCTTGAAGCTCACAAATAAACTCCTCCCAAGGAAAACCAGGAAACTTCCTTTACCCCCTACCACCACAACCACCTCTTCATTCTCATATGTATCTTCTTCCTTAAACACACATTCTTTTATCCACACACAACCATGGAGCTCATCCCAAACCCACCATCCGTGACGGAACCACCGCCACAACCCCATATCCTGTCCCCATGCAGCAGTGTACGTACAAGCTCCTCCACCAACTCACCCGAATTCGAATTCTGGAAAGTCCGAAATCCTTCCTTACCCCAACCCGAAATCCTCTCCGCTGACCAACTCTTCCTCGACGGCGTCCTCCTCCCTCTCCATCACCTCTCTTTCCGTCACTCTGAAGAACCTCCTCCTCACACATCCGACCCCGACCCACCACCATCTCCCCCATCTCTCCGTCCTTCCAAACCCGAACCTAACTCCAACTCTAACTTAAAAAGTAATGATTCTCCACTCATTGTATCTGATTCTACTACGACATCGAACTCCAAGCGCTGGATAGACATTTTCAAGAGAAGTGAGAAGAAAGACAGAGACGATAAAGACAGCAAATTGGAAACCGAGAAAGAGAGTAGTAGTAACAATAATGGTAGCAAGAAGAAGTCAGAGAAAAGAAACACATCCAGTTCTAGCTCTTCATCGGCGGAGTTAAATATCAATATTTGGCCCTTTTCCCGGAGCAGATCCGCTGGAACTGGTGTGACCCGGCCTAGATTGGGATTCGGGTCATCTGGTTCCTCTACCCGGAAGGCGAGTAGTGCCCCGTGTTCCAGATCAAACTCATCTGGTGATTCAAAGTCTAGAAAGTGGCCTAGCAGTCCCAGCCGACCGGGGGTCCATTTGGGTCGGACGACACCGGTTTGGAAGCTCCGGCGGGGATCTCCAGCGGTCCATAAAGGTGGTTACGAGGCGGTTACCGGGATTTCTTCTGAAAAGGGTATTGTTAAAAAGGAGTTTCCGGATAACCACCGGAGTAAGACGGGGAGTGGTGGTGGAAGCAGTGGTGCTACTCCGAAGGCAAAAGTTTTGAACTTGAGCGTTCCTGTTTGTATTGGGTATAGACACCATTTGAGTTGTAGGAGTGATGGTAATGGGGATGTTTTTGTTGCTGAAAACCGAAGCAGCGGCGGAGGAGGTGTTGGTGGCGGTGGAGTTGTTTCCAGTAATATCAATACTAGCAGCGGTGGTGGTAATAGTGGAAATTATTTTAATTTTCGTAGTTTATTTACAAAGAAGGTGCATTAAAAAAAATAATAATAGTTTTATATGTATATTACTCTTCCAATTTTATTTCGAATCATCGATAGCCACAGGTATTACAAAATTCGGTTAAGTTTGTTTTTTCTTCTTTTTCATGAATTTTCTTTTCTAATTTTGGAGAAAGATTATTAGTTGTGTAAATATGAAATTGAAAAAAAAAAAGTCCAATTTCTTAATCTAGGGAATATTACAAATTTGGAAATTAAACATCTAAAAGGTGGCCTTTCCCAAGGCCCAGATCCTCAAAGGTTGTGCCCTTTTTGTTTTTGTCTCCTGCTTCTTATCCTCTTATCATTTGCTGTTTGATTTAAAATTTACTTAATTAAGTAAATGTTTATGGTTGGACCATAAATGAGCTTTGAACTTGAATTCTGCGAATAACTAAGTGATTAAATAATTTCTTTTATGGTTGGACCATAAATGAGCTTTCTATCGGTATGACTGTGAGTCGATGGATTGATTGATTAAATCATGATTTTATTAGCTATTCTACGATGAACGGTAGAAGTACTTGTAATGTCTATTTTATAATTTATAAAAGAACATGAACATTAAGATGTATGATTCAGCAGGTATTGCATAATTTAAAAGGATGAAACAAAAAGTGAACTGTATTGAAAAGTGCATAATTTATGTGGTTTAGTTTCTTGAATCTTTACAGCACGCGAAAGGCATAATGTATGTATGTATGTATGTATGTAATCATCTGACTCGCCCCACGAGTGACCACTTAGCTTAGCTTTGCTTCAGATGCAATTTATCAATGGAACAGTGTCTGTTTCTTTAATTCCGATGTACGCTAATGTTTATTTATTGTCATTATTATTATTATTATTATTACAAAGCTACAGATCTAGTACGTGTGCTGTGTGCTCTTTCTTGAAGCAAAAACACACACGCATATTTGTATGTATAGGTAGTGTTCTTTCCCCCCCACCCCAAAAATTTAAAGACCCCTTATTTTTTATCTGCCAAAATCTCCGGCAATCTCTTTTAGGGTAAACATAGATATATGTTCTTTGATTTTGTTGGTTTTTGTACAGGAATTATAATACCTTTATCCCTTTTAACTTATTGCATTTTGTGCGAGTGAATACGAGTTACATTATGTTTGGTGATTTTTTATAAAGGACAAATAGGTGCAAACTAGTAGAATTAAAGACAGCACATAAGGAAAAAAAACTATTAACTTTTAATTTGTATACGGAAATACAGGAATTATTTTTTCGTTTAAATATAAAAAGAAAATTAGGTTAATATTTTCAGGTGTGCATAATTAATTCATAACGCGAGAAGAGTAAAAGTTAAAATGATAAACAGATTGGATTTAAAGTTGGATTACAGTTGGATAGTTGGATCTGACCTCTTATATGAAAAGGATAAATTGAACTGGATTGGGCCATATATATTTGACAACACCGGTGAAGATGGGTTTCATCCACCTGGGTTACTTTAAAACTGAAATTGAAAGATGTGGACATTTAAGTGGAAATGATTCAATTTATTTCCTTTTGTTTCCGTGGATTTTCTCTTTTCTTACGTTAATAAATACAATATTTTGTTTAAATTTTTGCCACATAAACCTAACTAAATATCTGGCTATTGAACTTAATTTTTTTTTTTTTATCCATAAAAAATTAAGTTTTTAAGTTATCATGATGAAGGTTGATTCCCACGGGGAAAAGGAAAAAAAAAAAAAAAAAAGCAGCCATTTTATTGAATTTTGAAACTTTTGCGTCGACCTAGAGAAAGTCCAAGAAATTGCACGGTAGTTAATGCAGCACACTAAGGCTTTTGTATTTTAACGAGATTAACACAGGCCTTGTAATGGGATATATTTGATTTAATCCATTTTTCTTCAATAGTTGAAAAAAGAAAAGAAAATGCAGCTCTATTCTCTATGCTCATATTAAAACTTTGAATATTGGGATATAATTTTTTTTTTCCAAATATTAATAAATGAAGAAAACCATCTTTTTTTTTTTTTTTTTTTTCATTTCGGTTATTTAAATTATTAAAAGTGCATCCTTCAACAGACGACACGTACATACTACATATTGTAATTTGTATAGGATCCTGCTTTGAACCAGCAATACCGTAGAGTCCACAGATCTTTCGAAGCCCATTACTCTTTCCCCAAATATTTTGCCCCTAAAGTTCTCTTTGTAGAAAATATTCCGACGGTTTTTTTCTCTCTCTTTTCCCCATAATAAATTTATTATGGAAATTCTAGCTATTGATGATAACTCTGTATCATTGTTATAGGGGGTCAGTGATTCGATTCCGACTAGTGTTAATTTAATATTCACTATCTTAATTTTATAAACTTTTATAATTTTTTTCTCCCAATTCATACGAGATTGTTTGCAACCCATCCCTTGGCCCCCTTGGACCGTTTTACCTATTTACAATTGTACATAAGATATAAATTATAACATACAGTAATGTAATATCTACGACATGTTGCATATACAACTATAATCTTTATCATATTTAATACATAGTTACGTTTGATATTAATGAATATTATGTATGTTATCGAATATAAATAAATATACAAATTAGACACCAAAAAGTTGAAGGCTAGCTATTGCTGTTATAAGACGAGTTAATATATCAGAAAACACACGGCATCTAGCAGAGAATTGATCTTTTCCTCCCATCTTGTTCTTGTTGGGCCGCTTTGCTAAATTTTAGAAATGTCATTTCTTATTTTATTTTTATATCTAAAATTATATTTTGTCAGACATTTGACGATCGCAGTTAAAACTTTGAAGGAAAAAAAAAAAAAAATCGAAATTCAGCCAACCACACCTTCCTAATTCATGTAACCATAATGTCCAAAACTTGAAGACAACTTCAAATATCGTAGGATTTTGTAAACACATAAAGAACCAATTTCATGAAAGTTTTAGTTCTGTATTTTCTCATGAAAACATATATATATATAAATTATAGTAATGATGGTTGGGCTGTAAGTATTCCCAAAACAAAGCCACCGAGTGGTTTCGCATGAAGCCTGCTCCATTTAAAACAAAATATGCCAAAACATGGAAGCAATGGGTTATCGTCAAAAATTAAAGAACAAAGTGTTAAAATTTTGGAAAGCGATATAGGGAGATTTCAGAAGGTAATTCATCTGCCGTGTTTCCATTATTTCGACTATATATTGATCGACAAATGATTAGGTTTTATTTTTATGAAGAATTTCAATGAACATAGTACAATATAACACTAAATGCATGAAGTTACCAAAGAAAATAAATTAAAAAAAAGGGTTACAGACTCAAATAATAATGGTTACATCTAATTAAAATGAGTATCCACAATCCTTGAAAAAAGAATTATTTAGATAGTGAATCTGGAATTTTTCTTAAAATATACTTTCAACACAATCTAATATTATGAACTTGTGATGTGACCCTCCTAAAATATGTATCCCCAAACTCACCTCCCAAAATTCGACTATTTGAGGAAGCTTAGCCTTAGGGGATGTAATCTCAGAATTGGGAAGTTTTACGAGGTAACACATTGAGGAATTTTGGTGCGCGAAACTCACTTATTTCTTTTCTTTTCTTTTCTTTTTCTTTTATATTCCATTCAGGAGTTTGAATGAGATAATAACAGAGACCTAGACACTTTTGGGGACTATCCCTAGAAAACAAATCCATGTTTTGGGTAGGCCTATTCTCCAATTGGGCTGATCTTCAATGGACGTAAATACTTATCCGGTTTTTCCATTTAATTCGGAGTAAACCTAGGCATCCAATCAATTGAATAAGCCCAACTCGATTTGCATATGCGTAGCTTAAGTCAATTCGACTCTGTGGGTCCCAGATCAGCATCCAAGGCCCAACATCAGATTTACATGACATGATAAATTGCTCGACACTCAACAATATTTATCTAAGTAAGTTAATGATATGAGTAGTAGTCTTTCTACAAAATGAATCAGATTTGAATCCTCTATTTTCCAATTATAATATGTAATAATTAGCCAAAAAGAAAAAAAAAATCTAGGTTTCTAAGTTTAATTGCACAGGCAATAAAATATTTGTTAAAAACCTAAATAAAAAAAATTTATTTATTTTAAGATTAATTGCACACTTTATTACAGATAGATACTAAATGAACGAAATTTTTATTTGGCTCTAACTCATACCATGACATTTCGACATTTTCTATCTATTATCAGTGTAGCTTTATCTACTTGCGACTCTCTCCAACAGACAAAGCACTTTCATCTGTGGTGGCATTTCTAAGAATGATTTCTTTTTTCTTTTGTTTTTATTTTTTTGGGCCATTTTCATAAGAATGATTAGACTAGTGTTTTTCCGCTAAAGATGCACTGAAACTTCTCTAGGTGATTATATGAATTAATTTGATATTTTATCCAACACGATATGTTCTCGATATATAATCGATACATAAAAGCTTATCATCTTCGAAAAAGGAAATCAGGGAAAATTGATATACATCTTAAACATACTAAACGATTGCCCAAATGCACTGAAGTCTTAGATAATACAAAATTGCTTTTTTATTAAAAAAAAAATTAAATAGCGTTAACACCACTCCTAATAGAGTCAAGTGAAAATATCAAATCTAATACAATAATGACACTCTATCACGTCATTCATGTACAATCTCTTCATTTCCCTCGCGTATTTTGCATTAAAATTCCTTAATTACTCAAGCCGGTCGATCCCTCTTGATAAGCTAACTTCAATGAATTCAAATATTTGAGAGCTACATTCACATGATCAGCAAGATTTGACACTTCATCCCCCACTTAAGAGCTTGTAGATTATTCTTCTTCCATATTGACATATCAAGTCATTATATTTTCTTTTAACGTATTGTTGAAATAAAAATAGACAAGAATTTTTCAATCGAATTCTCCATATACCTTCTCGAGTCCGAGCAATAAAACATTTAATTGCGATAGATTGTGCTAGTTTTTAACCCATGATTGCTTACAAGACATCTGAAGCCATTGTTGATAGCCATCTACGTGTAGCCAAGAAACCTAGACCTTTCCTTAAACAGAAACTTTTCATTTTATTTCAATTCATTGATGTGTTGATCTCTCTCTTGAAAGAACTACTTTGGGACACAAACAAGGGACAAGTCATGCTGCGCCAACAGTTAAGTTTCCATTGCTTTTGCCCAGGGTTGGACAAGATAAACTGTGGTGTTGTCGGCCAAAAACAACCGTATAAGTAGGGAGATAGCGATCGACAAATTCCACAAAGCCTATTTATGTTCGGTAGCATGCGCGAAATGCCTATCGCGTCGCGTTTGTATTGGTTTATTACCAAAGGCATCCTCTATAGGATTTGATTGGTAGAGATTCGGAAGGATTTAAGCTTTGCGTTTTTGGATAAGCTTGCAAAATAAAAAGGAATGATGAGTATCGAGCTGTTTTCTAGCATAATCATTTTCAATGTTTAAATCAATTGGATGTAATTAGAGAGCATAACGATATAATAGCTTAAAGAGAGTGTAGGTACCTTGTTTTTACTGATTTTTTATTTTTTAATTAATTGAGTCAAGTTAATAAATAAATAGAAAACGAAAAAGAAAAAGAAAATTAAGTCAAGTCATAACAAATTAAGTCATGAGTCGAGTCATATCAAGTTGAATTAAATTGAATTGTTGGATCAAATAACAATATAAGCTTAATTAATTTTGGACCAACCTAATATAGAATAAAAATTAATCCAATTTAGAGGCTCAAGTCAGGATTTATTAAATTATCAGGTTATATTTAATTGGATCGGATCGGGCCTTGAAAAAAGTAAAAAAAGCCTAAAATAAATTAGGCTTTATAGAAGTTAAAGTAAATCCTTAACAAATCATAATCGTATTTTCTATACAAAAAATTTTATTTTGAATTTATAAATAGCATGATGGCGAGGAAGTTAAAAAGTTTTTTTTTCCTTAATTAGACTCCTTCACAAACACCAAACCACTACATGCCACCACACAACCACCACAACACCACAGCACCACTAACAACGCTACCGTAACCATCGCCAGTATTGTCACTCACGCCCAAACCCATTGCCACGCATACCCAGTCCTTGCCTACATCCTCGCTCAGCGTTGCTCGTGCTGTCGCCTACGTATTACCCAACGTAGCAGCTACACACGAGCACAAGATCTTACTTAGGTAAATTTTTTTTTTTATTATTTCATCTATTTCATTAATTTATTTTATTAGTTATGTTTTTATTAATTTATTTCATGTTTAAGTGCAGGTTTTAATTGTTATTGCAACTTTTTTAAAAATAATTAGTTAAATTATGTTTTTTGTAAATCATTTTTTAAAATAAAAATGAATATATATATATTTTTGACATATAGGGGTTTTGGAAAAATAAAAAAAGATCTAAATTGAGTTTTTTCAAAAAGATTTAGTTAGTTAGGATTTTTTTATTTAATTCGGAAAAATTAGATTTCTCAGGTTTTTTTTAAATAATAAATTGATAAAAAAACGTAAACTTAGCTTGGTTTTTAATATAAAAATAACTCACCCACTAAAAATTTTATGAAAATGAACTACAACAGATTTAATTCTGAGTGGCGGGTACATAAGTACCTTCGAGGCAACCATTTAAAAAAAAAAAAAAACTTTTTCCCTTTTTTCTAGAAATTCGTAATAAAAAACAATAAAAAATTATTTTTAGTTACATTTTGTGAATTTAGGTATATTTTTTATATCTTTAGAAAAATTACAAAAATAGAACCCATAATTTTTTTTTAAAATTTTCATATGGTAACTTAGTCTTAATAGGTTAACCTCCGAACCCGGTTTTTTGGTTCAATTTTCTAAAAATTATTTTTTAAAAAATATTCGCAAACTAATAGTCAAATTAGAGTTTTCCCACCCCGAAAACCCTAAGTTTATATTTTACCAATTAAGCTGGTTAATGACTTCATTTTGTTTTAAATATATATATTTTTTCCTTAATTTAATGTCAAGTAACTTATATTAAGTTGAATTTAATATAAGTTAAATCAAGAAAATTAAAATAGGGTTCGATAGAATTAATGACTTCACTAGGAACACCTAGTGGACTAGCCATGTGAAAATTAAGAATTATTGATGGGCTTTTGTATTATTATTATTTTTTTGTATTATAGTTGTACTAATTGTTTTTTAGTTATGCAGGCCTTAAGAAAAAAAAAAACTTGGCCCAATAGGCCTTCCTAGGAATTAGGGGGTTTTATTTTCAATAATTATATGCCTGTTTAGATGTGGTCAAACCGAGACCACTTTAGGAACTTAGGACTGGCTGCCACTGTGTGACCCTCAAATCGCTTAGGTCTTTGCCCCCGCTTAGTGGTGATAAGCAAGTCTACTCAAGTTTCGATATAGCACATTAGGCTTCTCTCTGAAAAGTCTTGGAGTTACAGAGCTTGAGACCTGTAGACCCTACCCTCTTACATTATCCTTTTCAAAAAATGGGTAGTTGTTCTTAAATTATAGGAAAGCCCAATCAATCCGCTGTTGACTCGATCTTATTCATCAAAAAAGGGAAAATTTTTTAAAAAAAGAAAAACTAGTAACCCCTATATATAAATATTTGCAAACTTCATTTTTCGTTAAAAAAAAATCTTATTTTAAACTTACTTATATATAAGGGTATTTCCTCAACCACGGATTCGTTATACTCCCTATAATTTATTAACCACCAACCTCTACTACATTGCATCTGTATGTAATATATTACATTTTTTATATGTTAGATTATGCTTGTTTCTCTATGAATATCGTATTTCCTTATGTTATATGTGTTTTATTTTTTATTTCATTGCTCCTTAGTCAATGAAAGGCTGCATAATTTCTAAGAAAATCTTTAAAAAAATTACAAAATTATTAACATCATATCCAACTTTATTCTAAATTTAGTGGCCTTATTGTAAATAATCATTGCCTTTTATTTTGTTTATATTTTTTTGTAATATAAATATGAAGAGTCAAGGTAATGTCAGTCCAAAGCCCATCCATAAAGTCCAGTTGGACAAGTATTCCTTCCTTGAACCTATCTTGAGCGATTGGTTGAACTAGGTTCCGCCTGCTAAGCAAGATCACATTTGTAAGAAAATCAGGTCGGTCATATCCCTCATGCAAGTCCAACTCCAGTGGCCTTTAATTCAAGCCCTCATCCATTACTAGGACCCATAATCGACAATTTTCAATCTTGGCCTACATGTGTTGACGCTCGCTATAGAAGAATACTTGTAGTTACTTGGCACCCCGTCTCTCAAAGTAAGCATAACCATCTCAGATCTCAGAGTCTGGCCTGAGAAAGCTTTCTTGACTTTGCTAAGAGTCAAAAAGTCAGCCCCAACACTGTTCTTATCTTCAAAAGGTAAGAAGTGTTTCGGTATCTTAAGATTAGTAGAGTGGTTCTCAAGCCCAGACGCTTATTAAAAGTATTGTCAGATCTTTTGTAAAGGATGTGAATCATGAGCTGAGAAGAGAATAAATACTTTTATTGTAGCAGTATTCGGGATAGTGTTGTTTCCTGTCGAGTTCAGTCAAGTTCATTATAGGTTTGCCGAGTTAGTAACTTAATTCCTAGCCGATAAATCTTGTATACCGGTGTTATTGGCAGAACAATTCAAGACACTCACCCACCTGAAAAAGCAAGGGTATGGATCTTTGCTGTGTGGTTTCTCGGTCACAGGCACAGGTATGGAGGGAATCTTCTCAAAGAGTCATTGATCGAAAATATGAACTTGATCAACGACTTTGCCTGCCACCTTAAAGTACTAGAGGAAGCTCAATTTAATGGATGGGTGTCAATTATCAGCAAAATGCAGTTATTAGACTTTATGCGAACAGCTACATAGAGATATTGCACTTAAGTCATCTTGGGTTGTACCAACTATGCAGGGGTCCCCCTTATTAGTATTATAGGTTGTACAAGATATTTCCCAACTTGTGTCATTAGATAGCTGGGTCCACTTCAAGAGATAGCCTACAAGGACTTTTTGGATGTCATCACGATAAATTATCAAGATCCTTGTCTACCCATAGCTACTCCGATTCAATGACTAGCAGAACTCATAAAGCTGTGGGAACGAAGAGAAGTAAAAAAGATAATCAATGTGGAAAATTTGAGAGGCAAAATTGGAGAATACCAAGCCACCAAGCAGTTCATTTATGATCACTTAGAGAAGACTGGAAAGATAAGGTATGAAGCTCTGGACGTATTTAAATATAAGTCAAAACCAGCATGTCTTTCACCTATTAAGCAATCCTACCGAGACACCATACGGGCCAAAGTTGAAGCCTAGTTCCAAGGAAGTAAGAAAATCGTTGAAGAGTTAAAGCTGGAAAATGAGAGACTGTTGGAGGAAAATCAATTTTTAAAGAGCAAAATCCGAGAAAGGGATGTTATAGTACGAAGACTTATGAGGAAAGTTGATAAAGCTCGTCCCGATCAGATCCGTCGGCTCTTGTAGATATAGAATTTAAGTTTTTAGGAAGATTAGTTAGTAGTTGTTCTTTTCTTTTCTTTTAGTCCGCTATACAAGTTAGATCTTATGATTAATAAATTTGCAACTTTAGTAAATAGAATTTTCATTAATTGCGTAGCCTTTTACTCATTATTATTGTGATTATTATTTATTTATCTATCTTTGATAGTTAACTTTTTTAAAAAAAAAAAAGGGAAAGAAAAAAGTAACACACAAAAAGGTGAAACAAAAAAAAATCACAAAAAAAAAAAGAAAAAAAAAATCTTTAATTCAACAAAGAGTCTAAAACTTGGGTTTTCGCATTAGATTTTGAAGATAGCGCTTAAACAAGCAAGCTCAATTACAAGCCTGATATTCACTAGTTCTAAGGCCAAAATGTCAACCCAGGTTATTGGAAATGTCAATCAAACCGAGTCTAACCCGAGAGCAGTAACTCTAGAAGAAAACATGAATAAAATGGCAGAACAAATTCAGGCTCTTACTTAGGCTATTGGGATTCTTAACAGCAGAGAAGGATCTTAAGTCAATCTAAATTGAAATGCAGAAACGAGCCCTCCCCCTGAACTGGAAGATGAAGAATCGATCCCTAATGCTGAGGTGTAGAGGAAAGAAATTGAGGAGAAACACCGGGAGATGAAAAGAAAGTTTATGCAGAAGTTGGCCGAGAAAATGAAAACCCTAGAAATGGTTAATAGGTTTGAATAGATGGGAATGATTAACTTGCCGAAATATGAAGACGATGACTTTCCGGAAAGATTTAAAGTGCCGGAATTCGAGAAATATGATGGGACTGGCTGCCCGAAGCTCCACACTAGCTTGTACATCAAGAAAATGGGAAAATACACAAAGTACAACAAGGTAATGGTCCAGACTTTTCAGGATAGCTTAATCGGGCTCGCCTTAACTTAGTACGCCCAGTTGGATTTGAACAAGATCGATACTTCGGATAAATTAGCATGGGCTTTCTATAACCAGTATAAGTTCAACATCAAAGTGGTCCCATTCATGTAGGATCTGAATAATCTATGAAAGAAAGCTAATGAGAACTTTAAAGAATATGCTCAAAGATGGAAGGGCATGGCAGCTAGGGTGAATCCACCCTTAATCGAAAAGGATCTGACCTTTGCTTTCATCAACACTCTTGAGAGCCCGTATTACCAACATCTGGTCGAGCATCCTGCCTCTAACTTTGCAGAAATTGTGGCCTTAGGGTATCGAATTGAGGAAGCTATTGCTACTGTGAGGCTTCCTAATCCTGAAGCAGTTGAGAAGAAGATACCTCCCCCAAGATTTTCCTACAAAACCAAAGAAACTACTATAAGCGTTGTCAATACCAGCAACCTTGTTAGACTTGCAACCCCAGTAGCCATGACTGGAGGATTTAAACCCCCGCCAAGTCCAAATCAAAACAACCGCCCACAAAGAAGACAATTCACACATATTCTCATTCCTCTAAGCCAGGTTCTCGTATAATTAAAGAAAGAGAACCTTCTGACGTTCGAAATACCATGGAAAGGATAAAGACCAAAGGATTATAACCCAGAGCTTTGTTATGATTATCATTTGGGGCAAGTAAAGTGCTCTACAGATTAGTGTTGGAGACTCAGACATAAGATCCAGGATTTTATTGATGCCAAATTGGTTCAATTAGATTTCATTCAGACCCCCACTCCAATGTGGGTAACAACCCTTTGCCGAATCATGGGAATTCAATCAATATGATCATTGTTGAAATTTCTAAACCAAAGACCATTTTAGACAGTCTCCCCATCACTATTGAAGAGATAGCTTGGAATTTGAGGCAAGCTGGGTACTTGCAGAATATAAATCTCAGAGATAGAACCCAAACTAGACTGACAATATATCAACTACTGAAGGATAAGAAGATAAAGAAAGCCGATATTATGGCTATGACGATTCCAAAACTGCAAAAGAGAAGTACTTAGAAGGAGGTTAGAAAAAGATATGAAGCCGGAGATTTGACGGTTGACACCCTAGGAGAACCGTCAGGGAAGTTTGAGCATTTGGTGGATTACATCGGTTCACCTGCTGTATATACTGACAAACCACCCATCGAATGGGCTCCAGAATTTGAGGAAGAAGACAGACTTATTGCAAAAGCTAAGAAGATGGCTGAGATGGTTGGAATGGTTAGAGACGGGCCCAGGCCGTTGGTTTTTTAGTATGATGGGAAGACTAAGAAGGTTGAGGAATTAGAAAAGCCCAAGAAGATTGCTTTCAATGTCTCAATAGCCCTGGAGAATTACAAAGTAGCACCTCTAGATTACTAATTGATGAATCAGACAACTAGAGCCTCATTACCCATAGTCAGTGGGCTTATGCGCTTGGGACGAGTTTATGATCGAAATGAGGAAGCCAAGAGGAAGTCCAGTATGGAAGAGGCTTCTCGAAAGATCTTTGAAGATATGGATGATAAAGATCAAAATGTTGTCAAGAAAATAGCGAACGCCAATGAATACAAGGTAATTGACTAGTTAACTAAAGTACCAGCCTAGATCTCTCTAATCGGCCTGCTGTTGTCATCAAATACTCATTGAGAGGCATTAATCAAAATTCTGAAGGATGTCTAAGTACCTGAAGGGATTTCTACTGAAAAATTGGGGTTGATGGTAAACTCGATATTTGCAATAGATCAAATTTCATTCTCATCAGATGACCTAGGTAAAAAAGGAGACTAGCATACAAAGTCCCTCTTCATAGTGGTTAAGTGTGCAGGGAAAGTGGTTGCTTAAGTTCTAATAGATAATGGGTCATCATTGAATGTATGTCCTTTGGTGATACTAAATTTACTCAAAGTCGATGCAACTAAGATAAAGCCCAGCTCGATTTCAGTAAGAGCTTTTGATGGATCAAAAAGGGATATAATTAGAGAAATTGGGTTGAAAGTCAAGAATGACACACAAATGTTCACTATTCCCTTTTAAGTTCTGGATATACCGCCAACTTTCAACCTTCTGCTAGAAAGACCGTAGATTTATTCAGCAGGGGCAATTCCATCTAGTTTACATCAGAAAGTGAAATTCATAGCAAATGGGCAGTTGGTTACCATTCTCAGCAAGCAACACTATGAAATTTACAAAGAGACGACTATTCCCTATGTTAGGAGAGAAGAATTGGAGGAATTAGGATTGCAAATTTTTTACGAAGTCAGTATGATCGAAGAGTCAAGACAAAGGGTACGAGGTCGTTTGAAACGGCTTAAGTAGCAAATTGGAACATTTGGGCTTGGGTATGAGCCAACTGAAGAGAAGATTCAAAAAATGAAGGCTAAAACCAAAAGTAAGAGAGGAGATTAGCTATACCATGCTCACATGGACTTTCCGAACATCTACCAGACGTTCCTAGTACCAGCTGGTGTTCAAGAACCCAAAGTAGCTAGTTTATCCAAGGCCTTGACTCAGTAATGTAGCATCGGTCCAGATGAGAAGGAAGATATCGGCGTACCGGTTTCCCTGTTTTCCGTTCCCATTAATAGGTCTCTTTAGAAACACAAAATTAGATTAATTAGGAACATTTGATTTTGATAATTAGTTCGATCAGTTAGACTTTTCCTTTCAGACAATTTGAATCCATTCATTCAATAAAAGTCATTCCTTTCTTTCTATCAACTCTTCTTTATTGTTTATTCGTTGTCCTTTTTTCTTTTTTCCTTTATTCTTCAGATTCGATAAAAACGATGAACGTAACGGATATCTCACACGTGTAAACGATGAAAGTACTAATATTACCTTTGGCCTTGCTAAGTCCGGCGTCGGAGATGATATTAAGACTCTAAATGAAATTCAGGAGAGTTAGCGTTGACATGAACATGGTAGAGTGATTATTGACAAACCAATGGATGAGATTAATCTAGGGATAGAGGAAAGTCTATGAAACTTGAAAATTTTTAGTAATTTAACGGATAATCAGAAATAGGAGTTGTCACGATTGCTATCGGAATACTTGGGCATATTCGCTTAGTCTTATGAAGATATGCACGGTTTAGATTCATCTATTGTGGTTCATAAATTGACAACCAAGGAGGAAATTAAACCGAAAAGACAAAAGCTTAGATAATTTAGGTCGGACATACTCCTCAAAAGAAAAGAAGAAGTGAAGAAGTTGTTAGATGTTAGGTTCATAGAAGTATCGAATTACCCCAAATGGGTAGCCAATGTGATGCTAGTGTTGAAGAAAAATAGGAAAGTTAGGATTTGTGTAAATTTCCAAGATTTAAACCAAGCAACACCAAAGGATAGCTTTTCTTTGCCGCATATTGACGTATTAATGGATAACACAGTTAAGAACCATCTTTTCTTGTTTATGGATGGTTTCTTGGGGTATAATCAAATTACAAGAAGATAAAATCAAAACAACATTCGTTACCACTTGAGGAACGTTTTGTTATCATGTAATGCCTTTCGGGTTGAAGAATGCCAGGGCAACTTATCAGCGCGCTATGGTTGCCTTGTTTCATGACATGATGCATCAAGAGATCAAAGTTTATGTGAATGATATGATTGCTAAATCTAAGGAGGATGAAAGTCACGTAGATATTTTACGTAAACTATTTGAACGATTGAGGAAGTTTCAACTGAATTTAAATCTTGAAAAGTTCACATTTGGAGCAACTTTAGGCAACTTATTGGGTTTTGTAGTTAGTAGAAAAGGAATCGAAGTAGACCCAGATAAAGTCAAGGCAATCGTAAACATGTCAGCACCTAAGACTATAAAAGAAGTTCGGGGACTATTAGGAAGGTTGAATTACATTGCTCGGTTTGTATCGTTGTTAACTAATAGATGCAAGCCATTAATTAAAATTTTGAGGAAAAATGTGGCCATCGAATGGGATGAAGAGTATGAGCAAGCATTTGCTGAAATCAAAGAATATCTGATGAATCCTCTCGTACTGGTCACTCCTACACCAGGACGACCCTTGATCCTTTACTTAACGTTTCTTCCTGAGTCGATGGGATGCATACTGGGGTAGAAAGATGAAATAGGAAGAAAAGAGCATCCTAGATACTATTTGAGCAAGAAATTCACAAAAAGGTGAGCAAAATTACTCAAAGGTGGAAAGAACGTGTTATGCCTTAGTATAGGCAATGCATAGGCTCAAGCAGTACACTCTCTATTATTCAATAGAGTTATTGATAAAACATGACCCTTTGAGGCATTTAACAAAAAAGTCAACACTGATTAGGAGAATATCAAAGTAACAAATTCTACTCTTTGAATTTGATATCAAGTACGTAAGTCAAAGTTCAATTAAAAGGTAGGCAGTAACCGATCAATTGGCAAAATACCCATTAGAGGATGAAGACGATGGCTTAGAAGCACAATTTCCCAATCAAAATGTGATGATGGCAAATGAATTGAGCGGTGAAAAATTGAGGTGGAAAATGTATTTTGATGGAGCAGCCAATATGTTTGGATGTGGGATAAGAGCAATATTGGTCTCACTTAAGAGTAACCATTTCCCTATAGTAATAAGATTAACATTTCCATATACCAACAATATAGTAGAATACGAAGCCTGCATTTTGGGGCTCAAAATGGCACTAGATATGAGAATACAACAACTTGAAGTATACGGAGATTCTTCCTTTATAATTCTCTAGATCTTGGGAAAGTATAAGACGAAGGACAAGAAATTGGTATCTTATCATGAACATTTAAGAAAGCTAATTGAAAAATTCTAGAAGATTTCATTCACTTACATTCTAAGGATCCAGAATCAGTTTGCCGACGCATTGGCTACGTTAACGTCAATGGTGAAAGTCACGGATGGGATAAAAATTTAACCCCTGAAGATCGAAGTGGAAAAAAACCCAGCTTTTTGCTTGACAGTTGGAGAAAAGGGAACAAAAGAACCTTAGTATCATGATATCAAAAAGTTACTTCAAACGGGGGAATTTCTTAAAGGTGCTAATAGAAAAGATAGAAAAACTTTAAAAATGTTGGCTACTCATTTCCTATTAAGTGGAGCCACGTTGTACAAGATAGCACCAGATGCAACTTTGCTAAGGTGTGTAGATGAAGAAGCCGAGAAATTAATGAAAGAAGTGCATAAAGGAGTTTGTGGCCCTTACATGAATGGGTATATGTTAGCCAAGAAGATCATGAGAATAAGATATTTTTAGATGACTATAGAGTCGGATTGTATCGGGTACGTGAGACATTGTCACCCATGTCAGGTGTATGTTAACAAAATCAATGCTCCTTCTCGAGAATTGCATGTATTGTCAGCTCCTTAGCCTTTCTTGATGTGAGGAATTGACATGATCGGACCAATTTTGCTAACAGCTTCGAACGGGCATCAATTCATTTTATTCGCGATCAACTATTTTACCAAGTAGGTAAAAGCAGCGTCATATGCCACGGTGACTAAAGGAGTAGTGGTTAGATTCCTGAAAAGAGATATTATTGCGAGATACAGTATACCCGAGTCTATTATTATAGACAACAGGATAAATTTGAATAACAAGTTGATGAATGAAGTGTGCTACCAATTCAAGATCAATCACATAAACTCAACTCCATATCGACCTCAAATGAATGGGACAGTTGAAGCTGTTAATAAGAACATCAAAAGGATCATTGAGAAGATAGCGATCACTTATAAAGACTGGCATGAGATGCTTCCCTTTGCTCTCATGGCTTACAGAACCTTAATCAGAACCTCTACTGGTGCGACACTGTATTCATTGGTGTACAGAATTGAAGCAGTACTACCAATGGAAGTAGAAATACTTCCATTCCAGGTATTGGCAAAAACTCAGCTCGATAAAGTAAAGTAAGTGAATAAGCAAATGGAACATTTGAACCTCCTAGGTGAAAGGAGGCTTGCAGCAATATATCATGGTCAATGCTATTAATAGCGGGTGATCTGAGCTTTTAACAAAAGAGTATATTAGACTTAAGGGCAAGTTTACTTCGAATTATGAAGGCCCTTATGTGGTGAAAAGTATATTATCAGGAGGTAGATTAGTGTTGACAAAGATAAATGGGCCGGAATTAAGGGGACCAGTGAATTCAAACGCAATCAAGTTGTATTATCCATGAATACTGAGTTCAATAAAGATTTCAATTTTTCTTGAATAGTTTGTGGTTAATTTTTCATCGTTTACAAGGAAAGTTGATGTCCATGAATGTTTTCGAATTCGGATGGTCATTAACTAATAAACACTTCACCAATAAACCCTTGAGTACCATGTTTTTTTAGCCTCATACACTTAAACACCAAACCCTTACTAATGAATCACCAGAAAAAAATGAAATCGAATTGTTTCTTTCAAAAAGAAATTAATCACTCAAAAGTCATGAAGAGTAGAAACTGAAATTTGGTGTCGAACAAAGCAAAGTCAAGGCATAAGCATGGTCCAATTACAAGACTCAAAAGTTTGGGAGATTTCAAAGAAAGAGAAAAAAAGAAAAGAGGAAAAAAGAAAGAAGAAGCAATCACAATCCTTTGGTGAAATTCTGCTGATCGAATGAGTGAATATCGGGAGTCGATGTAAGCATGCCAATCAATTACTATCTAAGAAATTCTTCATTCCCAGAAAAAAATAATCTTAAAAGTCTTTGGAAAGAGATATTTAGAAGAATTAAACTAGTTTTTGAAACCAATCTTGAAAAGATCTATCATCTTCGAATTAACCAAAACGAATTTCGAAGAGATCTATCCTCTTTGGAATAGCTAAAACGAATCTTAAAGAGATATATCCTCTTTAAATTAACCAAAATAAATCACGAAGAGATCTATCCTCTTTGGATCAACCAAAATGAATCTCGAAGAGATCCATCCTCTTCGGATTAACAAAAAACAAATCTTAAAGGGTCGGATTAGCCAAAACCAGTCTTGAAGAGATCTATCCTCTTCAAAATAGCTAAAACCAATCATGAAGAGATCTATCCTGTTCGGATCAACAAAAACAAATCTCGATGAGATCTATTCTCTTCGGATTAACCAAAATGAATTTAAAAGAGATCTATCCTTTTCGGATTAACCAAAATGAATCTTGAAGAGATTTATCATCTTTGAGTCATCCACCAACTAAAACAAAGCAAGAATCTTGAAGAGATCTATCCTCTTCGAGTCACCAAAGTGAAAACAGTTTTTGAAGAGATATATCCTCTTCAGATCACAAGTCAAAACGAATTACGAAAAGATCTGTCCTCTTTAGATTAAACCAAAATGAGTCATGAAGAGATCTAGCCTCTTCAGATTATCTAAGTCGGGTCTAACAAGGAGGGGCAGCTGTAGACACCTCATTTTTGCCAATTTTTTATTTTTTGATTAATTGAACCAAGTTAATAAATAAATAGAAAAAGAAAAAGAAAATCATGTTAGGTTATAGCAAGTTGAGTCATGAGTCTAGTCACATCAAGTTGAATTAAGTTAAATTGTTGGATCAGGTAACAATATATGCTTAATTAATTTTGGGCCAGACAAACATAGAATAAAAATTCATCTAATTTAAGGGCTTAAATAAGGATTTATTAAATTATCGGGCTATATTTAATTGAATTAGATCAGGCCTTGAAAAAAATAAAAAAACCTAAAATAAATTAGGGTTTCTAGAAGTTAGGGTAAATCCTTAATAAATCATAATTGTATCTTCCGTATCTTTAATACGAAAAATTTACTTTTGAGTTTATAAATTACACATCGACCAGGAAGTTAAGAAGGTTTTTTTTTTCTTAATCAGATTCCTTCACAAACACCAAACCACCACACGCCACTACACAACCACCACGTGCCACCATACAACCACCACAATACTACAGCACCGCCAGCAACGCCATCGTAGCCACCACCAATATCGTCGCTCATGCCTAGACCCATTGCCGTCCACGCCCAGTCTTCACTTACGTCACCCAAGCCCTCACCAATGTCTCCTGTGCTTGCCTAATCGCTCACCCATCGCTGTCGCCCGTACACACGTCGACGCTCGCCCGTGCTGTCGCCTAAGTCCTCACCCTCTCTCACCTAAGCTCTCGCCCGTACTATTGCCCTTCGCTCGCTCATGCTCGCCCATCATTGTCTCTTGTACATACACCCACACTCACCCGTACTGTTGCCCTTCACTCACCTGTGCTTACGCCCAATGTTCGCCCACACGCTCACCCTGACTCTGGCCCACGTCCTCGCCCAGCGTTATCCATGCTGTTGCCTAATACAACAGTTACACACAAGCACAAGATTTGACCTAAGTAAAATTTTTTTTTTTTTTATCTATTTCATTAATTTATTTAATTAGTTATGATTTTATTAATTAATTTCATGTTTTAGTGCAGATTTTAATTATTATTGCAACTTTAAAAAAAAAATAATTAGTTAAATTAAGTTTTTTGTAAATCATGTTTTTTTAAATAAAAATGAAACTATATATATATATATTTACACATAAGGGTAAACCTGGCTCGATTTTCAATATAAAAATGACTTACCCACTAAAAATTTTATAAAAATAAACTATGACCAATTTGATCCCAAGTAGCGGATACATAGGTACCTTCAAGGTAACTGTTTAAAAATAAAAATAAAAAAAAAAATTTTCCCTTTTTTTTAGTTTGTATTAAAAAAACAATAAAAATCATTTTTTTTTACATTTTGTGAATTTAGGTATATTTTTAATATTTTTAAAAAAATCACAAAAATGAGGCTCATCGATTTTTTCTTTAATTTTCACATGGTAACTTAGTCATAATAGGTTAATCTCTGAACTTGGTTTTCTAGTTCAATTTTCTAAAAATTAATTTTTTTTAATATCAACAAACTAATGGTAAAATTAAGGTTTTTCCATCCAAAAACCCTAATTTTATTTTTTACCAGTTGAATTGGTTAGCTACTCCATTTTTTTTTTAAATTTCTTTTCCTTAATTTAATATCGAGTAACTTATATTAAGCAGGCTGGACTCGATATAAGTTAAATTAGGAAAATCAAAATAGGGCTTAATAGAGAGTATGAGTGTGCAAACCATCAAGTAGTTTACCATTAAGAGATAGCTAGTATTTACAAAGGAGGGTAGCTAGAAGTTAAGGAACCGTTGTAAACAAGCGGCTCATCTGTATACTATGGATAATGGGTTCGTGTAGTCTAATGTGGTCTTAGATCGTAAGAGATGGTTGTTGACTTGATCTTCAAGCTTTATCCCTTATCTTCTAACCATTGTAGACATTAGTAGATAGGTAGGCCGTCTAGTAAGCCTAAGCCTAGGTGAGCTAGGTGGATAAGAAGATTGAATCTAAACCAAGGGAAGCTAGGTCATAAGTGTGAGCAAGTCAACATGGTCCTAAGGAGACCAAGTCTAAAATATCTCATCAACACTTATACCCTCGCCACAGTCTCATTACCAAAGTAAAGGCTAGGACAAAGGATGCATGTATTCCCCAAACACATAGTCAAGCTAAACCTAAAGCGCTGATGACAGCTTAGTGATCCATAGGAGGAATTACCATGCTGGCATCTTTGGAGAAGTGACTACATGAGTTGGCATGGGGTTAAGTGAGGGTGACGCCCAATGGGGGGATTCGAGCTAAGCATACATGGGGTTGAGCTGGGTGCTAGCGTGCCAAATGGGATGGGGCAAGCTGAGTTAGATGCCCATTTGGTTGAGCTAGGCACTCGAGTGCTATGGCGAAGAACAAGAGGACCGAACTCTTCAAGCAATAGAATGTGTTGAGTAAAGGAGTTGAGTATGTGGAAGCATTGATACGAATCGCCGAGAAAAGGGGAAATACATGGCTACTGATATCACATGATCCAAAAGGATGGGTCCGAACAGTAAGATGGTCCAAAAAATAAATAAAAGTTGAAGGTTGAGTAGAGGTCTTCGTATACTAACAATAGATACGACTCACTAACACCTCATACGAGCTCGAACTACACTTGAAATAACATACGAGTATAGCATGAGGTTGCTTGCTACTAGTCCATGGTTAATTTCCTAAATAAGAGCTCTTCAAGGTGTCAGTCCTTGTCAAGAAACTATAAGTTCAAGAAGAAGGAAAGGTAAAATGTCCGAAGTTTAATAACACCATTCTCATTACTTATTGTAACAACTATATTATATAAGTATTTATATGACCCAATTAGGGTAAGTCTTAGGTATATGCAATTTGCAAAAAGGATTCCTGCTAGAAAAGAAAAGATACAAAGTTTACAAGGGCAAAGTTGTAAATAGACAAAAGAATATTCAGTTACCAAAAGGATAGTATGGATATCAGAAAATAGGACACATGTCAACTGTCCATTATGTGGTTCTAATGATGCTGTTTGCTGAGCAAAAATAGTTTATGAGTAGATCAGGTTGGGGTCAAGTGCTTAACAGCTCAGATGTTTTGGACTGAGGAAAGATTGGTCTAGGGGTAACCCATTGTCTAGTCAGCCTCGACTGGTCTGCTCAAGATTAGGGTAACTCGGCCTTGGCGATATCAAGTTTATAGCAAATGTCGTACCCTAAAGTGGTAGAGTCGTAATAGTCCTACTGTACAAACTATTTTAGGATAGAAACTAACCTTATAGACACTATCTTAGACCTGATTTATACAAGGCGTTCATGACTAACTTACTTTGAAGTAAATAGTTCACAAATTAAACAAATTATTTACCTAAGAAAGTATGAACAATATATACTAAGATTCAAATATTACAATTATTGTTTACATGATTTCTTAACGTTATATTATCTAAATAATACTTTATTTGAAAATGAAAGATTCTAAAGTAAGAACTAAGATCTTAGAAATAAATATATTCTTTACATTTATTTCCTCACTCTTTAAGATCTAATAATTGCTAGCTTCAAGATAATTATAAGGTCGCTTCTTAGCTAGTACCTGTAACAACATCTATAAGGACATAAGCAACCAACTACTTAATAAGTTGGGACAAAGACATAAGACTATACATCAAGTATAAACAAGGTTATCAACCAATTATTTTAATGCAATGCAACAAGTAAATTCCATTACACGATGTTATTCGAGCCGTCGTGAGACTAGAAAAATTATACCCACTCTAATCTGAGTTGAAGAGTTTAGCGCATATTTCAATAGCTCATGACCAAACCTAAGCTTGTGCAATAAAAACATCGCTTGATACAACCTAACGTAGATGAACATATGACATCTGGTATCACACGAATTAAGGGGCCGATAGGAATCAACCCCTTGGACCAATCACACGTAGCCAAGCTAGAGAACTTTAAAGATTCGCTTAAAGGATACTAGCTCTAGGATATAGCTGAGACAAGGATTCCTATCCCAAGCTTATGTCATGCCGACTTGACTATTAGATCCTTATATGCGTCAAATTCACTTATGTTCAGCAGCAACGCTTTATCCCATGAGATAACTTAATAGTAGCCGAGGTAAGCTCCCAATCTGACCACAAGCACCCAACCCGAATGAAGCTGACTTCTCTTTAGAAGAACTTATCGGTCCTCAACTTGAGCTACATCAAGTCAACCCCTGACCACAAGCGTTACTCTGTTTCTACCTACCTTGTACCATATTTCTCCCATGTAGACATCAAGTGACACGTGTCTTCTGACACAATATTCCAGAATTATTCTTTCCTTTTTACACTAAATATTCTTTGTCTCTTTTACCCTTTTTAGTATGTCTTATGTAACCTATTTGTAGAATACCCTTTTGTCTTTTTATACATGTAAAGTAACCTTAATTGAAGGGTATATAAATCTCCACTTTCTTGTATGCTATCAATCATCTCTTCAATACAAAAATTATTTATTTGAGCAACCTTAGTGTTTTTGTTATCATTCAACTCTTATCTATTCTCTTTAGCAAGGATTAGTGGCGAGTAACCCTTTAATTTGAACCGATGCGTCATATCCGACGAATTATAAGCTCAGTAAGATTGAGTTATGCGTCATATCTATTCGGTAGCTTCCTAGACTTTGCTACCCTTTTTTCCTATTTGTTTTGCTTTGCTTCGTTGTGGTGCCTCTCCATGTGTTCGACCTCAGAAATGCATCAGCTTCGCTGGTATCAGAGCACGGTTCCACGAGAAAGTGTGTGAAGTTACAGTGAAGTTTTGGTTCGCTTTACTATTAGTGGCTGTTGTGTTCCTTTCGTAACTACTGTAGTGTGTTTGTGTGATAGCAAGTATGGTCTCATTGTTACCTAGTTTCTACTCTATCTCTTATTGCGAAAACATAGCAAGTTTGTTTCTATTCTATTCGAGTAGCTATCAAGTATTAAAGTTGTTAGTAAGTTGTTAATCCATTTCAGCAATACTATATCGTGTCAGATTCAAGAGTTCAAGGAATTATTAGTGACCAGAGTAGTAGTGCTTAACTTAGTCATAGTTATAATGGTAGTAACACCCTAGGGTCGGTTAACGATAGACTTAACAGACTCACAAACCTTGTTGAGAATCTAATCACCGCAATACAAGTTAACAAACAACAACCCCAAGGTGTGTAGCAGCAAAACCTACAAGAAGATGCCCTTGAGAGACACAATGGCTAATACAATCGGACCAATCATCCAATTCGACCACCACAAGCCAAAGGAGTAGCAAACAAAGCTACTAGACGAAGACTAGAGTTGGAGGAGATTGGGGAAGATGACGAGGAGATAGATTTTGAAGAGTTTGGTGAAGAAGAAGTAGACTATTACCAAACGTCGGGACGAGGACGCTAAGTTCCTCAAGGGTTAGACAATGTTAAGGTGAAAATCCCGCCCTTCGGTGGAAGTGGAGATGCAAATAAATACTTAGAGTGGGAAGAGAACGTTGAGAAAGTATTCGAATGTTTTGGATATGAGGATGTAGTCAAAGTCCAACTTGTTGCATTGGAGTTTACTGGGTATGCCACCATGTGGTGGAAGAATCTGAATGCAGCCAGAGCAAAAGATGGAAGATAAGGTGTTAGAACTTAGGATGAAATGAAAAGGTTGTTAAGAGGTAGGTTTATGCTTGAGACTTAACTCTAAGATACATTTGCAAAATTGTAGGAGCATCACCAAGGAAGTCGATCTATTGATGACTACGTAAGAGAATTCCAAATGTAAATGACTAAAGCCGACGTGGAAGAACCTGAGGCCTTTATCGTATCAAGGTTCATTGCTGGGCTTAAATACAAGATTTGCAATATTGTGGAAGTACAAAGGTTTTATACATTGAAAGAGGCCATCAAGATAGCGTAGAGGGTTGAAAGGTAAAGGAGAAGTGTTCCGAGCAGACCTAGACTAACATACTTACAAGTCCCAGTACTGCACCAACCTGTACAAGCCGAACTGAAAAGGCCATACAGGGCTAAGCAGAGGAATGACCAATCTAAAGACAACCAAAGAAACCAGTAGCGTCGAGCCAGTTAGCCAGGCTGAGTTGAGAATAGGCTGACCCCGAGGACATATGAGAAAAGGCAAACCTCCGGACAAAAGACTAGCAAGGTAAAGTGCTTTAAATGTCTAGGCTTCGGACATATGGCCGACGAGTGTCCGAATCGATGCGTCATGGTGCTTTAAGGAGACATAGTGGATAACACCGACGAGAGCGAGCTCGAGAAGGAACAAGATGTTGGAAAACCTAAGGTTAAAGAGGAAGAGGAGACCTATGTTTATGCCGCCCATGGAGAAGTGATGACCCTAGTCTCGAGGTGAGTACTAAGTTCCTTACTGAACCCTAAGGAAGACCAAAGGGAAAATCTATTTCATATCAAGTGTAGCATCAAAGGCCAATTATGCATGATCATATTGGATGGAGGAAACTGTATTTATATGGTTACACAATCCATTATGCAGAGGTTAGGCCTGCTGACCTCAAAGTGTTCCTGACCTTATAAGCTGTATTGGTTTCATGATAAGGGTGCTTTGCATGTAACTGAACAAGTAACCATACCGTTCAATATTGGGAATGTATACAGGGATGAAATAGTTTGTGATGTCATCCCTATGAGAGCTTCACAACTACTGCTTGGACAACCTTAGTTGTTCGACCAACGTATCACTTACGACGGGTATAAAAGCACCTATGTTTTAGTTAAGGATGCAAGGAAGATTATGTTGCAACTCATGACCCCGTCTCAAGTAAATGAAACCCTTAACCAGCTCACCCGAGCTAGTAAAAAGAAGACCTTAATGATGAGTCAAAGAGAGCTCTGATCTACTAAGAAGGCTGATGAATCGATGTTCTTGTTGGTTAGAAGATTAATGCAGATGAGGGAATTATAAGATGTCCCAGAAGAAATCTAAAGCTTGCTAAATGAGTTTTGCGACCTGTTTCTTGAAAAACTGCCCAAAAGACTGCCACTAGTCCATAGCATAGAGCACTGTATTGATTTGTAGTCAGGCGCCGCCCTACTGAACCGACCTGCATAGAGGATGAACCCTGAGTAAGCTATCGAGCTGAAAAGAAAAGTGGATGAACTCATTGAGCGAGGATATGTGAAGGAGAGCATAAGCCCTTATGTTATGCCAACTCTGCTCGTTCTAAAGAAAGATGGTTCATGGCACATGTGCATCGACAGCCAAGCAATCAATTGAATTATTGTCAAGTATAGATACCCGATACTGAGGATTAATGATATGTTAGATGAGCTTCATAGCGCCAAAATATTTTCGAACATTGATCAGCAAAGTGGCTACCACCAAATTCGCATGAGGCCGAATAATGAATGGAAGACTACCTTTAAGACTAGGTACGGACTCTACAAATGGTTGGTTATGCCGCTCCGACTTACCAATGTGCCAAGCACGTTCATGAGATTAATAAACCATATAATGGGGCTCTTAATTGGAAGATGTGTGGTCGTATACTTTGATGACATATTAGTATACAATGTCGACCTAAACGACCATGTTCAACATCTTCATGAAGTATTTAACATTTTGCGAATCGAGAAGTTGTAGTTGAGTGTAGCTCCTCTAAGCTTCTCACTAAATTAGGTAATAAGTCGACTCTTCTGCATTAGTACAACACCTATGCCTAGTCTGAATGCGCTACGATCCACTTTAAATACTTTGTCAAAGCTCGATAGAGTTAAGATTGGAGTAGTAGTCGACTTCTTATTCACCTCTTCAAAACTCTTTTATTCTTTCTCTCCCTACCTAAACTCTATATTTTTCTTTGACAGCTCGGTGAGTAAGGCCACAATAATGCTAAAATTCCTTATAAATTGGCAATAAAATGATGCAACAATAGTTTCTATGTCTTATGTTATTCATGTTTTGTAAGATTGAAGTCTATGTTAATAATAGACTTAACATAAGTCTATGGATGTATGCAAAACCAAAGAACTAGTTGAAGGGGAGAGTTATCCAAGTCAACGTAGAATTATTCATAAGAAAATATTTACTTATTATTGAAATTACCACACATCTTATAAATACAATGTTATCACCATTAAAAAAAGGGGGGGGGGGGGGGGGGGGGGGGGGGAGGGATGAAAGATTTTTGAATATATAATAGAAATAAATTAAATTTTGCAAAAAAAATTATAACAAGTAATAAGATCATTTATAATTGTATTATAGGTTATAACTATTAATTAATAAATAGTAAATTAAAAAATTGATTTGGTTAACAAATATTTTAGAGCAAATAAAGTTTATTGTTATTGTAAGCCCTGTAATCAAACGTCTCAAATTCAACACGTAAAATTTAGAGTGATCATATAAGTTATTTGATCAAATCCGAATTTTACAACGGAGTTAAGAATATTAGTACAAGTGACACGATAAGTTTGGATATAGAAAAATAAAATAATTAAATATCATATTATTAAGTTATATATATTACTCGTTATTTATTAGAAACATATAAAAGGGGTTCCAATAATTCACAAATCGTTAGAGATAAAATATATGCATAGTAAAAATCATAAAATAACTTAAATAATATTTATTGATACTAAATATATATATATATATGTGTTCGTAAAAATACCCTAAATTACTTAAAATACCTAATATATACTAAAATAAATTAAAGAAAATTAATAAAAATATGTGTCAATTGAGGAAAAATCTGGAAATGAGGTGTAGCAACCAAGGGGATTAATTTGGTAACATTTGAATAGGATTAGGACACCTATGTTTGGGAAAAAGTTAAAAAAAAAAAAAAAACAGGAACAATTATCTAAAAGAAAATTCAACTTA
Source organism: Lumnitzera littorea (assembly GCA_024138015.1). Classification (NCBI taxonomy): domain Eukaryota; kingdom Viridiplantae; phylum Streptophyta; class Magnoliopsida; order Myrtales; family Combretaceae; genus Lumnitzera; species Lumnitzera littorea. The sequence goes on from JAMXBB010000011.1 coordinate 88,936,524, forward strand.
CTAACTTACCCTATAAATTTAGGAAACCCCTTCAAAAATTCACTTTATTAGTTTAGAACTCAGCAAAAATATAGAGTGATTAAAGAGAGGGAGGTAGCTATTTTTAGAAAAATAGAGAAAAATTAGGTACAATTAAGGCCACATCAGACCTACATTTGGGAAGCAACTAAGATTACCAACCTACAGTAGCCACCATGCTAAGTTGAGCCAACAACCATAGGATGGTTGAAGGTGGTTGCAAGTTGATTTTTCCGATGAGTCAAATTTGTAGTATGATATTGTCAAATTTACTAAAAATACCAAATTTTCATTGAAAATTTATGAAAATTGTTATTTTGGCATATTATTGTATGTAGTTTTAGGAAAAAATATTTTTTTGATAAAATTAAGTCTCAAAATATATCACCTTTAAAAAATCACTAAATTAAAACTAATTTTGCTTTCGTTTTCAAAAACCTTATTAATGTTGTTTTGGTGTCAAAAATTTTTTGTATTCTACTTATGATGCATCTGAAATTACCATGAATAGTTTTTCTTGAAAATCATTTTCAATATTTTTATCTAATTTTTAGGCCTTAAAATCTTAATAAAAGATTAATTTCCTAAATATATATAGTGATTAATCAATAAATTGATTTAGATTCTGATTTAAAGTATATTTTAATATTTTGAAATATTAAATGATGTTAAGAGATGAAATTTTTAGTGCTGGGAGCATTGGATTTGTTTGTTGTAGTTTTATTATGGTTAAATGTGTAATATGTGAATTAAAGAGATAAATGAAGAAACATGTATTGATGTAAATTAAGATGATAATTAGGCTATTAAGAATACTATGATGTTGGTTTGTGAGTAAATTTCAAGGAATTATGCTAAAAATATAGTGTACCCTCAAAAGCTGGATCAGGAGCTGGGTGTGTAGGATGAACTAAAATACTGCTAAAAACTAAATAAGAGACTTAGTATACCTAAAATGTAGTTTGTTGAACTTCACAGAATGGATCAAGGAGAGTTCCTAAGGTTTATGTATAATATTGTAATCAAAAGCTCAATTAGAGCCTAATTCAAGAATTGATCCAAAAGCTTAACCAAAGACTGGCTTAGGATGAGATTGATTATAAGCAACATAAAACTTAGAAAAATGAGTAAACTTATAATTTTAAACTAAAGATAACAATTTGAAGCTTATATGTAATAAATGAATAAATACTAAAATGCTGTTTCTATTATAGAAACAAGTAAGTTAAGATCAATATGTTACTGTATTTTGGAACATTGTATTATAATTTTTGGTGCTTAGGATTGTATTCAATTGTACTTGTAGTTAGTTTACTTATGTGTCTCCAAAATTGATTGAATCTATTGGCTTGCTGTTATGTTTTGCAATTGTTTGCATTGTGTGAACTTGTTTACTCACCTCGAAAATGGACTTATTTAAATCTAATCTAAAAATGTAACCATGCATGCATTACAACCCATTAAGGGTCAATTAAGATTCTCTAACTAAATACCGACACCTTCAAAAGAGATAATACTATAGCATAATGGTCCCTTTTTCATCCTTAGTTGAACTAAGTAAGAGGAAAGAAGATCGCGGTAAGGATGAAGATAGTGGTTTGAATAATATTCACAAGAGTAGAGATGTCTCTATTTTACAAACTTAGGTTTGGTCATGAGCTGTTACATATATACTAAAACTCTTCAAACCTATATTAAAGTGAGTGAAATTTCTTTAATTTTATAACGAACCAGATAACGTTATGTGATGGTATTTATTTGCTGCATTACATTTAATTAATTGTTTGATAACTGATAACTTTGATTTTAAACATATTTCACATGGTAATTTTATAGTATTTTCCTTACATTTTTTGTTTTCTTTAAAGAAACTGATACTTAATTGAGTAAAATTTTGATTTCAAGGTTTGAACGCGTTTTAGAATCGAAAACGAAGAAAAAGAATCAAGTTTCACTCAATTCGGAGTTCAAATGAAGGAGTTATGAAGTTTTGAAGTTACACAGTCTGAGACATGACCATGTCCCCAGGCTGTGTTCATGCAGGAAAATTTACCAGGATCAGAAAGTTACACGACCTGGAGACACGGCCATGTCTCAGGCCATGTCTGGTGACGAAAATAGAAACCTTACAATACAATATAAAAGGACATACTAGGGTTTCAAAGGGAGATTTTTTGACACTTGAGAAAGGAGAGACACTAAAGAAGAGAAGAGACTTGAGGAGAAGGAGAAGAAAAAGGAGAAAGCAACACCAACTTCAAGATTGGAGAGATTTTTCATCAACCAAAGGGGTTTTTCATGTTTTATTTTATGTTTTTGATGGAACTCGTTTTTAGATTTATTATGATAGCTTAGAATTCGTGTATTTAAGATTATGGAACCTCGGGTTTCATATGACTCTTGGGTTGATTTATAATTTTCAATAAAGTTCCTATCTTTTCTTGATTCAGTTATGTTGTTTAATTGTTGATTGATATTTATAGAGTATCAATTTATGATATTATGCATGATAATTGAGAAATTGCATGTGTAATTAGATTTTGGCATAATTGGAGAGAATTACATATATACTTAGAGATAAGATATGTGTTTCTTCCGGAAAGTTAATTATTTGTGTGGAAATTCATTATACATTAATGCAATTCTAAGTTATATTATTAAGTGAAGAGATTCCGGTAAATAATTTAGGATTAGGGTTAATATGCTTGAGAAAGGTATTAACTTTAATTGTGAATCCCTCTGATCAAGAATAATAGAAATTGAATTGAATATATTTTAAGCGGTCATATGTTAAACACTAGGAGAAATAATTCATAAATACGTTATTGCATACTTGAAGTCGTTCTTAGTTTTATTGCTTTCTAAATTGCTTAATCAAGTCTCATAATTAGTTTAGTTTGTTAATTTCAGTATTTTTAATTCATTCAACTCATCACAATTTTCCGGTTAGATAATAGAGCTAAGGTTAATATTAGTACTCGAAGTCTCTGAGGGATTGACTCGGACTCACATCCGCTATATTAAAATTAATAGGTGCACTTGCCTGATATCAATAACCCTACTTGTGATTGTTGTAAAGTCTTATGTCTCAGTCCCTACTTATTAAATAGTTGCTTATTCACACCCTTATAGATCTTCTTGTAGGTGTTAACCAAAATGCTACGTTATAATTACCTGAAGTTAGTTACTTTTAGAGATTTTGGGGGACTGATGACTTAAACTAAAAGAACTACAAGACTTTGGAGAGTTTTGCTATTAACTCTTGGTCGTGTGAATATTATCATGTAAATATTTCTTATGTTAAACTTCTATGATGTGTAAATATCTCATGTGATATCAAAGTTAGTATGTATATATGTGTGTGTATATGTGTTTTAAATCTCTATATATGAATTTTATTAATATTCTTGTATAAGTTGTTTACTTCAAAGCAAGTATTCATTGATGCCTTGTCTAAATCAAATGTATGATAGCGGTTATGAGGTTAGCTACTATCTTATATTGGTTTATACAGTAGGACTATTGCGACTCCGTTACTTCAGGACATAACAATTATTACTTCCCCTTGAAAATTAAACTTATTGTATATATTGCTCAAATAGTTCTATTACTAAAATTATCTTAAAATATTGTAGGAAAAGTATTCAAATTAATAACAAATAAAAAGAAAAAAAAATAAATATAAAAGGCAAAGAAAGTGAAAAGTGGTTTAAGACAGAGTTGGTGGAAAAATAAGTCCAATGGGAAGTAAAATATTGTGTCACATCTCGGCATAGCACAGGATGTACTATCATACAGGAATACATGTTTATATTCAACAAAATTTTTATTTATAACAAAAGAGTACTACCATAAAGTTTAGCTTTTTACCTATTTATACAAAAGAGTACATCCATCAAACCAAACTAAACTTAAAACACAGTACTTCTTCTTCTTCTTCTTCTTCTTTTTTTTATCTATATAGATCCTTCATGAAACTCAAATCAAAATACAGCAAGGCTTCTTCAAAAGTAGCCAACTTCGTCCTATGCGCTCTCAAAAGACTTTTCCCCAACTAAAGTTGATGCCCAGTCAATTCTTTTTGTAACTTGAAAATACACAAGTATCCCCTTAACTCCTTATGAGTTAAGTGAAAGTGGATAAAAACAAAACACAGCACAAGCATAATATCTCGTTATATCTCAAAACTCGAATTTCACGTTTTCAATAGTTTATCAGCTTTATCAATAAATTCACGTTTTTCTCAAATTAATCCTTTTATATAGCTTTTTTTTATAAATTAACTTTACTAGAATGCTTCGTCTAACTTTTTCAACTTTACTGTGAAATTCGAACTAAAACGGAAAATATTATCCATGCCTTAAATTTAAGGCCTCGAATCCTAGGGTTATCGTATAGACTTGAAACCCTAAAATATTGCATATTGTTCTTAAGAATACATTTTAACCACTAGGTTATCACTCACAACATGTTATTTATTGCCTCTAGACATACAAATATAGATAACACATTTTTTCTTTTTCAAAATAAATATAATAATTAATTTTTCTCGAGGCTCCCATTGGAAACTGTTACACCTCGAAGTCGCAAAGTCACAACAATCCCACCGTGTAAACCATTATATAATAGTAACTGGCTTCACAGTGCCTATCATAAACATGATCTACACAAGGCATCAATGACTCCTCACTTTGAAGTAAACAATTCAATTAAGAATTTAACCAAAGTTACAGTAAATATTAAAACTTAAAGTCAATATATATATAATTACATGTACATTCCATAGAATTCTCAAGAAATTCTACATCATAACATAACAGTCAGTTGGTTAACATATCAAATGTCAATCTTTCAATCTTAAAGATATTTGTGCAACTCTAGATATAACTTAACTACTAGGCAAATTGGTCCTCACACACCCTGGCTTCAAAAGTGAATTAACCTCTAGATAGTTGTAGGGCGACATATTAGTCAAAGTAATCAGAAATCAGGACCTGTAAAAGGATTTATACGGGTATGAGCAACTACAGCCCAGTAAGCCAAATTGGAGACTCATGAATGTATACAAACTCAAACAAAATTATTAAGCAATTATTTTCATGCAATGCAACAAGCAAGTGTCATCATATAACGTAGTCCTGTCCGTCACGAAATTAGAGTAATTTCACTCGCTCTAATCCAAGTTGAAGAGTTTTCATGTTATGCAACAGCTCACAACTAAACTCAAGTTTGTGCAATAGAGACACTACTCCTCCTAAGACTATCCCTCGAACCAATGCTCTCATCCTCACTGCGACCTCCTCTCCTATCACTTAGTTCGGCTAAGGATGAGGAAAAGACTAAATTGCTATCCAGCGCTATCATTTTCGAAGATGTCGGTGTTTGGTTGGAGAATCCTAATGATCCCTTAAAGGGTTGCAATGCATGACAATTTAAGGTATTAGTCAATTAGGATTAGGTTCAATTTAGGGTGTTCAGATAATTTCACACCAATCCAGTCATAACAATCATTAATCACAACACAAATTCTAACACAAAGTCAGATACGCAAGCACATGTATAAAACTACTTACAATCACAATCATACACAATCCTCAGTCTTCGAGTACCCTAAAATAGTACTCCAAATACAGCAAAGTAATAAACCCAACTTACCTGAAATTCTCGATCGCTCAATAACTTAATTGCAAGTCGGTTCATCTCCGAGTATCCTATAATACAAATACATCTTTATAGTACTTATACTTTGATGATACATATTCTAAGTTATAAATTAACTCACTTCTCCATATATACCTATTATTTACTAATGATTCACTTTACATTAGCTCGAGGTTCGGTTTCTGAATTAGATTTTAGTTTTGGTTCTAAATTATTTTTAACTATGAGGAATTTTAAATACGCTCGAATTCTAATGTGAAATTAATCGCATTAAGCTCGAGTATTCTAATATCATACTAGGTTTTAATTTAGTATTATAACATATTCAGTATTCTTTAATCCTAATTAGGGTACTTGATTTTACTCCCAATGTAAGAAAATCTTACATTTTTTATCCTGTTACCTAAAATTAATTTTTGTACCAGATTTATTTTGTACTGATATTATTATTATATTATCCAATTTAACCTATTTTTTTTTATATTTATTAAAATCCCAACTTCACATATTCCCAAATTTTCTACAATTACCACATAATTCCCATATTAATTACAATTAACACTCTAAAGACTAGGATTAGGTTTCCACAATAGAGATTAACATCTTTAAACATCTAATTGTCTTCTAAATCAGTAATTAATTATTTAATCACTTAATTAAGCCAAAATTACCCATTTTTTTCATCATTTTAGGGCTTAAAATTTTCGAAAATTAATTTTCAAAAAATGGCTTCATAGCACTATTTTATTTCACTTAAGCATTCTACAAAAAAAAAAAAAAATTGAGCTCTAAACTACACTTTTAAGCCTATTTATTTCTAATTCTAAATATTCTTAGTTTTGTCCAATTTCTTAAGAGCCCTATATTTATAAACATGATTAAACTTAATCACTATTTTTCCTTAATTCTACATATAATAAAATATCAAGATAATAAATTTCATAATTTTCTAGATATAATTAATAATTTTAAGGAATTTTGTAAAATCGGAAGAGATATAAGACTCACCCTGTTCACGAGATTTTTGGCTTCCAACACCAGTTTAGGTGTGTCGGCTAGTCCAGGCGGTAGGTTTGGAGTGGGGTGGTGGCAGTGGTAGTGTGTAAGTTCAACCTACTTACACTATTTGCACAGATTTGGGAAGACAAGGCTCGTATCTCTTCTATTTTGCCTTTTTAAGTGTTTGTTTTTTTATTGGTTAATATTTTTTTTCTTCTCCCCTTGCTGCCACGACTTGATTTGGTTCATTCCCCCTTTCCTTGATTTTTTTTATTTTTCCTTAATTTTCTTTAATTATTTAGCAAATTTTTAGCTAATTTCGGGCAATTTAGGTAATTTCACGTATTTCTACCTTCACGTAAATACATGTGGATACAAGTAAATACTCCTAAATATTATTTAAGTCATTTTATGATTTTTAAAATACATATAATTTATCTTTAGCAATTTATTAGTTATCAAAATATATTTTACGCACTTTTAATAAATAACAAGTAATATACTTAGAATTTGAAAATTTTATATTTTCTTATTTTATTACTTATTTTCTTAAATTCAAACTTATAGGATCACTTTGACTAATATTTTTAGCTTTAATTTATAATTTAGATTTGATTGGATCCTTTAACCAATCGCTCTAAACTTTATGTACTAAATTTGATCTTATGGTTATTTAACTTACCTTTAGGGCTTATAGAAACCACCCTAAACCCATTATTTGATGAGGTTATCGAACCCATTTCATCTTATTGAGTAAGTAGTATTAATGCGATTACGTTATTGAAGCCTTGAAGGAGGATTGAAGAAATAGGGAAGGTGATCAACATGGAGTTAAGTTTAAATAAACAGTCAAACTTTCAATTAGTTAAAACAAAATATCAACTATGAATGATCTCTAAAGTAGATCAAATAAGAATTTCATCAACCCGTTGTTATGACTCCATTAAGATGATAAGATATGGCTATTATATACTAAGTGACATTAACATAGCGCGCTAATGTGGCATTTACTTATCTATTTCATTACAAATAAAAAAGAAGATGAAAAACACATAAAATTATAAAAACCTAGAATATTTGAAAAATAATTAAAAAAATTATGAAAGGGACCAAAAATTTGGAAAAAAGGAAAAGAGAGTGTAGAAATATGTAATTTAATGTAATTAATTAAAAGGAATCAAAAAAAGATAAGAAAAAGTGAAAAAAAACTAAAAAAAAATTGAACCAACCACTTCAAGGCCAAATGGTAACGAGCGGCTACTTAGGAGGAGTTACATAACCCTCCAACCATAGATAGATCTTTTAACCTAGCAACCTCCTAGTTAGTGGCCACTACTATCTTTCTTCTTTGTTTTAGTCCTTAACATTTGCTGCATTTTCTATTTAAGTCCTAAATGTTTTAACTTTTCTACTTAAGTATATTAGCAAAGTTTGCAAACAAGTCCTCCGTTAGTTTGTCATAAGTTTTTCCATTAGCATTAATAAGTAGCACCATTCTATATGTTCAAATGTTTACATTTTTTAAAAATTAATAAAGCAATATGCATATAAAAGTATTAAAAATTAAGGAAACTTATAGAAAAATCAACAAATAAAAATATCAAAAAAGATTTGCAAAACAAAAAAAAATAGTAAGATAATATATATAATAACAATGTATATAAATTTGTAAATATATATTAATTAAAAGCTTAAATCAATAAAAAAAATGTGAAAAGAAAAAGAAAAACTAAAACGATCAAACAAGAGACAAAATGGTCGCTTCATTACAGTAGGTTGCAATCCACTTTAAAAAAGTAGTGTAAACCCTACGAAATTTCAGTAACCCAAAGCAAAATCGAATGAAGGAGTCCTTGAATAGTCCTTAGAACCACCCCAAACATGATAATAATACCTAAGTAAAAAAATCAAACCCTAAGTGTTCGACCAAAACCTTAATTAAAGTAAGTCCTAAAAACCTAACTAAACGAGCACGAACTTTAATACTTGAAAAACCCTAGAATGATGGCGAAGCCCTAAAATGATCATATAACCCTAAATAAGTGATCAAAAACCTTATTGTCACTAATAAACACTAATAGTAAGGTTAAATCGATCAATACAAGTGATCAGTATCCTTAAGTGATTCAAACCTTAACTTTCGAGCCCGTACGTCGATCAAATTACCATAGACGAGCACCAAACCCTAAGGGAACCCTAAAGGAACCTTAAGTGCATGTGTAGGGTGTTTAGAATAGCTAAATTATAATGTCAAAGTCCAGCTAAACCCTAAACACATCCTAATTGTACTTAATTAGCCTAATCATGCCTAATCAATACCAATTACCCTAATTAAACCCCAATCCTTAACCAATCCCATGACATCTTAATTAGCAATAAGTCAAACTTAATTAATGACAAAAAGAAAAACTCTTAACCACTTTTAAAATATCTTGTACCCTAAGAGGATAAGATCTTGCCCAAATTGGCAAAAAGCACACAAGGTAAATGATCCCCTGTTTGTACCTTATCCTGGACAATCAAAGCTTATCCCCTTCACCTTCTCTCACTTCCACAACCTACCATCCCCGTTTCCCACCCTCATTTTTGTTTTCTCAAACCCTAAAACACACCTAAAAACTCTCTCAAACTTCCTCTCAAAGATCAAGCCCTAAACTCCTTCTTCTTCTTCTCTTCTCGGCTATATCGATTACCTTAGGGCCAACCCCATAACTTCACTACTACCACTCTAAATCACTCCAAACCAAGTCTCATGCCACACCTATACCCTAAGCTAACCCATTGACACACATACCTACCCTTACACATGCCAAGGCTCACAGCACACAATCACAAAGAGAGGCCTTCCATACTTTGCTCTGATAAGAACTTAGGTTAGGTTCTTCCTTAGACTTCTTGCAAAATAATGATAGATACTAATATTTTCTTTCTTAAAACTTATTTTACAGAAACTCCATAGAAGTTTTAAGGTATTTTAAGAAGGTCCACAAAGGTAAGTATAAGAAAAATCACCTTTAGTAGAAGTTGTAACACAAATAGGCTAAGTTATGTAAAGTAATGTAAGTTTTAGTAGAAGATCTTCAAGTAGGTTGATGAGACTCTTGTTTTCCATGCATGCTGCCCCATATTTTTCCCCTCATCACACTTTCACACACTTCTATGAAATGATTATGGTTTTAGATTAGTAGAAACATAAATTACTTAAGCCAAAACACCATAAAAATCAAGTGTTGCATGAAAACAGGAAGTTTGACCCTAAAAACCACTTTCAGCTACCACTTTCATTGAACTACCAGATTTGGAACTTTTTTTTAGTAGCTTAATAACATGTTTATTTAGTGTTAAGTATGGTTTATGACTTAATTAATCAAGTTAAGGAGGCTAAAATATGGTTAAGACCTTAAACTAGCTTAGTTAGTCATTATAGGCTTAAGAATGATGTTAATAATCCCAAGAACAATAATGAACAGATCTGTAACCATATTAAAAATGGGCTAAACTTAAGTCTAATGTTGGGTTTAAGTCCAAAAAGACAAGTGGGCTTGAGCCCAAGGCCCTAAATAGTAAACTAAATATAAAGAGCTCAAAAGAACTAATTTAGGAGCTTGTGTAGCTGGATAGCCCGATCTGAACCATAAGATAAAAGGCTTAGGAAGAGTTATTTGAGAGGCCCACTAGACCCAAAAGCCCATCTAAGATACCCCCCATAAGCCCTTTAGTGATCTAAAGCCCTAAACTTAATAAAAAAGTTCATTTAAACCCATAAGAGTATTGCCAAGACTCACTTTAAAATTTTAAAGTGTTGGGCCAAAAAAATCCTATTGAAAATACTTAAAAGAAGCCTAAAATTATTAAATATAAAGCCCAAAGCCCGAAACTAAGCCTAAACTCTAAAGTGACCCAACTCACTATTTGGGCCTACGACCTTATAGGGCTCAAGCCGAAAACTTATTAATCCAAAAACTTTAAAACAACTTCACCAAATGAAAGAACATTTGAAAACGATGAAAACGACTATAAGATCACCGAAAACGAAATTAAAACGAAGAAGTTATGCCCGAATTACAAAAACAACTAATTTGAGGTAATAAGAAATAAGCCTAGTTAATTAGTGCAAATAGGAAACTCATAAAACTTAATTATCTTCTTCAGGGGACGAGGAGTTTAACTTGGACATAGTAGAGGATTACTAAGATTGCTAAGTATCATGGCCAAGTGAGTACACCACCCCTTTCTTTGCTTATTTTTGCTTGTAGTTAGCAAACCACTTGATTATGTCAAGTAATTGAATTTGTTGCATGATTGGGGCGTATGGGATACCGTATGTGCTTAATATGGTTGAACTTGTTTGTAAAGTATCTTAAGATTATATAAACTTATATGCTTACTGCATTATAGCTTAGGATCTTGGACTATCATATATAATAATTGGTCACCCATGAACCGGACTAATAAATACTTAACCCCTAATTAAACCAGTCATGCATCTCATCTTATAAGATGATAATAAGGGTATCAACATCACGCCGTAGATCGAGGGATCATGCCTAGAATATCTATAGTGTAAATTGTGTATTGAAAATTGTTATCATACGACATATTTCATACGATATATTCTTACCTCAACCTTTAGGAACTACCTAGCTCCAGGAAGTACTGCCTTCTGCTTCAAGCTATGCTGTATCTACTGTTGAGGGTGATATTGATGACAAGAGACTTCGAATTGGACATGGATACCTAGATCCTGACGTACTGAAATATTTCCTAACTCGGGCAATGGTGAGCGTCATAACCGTGTTGTATACAATTACCAATAAACTTTATATACTGTTGCATTGCATATGTTTGACCATGCATTTATATGCTTATTTAATAACTTGCTTGAAATTGCTTGCTATATAGTAGGTAGGTTACTCATTAAGTAGTCAAGCTTACCCCTCCTATAGTTTATTGTTATAACATGACTTGTAGTTAAAGTCGGGCCACAGGATGCTCAAGATTAATAGCACCAATTGGGATTAGGATGTGAAGAAGTTGAGAGCTCGAGCGAATTGTAGACACTTAGTTTTTGCCCCTTTGTAATTTTAATTTTTGTTTTTACTTTAACACAAAGCGTCCTAATTCAAAAAATAATAAAATAATAAAAATTAACAAATGATGAAAATACCAAAAAAATAAGAAAAGGAAAAATCATTAAGAAGACTTTTTAAGATTTTTTAGGAAGTAACTCATATTAGGAACAAATAGTTTTAGTTTTAGTTTTAGTTTTAGATTAGTACAAATAATTATTTTAGGAAATCGGATAGTTTAAATATAATTTAATTGTACTGAATGTCAAAGTACGGGTTAATAGCTTAACGAATAAGTATCAGAGTATTTGGGTTAGATTTAATTTGAGGTCTTAGGTTCGAGTCTCAGCGGGCACCTATGACTTTATTTTTTTATCTAATTAAATTTGGATGTAGTTTAATAAATTAATTAGATATGATAAGATATGATTTGAAATGATATGATTTAGACTATATAAAACACACACGCAGTCAGAAAAAAAAAAAAAAAAAGAGAGAACAAAAAACAGGAGGCCAAACTCCATCTTGATACAGCAGTAATTCAATCATCACCAAACAATATACAGCACATCCTCGGCTACGCAATCAGCCCCAATCCCCGTCCCACGAGCAGCAGGTGATAATTTGACACCCCACGTGATCCTCACGTCTCGTCGTCGCTGTCTTCTCCATCCAAAAACAGCAACAACACTTGATCTTCAACACACTACACCGAGCTTGCGGCATCTTCACTATCCGTCACTACTAAACACGACACCAAATTTCTAAACTCCGACTGCTGCAACAACACCACACACAGCATTGTACGGACAGCAGCACCAGTACATTACACGTTCTCCAAGCGACTGAACCAAGCAACAAATCATCCACCGCGAATGCTTAGAGCAATCCCTTGCGTAATCCTCATTGCGACTCCTTACAAACAGAAGTACATTCATAGCAGCGGCCATTCGTACAGCAGCGCCAATTCCGATCAGCGGTCACGCCAGCAATACGTCCACTTCACTACACCAAGCACACAGACGACAGCAATAACAACAAAAACCGACTGCACTTAATGTTCGATCCACGCGCATCCAATCCCCATCCATACACACTATCTTCACTCGCAAGCAAAACAGCAATGAAGCAACAGCAGGCTACAAACCACGCTTGACTTCTTGTTGTCCAAGGTACTGTACAGTCCACATGTGCACGCCGTAGCAACCAGGCCCTCGACGATCGCTGCACGCCGCACTGACCATAATACACACGAATGCATCATGGTCGCTCGCCAGCCGTCTTTCCGCGTGTAGTGCAATATGTAACTGCAACTTCACGGCGCAATCGGACGAGAGAAATCTAAATTTGATCAAATGAGCTAGCTCTTTCCAATTGGACTGGGACGAGGATATGGATGCTGGGAACGGCAACAATGATGACTACATTGAAATCTACAAAACTCCTCCGCAATCAATTTTCGATCACGCGACTCCACTGCATAATTGAACCAGAAGCAAGGTTCGGTTCTTCTTCGTTTTTATTATATTTATTTATTTATTATTATATTACTATTTTGTTGGTTATTCGATTAAAGTTTATAACATATCATATATATATATATATATATATATATATTACTTTAATTGTTTTTAGCATTAAATTTTTTAAAATTCTTTACATTAGGATACTTATCTTGTAGATATCAAGTATATTATATAATATGATTTTATTTAAGTAGGTAGTTATTTAATAAGTAGAGATATAGATATATATTAACTTAAGGTGTCTTTTAGCATCGGTTTTCTTTATAGATTAAGTATTGATTTAAATAAATGTCTATTTAAGAGTAATAGGATGGCTATAGATATATGCATTAGTTTAGGAATTGTTAAGATTAGTTTTTCCTTAAGATTAGGTCTTGTTCAAAGATTCATATCGTAGACAATCATTTTTCTTTAAATAAAAATTGATAAAAATAGGATTGTTAGAGTATTTTTTTATAAAACAAAAACATTTAAGAGTTAGGACCCTTTTAGATTTTATTTGAATAAACTAAGTTGGTAACAACGTAAATTCGATCGGTTTTCAAAAATTAAAATAAATCAACACACTAAAGTTTTTAGAAAGAACTACGATCGTCTGATCCCGGCTAACGAGTACGTAGGCATCTTCGAGGCGACGATAAAATATGTAAAAACTTAGGTTCTTTTTTTTTGTTTTTATTTATTTTTTAAATATTATAATTTGAAGAATAATCCTAATTTTGGTAAGTAGATAGTGGTACTCGTTAGGGTTTAATAGATTAGCCCCCGAATTCAGAACGCTCTGGTTCTTCATTAAAATTGAAATCAAAGACCGATAGGTAAATCGTAATCAATTGATCCAATTCATTACGGTTTTCTTCTTTTTTCCCAACTTCGATCAGGTGGTGACTCCAAAAATTTTTCTAAATAAAAAATCGGAATTTTCTAATTTCTTTTGTCGAAGATTAATATTAAATGGGTTATGGTTTAGTATTAATCGGAAATGGGGAAATCAATTTTAAATAAAGAAAATCGAAAAATCAGACTCGACATGAACCATTTATTTATATATCTAGACTCTCTTTAATTTCCACTTTTTAAGTATCCATAGTTTGTTAAGTAGCATAGGTTATTTATGGTAATTTATCTTGGTAGTGTATGGCTAAATTAAGGAAAACCTGATATTCCCACCTATCTATATTATGTTAATAATTATTTAGATAGTTTAACTTTAATTTATATTTTCTGTTATTATTTAATACTAGTTATTAGGAGAAAGTCATAGTTGTAAACGCCTTATATAGTACACCAAAGACTCCTAATCAAGAATGGTGCTTGATCTCAAATCTTCACATGTTATATGGCGGTACTGCCACAACTCAACCCCCCTTCAAGTTATGACAAGTAGGCTATGCAACTGCCCTAAAGGGTAGGTGACATCCTATGATTGAAATCTAAAAGTGGTGAGGGTAGAGTGCTTAATATGTATTTTTGTTAAGAAGTTGGCCAAAGGTTTTTGGCTACTTCCCTTAAAGATTGCAAAAGGTAGGTTACGACTTACTACCATAAAGCGGTTATTTTAAGCATCCTAAGGTCGAAGCATAGTTGGAATAGCCATTTTTTAAACATTCTATTTTTTTTTTCTTTTAAGAACTTTTATTTTTTAATTAACATATATGTATGTATATATATTATAAAATATATTATCTTACTATGTTTTTTTCATTTTACGGTTTATTTTTGTCCATTTTTTTTTAATTTTTGCAATTTTTGGATAATTTTTATTAATTTAACATATTTTATTACTTTATTTATTTTTCAAATATTTTGTTATATTATTTATTAAATAAAAGTACGTAAAACAATAAGATTGTGCTACGTATTAGGATCCCTTTTTATAAGATACTTATACTAACAAGGTACCATTCTTTTGTACATATTGTAACATAAGGGGGGACTTTATTTTTGTATAGTTAGGATCTTACTATTATTAGAAATTTTCACTTTTAGAAAGTAGTGCCATTTCACCAGTTTTAATATCCTCTCCTACTAGGCCCAATAATATCCTCTCCTTACGATCGACGGCACCTGTTATATACATTGTACTCCCATACATACATATTGTAATCTTGTATTATTATCGGAATTAATAAAAGTGTGCTATTCCTTTTTCCATTTATGCATGTGTCCCTTATAATCTGTTAGCTTTCTTCCTTGATTGTGTTGCTTACAAGTTTAGGCCTTATTGGCTAGCGTTGTATGTAAATTAGGCTTGTTTACTACTGTAGAAGTAGGATAGTAAATGCTACATTGTCTGTTTGTATGCTAAAGAAAGCATCGGACCGTAACACTACGCATCAATGCTAACAGAATAACCAATGACAAACTAACAGAAAACTTATTTGCAAATTTGTAAAAACATTGATGACTTAAATAAAAAAATTAGAATATTTAGGACTCAAATAAAAAAACTTGCAAATGTTGAAGTCTAGATTTGCACTTATCCCCCAAAAAAGGCACCTTACCTTCCTTTCCCAACCTAGTGGTAGATATCCATCCCCCACCGCTTGGTGACCCCACTTCAAGTAACTCACCATTGGTTTTTGTAGCCTATTCGACTATTGAAGGCAAGAGATGGTCAATGGCCAAGTCACACAATCCCTCTTAAGTGGTCGCTAGCCATTTCCCATCATTAGGTGGTTAATTCTATTTTGTAATCTTTTACATTTTTTTATTTTTGATTAATTACATTACTTATATGTATGGTTATGTAGTTTAATTTTTATTTTCTCCACTTTTTTTCATTTTCCAAATCTTTGTGTAAATTTTTTTATTATTTTCAAGTACCTTATTTTCTTATAATTTTATATGCTTTTTTGCGTTTTCTTCTTCTTCTTCTTTTTTGCAATAAAATAGGGCTATATCAACACAAACAACCAAACTAGATGAACTTAATGGTGTAATGATGATTGGTTAACAAAATCACTTGTTTGAATAAGTTTACAAAACATTAATTCTTTATTTTAATTAGTTCAAAATTTAATCTCTTATTTGAACTTATCATAATCATTGATCCTCCCTAATATAATTTTCCCAAATGATAATACAAAATTACTCAATTAACTATGCATCTAAACATTTTTCATTTAAAATTTTGATTACAAATTTTCGTCGTTATGTATAATCAATTCAAATAACGGTCAAACATCATGTACAAACTCAAAGATGAAAAACGTTCAGATCTTAAATGTGTACCTTTTAGATAAAGTCATCGTCGAAAGCATCCACTCGTCTTCACCAAAATGGTGCGATAGCCGTTTGTGGCACATAAACGATAATCTCTCTCTCTATCTCATGCAAAAAAAGTTACGCCTCCCTTATTTAAATTTGGGGGATCAAAGGATCAAACTCATATCGACAAACATCAATTATATTCCTTGTCGTACCCACGTTCTCTCAAGTGGTGTCACGTTGATGAAAAAATGTAGAGAAACATGTAAAAAGTGAAAGCAACGTGATTAGCTAGCTAGCTAGTTGGCTTCCATGGAAGATATATACCACATCGTGGGCTCTTGCTTGTGTGGTGCTAAGAAACCCTAAAAGGGACAATGGGGTCCAACCATTATTGTATAAAAATTCTATATATCCCTAGTTGGATATGCACCTTGATATGACCAAATCTAAAAAAGAATTAATTATTATCATCACATCAATGATAATAGTTTTTCACAAATAAGATATGCTTATGTTGTGTCTAAAAGATTTCAAATTAGTGCTATCTAATCCAATTTAACCTTTGTTTAGTGTGTGCTATATTTGTATGAGAACTCAATTAAGACATTATCAATGTTTTGAATAAATTATTATTTTCTTTTTTTCAGGTAATAAAATAATTATCATTCATCCGCATACAAAACAAACAAAAAAACAATAGTATGAGTCAATCGCTCAAGTAACATTATTGGGTTCATACCTTATAAACTATCCAAATATTCAATTTTTTGTTAAAAAATTTTACTTAACTTTTTTAGACTAAATTTTTGTCTTTTTTTTTTTTTTTTCGGGAAACTATACATATTACAATTTTTTTTTTTTAAGAATTCTGTAAGAACAAAAGTAAAACATTTATCGACTTCAAGTGTAGTTATCCCTCCTCCTTAAGGAACATAAAGCTAAATATGGAGCTATGTTCAAATTTTACTGGCCTGCATCTACGCTAGGCCACAAAATAACTATTGAATTTTGAAACGTTGGATTCTGCTTCATATGAACAATTGAAGTTTTTATTTCATATGATTTTTTTTTTTTTGGGTTGATAGTCATATATTAATTAAACAGAAAAAAGCAGTAAGTCATGAAGTACAGCCAGAGTAGTAGCAGCCGGAGTAACATCATCAGTAGCAGTTGCCATAGGGTCCGTAGAAACAGAACAATTCGAATATATACACATGCCATATCCTAACAAATCCTCCTGTAAAATTGGCATTAATTCACCAGGAGGAGATAACAAAACAAGTTCATCTTCCTTTCTTTGAATCATCCATCCAGCAAGTGCATCCGCAGCTCTATTCATCTCCCTTGGGACTGCCTCAATCCGCCAACCTGGTAATTGTAAGATGATTTCACGGCAAGCCAATACCACATTGTAATACTTATATTTAATATTCATTGGCTTCTCAAGAAACAATGTTGCAGTAGATGAGTCAGTGTTAACCTCAACATGAGTGTAACCAAGTTGTAAGCAGAGTAAAACACCAAAATAAATAGCCCATAGTTCTAGAAGAACAACATCATCAACTACTAGTTTCTTGCAAAATTCAAACTTCGACTGTCCTTGATCATCCCGTAGTACACCTGCAATTGTAGTTCCATTTTGAGTATGTGATAAAGATCCATCCGTGTTAAGTTTACATCATCCTGTCATTGGCAATTCCCACCTCAGGTGGAACTAAGTGACTCACATTATCTGTTTCCGCTTTTGCAAAATAGCCCAATATTCATGTGCTACCTTTCTTAAGGTAAATGTCAACTCTCGCTGTTTATGACAGTGTTGAAATATGTATTGATTTCTTCTTTGCCACAACTGTAAAGTCATGGCAATTATTTCATATTTGATCATCGGTAATTATTAACCATTCAATAAATAATATATGTCATATGTTATTTATTATTTATATATAATATGTAAATGTTAAGTGTAAATTACACATGATAATTAATTTGAAAATTGTTTATTTCATTAATATTTATATCATTATTTTATTAATATTTACACACCACATATATATAACACGTAACGTGTAATACTTATTAAATCTTTTTTCAATTATTAAACATGTAAAAGGAGTATAGGCAATCCATTATGATGGATTAGTGTAGACACCTAATTTTTGTCCCTCTGTAGTCCTAATTTTTATTTTTACAAAAAAAGGTCCTAATTCAAAAATAAAAATAACAGAAAAATTAATAAAAGATAAAAATAATAAAAATTAACAAATAATGAAAATACCAAAAAAATAAGAAAAGAAAATTTAAAAAGATTTTTGTAAATTTTTAAGAAGTAACTTATATTACGAACAAATAGTTCTAGTTTAGTTAAAAAAAAAATTTTAGAGAACCAGATAGTTTAAGTATAATTTAATTATATTAAATGTTAAGGCATAAGTTAATAGCTTAACGGATAAGTATTGAGTTATTTGGATTAGATTTAATTCGAAGTTTTAGGTTCGAGTCTCAGCAAACACCTATATTTTTATTTTTCTATCTTTACAAAAGTAAAATGAAAACGGGATTCATATTTTATTAAATCATTTGAATTAAGTTTAGCAATCCTTCACGTCCATACATCGACCTTGCCAACGCCCAAGCTTCACGAGCTGCACACCAACGACACTGGACGTTTGTTTGTTCCGACCATCGCCTCGCTGCTACTGTACATGATCCTGCCGAGAACAGCCGACAACCTTGCGAGCTGCAACTCCAACATCCCCCACAGCAACAGTGGTAGTGACTGCAACAGCAAAGCTGACCGCTTTACTGCAGAATCCCCTGATCGTCTGAGGTCAACAAAATAATATACTTTCCTCGCCAACTAACCAAGATTTCGAAGTCCGCGAAGAACACTCCAGCCCCAATGTCACTAATCCAACCTTACGCACGCTGCTCCAATCTGCAAGTCTACCGCACGAACACGACCTGCACTCCCACACACGAGTCCATTGATCAGCCCTCGAACCACACATTATCGATCAGCTCACTCCATAGCCGAGCCCGATTGCAGCAACACTATCAACACAGCAACCAAACTGTGTCCTTCGTCATCACAGTCGCGCCAAGCATAACACAACAGCCACGAGTGACAGACATCCATTGCAGTCTACACAACACGATAGCGCCTACAACTGTCCACGACGCCAATGCAACCTCTTTACTGAACCACTGCACAGTGAATACCAAAATTCTGGTTCGATTTCATTTTATTTTCTTTTTGTTAAATTATTATTTTATTCATTAGTTATTTTTGTTAATAACATAGTTATAAATAGTTACATATATTAACTTAGTAAATTCTTTTGATATTAGTCTCTCTCTTTATATATATATATTAAGTATATTATTTTTCATATAGGTAGTCGTTTAGTAATGATAACATAAATATATGTACATATTAGTTTTGGAATTTTTAGGATTAGGTTTTTTAGAAATCTTCACATAGAAAATTATTTTTTTTAGAAATAAAAATTAATAAAAGACCTTTTTAAATAAATTTTAGAACATTTTAGAGAGTTTTCAAAAACACTCAAGAGTTAGGACTGTTTAGATTTTTTTAAACCGAATCAATTAAAACATAAACTCGATCGATTTTGAAAAATTAAAATCAATCAACACACTAAAATTTTTTGAAAGAATTACGATCGTTTGATCCCAGTTAGCAGGTACATAGGCACTTTCGGAGCAACAATAAAATATGTAAAAACTTAAATTCTTTTTTCTTTTGATTTTATTTATTTATTTAAATATTATAATTAGAAAAATAATCCTAATTTCGATAAATAAATAGTGGTACTCGTTAAGGTTTAATAGATTAGCTTCCGAACTCGAAACCCCCTGGTTCTTTATTCAAATTGAAATTAAAAACCGGTAGCCAAATTGTAATTAATCCACCCAATTGATTACGGTTTCTTTACTTTTTCTCAACTCTAGTCAAGTGATGACTCCAAAAATTATTTTCAATAAAAAATCGGAATTTCTCAATTTCTTTAGTCGATGATTAATATTAAATGGGTTAGGGTTTAACATTAATCAGGAAATGGAGAATTTAATTTTAAATAGAAAATCGAAAAATCAGGCTCGACAATTAGGATATGGGATACTTATTATACGCAATTGCATGTGCACGTTTTATATTATTGGTTAATATTGGATACACCACCTGAACTTTCTAAAAGCATAGTTTCATTTCTTTATAACTTTAATGCAAATAATCCCGAAAATTTCACCAAAGCACTAAAGCTTATGAGGTTTTGATAGTCCTTTGTGTGTTATTCACACACTGTAGAAGTAAAATTTTATTTTAAAAGTATAAAAAACCCATCCATACCAATTTAGCTTAAAGATTTTCTCTTGTATTGGATTTCACTAACCATTAAAAATAATTCCAACCGTTAAAGATTTACATTGTAATGGTAAGATTATTCGTATTGCCAGCACTTTTCCTACTTTCTCTTTTTCTCTCGTTTTGTACCCAATTACCATATAGAATGACATTACAAAATTATATTTTAAAAAATTAAATAAAATACTACTGGACCCTTCAATGAATATAAGGAGTCCAATCCATTATGATCCTTATAGAAAAATTAAGGACGGGCATCTAACTGCAGAAGCGTAAAATTGGGATTCCAGCCGGACATGTAAGAGCTAATTCTGGAAGCTCCACGTTGGGGACACAAATTTGAAATTCCCTGAAATTTTCTCATTTATTAATTACTCTGGATAAAAGTTCCTGAAGGGAAGGTATTCTAGACATAACCAAAATGGCTGCGAGCACCTAGTTTATAGTTTATTGTTCATCAAAACAATTTTATAATTAGTTTTGTCCAAGTGGTCTATGGTTATGAAGGTTTTTATAATATGATTGCATATACTCTGATAGTGATGTAACCGCTTAACCGCTATCATATGCTGTTTTAAGTCAATGGTCAATGTCAGAAATCAGGTTATGCTATTTGTAAAAGAAAATAAGATTATGTCATCATGTTTGTTTCCGGCGGACCATCTCATTGGATATAATATTAAATCACTACTATTAGTTCGCTTTATGAAATTAAAATTTTATTTTTATTATTTTTTATTATGATGTTTACTAAATTTTTTATTATTGAATTATAATTCCTTAAAAATCTTTATTATTTAAAATTAAATAATAAAAATTTATTAATTTAACTAAAAAATTACAATCCTTTATCACTATCACCGTTACCATCACTATCATTACTATCGCTGTCATTACTACCTACTATTACTGTCGCCAACGCCGCTGATAATGGTTAATAAGAGTCTTCCAATTCCAAACCCTTTATAGCTAGCACATCTACAGATTGATTCTGATCACGCTCGACCCTGCAAATAATCGCATTATCATATTGGTTAATAAGAGTGATACAACTAGCCAACATCGGGTGACAAAAATTCAAGTCCACTTCTCTTCTTTGGATCCAATCTACCGCCATGGAAGAGTCAGTCTCTATAACAGTCTTATTCATTTCCTTCTCCCTAGCCCATCTGAGACTCTCATAGATCGCCCACGATTCTGCTTCTAATGGGGAGGCCTTCTTCAGCTTTCTGCACTTTCCTCCTCTGACCGCACCACTAATATCTCTAGCTCCAAAACCAATTCCACCACCGCTACATCGCAATTGATGTTGATCCATCCATCCTCGGGTTTCTGCCATCCATGTGTCAGCCAAATCCTTCCTTGCTGAATATGTCTAGCTCTATAATTGACCCACCACTCATTTGCCTTCATTTTAACTCTTTGCATCCGGTTCGTCCGCAATTGGTTATCATTGAAAACTTTCCTATTTCGTTCTCTCCAAATACCTCTCAAGCTGAACAGAACAATTGTTTGGTTCGGAGCCCTCACATCAGTCCAATTTTTCCTCTTCCATTGAGTTTTCCTCCGTAGCCACTCTTTCATCTTTTCCTCATTGTCTATTTCCTCCATACTGTCAATCCCCATTGTAAACCACAACTCCTTGCTAACATGGCACTGAAAGAACAAATGAAAAGTTGATTCATCTACCCTGCAGCACAAAGGACACTCGGCAGTGACTGTCATCCCCCTCTTCCTTAAGTTATCTCTTGTAGGCATACCTCCATTCAAGATTCTCCAAAATAGCATTTGTATGAGAGGTAATGTAGGAGTATTCCAAATCCACTCTAAATTGCATTCATCCATGTCATCATCCTCCTGTTTACAAATCATCTGATAAGTCGACTTGGTTGAAACTTCTCCATTTATTTCATCTGGCTAAACTCTTTGATCCGAATCTTCGAACCCATCCGTGAGGATAACATTACCCAGGTGTATACTAATTTCTTCATCAATCAGATAGCCAATTTTGTCTTCGTTCCAGATTCAAGGTCCAATCTACACTTGTCTCACTATCAAGTAATTATCATATTTATTCAGTGGCTCGTATAGCTAATTTGATACATAACCAAGCTCTGACCAATTATCCATTCAAAATTTTATGCTTTGACCATTCCTCAGTCGAACGGTCACTGCTCTATTAACCGATTCTGACGCATATCATAGGGATCGAAAGAAACTTAGTCCTTTTCTTACAGCAGCCCGATTATTATCTTGCACGCCATACTTTTCCCTCATAAATTTTGCCCAAAGAGTTTATTTTCTATTGACGTCCCATGCCATTTTTGCAAAACTAGCTCTGTTCCTCGTACTGATATCAAAAGCACCAAGCCCCCCCTATTTTTTCGATCTCCTAATCTTTTTCTAGCCAACCCAATACAATTTTTTCTAGCCTTCCACCGATCCCCAAATAAAGTATCTATGGAACCTTTCGATCTTCTTAGCAAGACCCCTCGGGATGGGAATGGTTTGCGAGTAGTAATTTGAAATACTTTCCAAAACGGTCGAGGTAAATTTTGGAACTCCTGGGATGTAAGTAGGAATTGTTTCCTCTGATCTTCCAATAACGGCTCGATGAAAGGCACCCTTTGAATTTCCATCAAGTTCATCGGCCCTAGCATTATAACCTTCGCCACCAACTTGCAAGTCTACTCCAACAAGTCCAGAATGTCCAATCCGGTCATTACATCGCCAAACATGGACATCTTTATCGCCCGCAATCCTTCCACTTTAGTCATGATAGTGGTTTGTCCCAGTTGAAATACCCTTCTCATGAGATACGTTGGACTGAGCATGATTTATAGGATTCGGTGCTTCTTCCATGAGAAAGCCTAAATTGTGACTTCCATTACTTCCGCCCTCAGCACCCTTGTGGTCAACGGAGTATGTAACTCGCACATTTTCGAACCCGACTGTACTTCCGGAAGACGAAAGTCTTCCTGCAAGACTTGAAGTAACATTGAAACTTTCAGCATTGCCACCATTTTTCCAAACCAACTTCATTAAAGAATCCAGAGAACAACTTTTTTTTTATGCGTCCTTTTTATGTATAATGGGTTGCCCCTAAAAGAGACTGCTTTTATATCACTTCGATGACTTTTCGCCTCACTCCCCTTCACCACAATCAAAGCTTCACGACTGTTCAAACTCTTTTATTGGGTTACGGAAATTTCTTTTAAAGGGTGTCATTGACTTTCAATTTTTCTCGTCCCGCTTCAAATACAAAACCCTCTCGTGCCACTTTTACATTTTCTTTATTTTTTTCTATCTTCTTTTTCTCCTTTCTTTTATTATTACCCTTATAATGAACTTGTCTTCGGTCTCCACCGTCTGATTCCTCTACATCTTCTTTGAATTTCGATAGGCAACTACACCCATATCTTGGTGATTGAGCCCGCCCTTTTCCACCGAGCTACTAGTCTTTAAGTCCCCTTTGTCACATCCTCTTTACTTGTGTCACTTCCCGACGTTAACTCACCCTCCTTCTCACTCTTTATAGCTTCACTAACCTCAGTCCCATCCATTCCGTCAGTATTTTTACTCTCTGTACCTGCAAGATCACACCCATTAATAGAGTGATTAATTCGACCGCATAAAGTATACCTTTGGTAAACCTTCATACAAAACCTTACATGCTACTCCATTAATTATCACATTGTCTTTCCAAGGAACATTGATATTTTGTTGAATACATATACGAGCAAATCTGTCTCTTTCCAACCTCACAGTGTACTAATCATATCTCAAGACCGGTCCTAACTTTTCTCCAATACATTTAGTCACTAAAGGAGAATATTATTTGGTTGGCGAGCCAAATATCCATACCTATAATTAGATAGGTATCCGCTTTTTTAGAACTAAATTTCTTCCATTGATTAATCACGTACCATACTTTATTGCTACCGGAAATATATTAATTATTTTATTGTTGAACGTGTTTAATCCGAGGACACGTCATTTCAGCCAGACGAATAATAAAATCTAATATATCTAAGATAGACCTCGTTTTCGCTTTATCCGATGTTTTCTTAGGCAAACTGGACTTGTAGGAGAAGGTTTCAATCCCAATTCGACGAAGGGTTCAGCCAAACATTTGATATGCTGGAAAGGCATTTAACTTCGTCACCGGTGATCCATCCTCCAAAATGGTGACTGCCATCCGAGATCATGTATGACAACAGCAATTGTGAAGGTTGATTATATTAACTCATAATTTGTTTTATCGATGGTAAATAAATATTAATAAAATTTTAATACATAAAAATATAAATTTATATTTTTATGTATTAAAATTTTATTAATATTTATCCATTATTAATCAAAATAAATAGCATATTTTTACATTAAAAACCTTTCTTGAAATTTACAATGCATCTACAACTTTAAGCGCAGGCCAAATCATCTACTTTACCATTGAAAAAAAGATCTCATATCATCTATCGTTTTGGCTTTTGAGAAAATTTCAGCCAAATACATTCTTAATACTTCTATGATAATTTATATTGACCATGCGTCGCCTAGGTACCGTTATCAAGCAAGGAGACATCTCCGAGGTTCACTTAATGGGTTTTGTTACTACAAAAGTTCGACTTGAAGACTAGAGACAAAAAGGAAGCGTCTATAACTGATCGTTTCAGCAGATTGAAGCATGACAGTTTAGATATTTAAACCCTGATACTCAGGTATGTAGAGGGGAAAAAAAGAAGGAAGTTCTGGAGGTGCAGATGCAGACGAAGGAATCACAAGACGCAAGATAATAGATAGAAAAAGGGAGCTGCATAAGGGCCTGAGTACTACTGTTTCATAGCTATTCAATTCATGTCTCAGTAAACATGGTTCTTTCGGGAAAAGTATAGTGGGAGTCATCTGTGCTGGTCCAAAAGTCAACAAGGTGCCCTATTTCAATCGAGTCAATTAGATCCTCTAAGTTTATACAAATGTTATTTAATCAAGTCATACATAGAGGACTATTATAATGAATGATTTAAACAACTTACTTAAAACGTAAAAAACTTAATTGAATTTTCATATAAACATATAATAAAATCGATTCAAATTTGGCACGAATATAAAAGGATTTGTAATATACTCATCCCCACTTCTCTCATCTCACACGAGAGCCCAAATGATTCAAAAGCAAAGGACTTTTGGATGTCCATAACAAAGATTGGTTTTCACGGACAGATCATCATGGCACGAGAGTTTTGTACTTCAATAGTATAGTATAGATTTCAGAAAAATGTATCAAAATGATGTATTCTGAAAAAATTTTACGAAAGTTCATCAATTTTTTTAATTAAAAGCGCATCGTATATTTATATGAAAGGCGCATTCTTTAAACATTTGCTTGTATATACCCCAATATCAATATTTAGACTTCATTTTCACTTCTTTCAATTACATAAAATCCTCAAAATTTCTGATATTCTCCTTCGAAACGATAACTTAGCTTTATTTTCTCTCTCTGTCAATCCATTTGTAAGAAATCCTTGACAATCTTTGTTTCATAATAATTTTTTTTAAATACAAATTACGTTATATTTATAGGTATATTTATATTGTCCATGTGAAATATAGTTGCATGGTAATTTTTATAGTGTTTATATTTTCTTAATATGTATGTTGACTTTTGTTTATTATTCATAATTTTGTAGTGTTAATAATTTTTGTAGTTACATAAGTTATGCTGGTTACGTAAAAATATATATATGTGACTTGTACATTATATGTAATTTTATCAATGTATTAGTTACACCCCATAGAGAAATAAAATCGTGTGAAAGCTTATAGTTATAGTTATAGTTATAGTTATAATGTGTGATAAGCTGGTCAATCGAGAAATATAATTGTATGAGTGCAATAAGACGGCCTACTGAAAAATAAAGTTATGTAGGAGCTTACAGTTATAGTGTGTGATAAGGTAACCACTAAAAAGTGAAATTGTGTGAGTGCAATAAAACGTCCTACTAAAAAATGAAGTTGTGTTGGAGCTTACCATTATAGTATGAAGTTATAATGTATGATAAGATGCTTCACCGAGAAATATAATCGTGTGAGTGCGATAAGACGCCCTACTGAAAAATAAAGTTATGTAGGAGCTTACAGTTATAGTATGTGATAAGATACCACACTAAAAAGTAAAATTGTGTAAGTGCAATAAAACGTCCTACTAAGAAATGAAGTTGTGTCGAAGCTTACCATTATAGTATGAAGTTATAAGGTATGATAAGATGCTTCACCGAGAAGTGAAATTGTGTAGGTGCGATAAGACACATCATTGAGAAATGAAGTCATGTGAGAGCTTATCGCTATAGTATGTGATAAAATACCCCACCAAGAAGTAAAATTGTATGGGTGCTACGAACCATGCAAAATTGTATAAACTTTACTGATTTTGTCATTCATGATTTAACAGGCTATCAATGGCTGATTACGTGAGAATAATTATGTATGCAAGTGGGAATATTTTAAATGAAAGTAATGGTTCACAATATGATAGGGACCTGGTGAAAAGGTTGAAGATGAGGAAGGATTCCAATTACAACATTTTTCTCAAGCGGATCTATACAAGCATAAGAGTTAATCCTTATGGGGTTAAGCTTGTTCATTGACATCCTTATTATTATGATGGAGGTATTTTATATACTTTAATGGCCATTACAAATAATGATGATGTAGAAAACTTTATAAAAAGGCCGACGCATTTGAAGAAAACCATATACAGGAGACATATGTTAGGGCTTCTAGTCAGCCTAGCAAGACTATTATTGATAGAACTTTAAGGATTGGGTCTTCCAGTTTTCCTCAACCTCAAGTGCTAGCAAAGAGGGATGTATTAGTTTGCATTGATTATGGGATAGATTTAGCATACTTCCTGCAAGTGCAGATGATGAAACCATTTGTTGGCACACCTGTATATACATCTTACAATTGTTTGGTAGATTTTTATTTGCCGATAAGTCTTCGTCCCTTATTTACATGATATTTCTACCGATGCTAGAGTATTTCCTACATGCTACAACGTTCAGTTGGAGATCAACTTATTTGACTTAGTTGTATCATTAGCTATGTGGGGCTGCACGATCAAGAGCGTAGGAGATTAGAGGCACCATCATACTACTGCAGATATGGGCATGGGATCATTCCCCCCACATTGCACCATAAACTAGGTCCATCTTCATCACACAAGAGGGCTTACCACTAGATACTAGATAGGTCATATCACGAGACACTACTCACCATGCTACACATATTATGGATGAGTACTAGACTGCATTTGATCTATAGACGAGTAGACAGGTATGAATTTCTTGTATTTCGTTTCTGTTGTTGATCTTCATTAAAAATTTATGGATTATTAATACACTTTCTTTCCAAATGCCTTGTAAGTCGTATGGAAGTCGTACTTGGATGATCTTATTGATCTTCTACCCCTGTATTGCAGTTTTGGTGGAGCTATTTGGACGGCCAGGGTTCTACTAATATGTTTCCACATCGTGGAGTTTTATTTCCCTAATCATGTTATACGACAGTTTGGAGGTTTTTAGTCGATACCAGTTTACATTCATACAGGTGACGAGATACATCATATCGACCTTAGAAATAGGATAGCCATTAACTGATCAATCGTCTCTCAAAGATACATATTGACCTGAGTAAACCGCCATATGTAGGTTATTGATATTTAGGGACCAAGGGGTATCGATCCAGCTTACTATGACTGATATAGAGATCATAAATGCCGATACATTACCCATCATGGGGTTATGATGGAATACTTGGTAAGCATTCCTTCTATTTATCTTTTGGTTTTTCCCAAAACAATCTATATGAATATAACATTAAATGTTTCATTAACTATAAGCGGATATTCTACATCGGGCCAAGTTAATAAATGATGTCCATACTGCTCATCGTATCATCGGTGGTGGCCTTCACCATCCCAAGAAGCACGGCGGTTTAATATTATTTTCCAACCGACCGACCAACTGAGCTAGCCCCTGTACCTGCCCCTTGACTGCATGTAGGTCCTAAAGTTCGCATGAGAGGACGTTAACTAGCATAGGCAAGTGGTCGGGGACACAGTGATGATTTTATGCCATCAGGATTTAGTCATTCCATCGACTTAGGCGAGACTGGTAGTAGTGCACCACCCGCTTATGCCTTCAGTTCGAGCCATACCTCGTTTAATACTCCTGATGCTTACGCATAGATACATCCGCAGCCAACACCATTAGCTCCTTATAAACGTCGTACAGGCTAACCTCAGACAATACACATAAAAGAGTCCTACACCCAGCTACCACCATCATCGCCTACTCCAATTCCTCATGTAAATTTCTCTAATACTCCTCTATAATCGTCTAAACTTCGACCATCAGAGGGTCGATCTATAAGCAGATCATCGTTATTAGCTCATTTCGGAAAACAATTAACTAGATCTAGGAAAAAGTAGTTGTAAATAACTATATTTGTATTACTTAATTTGATTGTTATATATTATCGACATGTATTACTTACTGTGTAAATGGTTTTTTTTTTAATGATTTTTCATATTATATTGGTATTCTTTTAATACTGATAGTTTACTATATATATATATTTTTTCTTTATCTTATAGTTACTTTTAACAGGTTTAATTGGTAATTTAGTGAATCATTTAAAACCGACCCGCTCTATTAACAATTTTCATAGGTAGTACACTTAACAAGAGAAAATGTGAAGCGTAAATTTAACTTAGGAGTGGAATAAGCAACTAACTTGCCATATTGAAAGTACTTAGCCAAAGAGAGTGTGAAGCCTCACTTGAATATAAGTGGTAGTGATACTAAAGGCACGTAATAGTAATACTAAAGGCACATGAAAGGAATATACATTTATATAATAGTTTAACTAATTACATAAAGTAAATTTAAATATATATATATATATATATATATATTGATATTGAAGGTGCGCTCTACTAAAAGCGCACATAAAGAGCATACCTTCTTAGTTGTTAACTTAAGACGCGTTTAGAGAATGCGCCTTCCTAATTACAAGGAAGTTGCACTCTTAGCATGCACCTTCCTCGTTAGAAGGAAGGTGTGCTCAAAGAATATACATTCCATATAAATATAGAAGGCGCATGCACATAGTGCACCTTCAATTTAAAAAACCGATTCGCACGCGTCTTTATTATATTATTTTCGTAAAATTTTTTCAGGATATGCCATTTTGATACATTTTTCTGAAATCTATACTATAGAAGTACAAAACTCCATAGCATAATCAGAAGTGAAGGAATCTATAGAAGAAGTGAAAAATATACACCTTTTAGATGTTTTGAAAAGTTTAAAATATTCATCTTTAACTTGCTAAGCCATTACTAAGAAAATGCATTAAAATCTTATTTTCTGAAGAACTTTGTGAAAAATCATGAACTACTTCTATGAAGCTCAAATTAATAAGATCAAAATATGAAAAACTAAAAATGTATATTTCTCTATCTAAAAGCATTCTCATCATTAATATTGCAAACATATGGAGGATCTTTAACTTATGATTATTGAGAGAAAATTAAAATTAATATAACACAACACATCTCATCATGATACAAGAAGAATATATATCATATATATGCCATAGATTAAATTATTAAATAAATTAATTTTTAAGTTTTAATCAAAAAATAATATAAAAAATTATTAAGTTAATATTACATTTAGTACCCCAACTTTGATCATCTTTGTAATTTAATACCTAAACTTTAAAAAGGTTAATTTAGTAACCGATGGAAATTCTCAATGTCACTTAGATTGCCTTGCTTAGATTCTTAGCTAATGTGGAAGTTGTGACCAGCAACAATTTGCCAAGTGTTACAGAAAGACCAAATTATTAACTTAAGTTAATAAAATAATTAAATATATATAAACAGCATCAATTAATTAAAAATAACTAAAAAATCAAATAAATGGAAAAAATTCCAAAAAATTATGAAAAAGAGAAAAATAAAACTAAAAAACAAAAACTTCCCACCACATGTTTTTAAATTTTGTTGAAATGAAAAAGTAGATACCATTAATTGATTTTTCCTTTTCTTTTTAAATTTTTCTCCTGTCAATTTCATTTTTCTCCTCCTCCTTCTTCCTCCTTTTACCTCCTGCCTTCTTTGACTCCATTTTTATCCCTCTCCTCTTTTGTAGTAAAATACTAAATCACTTCTCTTGATTTTTCTAAATTTGCAAAGCTCATCCTCCTTTCTATTCTCTTTTCTTTAAATCAATGCAAAGTATGTTAGTTTTTCTTGATCCTAGCCTCCTTTTATTGTAAAATTTCATTTTTAGGGTTTTGAACAAGAAAACGAGAGAAATTATTATTCTTTTAGTTTTCAATGAAAGGGTTAATTAGTTTATAGTGTTTGCAGAATTAGAAGGGGGGAGAGAGAAATAGAGAAATTGGAGATTGTTTGTTCAATTAGATTATTAGGATTTGAAGAATTTGATTTAAAGAAGAAATTAGTGCTATATGATTTCTTTATTAGAAAAATGGAAGTGGATTATTGGCCTTTTTTGAAGGTCTAGAGGTAAAAGAATGGAAAAAATGAAATTTAGGGTTTTTTAATTTTATTAATTTTTTTATTTTTAATTTTTTGGACTTTTTTCTATTTATCCAACTTTATAATTATTTTTAATTAATTTATATTGTTCATATATATTTGATTATTTCATTAACTTAAGTCAATAATTTGTTCTATTTTCCTTTAACACTTGGCCAACTGTGATTAGTAACAACTTCTACATCAATTAAGTGACATTAAAAATTTTGATCGGGTAATAAATTGATCTTTTTTAAAAGTTTAGGTATTAAATTAGAAAAATAACCAAAGTTAGGGTATCAAATGCAATATTAACCCAAAAATATTTAAAACGAGATAAGAATAAAACAAAAAATAAAAATGTTCATCGTATTAAATACCACCTAATTTGGCATTGGGATTATAGACTTTTAATCCGATACAATGATATCAGCTTCAATAAATATCAATTAAAAATATAATTACATATAAAAAAGTGAAATTAACAAAATATACGGTGAAAAGTGAAATTAACATAATATGCAGTATAAATTATATGATTATAATATAAATGAATTTTATTATAATATAAATATGAAATAAAATAGGAACTCGAATTTCTAATAAGCGCAGCCACCGATCAGTAATATTCCCGTGCCAATCCACGACCAGACGTAAATGCAAACCCTCTTTTTTCTTAACCCTTTATGTTCAACGTAAATGCAAGATAATGACCCACGTAGCACTAGATTAACAGAGAAAAGTGAGTTTACTTTACGATAATGATAATAATAAGCGCGGGGCTTAATCATTGAAGCGGACGATTGATTGGTATTGACATGATGGGGTCATAAAAGAGTTCAGAAGTTAAATTATTTCTCTCTTTGCTTTATTGGACTCCATGAAGCAGCCCTTTGCCTTTGTTCCCTTCCGTTTCACTACCCTTTCTCTTTTTAATTTTATCATGCAACTATTCATGGAATTGACGTAAAGTCAGAATAGCTTTTGCCCTATAGGCTGTAGCTACCTATCCTTCTAGCTTACAGCTGCTGCAACTTCTTTTCTCTTGTTCTATCTTACGAAAATATATAATAAATAATATGAATTCGCATCGGACTTTATTTTTCTAATTTTTTAATTAATAATTAAAATTTTAAAAATATTATATAATTATATTTTTTATAATTTTAATATTTTATTATATATAATAAAAATTTGAAAGAATAAATAAAAACATAAATATAAATAATTTATTTTTAAATAATGTACATTGCATATATATAATATATATACACATGACGAGTATGTTTCAATAACATTAATATTGTAGTCTTGAACTGTCCACTAACATAATACTCTGTTCAAACTTTGTTAATACTTATTCAGTGCACATACATAAATATATCAAGTGTCCTGCTCAATAAATCCGTTTTGCTTCCTTAGTTTGTACAAAACAAAACCTTTATTTAAGAGAGCTGACGTATCGCAGCTTTCCCTAGAGAGAGAATATTCTCGCGCTGTCATGAAGGATTCCCGTATTCTATACCATTTGTCCAGTTTCCCNAGTATTTATATAGTTTTAACTGAGTATTTTGTCGATTAAATAAAAACATAAATAAAAATAATTTATTTAAAAATAATGTACATTGCATATATATAATATATATACACATGACGAGTATGTTTCAATAACATTAATATTGTAGTCTTGAACTGTCCACTAACATAATACTCTGTTCAAACTTTGTTAATACTTATTCAGTGCACATACATAAATATATCAAGTGTCCTGCTCAATAAATCCGTTTTGCTTCCTTAGTTTGTACAAAACAAAACCTTTATTTAAGAGAGCTGACGTATCGCAGCTTTCCCTAGAGAGAGAATATTCTCGCGCTGTCATGAAGGATTCCCGTATTCTATACCATTTGTCCAGTTTCCCAAACCCTAGACGATTACGTGAATTGGTGGCTGATTAACGTGATCTACAAAATTAACCTTCTAGCTTGTATCCAGCGTTCTATGACGTCCAAATACTTCGATTTAGAAGGGAATTGGAGTAGTACGTATTAAGTTCGGACACATCGATGTCTGTCTGATACTTCCCGAGACGCTTCGGACGTGCCAACAAGAAGTACAGATGATAATTAAAAATGAAAAGGTTGGAAACGGTCCGAGACTTCAAGAACTTGGATATTTGTAATAGAAATTTTCACTCTTTATTGCTTTATTTCCTTTATAATAAGACCCTTAATGCCAACATAAGTCACAAGCAATGATCAGTCATAACATAATTAGAGCTATTCAATAAACCAAGTCGAACCAAGAATAAAACATAACTGCACAAAACTGTAAATTACTATTATCTTATATTTTCATTTGATTTGCAGTTCAATTAAAAGAAAATTCAAATAGTTCAAAATTTAGTTCAAGAAGTTGAATCTTTTTGTATAAAATAAAAAAATAAATGACTTTTTTAGTTATAAACCTTGTTGACATTTAAATATAACCATACTTAGCTATTCTTTTTTCATCATTTATCATTTCATCCTTACAACTCATTCAGTTTATCAAATAGAATAGACACATAATTGAATCCCCATTCACTAGTAATTGAATGAATAGGTTATTCTCATTACATTGTTTACTTGGACTAAAAATGGCATTTGGGAATAGACGTGTGATATAACTAAAAGACTAAATCACCCTCATCTTCTACCACCTATCAATGACAACAAAATTGCAAGCCTAAACCACTAGCAACCTTAGCCAAAAAAAAAAAAAAAAAAAAAGAAAAGAAAGAACCGCTTACACCGTTGCAATAGTTTAATGATTAACAAATCTGTTAATCAAAGAGATAGAATCATGCTTAAAAGTTGCTTATCTACAATTGTTCAATAACACAACAAATCTAACCACAAGTTTTAGAAGCTACAATTGCTCAATGGCCTAAACCATAAGTTTCCAAGGCTTGTGATCAAAGAGATAGAATCATGAAAAGAATCAAAATTAAGGCTTGTAATTGAAGAGATCTATAAGCCATATATGAGATCTTTTATTCCCACTGAAATTGACAAAGTCGCTAATGATATTTCAGAGGAAAATGGTAAGATTATGAGTTGTGAAGATCGATTTGGTATCTTACTAGACCTGATCAAGACACTCAAAGGGTTACAATTAAGAATGCTCAAGACAAATGGTGGCGATGCTGTATTGATGGGTGGCGATTTGAATAGTGTTACTCTATTTAGTGGTGTTCATGGAGGTAGGAAGGAAGAGAGAGAGAGAGAGAGTAAATAGAAGCGTTAATTTGGGAAAAAGAAAATCATAAGATAAGGAATTAGAATTTTTTAGTTAATAGAAGGAATTCCTATTACGTGATTTTAAGGAATAAAGATTCATAAGAATCGTGATTCCAAGGCTTAAAACTCAGCTAAATAACGTGATAAGGAATAAGAGGGGAACGGCTACTCCATTCCCTTAATTGAGCACATTATTACTCTCTAGAATACACCATAATATGATGTTATTGGGCTTTAGTTATTGCATAATGTTTGTAAATTTGAAAATA
This sequence comes from Lumnitzera littorea, assembly GCA_024138015.1. Lineage (NCBI taxonomy): Eukaryota > Viridiplantae > Streptophyta > Magnoliopsida > Myrtales > Combretaceae > Lumnitzera > Lumnitzera littorea. The sequence goes on from JAMXBB010000011.1 coordinate 88,971,553, forward strand.
AATGCTTAGTTAAAAACTCAAGTGTTATCAAAAAGAAAATGTTTTATAAAAAACAATTCGAACCAAACTAAACTAGTTACATTTGAAGCAATATGGTTTAAAACCATTAACTATTAAACGCGGTTTGGTTTATAAAATGTTTGAACGAATCGATTCAATTCAATTCATGGGTCAAATCGAACTATGAGCACCCCTATAGCTAACTTGAAAAGTTTTTGGTGAGTAATTCATAAGTTCCTTCATAATGAGTCCATGGTCTTGGAGACATGCCTTAACTCGAGGTAATTATTAGAGTAGAATCCGTCTAGACTTTCTATGTAAATAAAATAAATAAATAACCAACATAAATGCTCTTGAGCTAGAAATGCACCAAAAGCCAATTTAAGAGATGAATTCACCTTTGTCCTAAATTTGTTAAGTTCTTAAGAGAGTTAAGAAGGAAATTTATATGCAATAAGCATATATAATCCAATTACACAGTCTAAGTGATTGACTTAGACCCTCACAAGCTCACATAGGCCTAACCTACCCCTATAACCAACAAACCATGAGACCCTACAAAGCTAAACTATAATGGGCTCATGAAGGGACCAATTACAAGTGATGATTTGTACATGCTAATTCATGGTTCTCAAAACCATTAAATTGGGTCAATAGGAGCCTAAAACTAATTACTTTTAGCTCAACTTTTTGAATTCACAAACTTAGTAGTCTTAACCTAAGTTTTGATATAATTGAGAATAATTTGCTATCTTATCTATATGAAACTACTATTCACCTATACTATCACATTAGTGATATAGGACAAGAAAACTAAAATGACATCAATAGTTAATCTTATATTGTTAGGGAATAAGTCCTTCATTTTTACGAAAGCCAATAAATACCAAATCAATTTAGTAATGAAAGTATATTTATTTCTTGTATAGCAACGCATTAAATACTATGAAAGGAAAATAATTTCTTGTGGGATCTAGTACTATGTTGGTGTTAAATGATGGCATTTCTTCACCTTTTGTCTAATGTTACTCCCTAAAATGCAGGTCTTTGATTCAGAGGAGAACTAATGTGAAGTTGTAGTAGAAGTGTAGAGATGCTAATCGAATTGCATAGTAATTGGTAAAGAGTGCTGCTAATGGTCACTTGATGAAGTCTTTTGTGGTTATGCTTTGAGTCAATGTTTAAGTCATTGTCGTATTGAAATAAGAGAAACACTGGGGGCATCTTAACTTGGTTGTTTTCTCCTAATTGATGTCTCTTTCTTTTCGTTTGTCTCCTTTCTCTCTTGGAAGTGTTGATGTAATGTATCTCTGTTATATTGTGATTTATGTTTAATATAAAGGTGATTCTACTAAAAATAGGGAAATAAAGTTTCAATAATTCAATAGAAGTATTTTAAATCTTCACTTCAATTCAATTTTATTAATTTCGCTCTTCAATATTTAATAATTTTTTAAGTTTTCATATGGGACCTACCATGGACTCATTAAGTCCATGGGTCTATGGTAAGGAACCACCTTTAAAGCACCATGAGGGTTTGGTGATAGGTTATGAGTTAGAACCAACTAATGCCCAAGTTTAAATTAATTGTATTGTTTTTTATTTCTCCTCTTTTTCCCTCTACTCTCTCTTCTTTGAAAGAAAAAAAGAATAAAATCATAGTTATAAAGCCTTAGAGGTGGCACTGCTTTCTCTCTCCTAATTTTATCCATCTTCTTTTTTCCACCATTTCCTCCATCTTCTCTCAAAACCACACTTATCAAACCAATAACATTATCTAATTCTAAAACCACATTCCTTAATGCTCTTACACATGCTTGCCATCTACTCTCTTCATCATGCCCCACCATCAACCCCATCTCCACTTTCTTCATCAACATCTAGCCGCCATTTCCATTTCCAATCTCTCTTCATCAAGTTTGTTATTTTTTCTCTTAGTCTATCTTTTACCCTTTATGCCAATTTTCTCTTGGTTAGAGGTCAACTTTCCATTCTCCATGAACAATTTTTTGTATAAGGCGCATGTTTGTTCCCCTAGTTATAATTCATAAGACAATGATAAGTAGCAATGAGAAATTAAGAATATCTAATTACTCCCTAAAGGCCTAAATGATGATAGTTAAAGTTTTGTGGTCTAAAGGAGAAGGCTACCATATAAAAATTATTTTAAATAATGAAAGACATGCGTATCTTGTCAAATTGAAAAAGTAGTTTATTCGTGATATAGGTTTAATGTGAATCATAGATCATACCACAAATAAAAGAGTTGGGGAATAAGTCAAGTAAGGATTTCAATTGCAAAGGATGTCAATTAGTTACAAGGGTTTGGGATTTACAAGTTAAGACTAGGTATCCAGATAGTAAGAAGAGGTCGCTCAAACAGTATGCTTAGGCATTATAGTTAGAAAACACCCTTGCTTCCTATTCAAATGATAAGGAAGTAGGTGTGTCAATGTCATACCTAAAACAAGAGCTATGTGAGTACCAAGAGATTACCCTCAAGTTGATGCCCTAAGGTATTCAAGCCACTTTCATTGGTGCCTTAAATCTAACCCTAAGCTTTCTTAGTTATTTATGGGGATGCTTCTTTGTGGTTGCTTTCATCTTATCATAGTATATAACTACTTTTTCTGTGGCTTTAGCATTTACCCCAACTTCCTCTTCCTCCCCCTCCTCCTTCTTTTGCTTCTGCTTCTTGGACTCTTCCACACCCTATTTATTCTCAACATTAAAGAGTGCCTTATTCTTAATCATCTACTTAATTCCTTTAACATTGTAATTGTATGCTTGAAGGTAGAACCATCGAGCTCTTTGGATTATATAAAATAGTTTCAAACTTAAATCTTTTATGCTATAACAACCTTATTATCAAACAACTATAGACATAACTATTAGGGGCCTATTTGGATTGTTAGTTTTTATTTGTATCTTATCTATATTTATTTCATGTTCTATTTGTATTTATTTGAAATATAATATTTGAAAAACTAGTATAGTTTATTTATTTTTATTTTATAATTATGATGAAAGTAGTGATTAGAATGCATAAATTTATAAATGAAAATTCACATACTTTTAAGAGAAAAATTTGAAAAAATATATTTTATATGTTGAAAATAATTATCTAAATTTAGTGTTTGATAAGAATACAACACTCAAAAAATGAAAATATAATTATATATATAGTACATTCTAAAATTAAACATCTAATAAATCTCTATAAATTTAAATTTATCTATTTCATTTTTATGAACAGCAAGCACCTTCCAGTGCTTAGTGCTTATAGGTGTTTGGTTGCCGCTCACGGTACCGATTCTCTTGCAGACAAAATTGCAGGCTATTTTGGCCATGTTGACATGCTTCTTCAATTTATTTATTTATTTTTATAATATAACTTTAGTTTGTTGAGATTGAAGAATGCTCATGTCCACGTCCTCTGTCCAGGAGATTAAATTCACCATTATCCCTTTTTTCTTTTCGGCATCGCCGGCTAGCATCCAGAAAAAAATTCTTGTTAAGTTTTTGTATTTCATGTTGAACTACAGATGCAATGCACATGCACATATAACAATCCTTTTTACTTTAAGTTAATAAAGTTTTCTTTTTAACATAATGATAAATAAATTATAAATATAATTGGAAATATTAATGGGAGAATTTTACACAAATTAATATTTATCTTAAATATATTTTATATATTGTTTGAAAAGTAATGATAATATGAAACCACAAAAAAGTAAAAGAAAATTTATAAGTAATTTTTATTAAATATTCCTTTATAAAATGAAGAGTTATTTAAAATAACTGATTGTTTAAGATATTAATCCAGTAAATCGAATATCTCTCGTAAACAGCCCTTTATAAACACATCTTTAGTATCATCCTCTATCACGTCATGTGCCCTATTTCTTGAGCAAGAAACATCAATAAATAATTTTATGTAAAACTTTATAAACATAGGAAAAATTTTATAAAATGTTAAGTTTTATGTTTTTCTTTTCTTTTCTTTTTTTTTTCTTTGGTAATGTCTACAATAAATTGAAATTTCTCCTAAAGCCTATTTACTAGAATACTGATTTGGAAGGCCTTTTCATAAATACAAGGGAACACAGTAGTGAGACAAATATGACACGGTTCTACGTGGAAATTGTACATTCACTATACAATTAACAATAAGTAATAGAAGGATGCAAGAAGGATTGTTATCTGACAAGATTTCAATGCATCTGTAAGTTCGTATTAGATTAGATCTCCTCATCTTCTTTAAGAAAATGTACCTAGACCTAGAGTTTAGGTTTCCCAACACACTGACATCTTCTATTTCTAGTACTTCACCTGGGAGATTTCAAAAGATGGGATACAATCCCTATTCACTAATTATTAGCAATAGCAGTAGGCCTTTTTTATGGTATAAGATTCGTAATTATCTTTAGCTGCCTGCTGCCTGCACGGAGAGAAAAAGAAAATTAAAGCGGGTTTCGCTTTTAGCCAAAAATTAACAAAAAAACATAAATGAAAAGAAAATAAAGCTGTGAAAGCATGTGGGACAGATCGAATGTCCCTTCATCTACACCACGCCCTAGTTTATTTACATCCAAACCTTAGGTAAATTTATTTTACTCGTTATTCTGAAATGAACGTGATTAGCTTTACGTGTTTTGGGAATTGAATCTTTTTTATTTTGATTTTTGTAATTTGTTATGTTTAATTAATGATCGAGATGATTTGAACAACAAACGTTGTGGACGATAATATTATGAGGTAAATAAAAATTCGAAACATTTTTAATTATTGATTTAGGAATTAATAAAACTTCAATAATAAATAATGTTTAATATTCCAACCTTCTTCCCAATGTAAGGCCCAATAAGCCTATTTCATGTTGTAGAAGTTGATATTTTGTAATAGTAGTTTTAATAGTTGTAATAGTAGTTTTAGTAGTTATATCAGTAGAAAAAGTTAGTTACTTGCAACAAATTAATAGATTAAAATATATTTCTATAAATAGGGTAATATTAATTGGTTCTCTTTAAACAACAAAAATCAAATTCCATTTTCATTTTCATTTTCATCACATTCATTATTTTATTAATTCATTAGTACCATACTTCATACCAATATCCATATTATTAAAATAAGAATTATAAGTGCTAACATTTGTTCTTAATATACATAATAACGATCCCTAAATATACCTTTAGGTTATTCATATCTAAAACCCTAATTTATAGCCCCATGTATCATTTCCATGGAGAAATAATACAAGTTTAATTTTCAACATTTACCTATTCCTTTTTCTTTTTAGAGTCCTTCCTGCCATTTTTTTCCTTATTTTAGTTGTAAATTATTTTCCAAAAGAAAAATTTTTATGAACCTTGTGAACAAATTCATCTATCTTTAGCATGTATTAACTTCAAATAACTTGACAATGAGTTTTATTACCAAAATAAAAAAACTTGATTATAATTTTGTATAGTTATACCATAAAATATATTTAATTAAATAATATGATAAAACTCATAAAAATTGCAAAAAGAAAAAAATACAGACATGGAAAATAAAAGAATTTGCAAACCCACTTTCTCTCCTTAGTGTCTTCTTTTTTCATGGAACTTGTTGCTCCTCTTCGATGCAAACAAACCCAAAATTTGAAATTCAAAACCATTTAACATGCTTCAACTAAGAAAAGAACTTCTAACTAATTGATTAGAAACAGAAAACAACAAACTCACCTGAAACCCATATGAAAGTTTTCGAGTATTTATTGTCGATTTGAAATGTTTGGAGGAGATCCAAATCAATCAAGCAAGCAAAGAAGAATTGAGGCATCAAACAATGAACGGGGCAAATTTCTAACCAAAACCCAAGTGCCAAGATCGAGTCCTTTAATCTATTATTAACAAAGTCTGTGAACGGACTTTGAACGCAGATCCTAAATTCTTGAAATCTTATTAATCATTAAAATAATTATCATTCTAGAAGTGAAAAAATAAAATAAAATAAAATGGGTTTTGAAGACCGTATATCTTGTCTATGCGGGGCAGTGAGAATAACGATATCGGGAAGAGGAAGTTAGGGTGGGAAACCTTTTTTCCCTTTGTTCTTTTCCAAAATAATTGTATTTTTGTTAGATTATTTAACTAGATATATGTTAAGGAATCAAATAAAAAAATTAAAAAGTTAAGAATTAAATTAGAAAGCAGGTAAGGTTTGAGTATTAAATTTATAGATATCCCTTTTTACTAAAATCGTCATTTATTCATAAAAAAATATAAAACATCTCGTATCCTTTTAAATTATTATAATTATATACTTACAAAAAATAAAAATTAAGGAAATAAAGGTTTCTAATTTCTTTTTTTTTTTTCAACGTAAAATGTTTCTTTTCCTAAATAGAAAATATAACTTGTAAATTGAGTAAATCTATATAAAATTTTAGTATCTGTTATCTATACAAAAGTTATTATTGACTGTTTCGAGCATAAATTTATTTTTACGTATTTAATTTTTAGTAAAAATATATAATCAACCTTGAAAATTGAAAAATATCATTTTTTTTTCTTTGGCTTACTAGCTATTGCCACAATAACTCATTATATATCTATATTATTAAATTCCTAACAATTTTGTATAACCGCATCCAATTTATCATCTTGGAAACTACCTATTTAACCTTAATATGGTATTATTTAATAGAAATACTAATATTAAAATAAATTTTTTAAATTACAAATATCATACATTATAGATAAATTGATCAACTTCGTCAAATTCTTTTTCCACCTTCTTTGTTCCCTCTCTCCCACTTGTTTTCAACTCTAACTTTTTTTCCCTCATGTTATTCAACTCCACCTATTTGATTTTCAATTCTCTTCTCTATTTTGTCCCACTTTCCCAACATTTTCTCTTTTTATTTCTCCCAATTAACTTCCAATATCTAATTTTTTTTCTAGCTCAAAGAATTAACTTTTAGTTTCAAATAATAGAAAACCAGGACTAGATATTGGAGTAGAACTTTTCCACAAATCATCATCCACAATCTCGAGCAAAAACATTTTTATATCTTCCACGTTATTATACAAAACTATTTCAATAATTTCTATACTTTAAATTCTTTTACTATTAACATACTTTAATAATGTCTATTCTCTTTTATAAGCAATACATGTAAGTAAGTTATTTCAATAATAGTTTTATATAAATCTATTATATCGTTATATTTAATTTTTGCACACATATCGCAGGTGCACAACTACTAATATATATATATATATATATATGTATACATATACATTTTGTGTATGTATCTATACGTAAAGATGATACTATTACCTAAAGGCCACATATATAATACTCCTGGTAAAAAGATGCTAGTAATATTTGTAGTATGATTAAGGTTGATGTGATCTAGTAATATGAGTACTAGTTTGTTATCTCTATATATGTATATATTTATATGTGTATATATACATAAAGATGGTACTATTATATATAGGCTACATGTATAAGACTCTTGGTAAAAAGATGTAAGTGATATATACAATATGGTCAAGATAGATATAGCTTAATATTATAAATACTAGTCTCCCAATATAATGAATCAAGTTTTACTCCTTCATCCTCCCAAAAAGCGATTGTAATGTGTATATTTGGTCCCAAAAATAGATATTTGTAGTATCATGTGTTCATGCACTTATCATATATTTACATTTTTTGAAGTTAACTTGCAAATTAGAAAAAAAAATTAAATAATTTCAAAAGTAAAAAGAATAAAAAATTTTATTTCTTAACAAATATGCCAAAGCTACTTAATCTCATTTCCCTTTGATAATTTGATTCCCCCTATTGTTAAGTATTTGTAGTTAGTTGCCAGTTAAAAATTTGAGAGGTCAATATTACAACTATTTAAGAAGTTAAAAATTGAACTTAGTCCATCCCTATTGGGAGGTTGATATTTGTACTATTGAACTATAAGGCTCTTAGCATATCTATTGTTAAGCCATTTTCATTAGGATTAAGGAATCATGAACATCCTTATGAAATAAAGCTACATCCTTAAATAAGGATTTGTCCTTAGTTTAGGACTTATATTTGGTTCAAATGTCCATGTACTTTAGCCTACATTAATGTAAAAGTAATAATGACATTGAATCCATAGAATAACTTTAAATAAGGATGGATAAAATGAAGATGTTCTTAATAAGAAAAAAAATAAATAAAAGAGTTTCTCAATGATATGTTTAGTTGGAGGGGAAGAGGAAGGGAATGATTTGAAAGGACAAAATTTTTCTTGGACCTACAAGAATCAGGGAATTAATACTTTATCCTTAAGATAAAAGTACATTTTAAAGCTATAAGGGCTTTTATGACATTTTCAAAAAGCACATTTTAAAGTTGTAAGGGCTTTTATGGCATTTTCATTCGATAAAAAAAATTATATTATTTTCCCTTCATTTTTCTTCCTTACTTAATATATAATTTTCCTTCTATTATTTCTTTTCCTCTGTAGTCCGTTCCTCGTATGTTCTTTTTCCTCTAATTCCCTCCTCTCCCTATATATAATGTAACTAGAGTTGTACAAATAAGGTGAATTATGTAAGTTAGCCTCTTAAACTTATAGAAATAGGGGTTAGGCTTAAAAATTTAGATCTGCTTAAACGTAAGCTTTTTTTGGCCTGCTCTACTTTATCCAAAGGTTAAAGCAAGCTAACTCGTTAGGAGGTGGGTGGCTTACTAACTTGAAAGAATATAAAAAATAAAAAAAAAGAAGAAGAAAACATTAGTCATCCAACTAATCGTATGACTTCAAGTAAAGGAATCAAATTTTGTTTTAGAAACTTATAGCAAAATTAAAAAGGTTCTTATGTTTTCATGTATTCTAAATGAACCAACACATACATATATAGACAAAGATATCAATTGCAAAGTTTTCTCAAATTGATTGATATAATTTGTGGATATACTAGTTTATTGCCGCGTTTTGAAGTTATGTTTTCAATTTATTTATATTTTTTATAAAATATAATTTTCTTCGAAGTATGATGTACATAATGTAAAGTATAAGTTAAAGTAATGTTCTTTTACAATCGAATTTCACTTTGTATTGTCCGCTTCCAACTATGCTACTGAATAAAAATACCCTATATTATTGATGGTAAATCTTCGTTCTAATTATCTATAAAATAAAAAACGGCAATTAAGTGGCACTAAAGAATGCTCTTATACCTGAGTCAGCAAGGATGAAGAGGAAATAGGAACCCTAAGGGAGCAAAAAAGAAAGAGCCCCCCTTATCTGGAGGCCTCTTGTCTTTTGCCATATTTGGTGAAAGGCCATGCCAAGATTAGACAAAATCAACCGTATTAAAGGTAGGTCAAAGCTTGCCAAGAGCTTGAAATGGAAGGTAGAGAAGTGCACAAAACTAAAAATTGAAAAAGAAAAACAAGCAAAATACCTATGAACGATTTTAAGGTATGACACACCAAGAAACTTCCATAAACTCACAAAACTAACTTAATATGATGCATGAGTAGTTCAATCAGGTCACCCGCCACCTAACCTTGTTTAAAGGTTAAGATAAGAGTAAGAAGGAAAAGGAAAAGGAAAGCATAGTAGCTCACAAAGGTAAAAACGTAGTATATTCAATGTCAGGTGGTTGTTGCGGCTATTGTTACATCTCAAAGTGGAAGAGTTATAACAATCCTACCATGTAATCTATTCTAGGATAAAATCTAACTTTTCAACCACTATCTTAAACCTAATTTACACAAAATGTCCATAATTAACTCGCTCTGAAAGAAACAATCCACACATCTAAAATATTGGTTACTTGTGGAAATATAAAGATTATACTAAAATTCTAATATCACAAATAATGTTTTGCATGGTTACTTAACATAATCTTACATAAGAAATATCCTCACTCCACGGATCCAACAATAGCTAGCTTCTAGGTAGTTATGATGTTGCTTCTAAGCTAGCACTTACAATAATATATATAAGGATATGAGCAACCAACTACTCAATAAGTTGAGACGGAGACTTAAAACTACACATCAAACACAAATAGGGTTATCAACCAATTCAATTTGATGCTATGTATGTATAAGTAAATACCATCGCACGATGTTATTCGATCCATCGTGAGATTAAAGAAACTATATCCACTCTAATCCGAGTTGAGAAGTTTAGTGCACATTTCAAAAGCTCATGACTAAACCTAAGCTTATGCAATGGAGACACTCTTCCTCCTACGATTACCTTCAAACCGTTGACTTTACCCTTACCACGACCTCTTCTCCTGTCACTTAGTTCAACTAAAGATGAAGAAGGAACCAATTATGCTATTTAGTGCTATCCCTTTCAAAGGAGTTGGTATCTGGCCGAAAAACCCTAAACGTTTCCCTAAATGGGTTGCTATGTAGGTACGTTTTAAACTTACAAGTTATATATTTAGTTAAGTCCAATTTAAGATGTTTAATCATTTCACACAATTACAATCCAGAACATCAAACTAGAATCAAATAATCAAACCTAGAAACACATATACAAAGGCATGTACACAATCAGTTATCTAATAAACATAACCAAATATAATCTCAAGTTTCCAAGTATTATAAAATAGTACTTTGAAATACAGTAACATATTGATTCCAAACTTACCTTAATGTCTCACTTGCTCACTTAAGGTGCGACTTGCAACAAACTTTTACCGATAGTCCCTATAATACAGAGGTCGTTTTAGTATTCATATAACTATCTTATATAGGCTTTATTTTATAACTCTACATTTTACTTAACTTAGGGTTTTATTATATCTAATTATTCAGGTTTTAAGTCTTTTATAATTATTTCCGTTTTAAACTAGATTTTGACTTAGTTTTTGAATTAAGGTCTAGTTTACCTTTTGGATACCCTTTAGTTGTAATTCTTATAAATGTCTTTTAACCTTTTTCTCACAATCTATTAAGTAAATATAACTTTTGGTTCAGGTTTTGGTTGACTCTCTATTAGTCCTAATTCTAATTTTTGGTTCTAAATCAAATTGTAATCTAAGAATTGCTTACATTTTAACATAATCACCTATACATATGTATGTATGTGTGTATGTGTGTAAGCTTTACATCATTAGGTTTAGTTTACAATTGTAATTGTTCAAGTTCTATATTACCTATAACCAAGCTAGTTCTAAACCAGTTCCTAATTCAATTTTTGAATTAATTCTTAAATTAGTTTCTAATTCAGTTTCTGATTACCAATTTTATATGTAAACTTAGAAATTCTTTCCAAACTAATACGTGAAATCCATTTAACTTTATTTGGGCATCTTAAATCTTCTATTAGTACATAACCAATATTTTGAGAAATATAGTATACCATATTCCTAATTTAACTACCAAATTGGCTCTTGATATGAAAATAATCTACATTTTTCATATAATTACCTAAATACATATTTTATATCAAATTTATTTTATATTATTATTAAAATATTATTATCAATTTTGACATAATATTTTTTATCCATTTAATTCTTATATGCACATATTATATTTTATTACATCATTTATACTTAAAATACTTATCTAACTTTTCTAACACTACATATATCATCTTTCATCACCCAACAAATACCCTAAACCATAATTTATACCTAATTACCCTAAATCACCAAATTAACTTAAATACACCTTTTTGCCTATTATTCATTTGCTCATATTTATTACTTATTATGCATAATACATTCAACACCTCAAACCCCCATAAATACCATCCTACATAAAAAATCAACACTCAAGGATATCTAATTACATACTAAATTAAGATTTCCTGCAAATTAACATTAAATCACGCAATTAAGCTAGTAAATTACCTTTTATACATGATTTTAGGGCTTAAAAATTAAGTAAAAATTTAGAAAATAAATTTTTAGAAAAACTCTTCACAGCATTATCATATATACCCTAAGTAGTCTTAAAAAAAAATTTGAGGTTAAAACTATATCATTAAGATCATTTAAATTGAAATCGAAAACTATATTAGGTTTAGTTATTTCTTAAGAGTAATATATTCTGAGATCTAATTTTATTAAATTGATATTTTTCCTAAATCTACATACAAAAATATCCTAGAATACCAATTTTCATTATTTTTCATATTTATTTGATATTTATAAGAAATTAAACAAAAATCGGGTAAGAAATTAAACTCACCTTTTGAATTGCTTCCAACCACCAGTGGTGGCTCCACCATTGTCGGCAGCACCTGGCGATGGATTTCTTGTCAGGTGGTGGCGATTGTCCCTCTCTAAATGATCGTTAGGTGTGGTTTTTGCTCTGAAGTCCTAAATTTGTTAAGTTTTTGTAACTAAGCTCTCAACTAACCAAAATAAATTCCAGATGATTGTCTCTCAATTTATAGAGTAGTTTAGATAGGTTAGTGAATTATTTGGTGCCAAATGTCCCTTATCCCTTTTTTTTTTCACTTTTTATTTGGTTTAATTTTATTGATTAAATTTGCATCTTCCATTTCCAGATTACCGCGCCATGAATCTAGATAATTCTGCACTTTATAGTATATTTCTTGATTTTTTTCTTAATTATTTACGAATTTTTTTTAATTAATTAACATTATTTTGATGTATTTTAGGTATTTTAAGTAATTTCATGTATTTTTATATATACGTAATTAAATCTATAATACAAACAAATACTCCTAAATAGTATCTAGGTTATTTTATGATTTTTAGTGTACATATAATTTATTTTTATAAATTCGTTAGTTATCAAAACTCGCTTTACGCGTTTCTAATAAATAATAGGTAATATGCTTATAATTCAATATTATAATATTTAATTATTTTATTATTCTAAATCCAAACTCACATGATCACTTTTATAAATATTCGGATAACTTACTCAATCACCCTAAATTTCACATATTGACTCCTGAACGCCTAATTACGATGCTTATATTTCCCATCCCTTTACAAAACAAATAGTTTCGTCATCAAAACTATTGAACATCTAAGTATTACCCAATTAACCAAAAAAATTACAGTTTATATTTTTTTATTATCTTGAAAATCAAAAGAGCCACAGTTAATGCTTCATCATTACTACTTTTCGTTTCTAGGCGGCTTCCAAATTAAACCTTTGTCCCATCATACCTTTACATATTCTATATCTCAATTTCCTTAACTTTTGAACCCAATTACCTTGTATCTTTATGGGTTACTTCACAACTATGAAGTTCTTCTTCCATTCTACTAAATTATCTTCTACTTAGACTTTTGAATGGTCTTCTGTTTAAGGTTTCGAATACTCCTCTAACAAGCCTCTACTTTGACTTCTTCATTTATCTTTAAAATTCTCAATCCCATTTTCTTTCTTTATAATCCACACTTCGATATCAATCATATCTTATTCTATCACTGCAGTCCTCTAGTTGTATTATACTATCTTATGACTTTGCTTTATGACTTTACAAGATCTCTAGTCAGTTTACCCTTCATTTGTTCTTTATTTTACCGATTCCTAAATTTTATTTGTGATCATCAATAGTTCTATATTCACCTCATGTCATCATTTTTTTTTCTCATCCATAATCTTCTATTCACAATAATTATGTTGTTACTATAGCTTCTCATTTGTTTCTTCATACAGCTTAACATAGATTCAACATAAGTAAATTTGACAAATCTTGACTTTCCTTCGTCTCAGATTCAAATGAGATAGTTGGCATTTTAGATTAACTCAATTTGCCTCAACCCGACTTAATAAGAATGAATATGACTCTTAATCAACAAATTTACTATAAGAGGGGGTATTGACAAGAACTCATTACTTAACATGACTCAACATGATAGAACACACTTGTATGGTTAACATGACGAGAGACTTAACAAGTGACAAATTTGATCATATCAGATTTGTTATTTCTCTGTTGAATTACCGATTGCAATTGCTCATATGAAGTGTATTATTGTTTCATACATTTCTTATACATCTGGTTACCTCAATGGATTTCCCCTTGATCTCTACTTCAACATTTTTAGTATCCATAGAAGTTCCTTCTCCAGAGATAACTCATTTAAGGAAGGTAGTATTATCCCGTCCAAAAGTCAAACTTCTTCAAATTAGCATACTGCTTATGGTTGTTAAACTTCAATAATGTCCATGTCATATTGTGAACATAGATACTTTCTCTAACTTAATTCGAAATTGATAACATACCAATCTAAAGTTGCTTTAGAAAAACATAGTCACTCCTTATAATCAATTGAACAATTCTTGAATTTAGAGATGAAGATACTTGTTTTAACTAGTTCACTATATCATTCATTCCTTCTTCATAACACCATATATCCTTTCTTCTTCAAATAATATAGATGTTCTTCGGAAAAAATTACTTGCAAATAAATTTCTTACTTAATAGTTCTTTGAAGCCACTCTTTTAACTCATAAGATCTTATTTGCAATACCTAATCTAGAACTTCAGGTATATGTTCGTTTCTTAGGTAACTTAACCATGAATTTCAATTTTTCAAGATTAAGTTAAATAAACAAATCTCCAAAAATGTATTTGAACATTTTTATACTACTAGTAAATTTAATACTTGTCGATATTTCCTCGATCTCTCACTTGTAAATATCAACAAACCTCCAATCACCTACTCTTAGCAATTTTTCTTCTAAATTCCACCTTAATCATAATCTATAGCTTTTCAAGTTAATATCCTTTCTCTACTATAAGTTCTAATTTGATGAGTAATAATAATCTCAGTCATCTTAAATCCTTTTTTGTCCTCAAACTTTTGATTTGCAAGAAATGAAGACCTTAGTATCAATATTGTAATTGCATTTCATCATTTGTATATACATATATTTTGCAATAATTATATATTATTTTTATGATTATCAACCAATCCTCTTATTCATAGAAATTGAATTCTAACTAGTTAAGTTTAACTTACATGTTAATTGCTATCTTAAAATTAGGGATCTACATACTTATATGCTATAAATCCTACTGTGATTTTTCCTTCAACTCCCAAATTGTTACGTAGTCATCATGATAATATTCTTCCATCTTTTAGCATAATTCTCTTCATTATCTAACATGTCTTCTACAACAAATATTTGGACAATCAGATTAGTGTTACCAAATCCCTTCATATCTCCAGTTTCTCCTTTATATGCGAATAATGCCTTAAAAGAACATCCACTCTTTCAATATTAATGTTTCTTAACCAATTCCATTGTCATATCTTTATACATTTTATAATTTCTACCTCCACAATATTTCTCTTTTAAGTCAAACACGATATCTAAGGAAATAACATACTCCTTGTTTCAATACTTGATGCTTTCGTTATTGTCACTTAACTAAGATCAAGTGATAGTCTTTAATTAAAATTTACTACTTATCTTCTCACTCCTTGAAACTTGGATCCTTAAATAACTATCTCTGATTGGCATTTCGTGTCCATCACTTCATTAATAGGGATAAAACAACAACTTTCCAACTTACAACACCTAATTAGACCAAATTTAACAAGGAACAGTTTCCATACCATTATAAAAATATATCCCATTCACTTACTACCGAATATTTGTTAAGTAATCCAATCCTTCTTTTTACCTCTTGAGACTTTCTATCTCCTCCGATTCTTTTTGTAACATGATATTGGATTATTTTTCCTTATCATCATATCAAAATAAGTATCCTAAAGGATAACCATCTTATAAAATTCACTTCCTAGCAGGTTATGTCTTATCTAAATCGATCTTGGAATAGTTAAGAAACTTTGATTGGAAGTGTTAATCCTCTCCAAAATTTTTACTTTAATTTTCATTTCCACCGTCAATCATTACTCATCTTATTGCTATTATTTTAAGGTGAGTGGATACATATTTGTTCATAATTTATGTAACAATCTTACTTAACTTCTCATGTACCATTTAATAATTATCCATCCATTATAACCGAACATAAGTATTACATAATGATATCATTTTGTTTACCTCAACACAACATAAAAATCCCACTTCCACTTCATACTTATCTTGCTCCACTTATACTTACTTATAACTCCAAAGATATAAGCCTTCAATTCATTCTTCATTAAGGACTAAATGATTCATAACCTAATTATTGCGTCATATTATAGTTTCTACAACTACTCTTACATATGCAAAGGATTCTCAATATTAGTCATCCAAAACACATTTAATCCTTTTACACTCTTAATTACAAGAATATAAAACGTTATAGCATATACACTTATTCAAAAGAATACACATTCATCATGAAGTACAACAATATCTACTAAGAGATTAGTAGGATATTTACATATATGAACAACTAACGTATGATTAATTCTAACATCCTAAACAAACATATTCCAACGATCATAATATAGCTATCGTTCAATCACTTATAAGACCACTAGCTACTCGAGATTCTGATCAGCTAAATAATTCGATAGAGCCTAAATTATAAAGTAAAACTAGAAATATTAGTAAAAATTATCCTGTAAGTTTGAATTTAAGAAAATAAGTAATAAAATAAAAGAATATAAAATTTTCAAATTTTAAGTATATTACTCATTATTTATTGAAAATGCGTAAAATACATTTTAATAATTAATGAATCACTAGAGATAAATTATATGCACTTTAAAAATCATAAAATAACCTAAATAATATTTAGGAATATTTATTTGTACTATATATGAATTTATATGTAGGTAGAAATACGCGTAATTACTTAAAATACTCGAAATGTGCTAAAATAATGCTAAATAATTAAATAAAATTCATAATTAATTAAGAAAAAATCAGGAAAAATCCAGAATTGACCCGTGGCAATCAAGAATTGAAGAAATAAAAGCAACCAATCAAATTATAACAAATAGAAAGTAAGAAAAAGAAGAGATAAGGCAATTGTCAAATCTATTTAATGCATAAAAATTCCCTAAGACCTTTACAAATACCCCAAATTTTTTAAAAGCTCATTTTGGATGTCTAGAATTTTAGAAAATTAGAGAGAGGTGAAATTGAGAGGAAATTAGGATTTTACAAAAAAATTAGAAAAAAACTATACAGTTGGGGCTTCTAAGGAAAACTTAGACCCGACAAGCACTTGGGAGTGGACGGCTACCATCACCACACAGTAGTGGCAACGTCCAGATTGACTAGCAAAGCCATGGCGGTCGACGATGGCCAGAGCCACTTATACAGGTAAGTCCGATTTCCAACCCGATTTTGTTTAATTTTGTAAAAATATTAAATATTCTTATAAAATTATGAAACATGTTATTCTAAAATATTTTTTTATATAGTTTTTAGGAAAAATATTATTTTGATAAAAATATGTCCTGTGATATACTGTCCTTAAGAAATTAGGCAAACCCGAGTTTTGTTCAAAATAAAAATAAATTACCTTAGGAGTATAGTTTTAAGCTCAAAATTTTTTCGTAGACTACTAAGGTAATATAAAATAGTGCCATGAAGCCCTTTTTCAAAAATGAATTTTTGAAATTTTTAGATAATTTTTAAGCCTTCAAATGATGTATAAAATGGGTTATTTTTGGTTAATTACTGATTTAGTAAATCACTATATGTTTTAAGATGTTCAAATTTGATGAAGTATGATATTTGTATCCTTTAGGGTGTTAGACGTAATTATTAGGGTAATTATGTAGTAAATAAGTAATAAGGAAAAATAGTAAATTTTAAGTTAATTTTGTAAATTAGGGCAATTAGGTGAAAAATCTGATTTGGGATGAATTTAGACATTTTGAAATGTTAATTGATGTCGACAGATGGTAATTAGAGTAATAGAAATATTAAATATGTATTATGTACATAATAAGTGATAATACATAATATGTAATTATTGGAAATATAATAAATAGAAGATATTAGGATAAAATTTGATATTATATAAATAACAGGAATA
The DNA here is from genome assembly GCA_024138015.1 of Lumnitzera littorea. Lineage (NCBI taxonomy): Eukaryota > Viridiplantae > Streptophyta > Magnoliopsida > Myrtales > Combretaceae > Lumnitzera > Lumnitzera littorea. The sequence continues at coordinate 88,989,515 of JAMXBB010000011.1, forward strand.
TATAATAAATTTGATAGAAAACTTAAATTTAGGTAATTATATGAAAAATGTAAAAATTTCTCACATCAGGAGTAAATTTAGTACACCAATAAGGATTTAAGTGTATCAGGTGAAATAAAATACTTACTAGGAGTAATTATAGTATTTAGTATAGCCGAAAATAATGTGATTAATTTCACATTATGGGTTGAAATGAGTTTTTAGGGTTTATGTATAAAACTGTACTTAAAAACTGAACTAGAACCTAATTTAGAAATCAATGCGGAAACTGAACCCGAACCTAGCCACAAACCAAGAATAATCGTAAAAGATTTGATAACCTAGATAATTAGGTATATTAAACCATAAACAAAAGATAACAATAAACGCTATAGGACAAAACTAACCTATAATAGTTACACGAAAAACCGAAACCACGTTTATATTACAGGGATGATCAGCGATAGCCTAAGCGAGTCGGACCTCAAGTGAGTGAGTGAGGAGTCTAGATAAGTTGGGATTAATACAGTGTTGTAATTTGAAGGCTTGAAATTATACTTGATTGTGCTTGTTCTAAGCTGATGATATGATTTTGATTTGCTACTTGGCTTGTATTATATGATTGGTATGAAATGATTGATTGCTCCAAACTGAACCTAATCAAATATACAATCTGTAATCATAAACCAGACTTACATAGCAACCCATTAGGGAAAACCTAAGATTCTCTGTCCAAATACCGATCTCCTCAAAAGGGATAGCGCTGGAAAGCATAATGGGTCTCTTCTTCATTTGTGGTTGAACTAAGTGACAGGTAAAGAGGTTGCGGCAAGGGGGAAGTCAATAGTTCGAAGGTAGTCGCGGGAGGAGTGATGTCTCCATTGCATAAGCTTGGGTTTAGTCGTGAGTTGTTGCATTAACGGCAACTCCTTAACTCGAATTAAAACGGGTACAATTTCTCTCATCTCATGACGGGTCAGGCAACGTCATGCGATGGTATTTGCGTGAACATGCATTGCACCTAATGATTTGGTTAATAACCTTATTTGTGTTGGTGGTATAGTTTCAAGTCCTCCATCCTAATTTACTGAGCTGTAGTTGCTCACATCCCTATAGACGTCATTGCAAGTACTGGCTAAAAAGCGGCTTACAACTATTCTGAAGCTAGCAACTGCTGGATCCTAGGGAGTGAGAAAAAACATTTGAAGAACAGACATATATTTTTAAAGTCTAAGCTCTTATCTTAGAATTTTTCTTTTCTGAATAATGTATTAACTAAGAAATAGATTACGATGAAACGTTATAAACGTTAATTGTAATAACTAAATTTTAGTATATATATATTTTTTCTTACTTTCATAGGTAAATGATTTATTTAAATTACGAACTTACAACTATTCTAAAGCTAGCAATTACTGGATCCTAGAAAGTGAGAAAAAACATTTGAAGAACAGACATATATTTTTAAGGTATAAGCTCTTATCTTAGAATTTTTCTTTTCTGAATAATATATTACTTAGGAAATAGATTACAGTTAAACGTTGTAAACATTAATTGTAATAACTGAATTCTAGTGTATATATACATATTTTCCTACTTTCTTAGGTAAATGATTTATTTAAATTACGAACTGTTTATTTTAAAGCGGGTTAATTGTGAGCACTTTATGTAGATCAGGTCTAGGATAGTGGTTGTAAGGCTAACTTTTATTTTAGAATGATTTATACAGCGAAGCTGTTACGACTTTACCGTTTCAGGGCGTGACATCACCAATAACAATAATTCATTCAAAAGAATTTCCCCATATTTATCTTTCAATTAAATCATCATTATTTCCACTTGCTAATTTAGTACTTTATATCTACATAAGAAAATCTGAAATAATAATTATTTCATATACCTTATTATTATCAGACTCCTCAATACTATTATTAACTAGTTTATTATATGCCACATTCTCATTCTGTATATAATATGCTTCTAAGTTAGCTTATAAGTGCACCTCTTAAGGTTGTTAAATTTGCGATTTTACTTAGAATTATTAGATGATATGTAAAATCGGAACGTAAAATTAAAAAGCAAGAACGTAAGTTTCTGTGGGTATGCTTATAATAATTATTCGAAACTTGAAATATTTGATGGAAATAAAGAAATTAAGTTCTTTTTCCATAAATAAAATTCCTAATAATATATAATATAACACATACAGAAGAACAAACAAAGTCGAAAATAAATTTTTTCCGTTATTTTTTCCTTGAAAAAATTAATAAATTAAAGAGAATTAAATATATCAATTCATTTTAAATTATTGAAGGTATAAAGTGGGGTTTATAGTTTTCCTTTTAATCTTTACTATTAAAGTTAAGACCTGGATAAAGGCTATAAATATATAATAAGGGACTAAGAAAGAGACAAAGATGAAAAAAATTAAAACAAGATAGGAAAGATAATATAATTCCATGATAGTTGATGGTTTGTAAAAGTTTGGTTGTATTTTTTTTATTTTTTAGCCTATTTGACTTAAATATATAGAATTAGTAAACTCAGTAAAAAACGTAAGTTTTTATTGAGTTTACATGTAAACTCAATTAAAAACATAAACCTTTACATGAAAACAATTTTATACACGAGTTAACTTGGAAAGAAATTTTAAAATCGTAAACTTATAGAAGTGCAAGGATAGAGTTGCGATTTGAAGAACTATGGTGCCTCTAGTAGGTTCCGATTCCTTTTTTGAATTAGCTTCTGACTTATCCCTTCAATGTTTTGTCTTTTTCAGGATTCTCTTTTACACTATGATTTATTTCACTCTTCACTATATAATCTTTTATTTATATTGAACACTAAGCTAATATCATCTTTGAATTTTATTGGCTCCTGATTTACTTATAGTTTTCTAAGTAACAAATTTAGGACGAGATTCACTTGATTTTAAGAGTATTTCTTTACCTACTCCAACTAATTCAGCAAAATATGGGAACCGGTTAATAATCCCTTAAAGATAACATTTAAAACTACATAATATGCTAATCGAAATATAAGTTATACTAATAAGGTATGGTCTCTCTCTTCTGTTTTTACTGAAAGAACCTCACTAACATACTCTAAGTAATAAAGCCTAAATTAATTTCCGTTAATATCCATGAGTCTCATCAACCACATCAAATCCCATCAATGGACTTTCAATAATCCTATCCATAGTATTAACATATCCCATCTAACCATTTCTAACAATATTCTTCATATCTTAACTTTGTATTGGATCAGAGACTTTACTTCATTTTACTTAGATCTCTTAAACCAACTATCGATTCTTCACATCTCAATATTTCAAGAAACAATTAACATTGTCTTCAAACCAACCAACTTACACCTCTACATGAAATTTTAAATCCAAGTAATCCTCAACCGTAAATAGATACATCAAAGGACAACAAAACCTAGTTGAAACTTACTATGTTTCCTAGTGCTTGAAATAGGGTAAAACAGAGTACTTTGCAACAACTATGACACAACGACAATACAACTTCCATTACTTAGTAAACTGCTGCAACTAACCTCTACACAACCACAACATACAACTATAACCAATACTACTCACAACAAAACTCAAATACAAATTTACCTAAACAAATCTTTGCTTTAATACCAAGATGATAGGTCATTCTAAGAATATACGAGGTTGGTCATATCAGGGGTAGGTCCAAGCTTGCCAAAAACTTGAAATGAAAGGTGGAGAAGTGTGTAAAACTGAAAAAGAAAAACAAGAAAAATACCTACAAATGATTATGAGGATATAACATACCAAGAAACCTCTGTAAACTCACAAAATTAGCTCAATATGACACATAACTAGTTCAATGAGGTCACTCATCATCTAGCCTTACTTGAAGGTTAGGATAACAGTAAGAAGAAAAAGGAGTAAGCACAGTAGCTTACAAAGGTAAAAATGTAGTATATTCAATGTCAGGTGGTTGTTGCTACTACACTATACAAGTGTATTTGTACCCGATATTTTAGGGCAACTTGCCAAAAGTGTATTTCCTAAAAGAAACAAAATATAAGGAATTTAAAAGGGTACAATTGAAAAATCAAGAAAGCATCTAATCTGTATTGTAGATTCCATCACGTAGTAGTTGGTGGTCATTAGCAGCACTTCTACTAGAGTAGACAGAATTGTATGGCTAGTTGGGTTGTTGCGAAGTAGAGTTACCGAGCAAAATTGAAGACTCGTTTGAAAGCTGGAGTATATCCCTATTAAAAATTTACCTTGGATATATGTGTCTTCATATCTACTCCAACTTGGGTTATTGGAGCTTATCCTTAGTCCTAGGCTAATTGATTTTGGCTTGGGGCTTGTGTCCTAAAAATACCTATCAAACACATACCTCTTTGCTCTATTTTGGCAGTGGGTTCAATAAGGAGAGTAAGCACATAGATGGATCCCTAAGACTCTAAGTCGAGTTGTTGCTAGACAAAAGTAAGCTAAGGTTATATCATGCCCCAAAGCGTTAAAGTTATAATAGTTTTACCGTACAAACCATTCTAAAATAAAAGTTGACCTTACAGCCATTATCTTAGACTTGATTTACACAAGACGTCTACAATCAACCTACTTTGAAGTAAATAGTTTACAAATTAAATAAGTTGATTACCTAAGAAAATATATAAAATATATATATACTAAGATTCAAATATTACACTTAATGTTACATGATTTCATAACATTATATTATCTAAGTAAAAGTTATTTAAACATAGAAGATTCTAAAGTAAAAATTAAGACCTTAGCAATATATTTGTTCTTCCGATTTATTTCTTTACTCCTCAAGATTCAATAGTTGCTAGCTTCAAGGTAATTATAAGGCCGCTTCTTAACTAGCACCTACAACAACAATAATAGGGATGTAAGCTATTAATCGCTTAGCAAGTTAGGACGGAAACATATGACTATACATCAAGCATATACGGGGTTATCATTTAATTACTTTAACATAACATAATAAGCAAATACCATTGTACGACGTTATCAAGTCTAAGAAAATATTTTTCTCAAAAAATTTAAGGAAAATATATTAAGCCTAACCTGCTTAATATAAATTATTCGACATTAAATTAAGAAATATTTTTCGTAAAAAATTTAAAATTAGAGTCGCCAACCAAATCAATTGGTAAAAAATGAAATTAAGGTTTTCGGGTGGAAAAACCTTAATTTGACTACTAGTCTGTGGATATTCTAAAAAATTTTATTTTTAGAAAATTAAACAAAAAAAAAAAGGTTCAAAGCCTAACTTATTGAGACTAAGTCACCATGTAAAAATTTAAAAAAAATTGATGGGTTTTTATTTTTATAAATTTCTAAAAAACACTAAAATATATCTAAATATGCCAAAAACAAGTAAAGTGAATTTTTTTATTACGACTTTTCATGAAAAAGGAAAAAAAATATTTTTTATCTTTTAAACGGTTACTTTAAAGGTGCTTACATATCCACTAATCGGGATCAAATCGGCCAAAATTCTCTTTTTATAAAATTTTTAGTGGCTGGATTATTTTTTAATTTTAAAAATTGAACCAAATTTACATTTTTTAACAATTTATTATTTAAAAAAAAACCTAAGAAATCTAATTTTCCAAAATTAAAGAAAACCCTAACTAACTAAATCTTTCTAAAAACTCGATTAAGATTTTTTTTATTTTTAAAACCACTATATGTCAAAAGATATCTTTTTTAAATTCTAACTATAAGATATATTGAAAATACGGTTAGATACGTATCATTTCCAAATCTTAACTATTAGATGCGTATCTCGATACTTATCTTTTTCAAATCTTTACTACTAGATTCGTATTTCGATACATTTTTTTTTAAATCTTAATCATTAAATACGTATCTTTTCTAAATCTTAACCACTAGATACATATCTTAACCATAAGATATGCATCTCGACCGTAAAATATGTATATAAAAAAAAAACACAATTTTTCTAAAAGATGCAACTTAATTAACTTCTTTTTCAAAAAAAAAAATTGGAATTATCTAGAAAAACTACACAATATGAAAAATAATAATGAATCTGTACTTAAAACAAAAATTAATTAGTAAAATGAACAATAAAACTAACTAATAAAATAAATAATAAATAAAAATAAAAAAATTTACCTAAATCGTTCGAGGCACGTCCATCGGTGTGTCGTGCTCGTGCATGTGTTGATCGTCGGTCAGGATGGTGCTTGCTGGTCGTTGAGGAATTTAGTTAAGGGCAAGGGACGTGGGTGTCTTGTGCTACTTGTTGATTCAAGTGATGTGTTAGCTTGCAGTTGAATGTGTAGAATTGATTTCGGTTGGAGCTGTTGTGGATCGGGATGGTGGTATTGGACAAGCTTTAGTGGACTTGCGTTAGGGAGCTGTAGCGTGTGTCTAAGTGATGTCTTCAACATGGTAATGGAATTATGCTGTTTAGTCAAGCGTCGGTTGTCAAGGTTGTCAGCGTGGGATTGGTGTAGCCATTGTTGTTGGAACGTGAATAGCACAAAGGACCAACGGCTGATGTGTAGTAGAACAAGGACAGTATGATTGCTATTTTGAAGGGGACATACGTGTTCCTTAGGCTATTCGTTGGGCACATGTGTGAAGGGCTGTGAAGTGTAGAATTCACTGGATGTTAGATTACCGTCTGGATTCGCTTTTTTGACTTCGAAAATTTAGATTTCTCAGGGAATTGGTTTTCGTCTGGACTTGCTTTTTAACTTCGGAAATTTGAATTTCTCAAAGAATTAGATTTCGTCTAGATTTGCTTTTCAACTTCGGAAATTTGGATTAATCAAGGAATTAGAAAGTTGGTTGTTAGGGGATTTGTAGAAATTTGGAATTAATTGTGGGAATAATAAACACGCCCCTAACGTCACGTGCCGTTATGTTATTTATAAACTCACAATTGTATCTTTTGTATCTTCAATTTTTCAAAAATTTATCTTAACTTTTAGAAACCCTACTTAATTTAAGCTTTCTATTTTTTCAAGGCCTGATCCAATCTAATTAAATATAGGCCAATAACTTATCTAATAAATCTAAAGTCTATTATGGTCCAATATAAATTAAATAAAATTCTATTTTAAATTGGATTAAGCCAAAATTATTTTAATAAATCTCAATTTTCCAGTGACTTAATGATTTATTAAACTAATCACAAACTGTTATCCGATTTTATATTCAATGATTTGACACGACTTGACTCGATATGATTCGATTCGATATGTCACAACTAGACTCGAAACAATTCTACTCGATATAACTCTACTCGATACGATGCGACTTGATAGGACATGAGTTGATATGACTCTCTTTTTTTATTATTTATTTTTTTTATTTTGGTTTATTTATTTATTTTTTAAGCTAGATCAACTAAAAATAAAACGAAAATGGTAAAAATGAGGTATCTATAGTTGTCCCTTTTTGTAGTGAAGTTCGATTTAAACTTTATTACAAGAACAAAATAGATATCCATTTTTGCCAAACCCGACTTAGATAATTCAAAGAGGATAGATCTCTTCAAGATTAGAAACTCGTTTTAGTGGATAATTCAAAGAAAATAGATCTCTTCGAGATTTCAAATGTTTTGGTCTAATGGATAATCTGAAAATGATAGATTTTTTCAAGATTTCAAATGTTTTGGAGGACGATCCGAAAAGGATAGATCTTTTCGAAATTCATTTTGATTTAGTGAATAATCTGAAGAGGATAGATGTCTTTAAGATTTCAAAAAAACTTCCCTTGGTGGATAATCTGAAGAGGATAGATCTCTTCAAGATTTAAAAAAAAAAAAAACTTTGTTTGGTGGATGATCCGAAAATGATAGATCTTTTCAAGATTTAAAAAAAAAAAAAAATTCCTTTGGTTTGATAATCCGAAGAGGATAACTCTTCTTGATTTAAAAAAAACTGGCTTTGGTGAATAAGCTAAAGATGATAGATCTCTTTGAGAATCATTTTGATTTGGTGAATAAGTTTAAAAGGATAGATCTCTTCAAGATCTCTTTTGGTTTAATCCGAAGAAGAAAGATCTCTTCAAGATTCTTGTTTTATTTTAGTAGATATCTTCAAGAATTTGGTTTTGTTTTGTTTTAGTGATCCGAAGAAGATAAATCTCTTTGAGATTTCAAGAAACTGGTTTTAGATGAATAATCCGAAGAGAATAGATCTCTTCAAGAATTTGGTTTTGTTTTGGTGATTCGAAGAAGATAGATCTCTTCAAGATTTCAAGGAACTGGTTTTGGGTGAATAATCTGAAAAGGATAGATTTCTTCAAAATTTGTTTTGATTTGATAAATAATCCAAAGAGGATAGATCTCTTCGAGATTTCTTTTGATCTAATGAATAATCAGAAGATGATAGATCTCTTTAAAATCTCTTTGAAATCTCTTTTAGTTAATCCAAAGAGGATAAATCTCTTCAAGATTTATTTTGGTTAACCTGAAAAGGATAGATCTCTTCAAGATTTATTTTAAAAATTCAAAGATGATAGATCTCCTTGAGATTTGTTTTGCTCGAAACGATAGATTTTTTGAAGATAAGATAAGATGACATTCTATTAAAGACAAAACGAGACAGTACTCTTATGAGCAGGTGATCTTTTAAATGACTGGATGACGCTTGTCTAGGCAAATAATCCAACTAAGGAATAAATAGGATAACGCTCCTTTAAGCAAGCGATCCTAAGAAAAGACTAGATAGGAGCAATCCTAGAAAGGAAGAAAACTTTCATAAGTTTTGACAAATTGATCCATGACTTGAATTTGAGGGATTTTGATGATTTCTTGAAAAATTTTAACTTTTTTTTTCTTTTAAGAAATCTCTCTTGATAATTTTAAAGTTTCATTCCTCTTTTGAATTTTTTTTTTCTTTTTTTTTTAAGAAATTCTAAAAAACACTCTTTGATAGAAAATTATGTTACTAACAAGTAAAAAGATCTCGAAAACTCTAAAGATCACAAATAAGGGGTTGGCTATCCCTTTGCCCATTGATCACTCATTCCTTCAGTCTTGTTTCCTAAAGCATAATGCATGATCTCTAAACTTTTTAGAAGCACTAATTTTCAACTTGGAATAAATGACTATTCATGTTTTTGAGAAAGCACTCAACTCTTCAATTTTCCATTGAGGTGATAGATATCATTGCTTGAAATGTTTAGTCAAATTAGACTTTCTTATAATCTCAAAGGTTTGTTTTTACTCTTAACATTAATTCTAAAAATTGTAGCCTATCCTGTAAGTGGTACATTCAGATCAATCAATAGGTCTTTTTTAGGTTTGCAATATAAGGCTTTTGGTCAATGGTTTAAGCAAAGAGATATTAATGTACTTTAGCCAATTTTGAATGAAATTATATACAATCCATCCCGGGTTTACAAGCTAAGAACCTAGGAGAGACTAAACATGGGATTGCCCTGATTTCATAAGCAAGTTTCAGTTAAGATAAATCCATTTCTTTAGTCTAAAGAGTTTCATCAAGGGTAATATAGCGAGTGAGATCATATGGTGAAGGCTTTACTTTTAGGCTTAGGAATTGAAAAGGTTCAGACTTTAGATACCATTACCAATTCAGACTTTAAGCTTTATTGGTAATTTGGCTATTCTTTGAAGGTGATCACCTTGCTCATTTTCAATTTTCATTTTTTTGTTTTTTTCCCTTTTCTTTCTTTTTTTTCTCTTATCAAGGTGGTCATCTTCCATTGTTAAGTTTTCATTTAATAAGATTTGAAGTACCAAAAGACAAGTTTAAGGTATATAAGCTTGTGAGAAGTGTATATAGCTTTGAAGTACTCGAGAAAGAATTTATGGATTTGATGTGTTTAAATAAGTGTACGGGCTTGAGTAAGGTGTATATAGTTTAAAGCTTTTCTTCATTCTAAAGAAATTAAATTATCTATAACAATATTTGTTCATGAATTGGCAAAACTAAGGCAGGCATAAGTTAGTCTACTACTTTTCTTCAAATTAATGACCATAACCTCTTGATTGCCCTAGTTTAGAGTGGTTCTTAGCAAGGCTAATTTAAAAAAAAAATCCCCTAAAGGTTCAAATGGGTTTGCAAGGGATAATTGTGTTTAGGGATAATGAAATGAATGCCTAATATCATTTTGACATATATACCAAGTTCAAGATGGACCTCTTTCAAGAAATGAGTCCAATACTCACCTTGATGATGCTAGAGTCTCATGTGTGTCTAGGGTTAGTGTTTAGGACATAGGTTACCTCTTTTCATCCTAAACTTTTCAAGTAATGTGTTATCATTCCCATAGGTGGAAAGTTTTAAGTTTTGAGTTCATGTTTTCTTTATCCATTTTTACTCATTTAAAATGCCCCTATTTAAATTAAGCTAGCTTCATATCATACAAAGATAAGAATACACGTGAAAACTTTCTTATTCAATAACTCATATCTATTACAAGCTTCGAAATAAAAGATTATTCTAAAAAAACACAGGAACTAAAATTCTTTTCTACTTCTTACTCTCATTTCTATCACTTCTTCAAACTCAGCCCATTTAATTGAATTGATCTCTCAGAGATATACCTAACTGCTTCAAATGGCGAGCTACCTTGTTAGATGATAGTAGTAGATCTTCAGTGCCTAATACTAGAAATTGTTTATTCGATGCTTCTTCAGAACTTGAGGAAAGAGTACCACTGCTAATCAACCCATTAGTTTTTAGAAAATTTGGTAAGATAATCTTAGCATCAATCAAATCTTGTAACTTATGCCTTAGTTTCTAACAGTCTTCTATAGTATGCCTCACCTGGCCTACATGATATTCACACCATTTGTTAGACTCACAATCCCTTAGCTTGTATTTCTTTGTTAGGCTTCCGCATGCCAATAATCCTACATCTCTCAATTGTTTGAACACTTAGGGCATTGGAATCTTGAATTGTATAAATCACCCCATCTTGTTGTAGATGGGCTTGTCTTGATTCTAGGCTTTCCCAATCAGCACATACACTCCTAACTTCTCTTTCATTAAATCTTCTTCAAGCTTGGGCTATAACTTCCTATCTGCATTAGGATGTAGGTTTCCAAACTACTTGAATACATAACCTATTGCCAATATCGTGCTAGCGAGCCTTTCTGCTAATATCATTAACTTTTCTTCTAGGGTCGCAACCCTTTCTTTTAAACCTTAGCAGTAACATGCTCCCCTGGCTTGACCATTCAAATCCACTTTTGGCAACTTTTCCAAACTTCGTATCATGTTAATAGTGGGCCCTTGAATCTACAATTCTTTAGACTCATCTGCTTGAGATAGGGTATCAATAGGTACTTAGGCTTAGGTATGAACTTTGGCCTTAACTTGTTTCTCGTGTTTGCTCAAAATCCCTTCTATTGTAACTATTCTCAATTTAAGAGCTTTAGACGTCTTTGATTTTTTTTTTACAAATGATTACAGGCTTCAAGTTAGGCCAACCACTCAAAAGGCAATATTTCAAAGCCTGTAAAAATCTTTTCTTGTTAGTAACATTGCATTCCCTTTCTTAAAAAAAAATCAAGTTTTTTATTTTGAAAATCCTCTTTCTTTTTTTTTTTTGAACTTTTATTAAATAAAATGTTAATTTCATGTTATAGATAGCCTAATATTAACGTTGGCAAATCTAAAATAAAATTGGAAACATTAAGACTAAAACTGATGACATAAGGTTGATATAGAAAAGTAGAAATTATTTTACAATGAAAGACTAATTAAAAGATAATATAAGCGTAATGACTTGTAGAGAAAGCTCTATCAGGACTGTGACAACTTAATGGATAAATACAGAGAACAAGAACCTATACATTTATAAGATCGATGAGTTTGAGATGGGAAATAATTTACAATAGGAATATGATAGTTAAAATTTTTTTGTCGTTTTGATTTTTTGATTTTGTTAGTTTCTAGTTGTACAAAACATGTAGGGCATTGCAATAAAAATCAACTAAGTAAATAATTATCATGAAACTAGTTTTTTATTATAAAATACCATTTCAAAATTTCTCCTTTTTTAAAAAAAATTTCTGAAAGTATTGAAAAAAATGACAATTCCAAAATAATCTTCACCATAGCTAACTTCCATAATTACATGTCCCAAAAATTTACAAGTTGATACAAAAGTTTTTCCTTACTTGTTTTTTTTTCTTGTTTGAAATTAAAAAAAAAATGAGTACAAAAAAATGCACAATCAATAAAGGTTATTGTTTAATAAAGTTGCAAATTTATTAACATAAAATTTAACCTATACAATAGACTAAAATAAAAGAAAACTCCTAACTAATCTTTTTAAAAAACTCAAATCCTATATTTATAAGAGGCGATGAATCTGGTTGAGACGGGCTTACGAGATTAATACGGACCTGATTTTTCATATCTATATTACATAAAAACATGAAATGGTGTGATTGTTTACAACAAGACCACTAAATTTATAATAAAGTTGGATATGATATTAATAATTTTGTAGCTTTTTAAAAAATTTCCTTAGAATTTACGCAGCCTTTCACTCATTGAAAAATGATAAAAATAAAAACATATAATACAGGAAATAGAATATTCACATAAAAATAAGCATAATCAAATATATAAAAAAGAAATATGTTATATACCTATGCAATGCAATGGGGGTTGGTAATTAATAAATTATAGGAAGTATGATGAATCCTCGGTTGCAAAGTACCCTTATATATAGTAGGTCTGAAATAGGATTTTTTAAGAAAACGAAGTTCGCGAACACTTATCTATAAGGGTTAGTAGTTTTTTTTTTAATTTTCCATTTTTTTTAAGAGTAAGGTCGAATTGATCGTGGATTGATTAAGCTTTTCCTATAATTTAAAAATAACTACCCTTTTTTTCGGAAAAATATGATGCAAGAGAGCGGGGTCAATGAGTCTCAAGCTTTGTAACTTCAAGGCTTTTTTGAGGGAAAACCTAGTGGGCTACATCGAAGCCTAAGTGAGCTTGTTTATCACCGCCAAGCAAAGGTAAAGACCCTAGCGACTTGAGGGTTACTCAATGGCGGCCTATCCTAAGTTTCTAATGTGGCCTAGGTCCAACAACATCTAAATACATGAATTATTATTATAATTTAAAAATAATTATCCCTTTTTTCAAAAAAAAAAAAGAAATGATGTAAGAGGGTGAGGTCTACGGTCCCAAGCTTTGTAACTCCAAGGCTTTTTTAAAGGAAAACCTAGTGGGCTACATTGAAGCCCAAGTAGGCTTACTTATCACTACCAGGCAGGGATAAAGACCCTAATGACCTGAGGGTTATACAATGGCGGCTTATCCTGAGTTTCTAAGGTGGCCTAGGTCCAACCATATCTAAACACACGAATGATTATTGAAAATAAAAAAAAATCTTCCCCTAATTCCCCAAGAAGGCCAAACTTTTTTATTAGGGTCTGCATCACTAAAAAAATAATTAGTACAAGTATAATATAAAAAAATAATAATAATACAAAAGCCCATCAATAATTCTTAATTTTCACATGGCTAGCACACTAAGCGTCTCCAGTGGAGTCGCCAATTTTGTCGAGCCTTATTTTGGTTTCGTTAATTTAACTTATATTAAGTCCAACCCGCTTAATACGGATTACTTGACATTAAACTGAGGAAATTTTTTTTTTTTAAAATTTAAAAATTAAAGTCGCCAATTAGTTCAATTGGTAAAAAATGAAATCCTAATTTGACCACTAGTTTGCGAATATTCTAAAACAATTTGATTTTTAGAAAATTAAACTGGAAAATATCGGGTTTGGGGCCTAACCTATTAAGACTAAGTAACCATGTAAAAATTAAAGAAAAATTGATGGCCTTTTATTTTTATAATTTTCTAAGAAACACTAAAATATATCTAAATATGCAAAAGACAACTAAAGTGAATATTTTTTATTATGAATTTTCACAAAAAAGGGAATTTTTTTTTTTATCTTTTAAATAGTTGCTCCGTAGGTGCCTATGTACCCATTAGTTGGGACTAAATTGGTCGTAGTACTCTTTTTATTAAATTTTTAGTAGGTAAATTATTTTCATTTCGAAAATTGAGCCAAATTTACATTTTTTTAACAATTTATTATTTTTATAAAAAAAACCTAAGAAATCTAATTTCTCGAATTAAATAAAACCCTAACTAACTAAATTTTTTAAAAAACTTAATTCAAATTTTTTTTTATTTTTAAAACCACTAAATGTCAAAAGATATCTTTTCTAAATCATAACTACAAAATATGTTGAAAATACAGTTAGATATATATTTTTTCTAAATCTTAACTACTAAATGCGTATCTTGATACATATTTTTTCTAAATTTTAACTTCTAGATACGTATCTTGATAAGTATCTTTTCTAAACCTTAACTACTAAATACGTATTTCAATACGTATCTTTTCCAAATCCTAACCACTAGATACATATCTCAACTGCATGATACACATATCAATCGTAAGATACGCATCTCGACTATAAGAAACGTATCTCAAGCGTAAGATACGTATCTAAAAAAAACACAATTTATCTAAAAGATGTAACTTAATTAACTTTTTTATAAAAAAAATCGAAATTATCTAGAAAAACTACGTAATATGAAAAATAATAATGAACCTGCACTTAAAACAAAAATTAATTAGTAAAATAAACAATAAAACTAACTAATAAATAAAAATAATTTTTTTTTTACCTAAATTGTTCGAGTCGCAAGCAATGGTCACATTATATCCATTGTTGTGTCATGCTTGTATGTGTGTTGTTCGTCGGTCAGGATGATGCTTGTTGGTCATTGAGGAATTTAGTTAAGGGCAAGGGACGTGGCTGTCTTATGCTACGTATTGATTCAAGGGATGTGTCAGCTTGCAGTTGAATGTGTAGAATTGATTTCAGTCAGAGTTGTCACAAATTGAGATGGCAATATTAGACAAGGTTTGGTGGACTTGCATCAAGGAGTTGTAGTGTGTATCCAAGTGCTATCTTTAATGTGGTAATGAAATTATGATGTTCAGTCAGGCGTCGGTTATCAAGGCTGTCGGGGTGGAATTGGTGTGGCTGTTGCTATTGGAACGTGAATTGTGCAAAGGATCAGTGATTGATGTACAGTAGAACGAGGACGGTGTGATTGTTGTTTTAAAGGGGGTGTGCGTATTCCCTAGGCTATTCGTTGGTTATATGCGTGAGGGGTTGTGAGGTGTGGAATTCGCTGGATGTTGGATTGCCGCCTGGACTTGCTTTTTCGACTTTGGAAATTTGGATTTCTCAAGGAATTGGTTTTCATCTGGACTTGCTTTTCAACTTCGGAAATTTAGATTTCTCAAGGAATTGGAAAGTTGGTCGTCAGGGGATTTGCGGAAATTTGGAATTAATTGTGGGAATAATAAAAATGTCCCTAACATCACGTGTTGTTATGTTATTTATAAACTCACAATCGTATCTTTCGTATTGAAAATACGATAACAATTTTTCAAATATTTACCTTAATTTCTAGAAACCTTATTCAATTTGGGTTTTCTATTTTTTCAAGGCCCGATTCAATCCAATTAGATATAAGCCAATAACTTTTCTAATAAATTCTAAGTCTATTCCGACCCAATATAAATT
Organism: Lumnitzera littorea; assembly: GCA_024138015.1. NCBI lineage: Eukaryota > Viridiplantae > Streptophyta > Magnoliopsida > Myrtales > Combretaceae > Lumnitzera > Lumnitzera littorea. The sequence goes on from JAMXBB010000011.1 coordinate 89,005,106, forward strand.
AGATAAAATTCTATTTTAAATCAGATTAGGCTAAAATTACTTTAATAAAGCTCAATTCTCCAATGACTTAATGATTTATTAAACTAATCGCACACCGTTATCCGATTTGATATTAAATAATCCAACGCGACTTGACTTAACATGACTTTACTTAATATGATTCGATTCAATATGTCACGACTTAACTCAAAACTATTCTAACTTGAAACTATTCGACTCGATAGGACATGACTCGATACGACTCTCCTTTTTTATTTATTTTTTGTTTTTTTATTTTTTATTTTTTTGGTTTATTTATTTTTTAATATAGCTTAATTAAGAATAAAATGAAAATGACAAAAATGAGGTGTCTATACAGTTTATTGTGAAATTAGAGAAATTACACCTACCTTAATTCGAGTTGAGAAGTTTTGCGCACAACCCAAGCTTGTGCAATAGAGATACCACTCTTACTACTACTACCTTTAAATCATTGACTTTACGCCCTACCGTAACCTTCTCTCCTATCACTTGATTGACTAAGGATGAAAAATGGACTCATTATGCTATTTAGTGCTATCTCTTTTAAAGGTATCGGTATTTGGTCGAAGAACCCTAAATATTTCCTCTAATGGGTTGAAATGCTTTTCCGATTAATTTTACTAGTCATATATTATTAAGTCTTATTAAGGGGATCAATCCATATCATATAATACATAACAATTGCAAACCAATAATACACTGTACAGTCAAGAACATGTACACATAGGCATGGACATTATCAAACTACCTACAAGCACAAATAAGTATAACCTTAATTCTCCAAATATTATAAAACAATACTCCAAAATATAGTGATATATTAATCCCAATTTACCTGGATTTCCGCTTACTCACTTAAGGTATAACTCGTATAGGTCATCGTCGATAATTCATATAATATAAAAGTTGTTTTAGTTCTCATATTACTACTATAGATAAGTTTTATTCTATAATGTAAATTATAATTATCTTTAGTTTAGGGTCTTATTATATTTAGTGATTTAGGTCTAAGTATCTCAAGATTACTTCTCTTGTTTAGCTAAGTTGAATTTGCTTCTTATTCCAATTCTAATTCAACTTTTGAATTAGGTTCTAATTTACCTTTTTACTACTCTCTATTTGTAAGTCTTTTAATTGCTTTTTACTATTTTTCTTACGGTTTATTTGACAAGTATAATCTTTGGTTTAGGTTTTTGACTTACTATTTAATATACCTATATTAAACCTAATTTTGTTTCTACGTCTAAATTAATTTATGGTTTAGAAATTGTCCACATTTTAACATACTACTCATACATATGTGTGTGTGTGTGTGTGTGTATACATATTGCAGACACCTAATTTTTGCCCTTTTATAGTCTTAGTTTTTATTTTTACAAAAAGAGTTTTAATTCAAAAATAATAAACAAAAAAATTAATAAAAGATAAAAATAATAAAAAAATTAACAAATAATGAAAATACAAAAAAAATAAGAAAAGGAAAAATTATAAAGATTTATTAGATTTTTAGGAAGTAATTTATATTAGGAATAATTAGTTTAATGTTAGTTTTAATTTTAGTTTAGTTACAAATTTTAGTTTGGGGATTCAGATAGTTTAAATATAATTTAATTGTAATGAATGTCAAGACACAGACCAACAGCCTAACGAATAAGTAGCGGAATACTTAGGTGGATTTAGTTAGAGGTCATAGGTTCTAATCTCAACAGGCACCTATTTCTTTATTTTTTTAACTTTGTAAAAGCAAGACGAAAATCGGATTCATATCTAATCAAATCATATGAATATTAGTTAAATCAGATTTGAATTAAAATTGAATCTAATTTAATTAACAAATCGGATATAATTAGATATGATATAATACGATACGATTTGGTTTAGACTTTATAAAAAGAACACACACTCCCAAAAAGAACAATCACGGGTGAGCTCCAACATAGATGCAGATCATAGCATGGCCATCATCTTCGTCTTGTACACACGAAGTCCACATTGCCGAAGAATATAATTCCCGAACTGCTGCTGAACACGTGCTCTACGGCCAACAGTAGCAGCAGCAATCCACAAGCTGAACACGCGCTCCAAGGCCAGCAGCAGCAGCAGCAGCAATCCACGAGCTGAATACACGCTCCACAGAACAGAAACAGCCGTAAATCCATCACTACTGCAAACATCCGATTGATCCAACGCTGCTCCGAACGACAATATACACATGCCGTAGCTAGGCATCATCAGTTATGCGCATGATAAGACTGGGGATCCAATCTATAGGACTGGGGATCCAATTGTCTATCACTACTGCAATTGTCTAGAAAGTGGTTGTGGTGGCCTAAGATAGCGCTTGTAAGATCAGCTTCTATCATAGAATGGTTTATACGGCAGAACTGTTACGACTTTGCCACTTCAGGGAGTGACACTATATTAGAGATAAGACCTTAGATCTTCTATCCAATATGAAATCTAAGTCTTTAGGAGAATTTTGTCAATATAAAGATAGCTTCTTTCGAAGAGTTCTTTTTAGGAATGATTGTAACCAACCTTTTTTGAAAGAAAAGTTCTTAGCTAGTTTACTTAAGTTAATAGGAGAACAAGTTAGGAATAAAATCCGAGAAGAAAATAAAGGCAAAATTCCTTATGATAATTTGTCATGTGGAGAATTAGCATCATATATTTACAAAATTGGAGCTAATTTATGTACGACAATTAGGCTACAAAAACAATTAAAAGATGAATAATGCATGAAATGATGAACTGCCAAACATCAGTCCCATTACTTATGTACGGCTTCGAGGCCTCCAATCCCTCACCCGAAGAATCCTCTCTCAACAACCTGTTGATGATGATAAACTTTACACCGAAGGAAGGTGGCTGAACTCCTTGAGCTCCTCACATTGTTATACATTGATCTATACTCTCGGTAATGATGATATCGACCATTTCTTTATTAAGGACCTTGTGCCAAGTAATCCAACTAACTGCTGCCAAGAGGTTCTTACCGAGTGATGAAAGATTCACTTACCGGTTGAGTACTTTTCTCTCGGCATGTTACCTTTTCTCTCGTCACCTTCTTCTTATCTCGGCCTCTTTATTTGCCAAAACATCTTGAACCCTCTTGCCTGTTGTGTTTAGAGAACCTTTGTACGGGACCAATACTGCACTGCCACCTGTCCACCTCAACTAACATTGTACTGTTTTTTCATTTTTGTCTTTTATCCTTTTTCGTATATATTAGGAATCCCCTTTTTGTACATACTTTTTTGTAATTTCTTTATTTGTAATGTTGCCCTAGAAACTTACTATAAATAGTTCCTTTCCCTAGTAAGCCACAGATAACTTGACAATTAGATATTAAATATTCTACTCTTGTGAGATAACCTTCTCTAAGTTCATTTTTATACACTCTTATCTAATCTTGTCGAATAACTCAAGATTAGTGGCAGATAGATCTTGACATCAACTTGTGTGTCATATCAAGTAAAGTGCCAAGTCATGTTGTGTTCGTTGGTGAGTTACATCCTTCAAGCAGCTTCATGTCGGCTACTTCAGTTCATCTACGGGCTAATTCCCTCTATTTTCTTAGATATTTCGGATAACCCATTTAGTTCAGATTTGTTACGATAAGTTTTAGTGATGACTCAGCTCCTACGTACACCATATAATCCTGGTATCAGAGCTTGAGGTTGAGACCGAGAGCTGTGTAATGATAGTCAATCTGCTGTTCGAGATACTTGTGTATGTTGAGGCATTCATGTGAAGTGTATTTACTGAAGCTTTACGTTGAGAATGTCGAACCCTAGTATACAGGGAGAGATTAACGATGCCAAGAGTGATGCCCATGGTCGTGGTCAAGTTACCTAACGAACACCATTTACTATTGATGAGTAGATTCAGGATCTTGCTACTATTGTGGCCAACTTAGCTGTCTCAATAAATATAGTCCTAGAGACTGAACCGCATGAGAGAGTTGCTGAGCAAGGTCGAGAAATGAGAGATAAGCCGAGAAGATAGATGAACGAGTAAGTTCCAGAAGCCTTTCTAGAGAACCAAGCACTACCTCGACATGCTGATAGAGTCGCAAGAAGAAGGTTGGAGATGAATAAAGTGGAAGAGTATGAGGAAGGAGAAGACTAGTATGATGGGATTGATGACCATGAGTTTAAAGCACCAAGAGGTGTCAAACATCTTAAGGTACAGATTCTGAGCTTCAACGGGTCTGGTAGTGCTAATGACTACCTGGATTCGGAAGAGAAGATCGAATAGATATTCGACTTTTACGATTATGAAGATGCTGTCCACATTAGAATTTTCTGAATATGTGGCAATGTGATGGAAGAAACTATAGAATGTTCACTTGAGGGCCCGACACAAAGTCTAAACATGGAACAAGATGAAGAGAGTTATGAGAAGTAGGTTCATTCTCAAACACTACGAACACGACACTTTCCAATGACTCCAAGATTTAAGGCAAGGTAATAGATCGGTAGACGATTATGTCTGAAAGTTTTAGTTACTCATGATATGATGCGATGTCGACGAACATGAGACCCGAACTATATCACAATTCATCTCTGCACTATGGGCTGAGATTGGTAACATCATGGAACTATAGAACCTTACAACTTTAGATGAAACCATCCATGTGGCCCAGAGAGTTGAAAGGAAATGGCGGAACCAAGTTAGTCGGATGTTGAGTAACCGAACATTGATGCCAAATAAAAGTGGCTTACCAAGGTGAACAGGGAATGACAGAACATCAAACAGTTCTGAAGTGGAATGCTGAGGTTAGATGCTAAGTCGACCAGAAGAAGGCCGAGGTAAGAGCAAGACCGAGGAGCCTGAGATTCAAAGAGACCTAGGTTAGAGTTCAAGAAGAAAAACCCGAGAAATCAAATGTTTTAAATGCCTTGCCTATGGATATTTAGCTAGTTAATGTCTAAATCATCGAGTCATGACCATTAAGGGAGACAAGCCTCAGTTTGAAGTAGAAAGTGCGAGTGAAGGAAAGGAAGAAGTGGCAACCAATCGGATGGTAGAAGAATTTCAAGAAAACCCCGATGCTGAGGTGAGGGCAAGGCCGAGTATTGCTTTATTGTTCGACGATCTCTTAGTACTTTTATGGCTAACGAGAATAAGCAAAGAGAGAACCATTTCCATATAAATTGCTGGGTAAATGGCAAGTTATGTGCTGTGATCATTGACGGAGGGAGTTGTACTAACATCATTGCGTAAGGGGTAGTTAAGGCTATGAAATTGCCGACCCTTCCATACCCCAGGTGATATAAGATTCATTAGTTGAACAAAAAAGGAAGACTACAAGTTGCTAAGCAAGTTAGAGTACCAATTACCATTGGTGATAGGTACAGAGACGAGGTGCTGTGTGACGTCATTCCCATGTGTGCTTCTTACATATTATTGGGCAAACTGTGGTTATTTGATTTGAGAGTGTTATACAATAGGTATAGAAACACCTATATGTTCTAGAAGGATGGGAAGAAAATTATATTGACACCTATGAGCCCTAAGGAAATTCAAGAAGCCCAGGAAAAGGTTGCTGAGGATTATGTGCTCCTTTTAGTCAAGAGATTCTTAGAGGTTAGAGAAGCCAAGAAATTACCTGCTAAAGTACAGCAGCTATTTCAGGACTTTGCTGACCTATTCCCTGCTGAGATGCCGAAAGATTCACCTCCCTTGAGAGGTATTGAGCATTGCATCGATCTCCAACTAGGGGATGCATTAGCAAGCTAACCCGCTTACAAGCTCAATTCAGAGCAAGCAGCTAAATTAAAGAAACAAGTGGATGAGTTGATGGATCGCAGATATGTCCATGAAAGCATGAGTCCTTGTGCCATACCCGTTGTGCTCGTGTCAAAAAAGGATGGAACGTGGCGAATGTGCATTAACAGCCGAGCTATTAATAAAATCACTATCAAGTATCGATACCCGATCCCACAGCTTGATGATATGCTTGACAAGTTACATGAAGCCTGCATCTTTTCAAAGATTGACCTGAAGAGTGGCTACCACCAAATATGAATGAGACCTGGGGATGAATGGAAGATGGCCTTCAAGACAAGGGATGGTCTATTCGAATGGTTGGTGGTGCTATTTGGTTTAACTATAGTGCCGAGTACATTTATGTAACTAATGAATCATGCACTCAAATCATTGATCGGCAAATGCATAGTGGTTTATTTTGATGATATTCTTGTCTACAGTGTCGACCTCTTCATTCATGTCAAACATTTAAGATTGGTGTTTAACATACTCCGTGTCGAGAAATTATTAAGCAACCTAAAGAAATGCATGTTTTGTCAAAGCAAGATTGTATTCCTTGGATATGTCGTTTCAGGGAAGGGAGTTCATGTTGATGAGGACAAAGTCAAAGCTATTAATGAGTAGCCTACGCCGACTAGCGCTGTCGAAGTCAAGAGCTTTCGTCGTCTAGCCTCGTTCTATCGGAGATTTATTCGGAACTTTAGTTCCATAATTATGTCGTTGACTGAATTGACCAAGAAGAATGTTGAGTTTAGATGGACAAAAAAGGCTCAGAGGAGTTTTGAAGACATAAAGTCTAAGCTGACATCTGCTTTAGTACTTATCCTACCAGATTTCGAGAAGGTTTTTGAGGTTGGATGTGATGGTCTGGTGTTGGCATTGGTGCTGTCCTTATGTAGGAGCATTGACCCATTGCTTACTTTAGCGAAAAACTACAAGGTGCTGCCTTGAATTACTCAGCCTATGATAGGGAGTTCTATGCCCTTGTTTGTACACTCCAGAACTGACAGCATTATCTGTTGCTGAGAGAATTCATCATCTATTCGAATCATGAATCTCTTAAGCATCTTCGTGGGCAATGGAAACTTTCTTAGCATCACGCCAAGTGGGTTGAGTTCTTGGAGACCTTTTGCTATGTCATCGAATATAAGAAGGGAAGCACCAACATAGTGATTGATGCGCTTTTTCGCCGTCATACCCTCATTACAACGTTACAAGCTGAGGTACTTAGATTCAGCACATTATCTAATCGATATGAGCATAACCCACATTTTGACCTTTAGTAGTCAGGTGCAGTACTAGAGGAGCTGTGGAAGGGTTCTACTTGAGTAAGGGATTCTTGATGAAGGGCAAGCAGATTTACGTGCCGAGTGGTTCTGTAAGGGAGCTGCTTATTCGAGAAGCTCATGCTGGGGGTCTGGCTGGCCATTTTAGGGAAAAGAGGATAATTGAGATATTAAAGGAGCATTTTTATTGGCTTGGGATGATGAAGGATATATACTGAATACTTGAGAGGTGTAAGGTGTGTAAATATGCAAAGGGAAGGAGAGAGCCTTATGGAGAATATACACCTCACCAATTCTAAAGCGGCCGTTGATCGATCTAAGCATAGATTTCATGTTCGGCCTTCCCTATATGCTAAGAAGACACAACTCAATCATGGTAATGGTCGATTGGTTCAGCAAGATGGCGTACTTTATTCCCTACTACAGAACTAATGATGCTGTATTGATCGCTAACCTCTTTTTGCAAGAAATCATGCGATTGCGTAGAGTGCCTAGGAGTATTATGTTAGATTGTGATTTGAAATTCACGAGCTTTTTTTGGAAGACTCTGTAGAGGAAGCTTAGCACTAAGCTCCTGTCCAGTACCTCTTGTCACTGTTAGATAGACAACCAAACTAAAGTAGCGAACAAAACCGTCAGTAACCTCTTACACGCCATTGTTGGAAAGAACTCTTGTAACTGGGATTTATGCTTACCCATTATTGAATTTGCCTACAATTGCTCAACTCATAGCTTAACTGGAACATCACCATTTGAGGTTGTTTATGGACTTAACTTGAACCTACCCTTGGAATTAATTAATAGTACGACTATACAAGGGGAAAGTCAATTCAACCTATGGCATGTCAAGGAGTTCTAGAGGTTACATCGGAAGATTGCTGAGAAATTGGCTAAAATTGTAGCTCGATAGAAGGGAGTAGGAAATTACAGAAGGAGACAAGTCGTTTATACCCTTAGGGACCTTGTCTGGGTCTACCTTAGCAAGGAACACTTCCCTAGCTAAAGGACAAACAAATTATCTCCCAGAACGGATGGACCCTATAAAATCCTGAGGCGCATTAATGATAATGTCTACGAGATTGAGCTACTTGAAGGTTTCAATGTATCTACTACATTCAACATTGTCAATCTCCTTATGTGCTCGATGATGATGAGGACCAAGATTTGAGGGCAAACCTTTAGCAATCCTAGGGAACTGATGAACTATCGACCATTAGTCCCATTACTAACGCACGGCTCTGAGGCCTCCAATCCTTCACCTAAGAAATCTTCTCTCGACAACCTACTGATGATGATAAACTTTACACCGAAGGAAGGTGGTTGAACTTTTTAAGCTCCCCACGTTGTTATACGTTGATCTATACTCTCGATTATGATGATATTAACCATTCCCTTACCAAGAACCTTATGCTAAGTAATCCAACTAACTACTGTTGAGAGGTTCTTGCTAAGTGACTAAAGACTCACTTAGCAACTAAGTACTTTTCTCTCGGCATTTTACCATTTCTCTTGTCACCTTCTTTTCCTCTCGACCCCTTTATTTGTCGCAACATCTTGATCCCTTTCGCCTGCTGTGTTCAGAGAATCTTCGTACAGGACCAATGTTGCAGTGCCACCTGTCTACCTCACCTGATATTGTACTGTTTTTCCATTTTTGTCTTTTGTCCCTTTTACCCTTTTTTATTAGTATTAGGAATTCTTTTTTTGTATATGCTTTTTTGTAATTTCTTTATTTGTAATGTTGCCTTAGGTGCTTACTATAAATAGTCCAGTTCCCTTATAAGCCGTATATAACTTGACGATTAGACATTGAATATTCTGTTCTTGTGAGATAACCTTCTCCAAATTCATTTTTATATACTCTTATCTAATCTTGCCGAGTAGTTCAAGATTAGTAGCAGGTGGACCTTGATATTAACTTGTACATCAAACCAAGTAAAATGTCAAGTCGTGTTGTGTTTGTTGGTGAGTCACATTCTCTGAGCAGCTTTCTTTAGCTACTTTAGTTCATCCATGAACTAATTCCCTCTATTTTCTTCAATATTTTGGAGGACCCATTTAGTTTAAATTTGCTATGGTAAGTCCTAATGATTACTTAGCTCCTATACACACCATGAAATGCCAAAGTCTTGATGATTTTTATACTCAATATGATCCTTTTTTTGTTGATAAAAAGAAGAAAAGTAATGTTAATGTTTCCTCATCTAAATGTCCACAATATTCGTATAAAAAACCCCGTAGGAATTTTAAGAAAAAATTTCTTAAAAAACTTGAAAAATTGAAAGTGAGAAAAAAGATAAAATATATAAAAAATAATCTTACAAAAAATTAAAATGTTATAAATATAAAAAAAATGGTCATATAGCGAACTTTTGTAGGATCAATAATAAACTTAATGAATTAAATTTGGATGAATAAACAATGGAAAATATTTTACAAATTTTTGCTGAAAATGAATCTTTAACATCTGAAGAAGATTATGATGATGGGATTTAAGCCAATGACATTGAATTAACATGAACTTCTTCTGATGACGATAAAGAACTTAATGTTTTAACTAATGAAAAAGAAAAAATCATTCGCAAAACTGATCAAATGTCCAATGATAATGAAAAACTCTAATGTTAATAAAAATATTTTAACGATCCTAGGTAATTGACCTTATAATCTAAAAGACATTTTAGAAAGAGGTAAAAAACCACACAAAAAATCCATTTTTGTAAATGATCTTTATAACGAAATTAATTTTCAAAAACAAGAAATAAAAGAATTAAAATTAATGCAATTGAATTTACAAAAGGATTTTTTTGAATTAAAACAAAAAATAGTCATTCAAGAATATTTTGATAATAATTCTGAACCTAGTAATAATGTAGAAACCTCGAATAATGATAATATGCTTAATAACTCTGATTATTTAATACAACTTTTTGAAATAACAACCAGAAAATGGATTATTAATGTCACAATTAAAATTAATAATGAATTTATTTTGGAAATAACTGCATTATTTGATACTGGTGCTAATCTTAATTGCATTAGAGAAAAGTTGATTCCAACAAAATATTTAAAAAAAACCAACTCAATCTCTAAGTTCTGCATCCGGTAACAAATTGCAAATAAATTTCAAATTGTCTAATGCTGAAATTTTGAAAAATGATGTTTCCTATAAAACTGCTTTTATTCTTGTTAAGAATTTAAAGTAAAATGTTATATTAGGAACTCCTTTTATTAATTTAATTCAACAATTTTCTGTTAATAATAAAGGCATTAAGACACTTTATTTCAAAAAGAAAATTGTTTTCAATTTTTTCTCAAAACTACAAACCAAACATTTAAATGAATTAAAAGACAATTCAATTTTTGAATTAAATTGTTTAATTGAATGTAAGGAAAAACATTTAATGTATTTAAAAAACGATCTTGAGTTTAAAAGAATTGAAACTCAACTTTCCAATGAGAATTCAAAAAAAAAAAAAATTTCTAATTTACAATTAGAAATTAAAGATTCAATATATTTAATAATACCTAATACTTTTTGAGATCATAAATCTCATATTATGGAATTATCTTATGAAAATGATTTTAATGAGAAAAATATTTCAATTAAAGCGAGACTGTCTCAAATGAAGAAGGAAGTCTTAAATCATTGTAAAAATCAGATTAATGATTTACTCAGTAAAAAACTAATTCGTAAGAGCAAATCCTCTTAGAGTTATTCAACTTTTTATGTCAATAAAAATGTTGAAATTAAAAGAGGTGTACCTAGATTAGTAATTAACTATAAACCTCTTAATAATGCTCTAAAATGGATTAGGTATCTAATACTTAATAAAATGGATTTACTTAATATATTATATAATGCTAAAATATTCTCAAAGTTTGATATGAAATCTAGATTCTGGTAAATTCAGATTAAAGAGTTTGATAGGTAAAAAATTGCATTCACTGTTCCATTTGGTCAGTTTAAATGGAATGTTATGTCCTTTAGACTTAAAAATACTCTCTCTAAATTTCCAAGAGTAATGAATGAAATTTTTAATGATTATACAAATTTCATAATTGTTTATAAATTTCATAATTGTTTATATTGATGATGTTTTAATTTTTTTATCTAATATAGATCAACATTTTAAGCATATTAAAATTTTTACTAATGTTTTTAAAAAGAATGGTTTAGTTGTGTCACCGTTTAAGATTAGTTTATTCCAAAGTAAGGTTAGATTCTTAGGGTTTCATATATGTAATTGTACCATAATTCCAATTCAAATATCAATAAAATTTGTATCTAAATTTTCTAATGAAATCAAGGATAAAAATTGACTCTAAAAATTTCTAAAAAGTTTAAACTATATTGCTGATTTCTTTCCTAATCTGAATATTTTATGTAAACTATTTTATCAAAGATTAAGAAAAAATCCACCTTAATAGTCTGAAATGCATACTAATGTGGTCAAATAAATTCAACAAAAAATTAATAAAATTTCATGTCTCCATATTACGGACTCATCTCTATTCAAAATAGTAGAGACGAATATATCTGAAATTGGGTTTGGTGGGAACCTGAAACAAAAACAAAATGATAAAGAAAATGTTGTTTAATTTATTTCTAAATAATGAAATGAATGTCAGAAAAACTACTCTATAATCAAGAAAGAAATTTTGGCAATTGTTTTAATAATCTTTAAATTTTAAGGTGATTTGTTAAATAAAAAATTTCTTTTACGTATTGATTGTAAAGTAGTAAAAAATGTTTTATTAAAAGATGTTTAAAATGTTGCTTCAAAATAGATTTTTGCTATATGCCAATCAAGTTTGTTTGTTTTTTATTTTGAAATAAAGCATGTCAATGAATCTTCCAATTCCCTTCCTGATTTCCTTACTCGTAAATTTCTGTAGGGATATTTATATATATATAAGCTTTAAATCTTTAGTTTTTAGTTTAAAATTATAATTTTACTCAATTATTTAAGTTTTATATTTCATATGACTAAACTAGTTTCTGATTCGATTTTTGAATCAGTTTCTGAATTAAGTTTTGTCTTAACTTTTACTTACTATTTTTATTTATAAACCTTAGGAATTCTTCCAGAACCAATTTATGAAATTCATCTGATTATACTTAGATATCTTAAATCTTGGTTTTAGCTTCTAACCAGTATTTTAGTTGGTACGATATACTATATTCCTAATTTAACTATCGTATTTATTCTCAATGTGAGTATAACTTAAATTTTTCAGATAATTTCCTAAATTCACATTCTAAATCATATTTATATAGTATTCCTAATATTTTAATATTATAAATTTTAACCTAATTTATTTTACTCATCTAATTTCCCTCTTCGCATATTATTCACTATTTCCTAATTTACACATCTAACACATATCCAACCTCTCCAATTTCACTAATACCATCCTTAATCAGTCTCAAAATATCCAATTATACCCTAAATCATAAAATTAACTTAAATATATCATTTTACCTATTATTCCTTTATACTTATTTATTGTATAATATGCATATTATATACAACTAATACCTCAAACTCCACAAATACCATCCCATATCATCAACTATCATCCAAAGATACCTAATTATATACTAAATTAGTATTTTCACTAAATTAACATTAAATTACCAAATTAAGCTCACAAATTACCTTTTATGCATGATTTTAGAACCTAAAAACTAAGTAAATATTTAGAAAATTAAATTTAAGAAAAACTCTTCATAGCATTATAATATATATCTTAAGTAGTCTCTACAAAACTTTTGAAGTCAAAACTACTTCATTATGGTAATTTAAATGTAAATTGAAAACTAGCTTGAGTTTAGTTATTTTTTAAAAGTAGTATATCTCAAAACCTAAATTTATCAAATTGTCATTTTTCCCTAAATATACATACTAAAATATCTCCAAATACCAAATTTCATAATTTTCCATAACTATTTGGTACTTTTAATAAATTAAACAAAAATTGGAAGGAAATTTGAACTCACCAGTATTGCTAGCTCCAACCAACGCTGACCGACATAACCTTGTCGGTACAACCAAACATGGGGTCTACCAAGTGGTGGTTAGTTTGGTTTCGCCCAAGGTGTTGTTCCAGTATGGGTTCCCCTATAATATCCTAAATACACACTATTTTGCTATTTTTTTGTAAAAATATCCTCTTCTCTATTCTTAAGCTCTCTCTAATTTTCCTAGACTCACAACTGACAAAAATGAATTTTAGAAGAGGTTTGCTGAATTTATAGTATGGTTTATGGTTTTCCTTTTGATTTTTGATTACCAAATGTCCCTTATCTCTTTCTTTTTTACTTTCTATTTATTCTAATTTAATTGGTTGATTTTCTTTCTTTAATTTTTAGCTTACCACACCTATTTCCAGACCATTCTACACTTTTCATGAATTTTTCTTTATTTTTTATGAATTTTTTAATTATTTAGTGTTATCTTATCTTAATTTAGGTATTTTAAATAATTTTGTGTATTTTTACTTACACATAAATACATATATAGTGTAAGTAAATACTCGTAAATATTATTTATATTATTTTATGATTTTTAGTGTATATATAATTTGTTTCTATTTATTCATTAGTTATTGGAACTTATTTTATTCGTTTCTGATAAATAATGGTAATATGCTTATAATTCAATATTATAATATTTAACTATTTTATTACTTGAAAAAGAAGAAGAAGAAGAAAAATCTTTTGATTTAGTACTTATGACTCTTAGAAAAATTTTGTGGAGTCTTTTCCTAAATTCAAATTTATGGGATTACTTTTATTAATATTTCTAGTTTCGTCGTAAAATTTGGACTCGATCAAACAATTAACAACCTATCTAATTGTCCTAAATTTTACATGCCAAACCTTCGAATACCTAGTTGCAAAGTTTACATGTTGCAAGAAGAGCATTTTTTTTATTTTTTATTTTTTGGGCACTTCTAGCCTTATCCATGATCTAATAAACTTAAGCTTTAACCTAGACGAAGTGGTAAGGTTGGTAAGATGCTTAAGTTGGATATAACTTGTACAAGGGGGATTGATAGAGCAAGCAGATCACCTAAGCTAGACATACTATGGTAAGTAGAGTAATGAAGTATTAAGTATTATGGTAGGTTATGCTGAATAGTTGGACTTGATAGGCCGAGTCTTAGCCAGTTTCAGAAAGGCTAATATGTGGACTTAAAGAGGTTGACTTCGTTGTAAGGAACCTACAAAAGCTTGACTTAAAGGGTCTAACCAGGATATCTAAAGAGTCAGGAGCCTTAAAAAGCAAGGGTCTAGAAAGGCCATAGTGCTTGAGGAGGCAAAAGCCTAAATAAGCAAGGGCCTAAAGAGGCCGAAGTATCCAAGAAGGCAAGAGCCTGAAAAGGTGAGGATTAGGAGTGTTTATCAAGTGAAAGGACTTTGTATCCGATTAATAAGATTACTTGGATAGCTTGAAGAGGCCTATGGCTCCATTTACCTTTAGTAAGTTAGGAGCTCAAATTTGATATGTGAGTAGTAGCCTGTGGAGCAAAGATAATCATTGTCCTTTTAGTACCTCCTGCCCCCTATACCCCTACTACCCCCCCCCCCCCGCCTCCCCAACACACACACACACACATACACATTCTCTCAATACCGATCCATCAACAATGAGAGTCAACGTATGAGTGGGTTTTTTATGATTATATTAGAGCTTTTTTTAGTTAGATGAAGACTAGCAATCAAAGAGTAAGCCTCTCATCTACGCTTTCAACCTAAGTTCAATATCATGACTTGGAGATTTATCTCATATGGAGCTCAAGCATGCAGGCTGCTATTGAGCTATTATACCAGTTGTTTATACTAGACAATTGAAATTTATAGGTTTCATCCTTTGTAGATGTAACTATTACTAGAACACGGGTTTTGTAGTGTCATATATGATTGTGAATATTGTGGATGAGAGTTTTTGGAGTGATGATGAATCACTAGAGATTTTCAGGTCACTTAGACCATCATATATAATGTTAAAGTTGTTTACAAAGAAAGCAATATATAAGTTTAGGCAACAATATGGATTAGTGCTCGAATCAAGTCGAGCTCAGATGGCATGGCATGTATGTGTAGTAGATAGCTTATCCTGTTGAGGAAAAAACATTTACATGTGGAATTACATAGATATGGATATTCTTAGTAAAATTCAAAGTTAATTTTGGTATGCATTAGTGTATAATTGAATGAAAAGAGAGATATGGCTGTAGTTGAAATTTTCTTTCTATGTAAGTGTATACTAAAAAGAGATTGAAGAGATTTGGGAGTTGTTAGTAGAAGCTTATTACATAATAAGTTTTAGAGATTGGCTCATTCGAAAACACGCTTACTTAGTAAAGATGACATGTGAGAGACATGGCTTAGTCACATTTTCTATAAAGTATATATTTATAAAAGAAATAAGGAGGGGGTTTTGAGCAGATTTCAATTTGATTTACCGTAGAGAAGAGAAAGTATGATGTTGTGATATTTTATTCCATTTTTGGATGGCATTATGGGATAAAGCTTGTAGAAGTTGTTTTATGCCCTGGTATTTTGAGACATGGTATAATATTTAAGGATTTGAGATGGATAATATTTGATAAATTAAAACAAGAAACAGATTCATTGACAAATTGGTTTATTGATATATATATAGAAGTTTATGATATTAATATTTGAAGAAGAAGATAAGTATGCACCAAGAATGTTCATAAAATGAGTAATATAAAGTTAAATCATGTTTTACTTGGTTGAAGCTAATAGAATGATATGTAAATTGAGATCATTTTTTGCCAACTAAATCTTATTTTTATGACTGTTTATGAAATATTAGTGTATTAACTATAAAATAGTTTATATGCATTGTGTTGTTACTAGAGGATTTCTTATGATCATGTATTGGCCAATTTGGTATAATAAGATGCTAGAGGTATGCTTTATTGATACAATTTTACTATGAAGATTCAATAACTTACTATTTTCGCTTCACTAGCAAGGAGTTCGTTCCTTGAATTTCTAAAAAATACACTTAAGGTAACATTCCAGTCTAGCAACTTAATTTAATTGTGGTGCCGCCTATTCATTAACATAGAAATTATTAGGAAAAATCTTCATATAGCTATTTGATTCCATAATATACTAACCTTAAAGATAAGATATATTACTATTGTACTAGCCTAAAAAGGTGCCATTTTTAGGGAGGGATTTTAAAAGAAAAAGGAGAACTATAAAATAGTATTACTAAACCTACGTCATAAGATCAATATAATGATTAGTAGAAGGATTTTAAATGGTATTAACATAAAGAAGGCTATTGACTTACGGGTTAAACATATGGTTAAACATATACGATCTTTCTGTAAGCTTGGTCATCTTTAGGAGCTGCAGCGGAGGCCTAAACTTCCCTCCTTTCTACCTTGATTCCTGTCTTCTTTTGGTCCCTTGTGAACGGACGATGGTCCTAACTATTCTAGAAGTGTTTGCAAAGCTTGCATGTCGACTAGGCGACCGGACAACTCGCTCCCTTACGATTACCAATTCTACGAAGCTTGAGGTTGTATGTCCAATGAGATGGGAGTAGTACGAGTCTTTCAGTGTATTGAGGAAAGTGGAATCGGTCTCTTCTATCAATACATCTTGGCTGGCACATCTCTGAAATGTACCCCATTATTCGAATCATTCTATGCAACCTCCAGTGCCTGGAAAGGGGCATTTCACGAGACCAGGCAGAAGACACTCCCTTCTTTAGAATTTCGCCAACCCTCTCTTTCGACTAATTTCTTCCATCTTCTCCTTCTCTTTTATCTGACTTGATGAAGAGGGGATTTCTTCATATATTCCTAGTAGGACGCTTGGTAGGACCAATGCCTTTGCCCTGGTAGCTGAATAGTTTCTTGCTCTTTATTGGTGCGAATTGAGATTGGCCTCTGTTTTAATTAGATGTTCAAATTGCCTTCCTGAACGGGGACCTAAAGGAAGAAGTTTACATAAGTCCTCCATCCGGTTGTGGTTGGGGGAAGAGAACAAGGTTTGTATACTTTGAAAGCTATTTATGGGCTCAAGCAATCTCCCAAGGCCTGGTCAAAAACAGAAGCCCAGGTAGAACTCCTTTGTTCAATAATAATATGGAAAATCAATCCCCAAAAAAAAAGGGAAAAAAGAGCTCTACAGGGCTCTATTTGAAGAGTACTGGGAACGAAGTCAAAAAACGATACCAACAGAGTCCGACATCTATAAGAATCTCGAACACCCTACAAATATACCATTGAGACAGTAGCACACACTTCTCATTCACTTTCTTATAAATCAGACTAGAGGTTCAAGTAGAAGGCTTAGAGACTACCGATTCAAACTTAGACTTGGATTTTTTTTTTCGAAAAACTATAAGCTTTAAGCTTCAAAATAAAGACAAGTATAGCTTAACTAACATGTCGGCCTTCACATCCTTTCGACCTATCAAAGATCGATGGAAAGCTTTTTTATCGCTGTAGCATGCATCATCTACTTAAAGAGAGAGGGCTTTCAGGAGTTCAAGAGAGAGAGGACATGCTACATAGTCAAATCAGGAAGGGAAGGAACTGATTGCATTAATCTGATAGCCATGTATTACAAGATTACACTGATTGGAGAATGAATGGCGGGTTCTTTCACTATGACTTTCTTCCTCTTCTCTACTAGCTCATGAGTTGTTTTTGACTAGTGAACCCTCTCAAAGTATATAAGGTCTATTTGTTAGCCTTAAAGTGTAAGTAAGGTAGTCAAGAGGAATGCCTTTCTCTACTTCGCCCATGGATAATCTAGCAAATTATCCTATTCTTATTTTAGCCTATTTATTGTAGCCAAACCCTTCTTTTGGGAGAAAGCTAGAGCTTAGGGGCAAAATCTTCTATGAAAGAGATCATATATGGTATAGATAAGACTCATTTTCATCTATATCCCACCCGCTTTCCAATTAGTTCCTCTTTAATGCTTTCATCATAAGGTCGATTAGCACATATAAAAAGGTAGCCTCAGAAGCTAGCGAAAGCAAGCTAGTTAGGGAAGTGGGGTTAACGTTAGCACGGTAGCGGTATATTGATTTAGTATGTACGGATGCATCGATTCAATTCTTTTCCGCAGAAGGAGACAAAAGAAAGCCTTCGACATCGCATAGGGAAAGGAATTTAATGATTCTGAAGCCTTGGCATAATAAGAAGATAGGGTAGGCTGCAAAATCCGAGCATGCAACATTAGATAGGTAGGCCCACTCATCTGAATTAGGAAAAAGTGCTCACGACTCTTCTCTTGTACAGCTGGTACATGTCATTTCCTTTCTGGGAGGCCTAATTGCTTACTAAAAGAAAGTAATGAAACTTGTGGCCCAAGGCTAAAGCCCTTCAATAGCAGATAAGGAAACAGAAATCAATCCTATCCAGAAGCAAAATTAAGTACTACGGCATCTTGTTCAGCAGGTGATTCCATAAAAGAAAGCGGTTCTGCGGCAGAAGCTATCTCATTTACAATAACCTATAAGTATAGGAAAGGAGAGGAGACAACAGATTCATAGGAAATGAGCTGAATTAAAATTTATTTATCCCAAGTTTTTTGTAGGGAAGATCTCTCTCAACTACTCTTTTCAAATAATTAAGAAGTGCACTAGTCGCTTGCTGTCAAAGTATCTTTGGAATACGCTAGTTGACGGTATGTCTTTAAAAAAATGTTAGAATATTCACTAATGGAAAAAAAAAACTCATTCTTTTCGATATGTTGAAAACGTTGTCTCACCAAATCTCGTAACAACAAAGCATTTATGAAAGTGATCAATTGATCAATCCTTTACTTCCTCTTGTGGATAACCTAGTTAACCCTGTAGTTAACCAAGGGTCGCTCGCTTTGTATGATCACACTAATAGGATACTCTGATCCTCAATTGTTGAACATATAAGAGTACAACTTAATCAACATAATTTTCCCTTACCCCCAAATTAGAACCATGAATAGGTAGTCAATAAAATAATTGGAAATCATGTAAATTTAAGCTACTTAGTTGATGTCTTAAAAGACATCACTATTTATGGCTACGGTAGTAATATGTTCCACGATGTCTTGAACTTTATTTGTATGGCGGCTTCACCTACGACAACAGTTTGAGGAGGTAGTTAAAGGAAAATGCTTTAGGTACACTTAACATGGCATTTCCACAATTAAATAATATTTCATTCTGGTTGTTGCCACTAAGTCTCTTGCTCCTATTAAGCTCAGCCTTAGTAGAAGTAGGTATCGAAACTCCTTATGGTATTAGCTTTTTCATAAGATAGATCCATTTTCCCACGTAGTTTGTCGGTAAAACCAACGATTCTCTTCTTAAAGAAATAGAGAGATCTTTAACCTTCTATCAATACAATGAAAGAACCATCCCTTCCCATTTGTTTGTCCTGTCAGATAGAAAGTTAGACCCAAAAGAGCCCCTACTTTAGGGTATGGGGGTGAAGGGGGGGTTTACATATAACTGAGGCAAAGTAGTTTATGATTGAATCTCAGAAGCATTCTTATCATTTGGTAGATCTAAGTCCATGGCCTATTTCGGGTTCACTCGAAGCTTTGGCAACCACCGTTGGAGGTGTGATGTACATGTACCCATTTCAGGGGGGTACAACACTTCTTAGTTTAGGCCTCATCACCCTTGGTTCTATCAAACACAAGTTATTTCCTTGCTAATACGGTGAATGATCGATTTTCTTTTTCCAATTGTAAGCTTGACATACGCCTTTGATGGTTGGACAAGCTCTCCTATCAATGGATATTCAGGGGGGGTGCATTGATCGACTAAGTAAGGAGTGGGGACTTGCCATTTAAAGAGGAGAAGGTAGAAAAGAAACCTATCAATGGATATCCCCATTGAAAAGGGGACACACCCTATTGAGAATCTCTTGTGTGCAAACCTTTATAAAGCAAGTCAAGTAGTAAACTACCTTTTCAACTCATCTCAGATGCTACGAATCTCAAAAGTCTCTTTTTCTAGTTAAAGTCCCTCTTATGAGGGATTGCTCTATAGCCAAAGAGAAAGCAATGAATAAAAGCAAGGGCATTCGTTAAGCATAAGTCCTTCGGAGTAACTAATAGACTCGAAACCTCTAAATCTATGTTCCACGGTTAGCTAGCTTACTCTAATCCAGTAGCAAAAAAGGGATGGAGCTCCTGCTGTCTTCGGAAGGAGGTAGGAAGTTAGCATATGAATATGAAAGTTATCCTAATAGTCTATTATACCCGTTTTAGGAATAAGAGGCTTTTGAAGTAGTCGCGAGGAAGTCGTGAACAATATCTTGCTTAAGTGTGGCTAATTAACGACAAAAGGATGATGGCCTTCCATTGGAAATGAAAGACCTATCTAACCATAGTGGTTGATGAATTCTATAGCCAATAGTACCAATGTTGATACTAAATCTTTGCTCCATGATACGATTACCTATAAGACAAAAAATAGCTATTAGGTAGTGTCAAAGGATGTTTCAGCACAGTTATTCTGATACTTAAGTCAACAACGATAAAGAGAGAATAAGAATCTCAAAGGAGCACAGATAGAGAGAGAAAGAGATCCTATTTATAAGTGATGAGGCTGAGATATTTTGGGAAAGATATATTTTATCATATCTAGAATTGGATCTTTTTAAATTGACAAGTGCATTTAGTTAAGTAAATACACATATTCTGAAACCTATAATGTATCTATATTAAAGATTTGCTCTAAGCTGGTTTATTGGAGCTTATTCAAAGTATCTAAGTAGTCTATTAGGCCTAAGGCCTTTATCCCAAAAATGCATATTAACACCCTATTAAATGATTCGAAGTTATTTTTTGGAATATTAATGTATTATGGGCATATGTTCTCTAGCTTTCTAGAAGTTTGAAAAGCATTTAATTGTTGCCTTATTTATATTTATTAGAGATAATGAATGATTACCAATTAAAACACTTTTTTCCAATGATGACTCTTTCTTCTTCAATGTGCCTTCTTTATCCGTCATTGTGTCTTACCTTCCTTTTTGAAACCCTAAACTATAATTTTATATTTAGGATAATATAATATTCACCCTTAGTATGTTTATTATAGAATATTAAAATTTTGTATAAAGAAATTATTAATCGGTTAATGGTTAGTCCACTCAACCCATTAAATTGTGCAAATAAGTCAAATATTGCAACTTGGTGTGTTGACCTACTTAACTTGTCAATTCGCCATAAGATAGGTTGGATAGGAGGTTCCAATTTACATATTAAGTAAACCAGCCCATATAATCTATAGAGAGAAAATTATAACATAAGAGATTAATATTTGGAGATAAGTTTAAATAAAAAATCAATATTTCACACAATAGCTAAAATAAGGTATTAATGTTTTGAATATTTTAAATAAAAGATAAACATTTCGAAGAATTCGAATTATGGATCAATGTTTTATAAAATGGCTTAAACAATTTTATAAATTAACTATTATAAAATTTTTATTTAAACCATTTTATAAAACGTTAATTTTTATTTAAGTATTTCAAAACATTAATTCTTTAATTAAATTTACTATTAAATATTGTACCTTTCATTATAATTCTCTCAATTTATGTAGCAAGAGGAGAAGGGATAAGTTGATCCGCTTGCATCGGTGTCAATGTAACCTTTCTTCCTTCCCAAAGATGACGTATGGAGCTCTTGGAATGAAGATGACCTCAAAAACCTTTGAAAAATCTTCAACGGTTTTTTATATTCAAAAACTAAAAACGTTTTAACACCGCTCGCCTTTTGCATTCAATTATGGGAGTTGCGATTCTCGAAGTGAAATCCCATCAATTCCTTATGCCAACAACGTAGACGGCAGAGCTAGGCCTAAACCCCGCCTTTTATCCTCATAAAATACCGAGCCAAAATAGTTCAAAAAAATATTACCACCCACATTGTCCCTGTCCTTGGTCTGTGTATAACTTTAATAGCCACAAACGGTCCGATGCAGGTCTTTACGGTACATATATGTTCACTTTTCCATTATCTCACGTTGCAAGCTGTCTTGCATGGATTTGGGGGCGCCAGAGACTCCATTTATTTGACCACAGGAAAGGGCGATGTCTCAACTTTGCTATGGTATGTATGTGTCTGTTTTAAACAATGAAAATTCAATGTAGCTTTCTTCTTGTGTGGTAGAATTTCCATTTCAGTGAAAGATACAAAATTTTTCTTCCCGCATTTTCAGGGCACTGTTTGTACGTTGTCTTGCATTTTGTAACTTCCGTGAGGTGCATAGGAATGGATAATCGAATGACAAATAAATGCACAGGGAGAAAAGCTTTACTAGGAGTAATAAGTTATTTGAATTAGGACATTATAGGTAGGAATAAGTGAAATTTAATATGTATAAGTATTTATAATCACCGGCTGTAGTTATAGTTATTTGATTTTGTTCAGTAAAAAACAAGTAAAATTTGACATGTACAAGTAGTTTTAGCCACCGGCATTAGTTATTTTATAGTAGTCGGTGCTAATTTTTTTTATTTAAACATTTTTCAATAATTTTGACTTTTATGGAAAACAATTAACGTTCTACTTGTGTTTTTTTTTCTTATGATAAAATGGAACGTGTATCTTTTTATTGTGCCATGTATTTTAAGATTGAAATGAAGTAAAATAGAGTAATCATAGATTCATATCTACGGGTCAAATTGCACCTCCACTGTGCTCCCGCATATCATCATATATATCAAAAACATGTAATCTGTCTTCAAACTTTTTTTTTTTTGGTATCCATTCGTTATAATGTATAATTGGAGCAGAGACCATTTATGGACATGAAAATTTGATCGTCCCTACACATGGTTCATAGATATATAATTAAACAATTCAAAATGATTCGGTAATTTTACCAACTCAATTCAATATTACCCGGCTTCGACTGCAACTTGCTGCGGGGTCGAGCCCATCCCTGCGTTACACAAATCAATTTTCTAGTCAAATATCAATTATAACGTGTATGATTAGATCTGGATTCTCAATTTTAATAATCTTCTCTTGGAGCTTATATGAATGGAATGGTATAGGAAAGTAATTATCGAATATCTTACCACGCTGTAAATTATATTCGACAAGATTTTATCACTACATGTTGGGTAGAAGCGCGACTTTCAAGTTATTATGAAGCTGATTAATGGTGTCTAATAATATTGCAATTAACACAACATCCACCACTTGTTTAGCAGGCTATATGAATTTATACTCATAGCTATTTTATTGTGTTACTTATACTATAAATTAGCACAAGCGGCCTAATGCGAATTTTCATGAAAGAACAAATCAATAAACTTGTTTGGCTGATTCAAGCAACGGACACGCAAGTTTGTAGCAGCAATAGTGAATTAACCGAAGCGATAGCAATCTGGAAAGTCTTGACGACGACGGCAAAATCAAGAAATTAGGAGAAGATCCTGATCGAAACTGACCGTAAAAGAATTTTCAGGCTGCTTGCTCCTGGTCCTTGCATGCGGTTTTAATTATAAGACATTTTTATTAAGTAAAAGATTATTTTGCTGTCTGTCAATTTTCTTTATTTGTTGTTGAATCGATACGTTGAGGTCAGAAGTGTGTGCTGATTGAATTGCTGTCCAGAGTAAATTAGGAATTAAGCTGTGATTTCGGGATATTGACACACCCACCCATTAGGTAATCTTTTAATTCGACTGATAAACCACTCTTTTTTTTTTTTTTTTCCCATAGATGGAGCACTAATTGAAATTGTCTAATCACATCAGGTTGTTAGCTTAGAAGGCATACGCTTTCAATTTTGAAAATTTGATCTACCCATTTTTTGAATTGTCTCTCCTTCAACGTATTTTTTTAAAGGATCACTATCAGTTTCTTAATCTGACTTGATATTTGATATTAAACGATATATATATATATATATATATATATAGGCATATATACACACACATATATATTTGTCAAAATCTAACTAGGAAAGTTATGTAAATGTTATAGAAAGATCTTGAACTTCTAAAATATATTAGTTGCATCCATTGAAAAGTATTATCATCAGAAAATTTCTCCTCCAATGCAAGATCAAGTCAGCATATTATATAAATATGTACTTATAATTATATCTTTAGACCAGTTGGATTCGAGGGTTTTTCTTAACTTAATTAATATTCCATCAGCATTCAGCAGTACTATTAAAATTCGAAGTCATCCTATAATTTTGATTGTTTTCGGTGACCGTTTTGGGGCTCGGCAGCTCGGACACACTGCTCATGCACCCCACCATCACTTTGTCCCTTGTTTTGGATGCGTTCGAAAATAACCTATGGGTAAAGAACAGGAGATATGGGATATATATATATATATATATATATATATATATATATATATCTCATACCCTGAGATTAGGTTGGAATGCCCTATAGATATCTAAGGTCTCTTCGTCCTTATCAACCTTCGGCTTCGGCAAAATAAATACGGAGATCTAATATAATCTTTTCTTGCTGCTGCTGCAAGTGCTGTCTCTTCCACCGGTAGTCCGGGTCCCCGGGCCCCGAATCAACTGTTTCAACTTCTGATTATACAGAACGTGTTGCCGTGGTCATTAATTTTTGTGTACCGAAGGAAAATTCGCAACATTCGGGTTGTTGTTACTTGGTACATCAACATTTCACCCGACGGGACGATGAGCTTTTGGAACGGAAATAAAGGTGTAATTCATCAATAGATATTTTAATCTATTATGCATGCGAAATGGGACGCATGGGATAGGGTTGTAAATCATGTTTGGTGTTTGAGTTCTAGGTGACCTTATAATTTACCGACTTTTTGTTTCTTAGTATCACATTTACTGCGCAATTGAATTTTAAGCCGTTAATGTAACTATCTCGTATAACCTCTCTAGCTAACGTTACCCATGCTAGCATATGAAGTGAGCGAGCGATCGATGAGTGTATGATAATTACTGATATGATATAATTACGAGCATGATTGTAGAGAAAAATAAGAAATACGATAAGAAGACACAATTATAATATAAATAAAATACAAGTATATTGATTATATTTTTATAACTTATATAAAATAGTATTTAAAAAAAAAAAACAAAATACTCATCACCCCCCCAAAAAAAAAGAGCTTTTAAAGAACTATAAATATACTTATGGTAGTTATAGAAAATTTAAAATACATGATAAAGATAAATAATTGAAGAAATTAAGTTCATTTTTCATAAAAAAAGTTTTTAATCTATAATATAGTATTTATACAAGAATGACAAGCGAAGTCGAAAGTAAATTTATTATCCATTATTTTGTTTGAAAAAAAAACTAATGAATTGACCATGACTAAATGTTTTAAACCTAATTTGAGTTATTAACAATATAAACTTAAATATATAACTTTTCTTATAAACTTTTCTATTGCAGTTGGAATATGAAAGAAGACTATAAATATCGAATAAGGAATTTGAAGAGAGAGAAAGAGAAAAAAATTTGAAATCAGATAGGAAAGATAATGTGACACCCTAATATTCAATGGGCTAATAGAAGCGTAGTTGTATTTTTTATTTTTGGCTCATTCAACTCAAATATATAGTCTGTAAATTCGGTTAAAAATTTAAATTTTTACAGAGTTTAACATCGAATTTAATATATAAAATCGGTTAAAAACACAATTATCTACATTAAAATACTTTTATACTTAAGATCTCTATCAATTTCGTGTACTTTTAACATCAATACGAAATAGAGAGACCAACATGACTGATAACACAAATTGCTAATCCTAACATTAATCTAACACATAAATGCAACTCAATTGTTGAGTAGGCAAAAATTTTGTAAGGAAAAAAAAAACTTATAAATTGAAAGAGAACAAAAAATTAAGGCTAAAAAATGATAAACAAACATATGAACAATATTGATGGAAGTAGACCTATGCAAGGGTCGGTTTTAAATCATGAACCGATTCAAACTTGCTTTGAGTAGCCTTGAATTGGTTATTGAATCACTGAGCTTTAAAAGCTTAGGCGATTCAATCATTGCAACTGGCCAAATCGGTGAGCCATCGAACCAGTGGTTTGGCTCAACGATTTAAGGCCGAGCTAACCTCAAAAATTAAAATAATATATAATATACTATATATATAATGGAAACATATTATATATATGCTATATACAAATGTAAATAAGTATATAGTGTATGTAATATATAACGATTAATATTATATATATTATAATACATATATATACTATATATTATGATATATGTAATATAACATCGTATATTTATGTTTACAGAGTCTAAATGAATTATTTTGGGATAAAAAAAATTCAATCAAAAATAAAATTTTTTATTTATAAGTAACGACATAAAGTTTTGAATTTAGTTGGAAGAAAAAATGAATAATCTATAAATTCTTTATAATAATTAAGAAAATTTTGAAAAACCAAAAAAAAAAAAAAAAAAACTACAGCTTAGTGGCCATTAAACTAGCCTTCAACCACCTATTTAAGCGAACCAACTTAAGGTTGGTTCACTCTCTTGCCAACCCATGATCGGTGATTCTTGGCCTCGTGAACGTAGCCACTACAAGGAAGGCAATGTCCCAACAACATCTCATTACATGCGAGAGAGTTCAATTCTTGTTATTATTCTCCATTATTTTATGAAAGAAAGCAATAGAGAAATCTGACAGGTGATTAAGCTAGCAATTTGGAAGCTAGACATGATGGATTGAGACACAATACAATACGATTTATATAGGTTACGATATAGAAAAATTTACATGAAAAATAAATGGGTTTAACACATTTAAATACGGTTAAATTTATATCTAGATTAAGGTCGAACTTTTAAACCTAAACATGTCATATATTCTTAAATATTTATATTTTTTCGCACAAATTATTTCTTTCTAAGTCAAAGATTTTAGTTAAACGTATGAGATATTTTTAATTATATATTTTTCTTGCTACATTATTGTAGCTTAAATAGGCAAAAAATTACGAATTCATTAACTATCTCCGTTAAAAATATTAGAAATAATGTGATAAATTTCAAAATCACATTGATACTATTACTAATGTCCATTTAAGTTATGATTTTATTTAATCTTGTTATGTAACTTAAATTTAATAATATTATATACTTTTCTTGCCGTATCATAGTTTAAATGAGCAAAATTTTACAAATTTATGTGTAGGTTCTTTGACTATCTTCATTGAAAATTTGATAAATATTATGATAAATTTGGAAATTAATACTAACTTTTTGTAATAATAATTAAATAATATTAATAAATAAACAATTAATATTAGTGCTTTCTTTTTTCTGTCTTATAAAAAATAACAACAAAAGCCTACCTCATAATAAAATCATAAGATTATATACTATTTGTGTCTACTTTCTAGTCCCTTTCTATTTTTTTTCTTTTTTAGTAAAAATTTATCTCTTCTTTTATTATCTTTTTTTCCCCTCTTCCTCCCTCTTTTTTATTGACTCTAATCTTACTAATATTAGAATTGTTCACACATGGTTGATTATTTGTAAAAGATAAAAGAAATTTAATCATGAATCAACCAAGAGTTTAAACATTTCTAGCTATAGAAATATTTTTTATTTTGCCTACTAAAGTATTATCTTGTCTTAATTTTAAATGAATTATGACCTATACAAATTATTATTAGCGAACCTAAAAATAATGTGGTTATAATTTTAATATTGGTTATGCATATAACACAATGTTTTGAAAGAAGATAATGGGTGAAAGAAAAAAGGAAAAAATATAGCAGAGTACTTCTAATATACTATAAGATAGGTTCGGAGTATAAAGGTTCAAGAATCTATATTTATAGAGTAATGTATAGATAGAATTTTGTATCTTATCCACCTTATACACGCTTATTTAAAATTCACTATTTTCTTACCTATGTATTTTTGTTAAAATACCTACCTCGATCTACTAGAGAAGTTTGAATGTTCTTGGAGGAGGATATGTAGTGCCTGTATAGTTACTAATCTAACGATTAAGTTGCAATAATTACGGGAAATCAAAACCACGCCTATTGCTATAGCGAAGAAGCTTCTAACTTGCAAACTTGTAGCGATATTTCGTGTCCAGTTCTGATTTTGAGTTTTAATTTCGTTTTGATTATAAATTTATGAGTTTTTATTTCTATTATTTCTATTTTTGGTTAAAGTTATTAGTTGACTCTTAAGATGTCGTTGGTAGCCAATATTTCTCTTACAATTTTAGAAAAATTAAGATTAGATTTTGGTTGTATTTTGATTCTTGGATAATAGACAATATCTTTTATTTCTTCTTTAGAATCCATAGGAATAGTCGTCGAAGATATTAGTCAATACTTAGTTTATAGGCATTTAGGAAAGATATTATGTAGTTTTCTTGAGAAATTTGTGTATTTATCATCAAAATTAATAAATATTATATAAATATAAATTTGATAAAATATATTACCAAAATATCATTGGTAGATGCGATATAAATATTTATGCTAATATTACGTTTTTAAAATGTGACACTAATAGAATACCTATATTTCATTTTAAAGATATGACATTAGTACATTTGCACTTATATCACATCTCTTATATTGATTCTTGAAAATGTGACATGAGTATAAATACACTAATGTTATGGTATATTTATACCTATATCACATTTTGAAAAAGTAATATAGTTACGGTTTACAAATATTAATATTGTATATAATATAGTATAATATATGTTGCATCTTTAAGAAGCTACGTAACCGCGGTACACAAATGTCATATCTGCAACATAGCAAAAATATTTTGGTAATTTTTGTATATAATTTGTAATCATATAATATTTCTTTTTAAGTTGATCAACATGTGTTACATCTTAGTTTCCTTATTACGACACTAAAAGATGGGGATCAAAAGTTAAACCAAGGTTAAGGATGGGAAGCTGTTGATTTGCTTGGAAAGAAGTTGCTTCCGACTATTCCTGATTTCAACTCATTCAAGCTTTTGGTTAATTCCAACATTAAAATTAACTTCGTTTATGAGATATTTGCTCATTTGTTTATGGACTATTCATCTTTATTCTTTATATATTTCATTTCTTTATTTGGTATTTCGAAGATATTATAATCTTTTTGAATAAGGAAATCAAAATTTTATTAGTTAGAGTTTAATTCCTAGATTTTAGACATTAAGAAGATTTTCTTTTTATGTAATTTCCTTAGATGTTAGGTTTTCAATAGGTACATTTTTGTGTAGTTTTCATAGTGATAAATTCTTGGGAAAAGTAAAAAAAAGTCTTTAACTTTTATTTATATATATGAATTAATTTTTAATCTTTTATTTAGTCCATTTTAGTTTTCAATATTTTAACAAATTTACAAACAAGTCACTTTATTAGTTTTTTTGTTATATGTGGACATGTTAAGAACTAAAATTGACTAAATAAAAAGGTTAAGAACTAATTAGTATATATAAATTGATGTTATGGATTTTTTGTACCTATATGGATCGATTATATGTTGATATGTATCAATACTTCGTAGTAACAGAAAATTTAATAAAGTTTAACGAAAAAACTTATTTGATATGATTTGAAAAGATTAAGAATTAAAATGAACTAAATTAAAAGTTAAAAACTAATTCGTAAAAATTAAAGATTACGAGTTATGGAAAAAAAATTTCCATATATATTGCCTATATTCATGCTTCACGCAGCATCATGCTTTTACTTTGCAAAGCTCAACTCTTTACCAACATATCTGTCAAACTGTCAAAGTTTGACAGTATCTGTTGTCTATACTTCAATCTCACCTCCACTAATAACATCATGAATGAAACGATATCTAGCATCAATGTGTTTTATTGGTATGTGACACATAGCTACCATTTTTTTTTTTTTTCAATTCTCTCTTTCGTATAAAATTGACATATTTTATTAAGCATTTAACTTTGGAAGCACCACTGATCAAATGAGATGGCTCGATAAGACTATAAACCTAGAGCTGACATCTTATAACTTAGTTAAGACATCGTAGAATCTATATCTTTATGTATTATCCTTGATGAAACGAACAGTGTTCCAACTATGCAAAGAAAAGAAAATATCTTCATGATCCTTCGTGAGTTCAGAAAATAGATCCACATCCTCATAACCAATTAGCTTCCTTTATTGACTTAGTGACCGCCACAAATTCACCTATGTAGTACAATGCAATAGTTTGCTACAAAGGAGCTTTGTAACTGGTAGAACAAACACTCATCGAGAAAACATACTCTATGGGAGATTGCTCGTATTACAATCTGCGTCCCACAGCAAAAGGGTGAATTGTTATAGCTAACAAGCCTTAAAATCAATCTTTAGAAGTTTCAATTCTATAATGCAAAATATACGAATGAGGAGGCTGCTTAAGTTTATATAAAGATTTCTTCTAAAGACACGTGTAATCTTCTCTACACTCTACCTGTCCACCAAAACCCATACAAATGACCATGCAAAAATGTTGCCTTAAGAGCCAACTGCCCCTGTAATAATACTAGGCTATTAAAAAGAGTAAGTTGAACTTTATATTGGGAGTCTTCTACGTCTAAAAACTTCAATTTTAGTCAAGGCTTATTTATAACTAAACCTAGGAAAGCGTCGAATCCAATCCATGAATTGAACCGAAACCGACCCAGTAATTCATCGAACCAGCTTAGACCCGTGAGTTATAAGTTTGAATCATGCTTGACCCGCCTAACTTAGCAGGTCAATGCAGTTCAATTTGTTGAACCTATTGAACTGGTAAGTTTAAGCTTAGATTGAAGGTTCCAACCTGAAAATTAAAAATAAAAAATAAAAAAGAAAGTTCTTTATAAATTAAATTTAAATATTCTTCCTAATTAAAATATAAAATAAAATTGAATATATATTATTATTTATATTTAGAAATTTATATTGAGACCACATAATATATATGAGTTTATAAAAGAAATTATTAAAACTCATATATTTTAATATTGGTGAAAGTTGACAGCTATGGTATAAAATATATTACTTTAACCACCAAAAGAGTTTTTCAAAAATAAAAACCATACCAAAAGAGTTTAAGGTATAAAATATTACAGGTTTCATACGATCTTATTTAATTTTTGAAAGAGCAACTACTTTTGTAAATAATATATTTTAATGATTTATAAAAATATAATTATATTTATAATTTAATACCATTAAAAGTTATAAGGAATATATTTATAATATATATAAAATGGTAAATGTATTATAAATATTAAATAAATACTATTCTCTTTACAATATCAATCAACTCCCACATAAATTATATTATTTTCTAAAGTTTCCTCTAAAATAATAAAAGAACACATTGAATATTATCTATCACAAATCAAGTCCCACATTAATTATATTGGCAAGTTTTCCTTAAAATATTATCTATAAAAAGAGGTTTATTTACTCAATTCACTAATTATGAGTATAAAGTAACAATTATGTATTATTTAAAATGCAAATTATTAATATCATGCTCAATAATTAATAAGATATGAATAATTAATCTTAGTGCTTAATAATTAATAGAGTGAAATAATCAAAATTTTCAGTTTTTATGATTTATTAGTGGTTTTTTTTTTCCAATAAAAATTAAAAAATATTTTTTCCCCAATAAAAAAAATTTAGGCTATTCACAAGTTGAAATTCGAGTCATTGAATTGTTAGGTCGAGTGAATCAGCTTAAGCCGGTAAGATCCTAATTCAGGAGGGACTAGACCCTTGACCTAACAAGTCTGAGTCGAGTTTGACCCGATCCCAGGTCTATTCATAACCAATTGTTTTATGATTTTTGATCTCGAGCTTCATTCTTATGAGACTTGATCTCTTCTTCTGATAGTAACTAACCAATCATCTACAATCATTGTTGGTTAATGCTCTTGAAAATAAATGGAGTCAGCTTACTCGATATCATCAGCAATATAACACTAAAGGAATAAGTGGTTTGCAATCATATGTTGACAAAGTGTTCATAAGTATATCCTTATAAATTAATTTTACAACTTCTTACAATCCATACGAGACACTTAATCATGAGATCAACCCTGGTGACACTTCCCATCCCTCTTGGACCTCTTATCTAAAGTAGAGCTAAATCCAAATTGTCTATTTACTAATAGGGAATCAACTTTGATATCATTTATAACGTCTTAGATTACCAAGTTAACAAATATAAAGAAACTCATTAATCACTTAATCTAAAAGTTACAGTCATATATTGATAATATGTTTACAATTATAATTTTATAAACTATTTTTACAACTCCTCATAATCTATATGTGATACTTAACTATAAAGTCTCACAAATTTCAAACTTTACCTTCTCTTTCTCTTTTAACACTTTTACTTTTCAACGTTAGAAATATGGAGAGATTCTTTCTTGAATATAATAATAGAAATTCATCAAAGTGTTGCCCGAATAATAATATATTATTTTGTGGACAATACCAACGTGTGCATAAGCATGATAACCAAATACTTTATAGAAGAATGATTAAAAGGTTCTACTTTAACCAAAGGTCTTGATTAGTTTTCTAGCTAATTGATTGATCATGAGACAAATTTACTAAGTGACACGACATGCTAATAGCCTATGCCTAAACCACTTTTTGAGTGGTGCATTGAGAAGCATTTGCATGGCCTTCTCAAAAAGCGTTCTTATTATCTGCTTTGTAGCACCAGTATACTGAGAAGTTTTCATTGATGTACTTGTCTTGTAATGCCATTTATTTTGACAATGGTCATTAAAATCGTAAGGAGCTTGCTCAACAATTTAACCGATTTTCTAGTATGTTTCTCTATTAAGTTAACAATTTAACCGATTTTCGAGTTCTGAACGTCTTGAATACATCATTTTGTTCTTATGGAAGTATACGTAAAGATTTCTGGAATTGTAATCTATTGAGTTAACAAAGCACTTGTAGTCACTATAGGTGTTCCCTGGTGTAATGAATCCTGATACTGAGATTGACACGTCTGTGTTGTTGAGAACACATTGTTTATAAAGTTCTATCTTTTAAAGTTTTTTCTTGAGACTTAAGGTAGTATTCAGTTATAAGAATTAGATAAGATAAAGAGAATTGAATAGGACAAGTATAAGAAGAACTGAATAGTACGAATTTATTATATCATGTTTACTTTACATAGTACTTGATATAAAATTTATATTAAAAAATTAATTATTTATATTATAAAATAAATAATTTTTTTAATATTTAATAAAAATAATATTCATTAACTTAATATTATAATATAGAGGAATATTTTTGGAAATATAAAATATTTTTTATTTTTGTCTAGTGAATTTCATTTTT
The DNA here is from genome assembly GCA_024138015.1 of Lumnitzera littorea. Lineage (NCBI taxonomy): Eukaryota > Viridiplantae > Streptophyta > Magnoliopsida > Myrtales > Combretaceae > Lumnitzera > Lumnitzera littorea. The sequence goes on from JAMXBB010000011.1 coordinate 89,038,565, forward strand.
ATATCATATTTAGATAGGACAAAATTTAAGTATTTTGTCCACTCTATTAACCTAATTTTTGTCTAGTTACTAAGTAAATTTACAAATCAAATATAGGATAAATTTTTTTATTCAGTTCAATATTATGAAAATTATGCAACCAAACAATACGTAAAATCTCCACTACTCAAAAGTAGACAAGTCTTTCTCACTCGTATGCACCAAATGCAATGCCATAAGTTTTATGAATTTGATGCTAATAGAGGAACAATTGTTGCATTGGTAATTGTAGATTTCTATAAAACATAGGTATTACTTGCATTAATGCATACTTATGCATCGGTCTAACTTGGATCAGAACCGTCTTGAATCGACAGTTCACTAGCTGATTAGGGAGTGAATCGGGTTCAACCCTTAAGGGGTCGAGATCAAGCTTGGGCTAGTTTCATTACCCTTGAATCATTGGTTTTTTTTTTTTTTTGTTTTTGAATTTTCTTAATTATTATAAATAATTTGTAGCATATTCATTTATTTCTTTTTTTGTCCAATTAAATCTAAAATTTTATGTTAATATGTCAACTATCATTGCTTGTGAATCGAATTTTCCTCAACATGTGTTAATATTATATATAGTATATTATACTATATATACAGAGAGAGTATAGAATATTATATATAATACGTACTTTTTGAGTTATATATATAGTGTATTGTATATATAGTATATATATAGTATGTTTGCATTATATATATAATATATATGTATAATATATTATATTTTATTTATATATATTTTTTAAAAATTCAATGGAGGCCTAACTCTGAATTAATGAGGTGATCGGTAGATCAGCTCGTCGCTTCAAGGCTCCTGCCAACTTATCAATTTCTAATTGTTGAACCACCTAAGCTTTTAGGACTTGACGTTTCAATGGTCGAGTCAGGCCTACCAATGATTAAGCCCTGTCGGTTCAACCTTAGTGGCTTTCCTTGATAGCCATGCAACACATGATATCCTAATCTTGGACAATTCAATTCATTAGACCATCTCGATCCCTTAATAACTTGTATTGAATTCTAATGTGTCATGTAACCATCTTAAGAAAGTCATGTTTTCAAGGAATTCATCATTTTATCTCTAAATTTCTTCACAAAAGTTTTTTAATATTTTTCTAAATTTTTTGTAGGTCTCGATAATATATTTCTAATTGATTAAAACTATAATAAAATAAAGTAAATATTGTTGTCTTTGTTACTCTAAGAAGTAACTTCTCTTGGTCAAGTAACGCTGCACAATGCCTAAGGAACGTGCCTGCCATTGGGATATGCAGCAAGATCCCTGCGTTGCGGATGGTCTTAGCAAGTATTTACATGTGGAAAACACCAATTTGGGAAAAAAATGAATCAAGGCAGCAAATTTAGCATAATAAGAACAAAAATCACAAGAACATTAAGGCTTGATGAAACTCTCGTATGTGTATCTTTAATACCACGTATGAGACATAAATATTAGACTTTCTAAAAAAGCAAGAGGGGATATAAATAACTATGTTTGTGTATGTATATATCTCAACTACCTCACAATAATGAAAAATGAAAGACGATAAACAAATAAACGAATAAATAAAAAGGGATATATGAAAGGATTGAAAGTAGAAAAATTTGAATTTGTGCTACGCTAGGTTAATGATTTAGGAGGAAAAAATTTACAAGTAATAAACAACACCCTTCAACCAAACCTTATAGAAATTAGTATAAAAAAGAAGTTAATATAAAGAATTAGGTTGGTTTTAGTATTAAAAAAAGGAACTAATGGATTAGGGTTTATATTGAAAACTAGATTGGGGCTTCACAGTACCTTAGGAATCAAATTAGAATAGCGAGTAATAGAATGGAACCTTAAGAGGTCAATACGATAAATTAACAAGACTAAGGTTTACTTTTAATTAAATCAGAATAACCATAGAACCTTGACTTAGATGCAAGAAAGAACAAGAGACATGAAAGGAAATGTGAGAGTTTGGCCAATTGCCCACTCCGCCTCCTCAATCAACCACTTTGCTTTTAGTCTATGAAAAGTACTAAAAAGTAATAATAAAATAAGAACTACTTAGTTAATAAAAATGGGTAAAATATACAAGTAAGATAGAACAATCTAAAATAAATTTATGAGTTAATCATTTGATTTACTGATGGGTTATGAGATTAACCGATGATGAGGACCAAGGGATAGCAAAGGCGAGTGACTTATTATCTGTTTGATTGTTGCGCTTGTTTAAATAATTATTGCATTATTTACCATGTAAATGTTTAATTATATCTTGTTTGATATGTAAGAGTGGTTTAAAACGAAATTAATAAGAATGGAATGGAATGAAGACCAAAATGATAAATTATTTTTGTATTTTGAAATACCCATTGAATGGATTATGCCATAGCAGTATTTGTCAAAAATACCCTTAATTATTATATATCATAATTAGGTTAAAGATTAAATAAGTAATTTTAAATAATTGATAATCAATGAGGGCAGAATAAAATTATGATTTTGTTCCCTCAAAAGTGGAATTGAATTCCCTCTTAAAGTGAGAATCATCGAATATAACGAAATGCGATTCCACCTTGTAAAAATATTTTCAAACATGGGAAAGAGAATGGAATTTGAAAACACAATTTCATTTCGATCCATTCTTTTGTACCAAGTATCACATTAGAATAACTTATATGTATAAAATATATAATCATACATGCCCATACTTTCAAAACTTGACTCTAAGGGCTTATTCTATATTTATAGTAATTATATCTTAGAATTACTCCACGCTTTCAAAACTGAATTTAGTAATCTACTCTACATTTTCAAAGCTAACTTTGAGGATCTAAGGATCTACACTTCTAAAATTGTAGACACCTCGTTTTTGCTATTTTTAATTTTTCGTTGGTTGAGCCAAAATAAAAAAACACAAATTAAAAGAAAAAAGGAAAAATAAAAAGAGAGTTGAGTCAAATCGAGTTGAATCGAGTCAAATCGTATTGAATCGAATCATATCAAGTGGTATCGAGTCGTATTGAATCAAGTGAAGTCGAGTCCAATCGTATCATATTGAGTCAAGTCGAGTTGAATCGCGTCGGATCGTTTAATGTCAAATCAGATAACAGTGTGTGATTAATTTAATAAACCATTAAGTCGTTGGAGAATTGAGCTTTATTAAAATAATTTTGGCTCAATCCGATATAAAGTAGATTTTTATCTAAATTATATTGGGTTGAATTAAATTTATAATTTATTAAGTAAGCTCTTAGACTAAATCAGATCGGGCTTAAAAAATAGAAAGCTTGAATTAAGTAGGATTTTTAGAAGTTAGGTTAAATCTTTGAAAAATTGTAATTGTAATTGTATCTTCCATATCTTTGATACGAAGATACAATTGAAAATTTATAAATAACTAGTCAGTACGTGACATGTGGGATGGTTTTTTGGTAACAATCCCACAACACAATCTTTACACCCCTACAATCAAATGCAACCCTTCACATTAAATCCAACACGAATAACCAACCTTGAATTCACAATTCAACACAAGCCATACGTCCCCCCATCTTAACAAACAGCCCTTAATGTCGACGTATCCGAACATAGCATCTACCATTATGCCCTTGACACACACAAATCCCCTTATCCCATGTAAGCTAATGTCTTACTCACGATGATCCAATCAATTAACCAATCTCCTTCAATAAACTGACGAACATCTCTACACCTCAACAAGTACGGTAAACCGCAACACGTGGACTCCATAACTGACTGAATTCATCGATCCTGACTAAAAAGCCCACAATTAACGCTAGCAATTCCAATCCACGAACCACAACCAATAGCACATTCCCTATAGCCCCAATCCCATAACGAAGCAAAACAATTCCCTCAATTTGTAAGCCTCCTACACGTTCAAACACGAGCTCTTGGATGTCCAACAAGCTGCAGCCACAATTCATCGATGGCTGAACACCAAAACTTCATACACCTAGCCCAATGTCCTGACCACAATCCCCTACCATGTCCCCTTCAAATCTGATCGATACCCTACTGCCGACTCCCCTTAAAGCACCAATCTGAACTCCACAAATCAAGCAGCTGCATGTCCCCAAAAGTCGACAGTCACACAAGCAAACGCATGACTCCATGATCGAAGGCCATCCACAATTTGCAACGCTTATGGCCTAACACAATCCCACATTGAGCACTTGAAGTATCTCCTAACGTTTACAAATCCAACGTATTGCACAACAAGCTAACATCCATCGGACAACAATACGTTGCCCATCGAAATCATTAGCACACACAAAGATATGCATGATCATGACACAACGTTGACAACGCGATCATGCACGACTCGGTTTGTATAGGTAAAAATTATTTTATTTTATTAGTTAGTTCAATTTTATTTATTTACTAATTTATTTTTCTTAAGTGTAGGTTTATTATTATTTTTCATATTATATAGTTTTTTAGATAATTCCGATTTTTTTTTTAATAAAAGTTAATTAAATTGCATCTTTTAGTAAAACCGTGTTTTTTTTTTAGAAAATAAACGTATCTTATAATTAAGATTTGGTTGAGATATGTATCAAGATATGTATCTTGTAGTTAAGATTTAGAAAGACATGTATCGATATTAAGATTTAGAAAAATACGTATTTTATAGTTAAGATTTAGAAAAATACGTATCAAGATATATATCTAGTAATTAGGATTTAGAAAAGATACGCATGAAGATTTGTATTTAACCGTATCGTTAATATATCTTATAGTTAGGATTTAAAAGAGATATTTTTGACATGTAATGATTTTTAAAAATAAAAAATATCTTAACCAGGGTTTTCAAAAAGATATGATTAGTTAGGTTTTTCTTAAATTTGGGAAAATTAGATTTTTTAGATTTTTTTTAATAATAAATTGATAAATAAATGTAAACCTGGCTCGATTTTTAAAATAAAAAGAATTTGCCCGCTAAATATTTTATAAATAGAGCCTACGCCCAATTTGATCCCGACTAGCGAGTACATAGGCATCTTCAGGGCAACTGAATTAAAAATAAATAAATAAACTTTTTCTCTTTTTTCTTAGAAATTTGTAATAAAAAATCACTTTAGTTATCTTTTACTTATTTAAGTATATTTTTGGCATTTTAAAAAAATTATAAAAATAAAAACTCATCAATTTTTCTTTAGTTTTTACATGGTAACTTAGTCTTAATAGGTTAGCCTTAGAACCCGGTCTTTTTTGGTTATTTTATTTACTAAAAATCAATTTTTTAGATTATTTACAGATTAGTGACTAAATTAAGGTTTTTCCACTTGATAACCCTAATTTAAATTTTTTTACCAGTTGAACTGGTTGGCAAATCCAAGTATTAAATGTTTTAAAGAAAATTATTTCCTTAGTTAAATGTTGAGTAATTTATATTAAGCGAGTTAGGTTTAATATAGGTTAAATTAAGAAAATCAAAATAAGGCTCAACAAAAATCAATTATGGTAAGTACTAGAATCAACGTTTTCGAAATTGACTTTAAGAAGCATATGGATTCATACTTTCAACACCAATTTTAGGGAGTAGAAGGATGCATAATTGAATATAGGCTACAATTTTTAAAATGACTCGAGGGGCACATGGGTCTTAATCAACTTTAAGAATTCATTTATTGAGATAATTAAATAGCCTTCTAAAGTTCATATGTGAGTTTGTTACACGTGATTGCTATAGTAGTTATTTTTATATTATTGTAAAACAGATATAAAGAACAGAAGAGCATAAGATTTAGTTCTATATGCCCTATGTAGGCATGTGATGGTCTACAGTGTCTTTTGTATGTACATATATATATGTATATGTATATATATATATATAATAAGTCCTATGATGCGCAATTGCAATGACCCAATAAAGAGCTATATTATCTAAGCTATATACTCTTTTAATCATTTGAAAATACCAAGTATGTTACAAAATTTGTCTTGTATTAGTTGTCACATCTCAAAGTGGTGAAGTCATAACAGTTTTTCTGTGTGAATTATTTTAAGATAGAACCTAGTTTTATTGTTGCTAATATAGACCTAATTCACATTAGGTGTACTACACTTAATCGCTTTGAAGTATCTAATTCGATACTTATTATTATAAAACTTGTGGAATAACTTAAAAAAAAAACACTTGTTCAAGATAATTTGTAGTCCTCATCTTAATAACATAGTAATATTTACATAAGTATTTGCACATTAAAAATTCCCATTTTCATAAAAGGGTTTACAAAAGTCACAAGTTTTGAAGTTTATGTATATTATAATAGGAAACTAGTGGACAGCCTAGAGCACCCTAGTTAGTTTTCACAAAAGTCTTAGAAAGTCAAAATAAAATATTATGTTCTTGTAAGTCTTTAGGTCTCCTCACTCCCTTAGCCCAATGTATACTAACTTGAGGGTGATTGTAGTGCTATATCCTTAATCCTTATTCTATACCTACAAAAGAGTCTTTATAGATGTGGACATAGTTAACTTGGTAAGCGAGATACAAACAAAAGAATATATTAAACACAAATATGGTTCTCAGTCATTAGCTTTAAAAGAAATACAATGCAAACAATCAAATGAGACATCGTATAATATTAACTTATCCATTATGAAGTTACAGAGATTACATTTGCTTTAACTTTAATTGAGGAGTTTCAACATGACTCGACTCAAATCAAATCAAATCAAATCTAAGCTTGTACAATAGAGAACATTCTTTTCTGGAGACCTTATTCGAACTATGGCCCTTAACCTTGTCCTAACTTTCTCTCCTGTCACTTAATTTAGCTATCCTTATCAATGGGATCGGTAGTTGGCCTAACATACCTAATCATTTCCCTAGTAGGTTGTTATGCATGTCCAATTAGGTTAAGAGCTAATATTTAGTTAATTCCAATTAGGGGTAATCAACACAATAACAAGACAAATTAAATCAAGCACATTCACACATAAAAAGCACTTTAAGTCTACAATTCAAGTAATAATCATGCATGAGGTATGCGTACATTTAACTAAGCTACAAGCACAGCCAAATGCACTTCTAGATCTTCAAGTACTCTGATACAGTAATCCAACATATTGTGACGCATGATCCTAACTTACCGGTACTAAATTGGTTTACTGTCTTGACTGTTGCCCTCTCGATCTTCAATTGCTCCCATACATATACAATAAAATTAGTTTTAATCCATATTCGAGTCTTGAATTAATAGTAATTAATTCATTTTATATACTTTTAGTTGTTTTAACATTAGTTTTATAAGTTATTTTACTTACAAGTTAAGATTTCTTAAGCAATTTACTAGTTTCATAAGGTATTTTTTGTTACAGAATCTTCTGAATTTTCCTTTCATTTTAGCTAACTTTAGAGTCTTTAGGAAATTATCATTTAATTTAGCTTCTAATTTCCACTATATTCATATTTTACTTTTACATTTCCTTTTGATTCTACTTCTAAGAGAGTCCTTACTATTGTATTCCTTTAATAACCTTTTGAATTATCCTTAATATTTAACTAACCTACTATAGCTAGTTAATTTGCTAACTTTCTAATAAGTTTTAGATATAAAATCAACTTAGAACTTCAAGTAGCAATTCCATTAATATTTCTTAATTTTATTACTTCATAAATTCATCATACAACTGATCATTATACCTAATTTCTCCAAATTATACATTACTAACTTCATGTATAAAGGAAAAATCATCACTCTCCTTAACTCCTTATTATAAAACTCCATTCAACGACTTCTACATGTTATAAATACTTCACTCAATGATTGAGCTTAGAATCCAAAAGAGATATTTTAGGAAAATATATTAATTTTAGCTAAAAACACTATTTTAAGCATAATTTAAAGCTAAAAAATTCAAGAAAAATATAGAAAGTAGTTTTGTAAAAAAAAATTTCATAGCAATTTAATATAAGTATAAGGAAATTGACAGAAAAATTTTGAGATTAAAACTATATTTTTAAGCTAATTTATTTCGATATTAAAAATAGCTTAGTTTGGTCGATTTCTAAAGGATGTATGTTATAACTACTAAATTTATGCAAAATAATAATAAATTTTTTTTTTACATTTTACATATGAAAATATGTAGAAATAAATTTTTGGAGAATTTTAGTAATTTTTATAATTTATCAAAAATTCGAACCAAAACAAAGCTTCACCAGAAGCTACTACTTCGGCAACCACTAGCGGGCACCACCTTGTCGATAGGGCTAAACACTACCTACTGCTTATGCGAGTGGGGCTGGTTCACTTCCAACAACCATGTATACCCTTAAACCTCTAACACTCCATATTCATACTCGATTTTGTAATTTTTTTCTTCCAAATCTCCTTCTTCACTCTTCAAGACCCAAGTTGAATTTTTCCATATCCTAGTTTGCATATAAAATCTTGTGGAGAGTGTTTTCTAATTTTACAAAACCTGGTAAGTGATCAAATGAATTTCCTTCTCTCTCCTCTTAAAAAACCATTATATACAATTCCTTAATTGCATGTTAAACTTGGTTAATTCACTGATGCCTACCCTTCTACATTCCACATGCTTAATCTAAGTTCCCTCTCAAATTCTACATCCCACACGCCTAATTGCATAGTAAACTTGGTTAATTCACCGACACCTGCTCTCCCACATTCACACGCCTAATCTAAGTTCAAGTTAGCTACCTATATATTTTTATTAATTTTCTTTACTTATTATAACTTAAAACGTGCTTAATCGAGTATTTTAATTAATTACGGGTACATATTTATACATAAAAATTATACGTGATATATATGTATATTTTCTATATATTATTTTAAGTTATATAATGAATTTAATACATAAATAATTTATCTTTAAAAATTTACTAATGCAGTATATTCTGTATGCTTATAATAAATATTGACTAATATAGTAAAATTATACTATTTTAGTTATTTTCGAGATTTGAGTTCATAGAGTCATGTCAACTAATGTCTCAAATTTACTCATAAATTTTTAACTTAATCGGATTAGTCTCTTTAACATCCTAAATTATTCGCTTGAAGTGAATATAAAGTTATTGTAATAAGTCACTGATCTTCCAAATAAGTTAAGGGCACGGAATCTAAAATAAAACAAATAAAAAAATTAATTAAAATGTAATGTGTCTTTTATTGATTTAAAACTACTATAGTTAATCTGTTTTATACTACTAATCTATATTTGTCTTTACAATTCCTTAGTAATTTGTGCTTTTTCCAGTGTTTTTCTGTAATGATTATGGTTTATAATAATTACTTTAAGAAATGATTAAAAGGAAGATGATGTAAACCGTGCTTTTTCACTATTATTCTAGAAAAAACGTGGTAGTCGTAGGTCTTATTGAACTAATTGAAGGTGTTCACAAGATGAAATTGAACGTAAACTAAATTACCTCTAACCAATTCAAATCATAAAAAGCAAATTTTTTAACGATTTTGTATATTATTTTTATATAGGACTAATACTATTTTTATCATATGATTTATTAAATCTGAACCATTAAACTTATTATGTTATTAATCATCTAGATTTAATAAATATTAATTAAATGATGAGATAAGAGGTGGTATCAATTCTATAAAAATAATGAATGAGATTGTAAAAGTTCCCAAAACAATTTCTTTTATAATGATATGCACTTCGGCTACGAAATCCTTTAAAGCATTTTGATTTAATATCGTAAATTAACCAAAACTATTTTAACGTACTTAAACTAAATCTCTTACTATATATTCATTTCCTATGATTGAAGAAGTAAAATGTAAGAGAATCATCAATTGCAAAAAGAGATAAGAAATGCCAAATAAAAAAGGTAAAAGAAAAAAAAAAACACAGTTTGAACTCGAACCAAAATTGAGCAGAACTATTTTAAAGCAATTTAGTTGGCACCTTCAATCATTAAAAGCATTTATATTTGGAAGGTGCTTGCAAATATAGCCATTAGAAATTACTTCTACACCCAAAACCAAATCGAACCATATTACACACCCTTGCGCAAAACCAAATTAAACCATGCTTTATTAATGCTTCACCATCGTACTGTTACACCACGATTACCAAAATGGTGCAATAGTTATGACAATAATGGTGATGGAATAGTAATGAAGTGGTAAGACGACCATATTCTGTTTACAGTGGTGCCAAATTGGAGGATTGAGATGTTGATATGGAGGTAAGTCATGTAGTGAAGGTAGTAATATGGGTGCTAGTTGCATTATGGTGGTAGATAATATCTTCATAAGGGTTGCTATAGTGTGAGTGGTAATGGGGCAAAGCTATTAAAATTAACAATTTTTATAAATTTATGTGTACTATGCATGATATTAGAGATATGTGTTCTATTGGAGTAATAGATGGGTGGATCCTTAATTTGTCCTTTTTTTTTTTCTATAATACCCTTTATTGGATATATGACACATAAGAAATGTGATTCAAACGGAAGATTGCTTTTCTTTGTATCACATCTCGAAGGATTTTACTAAAATAAGTGGACAAAAAACTTACGTATTTATTTTTCATGCTATTGTTTTCCTTACAATATACTTTCTTGGACTCTTGATGACTGATGAGGGGAAGTGTTTGAAATCAAAAGCGACCTATATATGCATGTGTAAAATGCTTGGCAGTGATATTACAGAGACATTTATTATAAAGAATAAAAGGAAAAAAATTGTCAGATAAAACTTTAATTTGTCAACTAATGCCACGTGGAGCAGCATCGACAAGATTTATAATTAAGTACTGTGACTCAGTTATAATTAGGATGGATAATGGTAAAAAAGTAAGAAACTTTATCAAAAAGTTTTATTAAAAATTTAAAGTGCATAAATAATATTTTTTGAATTATAAATAGTTCAGTTTTTTTCAAATACGTAATTTCCAATAACATTTGTCGCCGTTTGTGACTTTTGAGTTGGGATTGTATTATTAATTTTGCCAAACACTTGCTAGAAGGCCAAAACCTAAAAAATTTCCTAAATCGTCTCATCGTCTGTTGGTTTGAGTAATTGTGTAATCAAGCCACTTTACTTGAAGAGACAAGGGAGAGAGAAGAGGACGGTCTAAGGTTTAAGAACTTGGGAATATTAAATGAGTGGAGAGAGAGAGAAACCTGCAATCAAACCACCAGTAGGAAGAAGAAAGCGTACTGAGTCAAGAGTTCAATAGTTTAGAGAGAGAGAGAGAGAGAGAGAGTGTGTGTGTGTAGTGATTCCGTGCCCCATAACGCATAAATCTGTCAGCCCTTTTGCGCTCATCAATGGTTAATCCTTGGCCTCTCTCTCTATCTCTCTCTCCCTCTCCCTCTCTCCCTCTGAGCCCCAGGTCCTCCGTTTTTCTCCACAAAGATATTCTCTCTCCTTTTTCGCCAGTAATGGCAGTGTAATCAGTGGCAGTGATAGTAAATAGAGTGAGAGAGTTTTCATTGGGAAGGTAAAGCTTTGGCTCTGTATCTTAAACTAAACCATTCACAACACACAAACAAGTCTCTCTCCCTTTCTCTCTCTTACCTTCTCTCTCTATCCGTATAATTACATAGTACCTCACAGCATTACACCGCGTGCATTTCTCCCTGATTTTCCCTCTGAATTGAGTTAAACCCAGCTTTTTCCTTTCCCAGAAGAGAGAGAGAGAAAGAGGATGAACATATGACATACCCTCATCTTCATCCTTGTTCATCCCCCCGAGAAAACCTCATATTGTTGTATTAGTACAGGCTTTCAATATGAAAAGAGATAGAGAGAGAGAGAGAGAGAAGGGTTGTAAAAAAGCAATAGAGAAGCTAACCTGTTTCATAACTGACTACTACAAAACTATCACTATTTTGTAGATTTCTTTTCAGTAAAAGGCCTGTTTCTTGTAGCTTAAATCTCGGGAGACACCTGGGAGGAAGAAAGTTAAAGAAGAGAGAGAGAGAGAGAGAGGGGAAAAAAAATAGTCTGTCTTTTACCCTTTTCCTACATAGAAAGAGACTTGTTTGTTTGTTAGTTTGTTTTTCCTTTGGGTTTTCTCATGTATGTGTGTTTTTCTTATTCGTAAGATTCACATATCATGTTCTTTTACATCATGTGTGCTTAAGTAAGTTTTGTTTTTAGGTGTTTTTGGGCCTTTTGGGTTAAGAAAAAAGAACAGTGAGAGACAAGACAATGGAGGGTGGTGGATGTAATACTAACACTAACAACAACAACAACAATATCACTTCGTGTACTTTGATGGGTTTTGGACAAAATCACAATCACAATCACAATCACAACACCACTAACAACAATATTCCTAGTACCGATCACAATATTAATGGCAGTGGTGGTGGTGATGGTGCTCTTTGTTCCTTGGTGATGCTTCCTCTCTCCACTCCTAATAATAATAACAGCCTAAATTCTTCTCCTTACCTTTCCCTTCCTCCTCAAAATACCACAGCTTCCAACAACCGTGGTCACGGTGGTTATTACTTCATGGACAACGTTGATGGCGGTGGTAGTGGTTGTGGTGGTGGTGGTGGTACGTCTTCCTCCACTGCTTCTTCAGTTAAGGCAAAGATCATGGCTCATCCTCACTACCACAGACTTCTCTCAGCTTATGTCAATTGTCAAAAGGTAAATATATAATATATATGTGTGAATATTTCCACACATCCACATCAAGTCCAAATGATCTTAAAAACAAAAAAAAAAAAAGAGAGAAAAAAATTAGCTGATAAACGTTGAATCATTCCTTCTTCTTTTTACTTCTTTTAGCATTATTTGTCTTTGGCTTCTCAAAGGATACGCGGCTCAGCCTTGAAAGCTACGTTTTTGTTAGCTTTTCTTTCTAATTATTCGAAAAGATTTCCTTTTGAAATAGAGTGGAGAGTAAATCATTTCTCAAAACGTAACCTAACAATCATGAACATAAATATGTATAAATACATATAGGTATGATTGGCAACTCCCGGAGCGAGTTAAAGGCAGCATGTCCGTGGGATTCATAAGGGGAGATGACCCCTTGTCCCCCCAAAGGATCAAACCTAGGTGATAACTTAGGCTTTTGTAACTGGACGTGGTGGATTATTACTGATAATATCGTTATTTTGTTGTCTTTTTTAGTCCTTTTTTTCGGCCACTTCTCTTTTAAGAATTAATTAAGATAAACTCAAAACTGCATACCTTTATTTTTGGTGCTTTTTATTTATAGTTTTATCTATCTTCGGGTACATAAAACTATACTATTGACATGTTACTGTCTCGAGTTACAAAACAAAAAGATAAGTATAAAATTCAGGTGTTATCAGGTTCCAGTGGATTTAAGGTAATATGAAGCTTATAAGAGAGTCGCATGACGCAGGTAGGAGCTCCACCAGAAGTGGTGGTGAAGTTGGAAGAAGCATGTGCAGCAGCGGTGGCAGTGGGGAACTCGGGTGGTGGCTCGGGTTGTATTGGAGATGATCCAGCCTTAGATCAGTTCATGGAGGCCTACTGTGAGATGTTGATAAAGTATGAACAAGAACTTTCAAAACCCTTCAAGGAGGCCATGCTTTTCCTTCAAAAAATTGAGTGCCAGTTCAAAGCCCTCGCACTATCGACTCCTATCGATTCTGGTGATTCCCTCTTTGCTTAATTTCGATAGAAAATATTTCAGGCCACTTGAATTCATTAATGGTGGGCTAAGGAAAATTAAAATTTGCACATCATGGTTATTGTAATAAATGATGCTACTTCTTCTTCTTCTTCTTTGATCGTGTTTTCTACCAAGCATTCCAAGTCGCACTAAACCCGCACTAAATCGTTTTCCCTCAATGTTATTTTTTTACTATGTTCAGTCGGTCATTTATCTAGCTATGGTGTTGATATTTCTTCAACATATGTCTTAGTACTAACCAGTTATTTATTTTAGTGTGGTGGGCTGGTAGTTGTTACGTTATACATAATCATGTGGCTTGGCTACAAAAATGGAAGGTCTTAGTGTTATGAACATGTGATCTCGGTATTTGTGCAATCAGGCAGTGCTTGCCTTGTTCTTGCTCGATTCTTTAGCTACTGCATGCGCTGTTCTAGATTGACTTATATCTAGCTTTCTATGAAAATAAAATTATTTGCCAAATGCGAAAAATAAAAGGTTTAATATCTCTCAAACTTTCTTTAGCTTTTGGGTTGTACGATAGCCTTCCTCCTAGATGTATGACATACTGTACAAAATTGTTCCTCGTTCAACATTATCTTTTTATACGTGCAAGGTTTCATTTTTCTAATTTCTGGTATATATGTGCACGCAGGCATCTAGGTAAATGTTGAAAAATGTTCTGGGGATAAAAAAAAAAATTAAATTTCTTCCCCCACATTCTAATTCTTCCATTTTGAGAACTGGAGAGAAACTCTAAAACTTATGGAGATTGCAAATATCCTCCAAATGCTTATCATATGTGATGAGTCATGATATCTATTTATCAATTCAACAAATAAGTAGTATGTCATGTGCTTGATCTAAGACCGTGTAATTTTTTTTTCCTCCCCCCTAAACATTAGAACCATGTTTAACGTAATAAATCAAAACTTTTATTTGAATTCACCCCCTCAATGGTTCTCTACATTTATGATCTCATATTCTAGTAGTCAAGATACTCCTTTATATTTCTTTGTAAATCTATGTTTGGAGGTTGAAAGATCTCATTTGGTTTTTCCCTTTTTCCCCTCTACACTTCCATATATTTAAATATGTATATATTGAGTTTTCTAACAGATATGCACCCAAATTGTTTCATTAAATGCCCTTTTAATATCCACATATTTTGCTTTCCACAGCATATCTGTTGGTTGCATGCAATCGATCAGGTGTGACATGTAGCATTTTAGAATTATCCCTTCTGTTCAGTCCTTTCTTGATTCCTCATGAAACTGGCACCTGAAACTTTACAATTTCCGACAGGGTGAGCACTAAAGCAAATACGAAATAATCTAACAATCTTAAAAAGCACACCCATATGTTCATGATTTCAGCATAGCACATCATCTAATGCATCCTTTGATCACATAAGATCCTGTCCTATTTTCATGAACAATTCTCTTCTCTTATCTTATCCATGAAATTCAATCAATTTTCAATTTCTCCATCCACTTTTCGGATTTGTCTAATTCTCAACTCTCTTTTCAGTTCAATTGACAATATGTTATTCATCACCTCACATGCAGTTAGATTATAATCCATTTACATCTATTCCATCATAACATGCAAAAGTTAATGAAATGTCATCTCAATCACTACTGGAATATCAGTTATAAATCCGTGAGTCCATGAAGTTATATACTGCATCCTAAACCTTGTTATGTTATTAACATCAACTAATATTTTTCTTAGCATGCTAGTGCATTGTGAAGACTGCACTCGAAGAAGTTGCATTATTGGAATTAGTTTGTATCATGGTTTCCTTTCCTTTGTTGATTCCACTACCTCTACGCACTGCTACTTTCCTTTCTCCCCCTAATTAATCTGATAATGTGGTGCATAATTAATTTAACCCACCCGTCATCTCTTAAGACTTGACATGTTGGGGTGACTTATCGATTTGGCAAATTTCAATAAGCAGGTGTGCTCGGTAATCTCCCCCACTCATAAACCAATCCTTATGTCTTCTGTGATGGCATAGAATTGATTTAGTGGGGAGTGGAGCGGATTGTAATCTGTTTATTAAGGATGAGGTTTAATATTCTGGTATATGAAGTGGCATTTTGACATATTAATGGTTCGGTTTGGCAAATTCTCTTTGTTCAGGTAAATCAGTAAACATTTTGTCCTCTATCAATTCAATAGTAAAATTTGGGTTAAGAAGTTGACTCTATGAGATCTTGAAAATTTTCAACAGAGAGTACCTGCCCTCAGTCACATAGCATAGAATGTTGTTGTCATCTATCATGTGAGCTTCATCTGGGAAAGTAACATGTGCATTGGATTATCGTTTACACCGGGAAAAATCACTGCATATTTATTCGAATATGTACTTTTAAGAATGGATTTGCCTTTTCCTACTGATTTAGGGCGGAATTAGCATAACACAGTTTCATTATTTATCTGTAATTTTCTGTATTAGGATAGAGATTAGCCAAAGCTGGATGAAGCATCATTAAACCTATATGCCATCAGTAACTTGCATTCTGTCATTTGGCTAATTGTTAATTTTTTCATTGTTCTTTGCTTTCTTTGAAAATAGAAAATGTTGTGTAATTTCTAGGTTAATGCAATTTCTATGGCCCTCAGCTAGCTGGCTTTTGTCGAATATTGCATTAGATGGCTGAATGTGATACATGATATAACAGCAATACTATGCATGTCAAACCTTCTTTCAAGAAACATCAAGTTGTTTCTTTTATGATTATCAGCCTGAAGAAGTGGGACAGTGTCTTTTAGACAAGCAAAACACTCTCTTATGATGGAGAAAGGCCGGTACAAGTAAAGTTATAACGTGTGACAGTTTTAGGAATGGTTGCTATGATTACCATGTATCATATTGGTACTTAGCCACCATTTATCAATATACAGAGTGTATCAATATCAATGAATCTTTTTCCTTATTATCTCCTGGAAAATACTTTTCGTTTTCTATTGGGATGTATTAACAACTGGTAGCATAATTTCTGTTGATTTTTTTGTTTACTCCCTGATCTTCTTTTTGAAATCATCTTTACTATCTCAACTTTCAATTTGTTGACTTCATGTCATGTGTCTTTGCTTTTGGTGTCTTTGGTGGGAGCAGTTTGTCATGTTTCTTTTCGAACCTGAAACCTTTTGAACTTGTCAATGCTTGAGCATAATTGTGTCATTTTTCACTGTTGAACTAGCCAAATTACTGATCATGTTAGGCGATAGAAGTTATAGTATGAGATAGAGACAATAATTTAAAACAAGTTTATAAGTAACGAGTTCAAAAACAAATACAAAATTGCAATGCCTTTTATTGACAATATCCATTATTAGGTGATCATATACTTGTGGATATGACATTTTTGCATAAATCTCAGCGATCGTAAGAATCTTTATTTCGCTGATAATTTTCATAATGTATCATAATCATCAGTGCTTGCTTTGATGTCGTATATATCTGTAATAGTAATCGATTAACACTTTTCACGTCGCAATTTTCAGTAGCTTATTGCTCTTCAAAATTGAGATAATCCAAGTAAAGCTTGTAAGCTTGAATGAACAATAGTAATGTATTGCTGTTGATTTTTCCTAGTAGTGATATGAAAGGACAATTATTTTAGCTACAATATACTTACCTATAATTATAAAAAAAAAAGAAAAAAAAACTAGCTTTCATCAAATTGGGACAATTTTCAATCAATTGCAGCATTTAATCGTTTCCACCATTGCAGACAGAAAATTTTTATCAAGCCCGAATGGTTGTGGTTTTATCAATCTCATGAGGGTGACGTGTGTTTGTGCCAATAATAATGAGTTAACTTATATCAGTATTATCAAACTTGGATTGATTCGTACAATTCAACCTGATTCCACTTAACCCTAACTAAATGCAATCCAATCTTTGGTACAACTTGGTTCATCTCTTTAATTCATAACTTTTCTCATGTACGGATCAACTACTAGGGTTGGGTTTGACAATACTGACTTGTACACTAGGAAAGTTATGATTATGACCAGATCATTGGACCAAGGTGTAGAAATGGGAGAAAGAAATATGGTAGTTCTTTCAATTGCTTATTGTGCCTTTTTGATATTAATGGATTGCTATAGCCATTTGAGCAACACTATGGGGACCAACTCATCTTTTTGAACTCTACTTGTGATATTTAGATATGATTAATCTTTTCAAGGACATTCATTTTTTTGTCTAATAAAAATGTCCAATATGTTTGAGATCCTAACAAATATCTCTGATGCTGCTCTCAGGTTATAATGAGGCCATGGATCGGAACCATGGATCATCAGAAGAAGAAGTTGATGTGAATAATACCTTCATTGATCCTCAAGCCGAAGATAGAGAGCTCAAAAGTCAGCTTTTGCGCAAGTACAGTGGATATCTTGGCAGTCTGAAGCAGGAGTTCATGAAGAAAAGGAAGAAAGGGAAGCTGCCTAAGGAAGCTAGGCAACAACTGCTGGATTGGTGGAGTAGACATTACAAGTGGCCATATCCCTCGGTAACTATTTATATTCTAAAGCTGACAGTGTCATGACAATATCTTAGTATCCTAGTTAATTTATATTCATCACCATCTTAGAAGAAAGAACATCCTGCCAAATGAAAAGCTGCTGATGCGGTTTACTATGTGGTGGCATGCATGTCGCTCCAACTATTCTAATTAAATTGGAAAGGAGAAGATAAAACTGCTTTTGCCCTTTTGAACCAACAAGATTAAAGTTTTAATGGTCTTTCACATGAAGCTTAATATAAGAAGTTTCCACTGAATAGTTTGCGAGAATATCTACAATGCGACAAAATATTGAGTTGGATGTGACAAAAATCTTGTTGGTCTCATAAAAAGAATGTAGTAATGATTAGGAGATGTGGTGATAGCTTTTAGGGTTATTTACAGTTCCATGTCCTCGGTGAAAATTTCTTTTTTATTTGTCATTTGATTGAAACCTTCTGAAAAAGCTTTGGCTCTTGAAAATTCACGTCATGCATCTACTTTTTCATTTTTTATTTATTCAAACTCCGCCTGTCTGTAAAGGTATAGATATGTGTCAATTATTTAGGCAGACGTTTAACGCTGAAGTGGTGGTGCATAGACCGCTCCTGCTTGCCCCTCTCAAGTTCAATAATTTTCCCTGAACGTGGTAAAATTTTCTTGGGGTTTTGTAATCTTTATGGTTGCTAATCCGGGTTTTTCGAATTTTCAATTATCTTGTTATAATAATTCTATATGGGCATAGACATGGATTTTCCGGTAACTCTAAGTAGTGTAAATTCGGCTGTTTCTCTTTCCTGTTCATTAGATAGATGAAGATGATGGTGTCACTGATGATGCAACCTTCGATGTACGTGTATTGTCACAGGAATCGCAAAAATTGGCGCTGGCGGAATCGACCGGTCTAGATCAGAAGCAAATCAATAATTGGTTCATCAACCAAAGGAAGAGGCACTGGAAGCCATCAGAAGACATGCAATTCGTGGTGATGGACGCCACACATCCCCACTACTACATGGACAATGTTTTGGGAAACCCATTTCCTATGGATATTTCGCCTTCTTTGCTCTGAGGAAGAAGATGGCATTGCACCTATTGAATGGTTGATGCAGCTTTTTATCTCATTAAATGAGTTTCTAGTCCCTAGCCTATCGTCCTATAAATTATTATTCTTATTATTATAGATAATGTCCCGGGTAACTCTTGGACTTCTCCTAGTCAATCTCCATGTGTATGCAAGTTAAGACTCGGCAACTTTTTTATGTTGTGACAATTATTTTGATTAAGGTTTATATTTAATGCATTCTGGTCGGGAAAACGTGTACCACTGTTGGGGTTTTTTTTTTTCCCAAAAAATATTGGAGGTTGAGTGAACGGATCGTACGTCGGCCGAATTTTTTTCTTAAACAAAAAAAAAATAAATAGAAAAGAAAATGAAGAGAATAATTTATATTAGACTCTGGACTCCAGATGTGGATAGTTAAATTAATCTTTATCAAGTCAGCCATTTAGGTTGTACTGAAGCTGGGTTTAGGAGATTAAATGAATCGAGTTGACTTAGAATCATTTAAGATTAGCTGGACATTTGATCTGCTCATAACAAGAAAATTAAAATCAATTCGGTTTGATTTAGTAGCTGGACATTTGATCTGCTCTTGGTGGCAAAATTAAAATCAATTGAGCTCTAGTTTTGAATTTTGGAGCCCATGTCGAGTTAAAAACACACTGATGTTTGATTCCATATTTCCGTTCAGTTTGTTTAAATCCGTACGCAAACCGTAAAGTGCACAAGTCGAGGTTGATAAAATTTCTATCATTTCTAATTCCGTTTTGGTGGTCGAGCGTCGGCGCTTTATTTTGTCTATATATTGCATGATGTTAATTATGGGCCTACGCATATAGACTTTTACGTATGGTGTTTATCATTCTAATAAAAGATTTCCATTTTTTAATAATAGTATTTTCTGCTCTGTTTCTGTGATTTTTCTTCCTTAGTTTATATAGGGTTTCCACTTAAACCATTTATGTTTGTTTTTTTTTTTTCCCATATATATTATCTCCGATCGATTTGTTTGTATTGTAACAAGTCGTCCATCTAAAGTTTCGGCATTGATATGCAACATTTGATATTTGGAGTGGAGTTCATCTACAATATTCGACATGGAAATTCAATGCAACTGAGAATTTCGGGTCATGACCAAGAAGGTTGATGGATCTACATCTATTGGTGTAAAAGACATGGAAGACAATAATTGGAAGAAGACGAAAGCGAATTGTATGTCAATATTAGGCTTTACATCTCAGATATGTGATGGGTAAGGTATCATTGGCCGTAATCCGGTTGGATTCGAACTGTGATGTGTGTTAAAAGTTGTCGTGAAAGAAGATTCTTTTTGAAAAAAAAAAAAAGAAAAAGTAGAAAAAGAGGAGAAAGAAACAAATAGAAATCCAAAGAGAGATAGAAATAGCATAGTTTGAAATTGAGGATGGGGAGGATTTTAGCGAGCACTTATGAGGATTTGGTTACACCACTTGCACGGAGAATAGATTCTTTGGAGTACCATGCTGTGACTAGCGCTGTGTTAGGGTTTCACCAAAGGAAGATGACGCAGATAAGACATAAAAGATACGGGCTTCTGGGATGAAGTAACCAAGATCATGCTCGGAATTTGAAGTCAGGACTTCAATGTTTCTGTGCTCTTAAGGAAACAACGGGTGAAAACCATGTAATAGAAAACAAATTCTCTGAATATATAGAATGAAGGGTTTGTTGACATGACACTCGCCTGTTTTTCATTTATTCTTTAGGGGTTTATGTAAGTTATGTATAAAATAACCTCCATAAGGAATATTCTATGACCAGTTATAAATGATTTGAGTCCTTTGAGTAGATTGAGCTTGGCCCAATTTTGAACTCAATTAATAAAAGAGCCAAATTTAAACTCAAAGTAAAACTCTTTTATATAAATGAACCGCATTTAATCTAATGTTTATACTTATAAGCTAGTTTATGAGTAGACTCATTCATATTGTTAATGAGCTAACTCAGAAATAGACTTGTTAGTAGTCTCGTTAATTGATATATTATATTGAAAATTATATTACATATAAAAATATAGTATAAGAATATATCATCATGTAAATCACCTTAGGATAGAAACTAACCTAGACTTGGTCTATACAAAGCATTCTTAATTAAATTGCTTTGAAGTATCCGATTGACATATTATAGTTCTTGAACTGATTTTAGATAATAACTATAAAATTGTATCTCAACATATTTTCTTACATACCGACCTTATATTTATAAGAAAAATTTATATATTCAAGGGTTTTAATTGTACACCAATAACTGAAATTACTAAGTTACTCAAGGTGACTTGGTTAGTTTCAGTTATAGACAAGCGAAACTCTAAAAAGAAACAAAAGACTAGTTGTGTCTTCATAAATTCCTAAGCCCGTTAGCAACTTATTCGGAAATAGCTACAGTGTTGCAAACTACTCTGGACTTCGGAAAGAATCTATATGGAAGTGGGCAACATAGCTTAGTAAGTAGGATAAAGACAGAAGCACACTTACACCATAAAAGAAGCAAAATTGCCAACCAAGTTACTTAGATGCCATGTTTGAATAGGCAAATGCTATTGTACAATGTTATTTGGTTTGTCATGAGATTCAAAAAATTACGACTACTTTAACCCAAGTTGAGGGGCTTACTCACTTTAGCGTAATGCCATGAATCATAGCCAAATATAGGTTTGTACATTAGAGACCATCCTCCTCCTATAACTGCCTTTAAACCATTGGCCTCAACTTTATTGCGGCTTTCTTTCCGATCACTTAGTTCAGCTAACGATGTGGAATGCATTATTTTAGCTATTCTTTTTTAAGGGGTCAGTATTTAGCCTGCCCTTTATAGGTTGCAATGCATGTCATGTTAAATTTTCAAGTCAAATTTCAATTAGTTTATTTTTGGAGTAATAAACCAATTTCAAATATAACATTATACACAAAACAAACAACACATAGAGCTTGGCTCTCATAACAAGTAGTAGTACGTTCACAAACAACTATTTATAACCACTAGTAAAGACATTGATGCCTCTTGGGGTTGAACACACGAGAACATACCAAAGGGGAATTCGAACCAAAGAGAAAAACTATAAAAAACTCAAGTGCAATTGAGAGGATAAGATGCACCAATTGATTCACATGGCCTAATGAACACTTGATATGACTCATTAGATGCTCATTAGGGTTACTTGTCGCTAACTCTTACTAAAAGAGCTAGATAAAAGTTATAGAGTGGTGTATTTCTCAAGGGGATGGGTACATTATGTATTAACGACCGAGTAACTTGTTGTTGTTTACAAAAAGGAAGCATTAAGTACTGGCCACTAGGGTTACAAGAATAGAATAGATAAAAATGGTAACATTCTTTTTAATATACATGAGATTCCTAGTATACATGTCAAAAGGGGTAAGATAGACAAAGAGTCTGTTAGAGGGTATTACTATGAGATCGCGTGCCGGCCTCAACTTTGTTAGCCTTTTTGATAAGAATGGAAGATAATATGCTTAGTTGGTCCTTAGTGAAAAGGAAGCTTAGATCCTCAAATAACTCAGCATCCAGTTAGATTAGCTTGATAACAAGTGAGAAGTGTGCAAGTTAGGTCATTTGACCTGATTTTGATCAAGTCGGCTGGTGAGGAAGACAACTTGGGAGAGGATGTATTCGACATCCGAGTATCCTATGGCAAAGTAGGGTTATCTAGCACCCTTGGTCCCATTGATAGGTTGATGTAACCTTAGTTGCAACCAATGTCCTGTATTCAAGTTGATTGAAGTGTAACAAGCCTTGGATATTGATGGTATCCTCAACCTTCAAGGGTTCTCGAGTTAAGATACATCAAGTTAAGCCTTATACTCCTTTAGCTCGACTTTTAGTAAAAGGTTCGGAGTGTTGATTCCTATCAGACATACTTAAGTCTCTAAATATTCTAAAAATATATTTATCAAAATGTTGTAAGGTATTGGTTCCATTTACTTGGAGTTCCTATTATTTATACTAGTTGCAATTATATAGCTTTTTTTTTTTTTGAATCCCTATATTATAAATAATATATTTGATGCTCATACGAGTTATGAAATATCAGTAATCTGTCCACTATTCCTAGAATTAGGTTTGTTAACCTTTTGGTATGTTCATTTTAAGTAAACTCTTAATTAAGGTATCCTTTAAGTTTCCCATTTAATTATCTTTTGAATTATCCTTTAGGTTAGGTTAGCTTTGGAATCTTTAACAAGGTATATTTTATCTTATTCTCTAAAAGTACTCTAGTTTGAAACTCTCATCTATGTACCTTCTGATTCAATCTCTAAGTAAACTTTACTATGAAATTTGACATATCAAAACTTGTGATATACCCTCTAGATTAAGTTGACTTTAGTTTATAACTAAAGTATCTTCTAAGCTCTCTCCTTTGAGTGTTTTTAGTTTATACTTCTTATCTAATGAACCCTCTAACCTATCTTTTGAGTTGACTTGTGTTTAGGTTCCTATTTAGGGAAACCCTCTTATTTATTCTCTAGTTCTGCAAAACAACTTAGTATGCAACCTTCACTACTAAATTTTCATTCAATTTAATACAATTAAGCTATAGTTTTGGTCCTTCATTTAAGAAATCTCATTAACTAGCCATTTACCCAACTTTTGCACAATTTCATATTAAATTAGACCATGACCATCCATCAAACATATCTTTCAAACACTGATTAGTTGATGTTCCATAGATACTAACCTAATTCAACAATTTTAGTAATTACCACGAAATCATATAATTGGAAAAATTATGGTTTTGAACTCCATAACTCATTTATTTATAGTTTACACTATTGCCCACTTTAATTTATAGAAAATCTCTTTAAATCATATGTACAACATCAAAATACATCATTATCAAACCACTATCAGCAACTACGTGTATTTCTTGAAAAATCATTGAGTTTCCAAAAATTCCAGCTTAGTTATTTTCTAAAAACTTTGAAGCAAAAACTACGTCATTTAAGGTTCTCAGAATAGAATTGAAAATTCATCTCAGTACAACAAAATTGGCCTTAGGTGACATTTGAAGATTTTGCAAGCGTAGCCAATTCTTATATGTTTTAATCACGATTATTACATGTAATGTAAAATGGATTATTGGCTACGTTTATAGTTAAGACTAAAATAAGTTATTGTATAGTTTGATTTGTGATATTGCTTTGAAACAAGTCTACTAAGAATAATTTCCCTCTAATTAGCCAACTTTTACATGTTGGTAAAACAAAAAAAACAAAAAACAAAAAAAAAAAAAGAAAGCCAAATTTTACCACTTATGTAGCCTAAAATTTGAAAAATAAAAGTGAAAAATTAGAAAACCTAATTACCTCCTCAAACGTTTAGTCACAGACAAACTCTTCATCAACACACTCTCTCCCACTCCATATCAACCCCCACCCCTTCTTTCCCTTCATCTCTCTTGGCTAAGAACCTAACGACCTCTCTCTTCATCACACACTCAGCAAAGACCTAGGGTGATGCTCTCTCCCTTAATCAAATACCGAAGACCTAATCCCTTTCTCTCTCCATCTCTTTCAACCATAACACACTTTTAGGGTAAGTAATTTTCCTTCTTGTGCATTGTATTTCTTCATTAAAACACGGTGGTTCTATCTCTCCCTTATAGTAATTCTCTCTTTAACACTCTATTCATCCCAACAAAACACCTACATTCTTTTCTCTTGGGTATTGTGAAGAATGACTAAGGTATCTTCTCTGTTGGGCGTTCTAAACATGTATTCCTCTCGCCTTTCACCTATTGGAGCAACGACATGCGACAACTAAGCTTAGAAAATTAATCAAACAGCTTTGATTAAGGTTTTAGTCATTTTTATTTTTTGGTAAGAAAGGGTTTTGGTCTATTGTGTAATTTATATTGTAAGTTTGATACTGTAGTTTTATACTTTAATTTTGATGTTCTTAGTTTTTCTTTCCTTTTTTTTTTTTTTGAAATTTTGCTATATTTCATTTTTCTTCTTATTCCAGTAATCTACAAGAAAAGTTAAAGAAGAATAGTGAAATATATTTAAAGAAGAGCTTGTCTATGCTTTTTCATGAAAGTGTTATTTTCCTTTTAAATTATAACAAATTTCTTAGGTATTGTTAACGTTTTTTTTTTAACATATTGGTAACTTTTTTCATTTGCTAAAAAGTTTACGAAAGGAGCATTTAATTTTTCTCACCAAATAATATATTTGGAAGATGATGCTTATTCATGTTTGCTTTTAAGTACTTAACCTTGGGTTTGAATAATTGGTTGGCCCCATTTCCTATTAGGTCAATGGGGGGTCGAGCATTTGGGGCTTCTTTGAGGGGTAATGTTGTCACAGGCCCTTTAAATAATTGTTCACCATGAATGACAATAAGAATGGAAGAAACCTCATTGTCATAATTGCTTAAATCTGTGTTATTGCTAAAAGGGATTAAGGAAGTGGGAAATATGATAGTGCTAACCCCATTAATTTAGTGGTTGATTGCTTAGGTATTGATCAAGAAAACCTTATGTTCTTTAGAGATTCTCTTAGCTATAATTATATGTTCTATGCAATTTTTAAGCCTTTAGAAATTAACATTTTAGCATAAAGTACTATAAGAAAGGTGGAAGGCAAACTTCACTTGCAAGATGTATTTAGTTGTATCCTTAAATTTCTGTAGAAGTGTGGATAACTTGCTGACTAAGGTGAATGTAAGTGTGACGATCCTATTTTAATTGTTTCTTTGGACCAGTCAAGCATTATTCAAGTATTAACTATATGTGAGAGATTATTAATAGCATCACGAATAGAGTTAGAGAGACAGAATTGGATGATATGTGCATTTGATATGTTCATGTTCATCCTATTTAAACTAAAATTGTTTTAGCAGACATCTAATGATATCTTATTAATTGAATGAGCAGATAGAGTTGTTTCATAGTGCTTGCATTTTTCTATCATTTTAGAAAAGCTTAATAGGTTTTTTTTTGCCCTTTAGGATCATAATTTTA
Source organism: Lumnitzera littorea (assembly GCA_024138015.1). Lineage (NCBI taxonomy): Eukaryota > Viridiplantae > Streptophyta > Magnoliopsida > Myrtales > Combretaceae > Lumnitzera > Lumnitzera littorea. The sequence goes on from JAMXBB010000011.1 coordinate 89,064,829, forward strand.
GGAAAGAAATTGATGTTTAATGCTTAATGTTTATCATTTTGACCCATCGTCTATTGCTGTTAGAATGACTATACCTTCTCTCATTTTTTTTTTTGCAGCAACTGAAACACAAGGCTATGTTTATTAAACATAGCTAATAAGTTCTTGCTACATTTAACAAATGTTTAGCTACGTTTATTAGACATGACTGAAGACTAATTTTGGTGTAGTATTTAAGTATAGTGATTTTTTAGGGACGATATATAAGACTACTTAGTTTCATCAAAATAATATTTTTTCTATGAAACTACTTACAAAATAATTTAAGAATGCATTTTTATTAAATTTATAACAAGATTTAGTTTTTTATAATTTAAATGAAATTTAGAATAATTTTGTGTACACATTGATGTAGGGGATTTCGGCTACCATTTGGTAGGTGTTTTTTGAACTATAAATTAAGGGGTGTTCTACTTGGGTTTAACGACATTTAATGTCAAGTCTCTAATTGCCTATCGAACATTGTCGTTAATAGGATTCGATTGATAGAGTAGATTGGTTTTGAGCTTGGCACTTATGTGATGAGCCTGCAAAACAGAGCATAGTGAGGGGCTTTGGGATATTGTTCAGCATGGCCATTCCGATATTGAAGTTAGTAAAACGTGTGAAGAGAGAGTGTATAAGAGTGCAAAGGGCTAACAAAGGGAGTGAAAGTGTACAAAGAGTCAAGGTGTCTTGTTGTTGGGATGCTTGAGATTATTTATAGAGGAGAGCTATAGAGAATTAGGGGAACATAAGCAGTATGTTAACACGCCCGTATGATCTAGGTAGTGGGAGTGTGGAGTTTGACGTATTCCCTATTTATAGGGTCATGGTATTTGACCAAGTCTCCAAACATTATACACTTGTCTTATAGTTTTTATGACCAGTCAAGGTTAGATCGATTATTTGAAAGGGTTGGCTTGTTAGGAGAGCTTATGTAGAGATCAGCCAGTAGGATGACTAGGTCAAGTGTTAGTAAATCAAGCTGATCATAGGCTGAATCAAGTCGGTGTATGGTCCAAATAGGTTAGCATGGACATAAGTGACCTATGTCCAAAACATCCTATTAACACTTACTTCCCCCTGCCTCGTAGTCTTATTGTCGATGGGGTGGCAAGGAGAGAGAATGACTCGATAGGTTCCTTAGGAGCTTGGTTAAATTAGATCTAAAGCGACCCAATGTGCTGGTTGACCAATCTACCATGTCAGGGAGATATCTTGATGTTTGTAGGGAAAAAGCCGATGTAACGCGATTGGAATTTGACTAGGGAAAGCCATCTCGTAAGGTGATCTAAGTTGATCACGTCTTCATTGAGCTGAATACTCAAAGGGTCAGGTATTGAGCTAAGGAGCAAAAAGGCCAACCTAGTCGAGTAATAGAGAGTGCAGAGTCGAGGAGGTAGTCTTAGGAGGTGCTTTACAATCACTTCTATGGGAGCTAAGGTTGCATTGATTAGGTTAGATTGATTTGGTCCATCTATGTCGGCGTACTGGTTTTTCGGGCTACCTTGTTGACGAGGTGTTATGGTAGGTGTCGAGTCTGATTTTTCGGTTTTCTATTTATTTCAAATTAATTTTTCATTTTCTGATTAATACTAAACCTTAACCCATTTAATATTAATCCTTGATTAAAGAAATTGAGAAATTCCGATTTTTTATTGAAAATAATTTTTGGAGTCGCCACTCAACCAAAGTCGAGAAAAAGAAAAGAAACCGTAATCAACTTTAATTTCAATTTGAATAAAGAACCAGAGGGTTCTAAGTTCGAGAGCTAACTTATTAAACCTTAACGGGTACCACTATCTATTTACTGAAATTAGGATTATTCTTCTAATTATAATATTTAAAAATAAAAAATAAATAAATAAAAAATTAAAAGAAAAAAGAATCTAAGTTTCTACATATTTTATTATCACCTCGAAGGTGCCTACGTACCCGTTAATCAGGATCAGACGATCGTAGTTCTTTCTGAAAACTTTAGTGTGTTGATTTATTTTAATTTTGAAAATTGACCGGATTTACGTTGTTAACAATTTAGTTTATTCAAATAAAATCTAAAAGGCCTTAACTTTTGAGTGTTTTTGTTTTAAAAAAAAAATACTCCAACAATCTTATTTTTAAAAAGGGTCTTTTATTAATTTCTAAAAAAACAACCTTTTATGTGATAAACCAAATCTTAAGATATAACCATTCCTAATAATACCTAAAAATATATATACAACTATCTATCAAAATAAATCAATTCCATATGATACACTGGTATAAGAACTAATACTAAAACTCCTAAACTAACATATACATATATCATATATTATGTTAACTAATAAATAATAATATATATAATAAAAATTAATCTTAACAATCCCTTATCTAATATGCATATGTTTTTATATCTATATTACTACTTATTAAACATTCATCTAAATTAATATAATGTACCTAATCTATATTACAAAGAAAACTAATGCTAAAGAAGTACCTTAAACTAATACACACACACACACACACACATACACACACATATATACACTGTTTTAAACTATTAAAGTCCTAACAAAATAATAATATAATATGATAATAATAAATTAGAAAAGCTTGGATAGAAACCAAACCTGATTGCGTATGGTTATTGTTTGTTACGTACAGTGAGGAGCAACAGTAAACTATTCAATGACTGTTAGCTGTTATGAAGTTGGCCTTTACGTGTAGTTGATCGGTACAGTGGGTAGTGTGGGTTGTAAACAACAACTATGAAGCGTGAGGGGTAACCATTGCTCAACTTACTATTTTACGAGGGCTGCAATGGATGTTGTCGCTAGTGTTGCGCATGGTGGACTTCGGAATTGTGCGGAGGGTGTACGATTTGTCAACGATGTGCACGTGCGGCCGTGGAATCAGTTGTCAAGCGTGTTCTGCCCACACAGTATTGCTGCTGGTCATGTGTTAGTGATGGTCGGTGCGGCGTGTAGATGGACAACGGAGCGATGTGTCAACTGCGGCGTGCGGCTGATTGGAAGTGTGTGTGTTCGTGTGTACTGACTGGATGAGGAGGATGGAGGCGTACACATGTGTTCGGTGTTAGTATCGTACGTGAGTGTAAAGTTATCGTCTGCTGTTCGTAGGACCGTATAAGCGTGGAGTGGTCGATGCGAAGTGTAGATCGGTGTGTACAGCGTGTGTGGGCTGAAGCGTGCGTGAGTGTAGAGTTATCATTTGCTGTTCGTGGGACCATGCAGGCGTGGGTTTTTGTCGAAGAGAGAGAGGTGTAGTTGCTGGAGAGAATCAAATGGGGATGGGGTGGCTGTCTGGGTATTGGTTCGTTTGGGTGACACTGCTGTTACTGCTGTCGTGCTGCTGTTGTGTATTGGAATGGGTTCATGGCACAGTGGATGAGGGTTCAAAGTTTGCTGCTGTTAGGATGTGGGAAGTGATCTTGTGTGTATGCTATGGACGTGGTTTAGATAAGGCACAACAAATGAAAAAGTGGCTCTCTTCTTTTTATGAATGTGTCTATTTATATAACCCAAACCAAATCATATCTATTGTATCTGATTTGATAATAATTAAACTAAATCCAAATTAACTCAAATCCGATTTAATAAAATCAAACTAGATTCAAATGATTTTAATTAGATATGAATCCCGTTTATTTCTCTTGCTTTCGTAAAAAATAGAAAAATAAAAGAGATAAGTGCCTGGCGAGACTTGAACCCAAGACCTCAAATTAAATCCAATTCAATATTCCAATGCTTATCCGTTAGGTCGTTAGCTTGTGCCTTGATGTTTAGTACAATTAAATTGTACTTAAACTATGTGACTCTCTACAATGATTATTTTTTGAACTAAGCTAAACTAAAACGAATGACTCTAAAATAATTTACTAAAAAAAATCTTTCTAACTTTTCTTTTTCTAATTTTTGTTTTATTTTCATCATTTGTCAATTTTTATTATTTTTGATCTTTTATTAATTTCTTTTTATTATTTTTGAATTAGGACCCTTTTTGTAAAAAAAGTAAAAATTAAGACTATAGAGGGGCAAAAATTAGGTGTCTACAGCTACTCCTCTTTATGGTGAAGTTTGAGTAAAATTTTGCTACAAAGACAAAAGAGATACCGTTTTTGCCTTGGGACAACTTTATCCTAAGGAGCGTTAAAACACTTGACGACGATTAGTTTGAAACGAAGAATAACGAGGGGTAGCGCCCTAGTAGGTTGATAAGAATCCTTAAAAAGAATAATGAGAACTTGGTCTTATCTCCTACGGGTTGACTAACCAAGGTGGTCAAAACGCTCCTTGAGCTAGCTAAGACTTAAGGATGAGGAAATTTGGTCATACCCTAATGAGCTGACTAATCAAGCCGGTCAAAGCGCCCTTTGAGCTGGCTAAGACCTAAAAACAAGGAAAACTGGATCGTGCCCTGATAAGCTGACTAACTAAGGCGGTCAAAGCACCCTTTGAGCTGATTAAGACCTAAAAACAAGGAAAACTTGGTCGTGCCCTGATGAGATGATTAACCAAGGTGATCAAAGCACCCTTTGAGCTGGCTAAGACCTAAAAACAAGGAAAACTTGGTCGTGCCCTAATGAGCCGACTAACCAAGACAGTTAAAGCATCCTTTGAGCTAGCTAAGACCTAAAGATAAGGAAAATTTGGTCGTGCCTTGATGAGCTGACTAACCAAGGCGGTTAAAGCGCCCTTTGAGCTGGCTAAGACCTAAAGACAAGGAAAACTTAGTCGTACCCTGATGAGCTAACTAACTAAGGCGATCAAAGCGCCCTTTGAGTTGGCTAAGACCTAAAAACAAGGAAAACTTGGTCGTGCCTTGATGAGCTGACTAACTAAGGCGGTCAAAACGCTCTTTGAGCTGGCTAAGACCTAAAGACAAGGAAAACTTGGTCGTGCCCAAATGAGTTGACTAACCAAGGCGGTCAAAGCACCCTTTGAGTTGGCTAAGACTTAAAGATAAAGAAACTTGGTCGTGCCTTAATGAGCTGACTAACCAAAGTGGTTAAAGCGCCCTTTGAGCTGGTTAAGACCATAAAAAATGAAAAACTTGGTCGTGCCCTGATGAGTTGGCTAACCATAGTGGTTAAAGCGCCCTTTGAGCTGGCTAAGACCATAAAAACAAGAAAAACTTGGTCGTGCCCTGATGAGCCGACTAACCAAGATAGTTAAAGCATCCTTTGAGCTAGCTAAGACCTAAAGATAAGGAAAATTTGGTCGTGCCCTAATGAGCTGACTAACTAAGGCGGTCAAAGCCCCCTTTGAGCTGGCTAAGACCTAAAGATAAAGAAACTTGGTTGTGCCTTAATGAGCTAACTAACCAACGCGGTCAAAGCGCCCTCTGAGCTAGCTAAGGCCATAAAAAATGAAAAACTTGGTCGTGTGCTAATGAGCTGACTAACCAAGGCGATCAAAGCACCCTTTGAGCTGGTTAAGACCTAAAAACAAGGAAAACTTGGTTGTGCCCTGATGAACTGACTAACCAAGGCAGTCAAAGCACCCTTTGAGCTAGCTAAGACCTAAAAATAAGGAAAACTTGGTCGTGCCCTAATGAGCTGACTAACCAAGGCAGTCAAAGTGCCCTTTGAGCTGGCTAAGACTTAAAGATAAGGAAAACTTGGTCATGCTCTGATGAGCTGACTAACCAAGGTGGTCAAAGTGCTCTTTGAATTGGCTAAGACCTAAAGACAAGGAAAACTTGGTCGTGCCCAAATGAGCTGACTTACCAAGGCAGTCAAAACACCCTTTGAGTTGGCTAAGACCTAAAGATAAAGAAACTTGGTTGTACCCTAATGAGTTGACTAACCAAGGTGGTTAAAGCGCTCTTTGAGCTAGCTAAGACCTGTAAGCCCTAAAGTTCAGCCAAGTAACCGTAGGATTGAACTTAGAACTTGAGGTTTAGGGCGATCGGTTAAAAGATCCGATCAAACCCAAATTATAAATTATTTAACAAGATACCAATAAAAATGACCCTGTAAACTTAAATTTAAGAAAATAAGTAGTAAAATAGGAGACTATAAAATTTTCAAATTTTAAGCATAATAACTGCTAATTACCAAAAAGGCAAAAAGTGTAATATAATAACTAATAAATTAATAGAGATAGATTATATGTATACTAAAAATTTTAGAATGACCAAAATAATATTTAGGGATGTTCACGTGTACCCTACATGTATTTATGTGTAGATAAAAATACGCGTAATTACTAAAATTGGCCGAAAACTAAGTAAATAATTAAAGAAAAATACAAAATAATTATAAAAAAATCAGAAAAAATCAGAAAAGGATAAGCTGATGCAAGATCAGGTCGTGGACTGAAAAGAAAAAAATTAACCAATAAGAATTTGACAAACTAAAAGCTTAAAATCAAGGAAATGGGGCAAAATCCCATCAAATTAATGCATAATAATTACAAAATTCGTCTATAAATAGCAAGAAAAATTCAGAAGCTCATTTGGACAGATAAAAATCAGAGAAAATTAGAGAGAGTCGAAAATTCGAGAGAAAATCCAGAAAAATAAAAAAAATAAGAAAAACCGTGCAGTTAGGGGTTTTAAAGGGAACCCACACCAAACGAGGAGCTGGGAGTGGACGGCCACCACCACCACATGGTGGTGGCAGCGCCCAGGCCGGCCGACAAGGCCACGGCGGCCCGCGGTGGCCGGAGCCACCTAAATCGGTGAGTCTAAATTCCAGCTCGATTCTTGTATAATTTTGTAAAATTAGTTATTTTGCCCAGAAAATTATGAAACTTGTTATTCTGAGGTTTTATTGTATGTAGATTTAGGGAAAAATGTTGATTTAGTTTAATTATGTCTGGAAATATAGGGTTCTTAACAAATTGTTCAAAACCGAGCATGATTAAACCAGAAATTAAATAGGCTTAGGGATGTAGTTTGGGGCTCAAAATTTTTCTGTAGGATGCTCATGTGACATAGAACAGTGCTATGAAGCCATTTTTTTTAAATTAATTTTCGAAATTTTTAAGTTAATTTTTAGTCCTAAAATGATGGAAAAATTGGGTAATTTGGAGTTAATTAGGTGATTAGGATGTTAATTACTGATTTGGATCTTAATTAGATGTTTAAGGAAGTTAATCTCTACAGTGGAACCCTAATCCTAGCATTTAGGTACTAAGTATAGTTAATTAAGGAAATTAGGTAAGTAATATAAGAAATTAGTAATATGTGAAATTGTAAATTAATAAATATGGAAAAATTAGGGTTATTTAGATAATATTAGAGTAAAAATCAGAATAATATTAAATCTGAATTAAGATTGAATTTTAGGTAATTATATAAAAAAGTAAGATTTTCTCACATCGGGGATAAATCCGATACCCTAATTAGGACTAGCGTGTACCAAATAGCTTAGAATACTAAATTAAGACCCAATAGGATATTTGGAAACTTGAGCTTAATGTAATTAATTTCACATTAGGATTCGAGCATGTTTAGGATTTAAAAATCGAACCAAAACCTAATTTGGAAATTGATGCGGAAACCGAGACCGAACCCAAACCTAAACCTAAACCTAGAATAATTATAAAAGACTTAATACCTAGATAATTAGGCATATTAAACCGTAAACAAAACCTAACAATAAGCATTATAGGATAAAACGAACCTATAACAGTTATATGAAAAGCTGAAACCACGTTCGTGTTATAGGGATAACCGGCGATGGCCTGAGCAGATCGGACCTCGAGTGAGCGAGCGAGGAGTCGAGGTAAGTTGGGATTAATACGACGCTGTATTTTGGAGGCTTAAGATTATGCTTGGTTGTGCTTGTTAGATAGTTGAATGCGTGCATGTGCTTGATTATGGGTGATGCTATGATTATGTTTGTTGCTTTGGCGCATATTGTATGAATTGTATGTAATGATTGATCACCCTAAATTGGACTTAATCAAATATACGACCAGTAATCTTAATCGAACATGCATGGCAACCCGTTAGGGGATTTAGGACTCTCCGGCCAAATACCGACCCCTTCGGAAGGGATAGTGCAGGATTGCAAAATGGTCCCTTCTTCATCCTCAGTCAAACTAAATGACAGGAGAGGAGGTCGCGGCGGGGGTGAAGACAGTGGTTCGAAGGTAGTCGCGGGAGGAGCAAGGTCTCCATTACACAAGCCTGGGTTTGGTCGTGAGCTGTTGCATTAACGGTAACTCCTCAACCCGGATTAGAGCGGGCGCAATTTCTCTAATCTCACGACGGGTCGGACAACGTCGTGCGATGGCATTTGCCTGTACATGCATTGCATCTAATAAGTGATTGAAAACCTTGTTGTGTTTCTAGTATAGTTTTAAGTCCTCCGTCCTAACTTACTGAGCTGTGGTTGCTCACATCCCTATAGACGTCGTGCAGGTGCTGGCTAAGAAGCGGATTCCAATTACTCTGAAGCTAGCAACTGCTGGATCCTGGGGAGTGAGGAAAAACATGTGAAGAATAAATATATTTTTAAGGTTTAAGCTTTTACTTTAGAACTTCTCATTTTTAAATAATGTAATAACTAGGAAATGTATTACGGAGAAATCTTGTAAACCTTAATCGTAATAATTGTATTATCATATATATATCTTTCCTCACTTTCTTGAAGAAATGATTTATTTAAATTATAAACTGTTTCCTTCAAGGCGGGTTAGTCGTGGACGCCTTGTGTAGATCAGGTCTAAGATAGCGGTTGTAAGGCTAACTTCTATCTTAGGATGGTTTACACGGTGAGGGCTGTTACGACTCTGCCGCTTCGGGGCGTGACAAGACCATAAAAAATGAAAAACTTGGTCGTGCCCTGATGAGCTGACTAACTAAGGTGGTTAAAGTGCTCTTTGAGCTGGCTAAGACCATAAAAACAAGGAAAACTTGGTTGTGCCTTGATGAGTTGACTAACCAAGGCGATCAAAGTATCCTTTGAGCTGGCTAAGACTTAAAGACAAGGAAAACTTGGTCGTGCGCTAATGAACTTACTAACCAAGGCGGTCAAAGCGCCCTTTGAGCTAGCTAAGACATAAAGATAAAGAAACTTGGTGGTGCCTTAATGAGCTGACTAACCAAGGCGATCAAAGCACCCTTTGAGTTGGCTAAGACCATAAAAAATGAGAAACTTTGAATTGGGATAGCACTCCATAAGGTTGCTAAATCCCTAAAAGATTATAAGTTGGGTAACATTCTATAAGTTGGGCGACTGAGAGCCTATGAAACTCTGGATTGGGACTATACTCACAAGCTGGCTAGCTCCTTAAGAGATTATAAATTGGGACTATGTTTTGGAAGTTAGCTGGAAGCTTAAGAAATTTTAGATTGGGACTGCGTTCTATGACTGTATTTTGTGTCTTATCTCATAGTTGGCCAATAGTATTCAAGCCGAAGAGCTCAGATATAGAAGGCTTATGATTGAATGTAGTTGTTGTTCTTTCAGGACATGAAGCCCTTCTTCAAGTTGGAATTACCTTAATAGAGGGAGGCTAACCCCTCTTCGGTACAAGATGCCGTCAATTAAAGTGTATTTGGTAGCGTGGTATCTCAACTTCTTGGCCTCCTTCCTATCAATCAATGTGCCTTACTCTAGGTAGTCTTTGATGAGGTCCATCCAACTCGGCTCTATTAGTGTCATGTTGAGCTCAAGGACCTCAACTATGTTTGAGCTAATAGTCTTCTCTGGTAGGTACTTTATAAATATATTTTTGTCTTTCACCTCAAGTCTTTGTAACCCTGTAAAGGTAAGCTTAGATAGCTAATCGGCTATTGAGTTATCAGTTCAGGGAATCTTATGATATTCCACAAAAGGAACTCAGCCAAGAGGGTCTTCACCTTCTCCAATTACCTTACCATAGTGTCATCCCTAACATTGTATTTACCTTGGACTTGTCAGATGACGAGCATAGAATCTAAGAAAACATTTAGGTGCTTAACGCTACTCTCTTTGGTAAGCTTAAGATTGGTGATCAACACCTCATATTCGGATTCGATAGTGCTTATATTGAACCTGAATTCGAGAGCATAGAATATCGTAGTCTTATGTGGTCTAGTGAGCACCAAACCTGTACCTCTTCCTCTATAGGTGGATGAACCATCTATATGGAGATTTGGATCGGTGCTTCCTTCTCTTCAGTATATTACACTATGAAGTTAGCCAAAACTTACGCCTTGTAGGCTATTTGCTATTGGTATTGAATTCCGTATGAGCTCAGCTCTAGTGCATACTTGAACATTTAACTAGATGCATCGGGCTTTTGTAAAAGTGTACGAAGTGACTAGTTTATCAACATAATGATCTGGTATACCTAGAAGTATGGTTGGAGCCATTGTGCAGAAATCATGATTGCTAAGGTTAGGTTTTCCACCTTTAAATACTTGACCTTAGGCCCTTAGAGAATGTGATTGATGTAGTACAAGGATCTGTGTTCTCTTCCTTTTACCCTAATAAGTACGGATAAGAGTGGCTTCTTGCTTACGGCCAAATATAAGTAAAGGTCTTCTCTTAGAACAAGCTTCGATAGGATTGGGCGATGCTCCGAGAAGTTTTGTAACTCCATGAAGGTGGCTTGACATTAGAGAGTCCATTCAAAATCCTTTAGACTCTTTAGGATCTTAAAGAACTTTGTGCATTGGTCTGCGCTTTTGGAGGCAAATTTGCTCAGTGTGACTACCATGTCGGTTAGCTTCTAGGCCTCTTTAATTGTGGTGGAGGCATTCATTTCTCTAATGACAATGATCTTTTCAAGGTTAGCCTTGATCTTGCGTTGAGTGATCATGAAGCCAAAGAATTTGCTAGAGGCAACCCTAAATATACACTTTTGGGGGTTTAGCTTCATATCATACTTTCTTGTCTTATCAAAAGATCTTACAGATCTTTAATGTGATAGTTGGGCCGTTTACTCTTGATAATCATATCATCTACGTACACCTCCATGTTGCGCTCTAGCTGAGGCTTAAATAACGCAATCACCATTCGTTGATATGATGCCTTGACTTTCTTAAGGCTAAAGGGCATCACGGTATAGCAGTAAGTGTCAAAATCCATGATGAAGGACGTGTAGACTTTGTCTTTTGGGTCTATTTTGATCTAGTTGTAACCTAAAAAGGCGTCTATATTGCTCAACAAAGCGTGACCTGATGTAGAGTCAACTAGCTGGTCTATTTGTTAAGCTCTATTTCGGTTTTTCTTAATTTAACTTATATTAAGTTTAGCCCGTTTAATATAAATTACTTGACATTAAATTAAGGAAATATTTTTCTTTTAAAAAAATTAGAAAAATTGGAGTTGTTAACCAGTTAAACTAGTAAAAAATGAAATTAGAGTTTTTGGGTGAAAAAACCATAATTTAGCTACTAATCTACGAATTTTCTTTAAAAAAATAATTTTAGAAAATTAACCAGAAAAAACTAAATTTGAGGGTTAACCTATTAAGATTAAGTTACCATGTAAAAATAAAAAAAAATTAATGGGATTTTATTTTTATAAGTTTTCTAAAAATACTAAAATATATATAGATATGCAAAATATAATTAGAATGAATTTTTTATTACGAATTTTTCAAGAAAAAGGAAAAAAAATGTTATTTTTTTTATTTTTTATACGATTTCCCTAGAGGTACCTACGTATTTGCTGATCGGAATCAAACTAACGTAGCTTTTTTAGAAAATATTTAGTGGATGAATTTTTTTATTTGAAAATTGAGCCAGATTTATATTTATTTAACCATTTATTATTTAAAAAAAAGCCTAATAGATTTATTTTCATGAATCTAAGAAAACCCTAGCTAACTAAATTTTTTTGAAAACTGTAGTTAAGATTTTTTTTTTAAATCATTATGTATCAAAAAATATTTTTCATAAATCCTATATACAGGATATACTAAGATACGTATCTAAATACATATATTCTCCGAAGATATAAATCTTGGAGAAAAGATATGTAATTTTTCAAAAAATTTCATTTTTATAAAAAAAATGTAATTTAACTAAATTAATCAAAAGATTCAAATTATCTAAAAAAATATAGCAAACGATATAACAATTATTTAAAATATTAAAAAAAATGCACTAAAGGAAACAAATTAGTAAAAAAAATTAATTAAATAAAATAAATAAATAAATAATTAAATAAAAAAAATAATTTTTACCTAAACAAATTAAGTCACATGTAATTAGCATGTTTATATTGATTGTCATGACTGTCTGAACTTTGTTTATGTGCTCGATATGTGTATTGGTCAGTGCATGTAGTAGTGGATCGCGTGCAACAGAGGGTGGTAGCTAGCATGTGTAACAATAGTTGTGAGTGATTGTTTATGGTGTGCTTTAGTGATCGATTATGTGTGTACGTGTGCAAGGTGCGGCTATGTGTAAGTTGTCATGCATGAGCAAAGTAAGGGAGTATTGAGTGAGTTGTCGTGCATCAGTGTGTGCACGTGGATAGTCGTGTGGCTGTGATATTGTGTGTGATTAGGCATATAGTGGGAAAGTATGTATGTGCAACGTACCAGGCAATGTAGGTAAGGGGGCGTACACTGTGCGTAAGTGTTAGTGTGTTTGTAATCGAGATTCGATGGAGTGGTGTGTCAAAGTTTGTTGGTCCAGTTTGTGAAGTGTGGTGTGTGAATTGCTGGATAGTAGTGAGTGATCGAGTTGTAGTATGTTAGTAGAGTGCGATGACGGTGAGAGTTTGGTTAAGTGCAGCAACAACGTGCATCGGTGTGTGTGTTTTGTTTGTTTATGTGTTAGATCAGTGTTGGTGTATCGATGTAGTGTGGTTGTGTGTGATTTGTTGTGAAAGGGAAGCTGTTGTATGTTTGTATGTAGTCTGCAGTGAAGTAGGCGGATGTGGATGTATAGTGTAGCACGGTGATTAGGTGCAGATGTAGACGTGTAGTGTAATGCTTAGTTAATATGTGAGGCAACGAGCATGGTGGAGTGAGTATGCTGGCATAGAGATTGTTGTGGATGCTCGGGTGATAAGTGTATTTATGTATTGGCGAAGGATTGGGTGTGAGACATGTGATTATGTATTATGTTTGTGGAGATTGGATGTAAATCATATTCATGAGTGGTGTGCAGATTGTGTTTGTAGAGATTGGGAATTATAAAAATGTGCCAAACTTCACCGTTAGATTACTATTTACATACCCCACAATCAAATTTTTTGAATCTTCTTAGATATAGATTCAATCTTAATCAATCCTTAGATACGATTTAGATTCTTAGAAGATTCAACATAGTTTTTAAAAACCCTATTTTAATTTGGGTTTTTTATCTTTCGAGCTTGACTCAATCCAACTTGATTTAGCCCAATAAGCTACTTAATAAATCTTAAGTTTATTTTAGCTCAATATAAATTATATAAAAATTCACTTTATATCGAACTAGACTAAAAAATATTTCAATGAAACCCGATCCCTTAATGATTTAAAATTCATGAAATTGAACACACACTATTATCCGATTCGACTCCAAATGACTCGACTCGACTGGACTCGACTCGATTCGATACAACTTGACACTTTTATTTTTTTGAATTTTGTTTTTTTTTCTTTTATTATTATACATATATTTTTTAATTATTTATTTTCTTCCTCTTTTTTTTTTTTTTCAAACTTGGACCAATAAAAATAAAAACGGCAAAAATAAAGTGTTTACATTATCCTCAGGAGGTGGAAACAATCCTTTTGGTAGGCTTTATTAAAGTTGATATAATTGATGTATATTCACTACTTCCTATTCTTCTTTTTGACTAGCACAACATTTGCTAACCGGGTGGAATATGTTTCTTCCTAAACAAAGCTTGCTTTAAGTAACTTATGCACTTCTTCTTCTATCACGGCCTGCTATTCTAGATGAAGTGCCTCTTCTTCTGCTTCATAGGCTAGATTTTCTCATTAATCTTGAGGCAGTGGATTGCTAGGTTAATCGAGATACCATGCATATCTGATAGTGACTAGGCGAATCGATTTACGTTTACGTTGGACTACAAGAGATGAACTATGGCCTCCTTAAGGAAGGGGAGGGGGGAGGTTGATGCCGATCTGCACCTCTTCTATCTTTTCATCTAGCTCGCTTCTATTAGTCGGGTTTTTTTTGTAGCCTAGTTTCTAAAGTGAAGACGCTGTTACCTCTGGCTGCCTTCACATAAAGTTCCCTTAAGAGCTTTTGGTTACATCTACAAATTCTTACCCCAGTTGGAGTAAGGAATTTGGCCTTCAAGTGGAGGCATGACGTGATGACCCTGAAGCTAGTAAGGCTTGGTCGTCATAAGATTGTATAGTACGAGGATAGTTAGTCTATCATCATGAACTCGACAGGTTGCTTGGCAACATTGTCGTTATCACCGAGCTCCATATCCAATGTGATGATGCCCTTAGGTTGGATAGTCCTCCCCTCCATTGAATCTGATTAGGTTGTGGTGGTATGGCTTCATCTGTATTGGTATAGCTACCAGTTTCCACTATAATTTTTAGGAGCTTGAAGTTTAAGATCGTTCTCTCTATCACAAGGGCATCATGATGAGAGGTGTTAACCCCTTCGAGATCTTCATTAGAGAAAGAGATATAAGTATCTCTCATCTGCCTCTTCTCGCTCACTATCATTACTTCAGACGAGGCATTAGCTAAGCTATTATAACTTGATCGACTCCTTGGTTGTGGCCCCCCCCAACAATAATGTTGATGGGGCTTGGTTATTACAATGGTCATTGTTATCTTCTTCTTAAGCATCTTCAATTTGTCATCTTTTAGGTGCTCTCTCTCTGCCATCATTGGTATTGGCCACATATTCTTTAAGGAAGCTCCTTTGGATGGCATATTTGATGGTGTTCTTTAGCTGAAAGTATTCATCTATTGTATAGTTGCGATCTTCGTAGAACTAACAATACTTGTCTAAGTTTTGGCGATTAGGGTTCCCTTCATCTTAGGGGGTTTCTGGAGTAGGCTTTCCCCTTATCCTCCACATATACCGAAGCAAGGGGTCGGCTCAGAGGTGTATGTTGGGTATGCATTGGTGTAGATGATGGGCTCTTCTTGCCTTTAGGGCTCCCTTCGTTAGAGCGACTTGGTTTCTTATTGCTAAGGCAGTCTTCAACAGACCCTTTATCCTTATCTTTTTTTCCTCTTAACCTCTTGGGCTTACTCTTGTAAATTGATTGGAAGAAGTCTTCGGATGGTCAGATGCCAAGGTGAGCAGTGTGTATTGTGATTCCTTCATCGAGTTGAGGATTTCTACCACAAAATTGTTGAACTGTGCTACATATTCCCTAAGGTTTCCCCTTCCTTCTAACGAATCAAATACAAGGATGACATGTCTTTGTATGGAGGCCTTACTAGCCTGGAAGTGAAGGTTGAAGTGTCAAACGAGCTTGTTGAATGATGGAATAGAGTTCTTAAGCAAATGGTTTAACCATGTCCAAGATGCCTTCTTTAAGATGCCTAGGAAGTCCTTGCACATGATTGCATTCCCATGACTATGAATGTTCATGAGGGTATGAAAGTAAAGTAAGGGATCATTAGGGTCACCTGTCTTATCATATTAGTCCAGGGTAGAGAGCTTGGAGTTTGGAGGGAGGACCTTATCCTGAATACCCCTACTCAAGAGGCTTTTGTTGCTTGTAAAAGGGTTAGCACCTTCAACTACTTTACTCTTCTGCTTTACGGAGAGCCTTTTGACCATCTCGATTGTTCAAGTTGGCATTGTTAGTTGGATGTGTTCTGCGTGTTGCTAAGTGGGCAAAACACAACACTACCCTACCTCCCCTAAAATGGGAATCAGCCACCTGTTCATTGCCAGCAAAGGTACGATAGCCATAAGTTGCGCTTACTGTCCTTACACTTCAAGGTTGGGTTATGGTGACTTATCATTTTGCTTTTAGAGAGGGTAATTCTGATTGCCTTGGGCATCTGAGGCATCCCTAAGGGAAGGCGACCTACTTTGCCTCTTTACCTCATCTAACCTAGTTTAGAGCTCCTTGTTTCGTTCCTCCATTTAGGCATATTTTACTGTAAGTTCCTCAAGCATTTTTTAAGTTGCTCTAGTCAGTACTGCTTAAGAGTGGTCTCAACTGGAGGGGATTGTTATTTGGGTCCACTATTTGTAACATGATGAATGAGTTGAGAGAAGATGTTGGACGTATTTACTGTGTTTTAAGTAGTAAGCAAGTTTGTTTCCTACAAATGGCATCAAATTTCATTAGTAGGATTTAGCTGTTAGAGTAGATTGGTTTTAGGCTTTGTGCTTGTGTGATGAGCTTGCAAAATAGAGTACAGTGAGAGGTGATGAAATATTGTTCGGTGTGGTCATTTCAATACTTAAGTCAGTAAACTATATGAAAAGCGAGTGTGCAAAGGGCTCATAAAGGGAGTGTAAGTGTGTAAAGAGTTAAGGTGTCTCGCTATTGGGATGCTTGAGGTTATAGAGGAGGGCCGTTGAGAATTAGGGGAACATGAGTAGCATATTGACACGTTCACACAATTTGAATAGTGGGAATGTAGAGTCCAATGTTTTCTAGATTTGTAGGGTTATGGTATTCGATCGAGCCTCCAAGCCTTATCCATTTATCTTGTAGCCGCTATGACCACTCGAGGTTAGGTAAGTCATCTAGAAGGGTTGTTAAGAGAGCTTATGTTGAGGTTAGTCGGTAGGTAGGGTGACCGGGTCAGGTGATAGTGAATTGGGTTGGTCATAAGCCCAATCAAGTTGACTCATGGTCCAAACAGGCAAGCGTGGGCTTAAAGGATCCATGTTCCAAATATCCTATTAACAAACTCTATGCACTTAAATGATCCTTCAAAATTTTCTTAATTCCACTAAATCTTCCTAATTCCTTTTCAACTTCACCTAATTTTCTAAACTGCCACTCTTTCCCTAAGGCTCAAAAAATGTAAATAAGATAAGGCTTATATAATACGTATGGCAGTGGAGAAAATTTACATATGGTTACATGTGGAATTTTCACAATATCCATTAATTTTATATAAGGTTAACTGTCTTCCTCCTATACGATGTAAAGTAAAGTTAAACATCACTTCGTGTATTTTATAAGCTACCATGACAACTACTCTAACTTTTATTGCTATCCTCTTATTGTCAATTATTTGCTATTATTTAACTAATATGTGTATATTGTATATAATTTAGGGTTTTATCATTTTACACTTCGTGTATATATATATTTGGATATGTTATTTCATGTCAATTTATTAATTATAGTATCTAAATAATTTGTTTCTAAGTACTTTTTAATTATTAGAATATAATTGTCAAAATCACGATTTTACCTATGTGATTCTATAAATTTATAACTTCAGAAAACTCTTCTAAATTAACTCGTATATAAAATCGTTATTTTATAAAAAGTTACCTTTGTAGTTGATTTTATATGCTAAACTTGGGAAAAACTTACGTTTTTAACTGAATTTATCAATTATACATATATGAGTTAAATGGGCCAAATATAAAAAATATAAATAAACTTCTATTATCTCATTAATTATTAAAGTATTAAATCCTCTTCCCTAACGTATTTCGGTTTTTTCCCTCTTTCTCTCTTTCCTATTCCTTTATTCGATATTCATAACCTTTATCAGATCTAGTTCGAATAGAATAATTTATCAGAAAAACTATATATTTAAGTTTATATCATTAACAACTCAAAATGAGTTAAAACGTTTAGTTTTCTTCAATTAATTGCTTTTTTTAAACAAAATAATGGGAAAAAAAAATAGTTTTGGCCTTGCTTATCGCTATTCCATAAATGTTAGATTATATATTAATAATTTTTTTAAGAAAAAAAACTTCATTTATTCATTTTTTTATTTCCATCATGTGTTTGAAGTTTTTTTATAACTATTCTAAGCAAATTTATGGTTTTTTGAAAGCTATGTTATAAAGATGGTAGAAACTTACATCTCAACTTTACATTCTAATTTTATAAACTTCTAACGATTCTACTTTATAGACCTCTAACGATTCTGGATAGAATCGCTAGTGTGACTACTTTATTTAGAACATGAATTGCATGTTTTTTTGTGTTCAACAACTAATTTTGTTAAAGTTAGCTTTTTGGCTATATTATGATTTTATTATTTCATTTCCAAAATCCAAATTTATGAGATCACTTCAACTAATTTTGATGGTCCCATTGTGACATTCGGGCTTAATTAAATAATTTTAACTAACACCCTGAATTTATAAGCTAAAATTCTAATTGCTAATTTTTGAGGTTTTATGTATAAAAATAAAAATAGTATAATTAAACATTATAAAAAAATATATTTTAAAAATTTTGAATTAATTTTATGCTTTAACTCAGGTAGAAGCTCAAACTTAAATTAATTTAAATTCAAATTTAATAATTTTTAAATCAACCAAACCTATAACTTTAAAAATTCGGCCAACTTAACTTATTTACAATCTAAGGTATCAAATCACGGTCATCACAGCATATCGATTATGATGCCAAATGCTAGTGGAGTAATCATGAGATAGTTAAAATAGCTACTATAATGTACTTTTGCTCTAGTATGTAAATTAGAAACTATCGTATGTACATAATATTATTTCAGTCAGGGTTATTTCTCCTTGAAATAATTAATGGCCCAATGCCTAGTCAGCTGAGCCTAATCTGGTCCATCCATATATTCAAATACAGCTAGCTAACTCACACTTGTCGACATAATCCTAGGAATTAATTAAACATTTGTATCATTTAACATTTCGTCCACAAGAATGGTTTGTAATGATAAATTTTTTTCTATACTTAGAAATGCCATGGAATGGAATGACACTAATAAATGCATAAATAGTATCAATTGTAAAAAATATCCTTAATTATTATATATTATAATTTATTTAAAAATTAAATAAATAATTTTAAATTATTATAATAATAAAGATGGAATGTAATGGTAATTCCGTCTCCTCAATAATAAAATTAAATTCTCACTTGAAAGTGGAGTTTACGATTTTATAAAATTACGATTTTATCTTTAATCTACGCTTTCAAACATAAGGAAAGCAAATGAAATTCGAAATGACGATTTTATTTAGGTCAATTTTTGCATAACAAATGTAAAATTAAAATATTCTCAACCTCTAGCCCCTTCTTTCCAATCACTAAATGAGCTTCATTCCCCATTTCATTTGCACCTTCCTTAAAAAAAGAAATAAAAAAAAAAAAAAGAAAACCTTGTCTACAAGATTAGATCAGGATGCTTAAGACATATATAATAGGAAAAATTCTCAAGTTTCTTCTAAGGGTGAGTGTCCCTTCCGCAAACTAAAACAACCGTAGTAGTTTTTTCCTCCTCTTCACCATTATTTATCAAAGATAAGATTGCGATTTTAAGGGTTCTTCATCTTCACCATGAAGCAGCACGGAAGTGGAGAAAGCATACCAAGTACCTCTTAGGCTATGAAACATGGAGAGTGGGGTGCAAAGTTGAATCCGACGGTGGATCCAACTTTTAAGCTGCTTTTCCAATTTTGTCTAAAACCTTGCAAGGACCAAAATACTCGGCTGACATTTTTTATATGTTGTTTTGCTTTAGGTTCCCTGTTTGCATGATTGTAGCTTTAAAAGTACCAAATCACCTATATAAAACCTAATCGTCTCTTTACCATGGGATTTAGGCAGCCTCCTCTATTAAATCCATACTCACACCTTTCCAACATCCTTTGTGTATGCACAAAGGTTATGAAAGCCCTTAAGCAGCAACACCTTTAAATTTGTGGTGTTGGCACATATCACAACTCTTACACATTGGTGTACATTTTTTTCAAGCTTTGGCCGATAAAAAACAGAACTAAGTTTCTCCTAAGTTGCCTCACTTCACTGAATCCACCATGATAGAGTTGTTAGCGCTTCCACCTTAATTAGGGCCCACGATAACTTTACCCTTCCTATGCAACATTTTTGAAACCCAAGTGAACTTCCGTCCATCCTTTCTAGATTTTTATCCTATATATCAATGATTTTTGTACCCACCATCCTCCATTCAACTATTATGAATTTCTTTTAACAACTCTGACGTGGTGGAACTAGTAGTAAAAGTATTCAAACCATGTTCTTAAACTCTAGATAAGGCATCAACTGCTATATTTGACCATCCACTTTAATCGAATGGAGTTTTGTGAGCCACTTATGTTGGCTTGAAGTGATAATTTACTGCTTTGATAGTTAGTTTACTATAAAATTCAAATAACGCCTCCATTTTTCAATTGATTGACTTAAAGCCAACAACTCCTTATCATAAATGGATAACCTTTGTTGCTCAGGAGCCAAAACCTTCCTTGAATAAGCTATAGGGTTTCCATCTTGCATAATGATAGATCCCATGCCATCCCCGCTAGCATCGGTTTTAATGACAATTGGTTTAGAATAATTAAGGAGCTTTGATATCGGTGAATGAGTTTGTATCGGTTTTAATTTTTCGAATGCATCTGTGGCATCTTGACCTTAACAAAATTGATCTTTTCTAGTAGTTGGCATCTTTCCCTCCCGTTGCAGTAAGTGGGTTTTTGCTGGGATAAAGTTTGAGAGAGGTCACGAGGCTATATTTATATCATGCCTGGGGCTTTATTTGTATTCGGTGTTCCATCTTATGATGACTTTTAGATATAATTATCTTTTTTATTTTTCAGTTTCGTTTTCTAGGTTATATCAATTTTATATAGTTGGCTAGAATTATTATCTTATTGTTTAATTATTTTATTCACTTTGGCGGTCGTTATATGGAAAGAGGTCAAGGGCTAAATTATCATCTTACCTCTGGTTCTAGGTTATTTTTTTGGGATATCGTACTCACCCTCGTAAAAATTTTCATCCTTGAAATTAATTCCTTAATGATAGATAGGGGCGGCGGAGGAGGATTAGTGTCGGAATGTAATAGGTTTTTCTATTGATAATTTATGGTTATGACAATTTTGTTTTGTAATTGTAGCAAAACTACGTCCATGTGCGGGAATGAAAAATTATTTTTCACTTGTGGTATAATTTCAAAAAGAGCAATGTTATGGTTTGTATATCAATTTTACTATTTTTATAATTATGTATATAAAATTTCAATTTATTTAATTATATACCTAATTGAAGACTTAATTATCATCATTTATACTTTATTTAACTCTAATTGACATCGTTAGTATTCACTTAACATGATTAGTCAATGGAATGATCGCTCATGACCTTAAGGGGTTTTCCAACCCTTTAGGATGTCAATAGTTACTTGTGGCTACCAATAGATCTTGTGACCTACGTTCTTTAAGTGTGTTTCCGACATGCTATTTTGTGGGAGGTAGCAGACGACTAGCTATTGGGGGTATCATGACCTATCTAAGGCCTTGAGCGGTTACTAATTGGATGATTATATTAATTGAACTAATAGTGTAAATTAAAGTTTATTATAATATAGATAATAATAATTGAATGTATAATTAAATAAATAAAAACTTTAAGAGTATAATTGTAAAAAGTGATAAGGTTGAAATATAAATTACAATATTGACCCATTCCAAAATCAATACCTTAACTTTATGCATTTTTCCAAACGTACACTTAAAATTTAATACTACTAAATATTATAACCAATCAATTTTTTACTAATCAAATTTTATACTTGAAGTTAAAAGTTATTGAATATCATACCCAATCAAAGTTTTATATCTAAAACTTACTATTTTTATCATCTTTAAGGATATAGTGTTGTAAATGACGATTGGTCAAAGAGTACAAGTATATGTAAGATGGTTTGATAAGTAAAACTTCAATCGGATATAACTTGTAATAACTTTAAACTTAAGGTAAATCTAAAAAACACGCGAAACTTAGATAGTAATTTTGCTATGCATATATTATTGCATAAGCAAATGTAACATTTCAAAAAATTGGTAAAAGAATTGTTCAAAAAAATGGTAAAAAAGAAGAAGAAGAAGAAGAGTTTGTTTCGGATTCGCTAAAATATGAAAGAAAATTCGAGTATAGAATAATAGATAATTAATAAAAAAACGAATGTCGGCATGCTGGTTTAACCTATCAGTGGTGTTTGTAGGGGACTGTTAAATTGGGCTAGGAGTTCTAGGCTTACATGACCAAGCCTAGACACGCGGGGCCGAGCACACTAAATGTCACAACGTCCATCAGCAAGGGGACGCGAGCCCATTTTACCATCTCAACAAATGGAGTTGTAATTAACTACTAAAAAAACTAATTACAAATGACGTTGTCAAGGACAAAAATTTCCATTATGGTAGAGCAGAGCGATCTTGATTACTTGTGCATCGTATTAATTCAAAAAATAGATTTCCACTGGTGTGCGTGTATATATATATATATTGATATATATGAACATTTAAGATTTATCTCAAAGGAGATAATTATTAGGATACCAATTTCTTTTCCTTTCTTTTTTTTTTTTTTTGGGTTAAAGATTATTAGGATACCTTTTTATTGCACCTCCATTTTGGCTTTTCTCTAAAATGCTAACTAACCGGTGAAGATCTCGTTTTGAATAGCTTTATTCACATTGGCAACGTGACTAAGCATTTATCGTTACATCATTATGCATTAAATTTAGGAGCTTTATATAACCCGATTCTCTTAAATGGACAACAATGACAAACTTTGTGCATCTTCTCCATTTGTTAAGAATTTTACAACCATGGTTTTTTCACTGAAAAATGCAATCCTGGCTCTCTTCACGGCTTTCATTGCTTGTGTTGAAGAAGAAAGAGCAATATATCTGGTACTCATGGAAGGCCAGCCTACTGCTTTTGTTCATGGCAATTCCTCTCTTGACCATCCAAGGGGTCGTGACTTTGACAGGTTAGGAACAAGGATTTGTTTTAGTTTAAGGTTTATATGTCATGATATATGGTTGCATTTTATGTCATAATTCGTAATTTAAGGTTTATATTTCATGCTATACAGTGGTAACATACTTTTTGTTACGTTATTTGTAATATGGAGGATTCTAAATAAAATAAAAAATTAAATATATTCAACTATTTTTTAAGACTCCAAATTCTAGCTCAATTCTTACTTTAGCCAAGCTTGACATATATTTATTTAATAATTCGGAATGCAATTTACAATTATTTATTTATTTTTTTTTCAATTCAATATATTGGTTGAACACGATCCAGTGAACTTCTGAAAGCTCATGCAAAGGACTTGGAAAATAGTCATGACCAACTACTCCAAAGCAATCTTAAGAAGGCGAGCTATAACAAGCTGTACAGCTTCAAGCATGTTATTAATGGCTTTGCTATCCATGCTACACATTCCCAGGTTCTTTCTCACAAAAGAAAGCTTCATATGTGAATTTGCTTGATACATCTAGTCTAATTAAAGCTACGAATTTTGCTTATCATTGTTAATTTCAAATTCTTTTTTTAGGAGTAGGCAGGAAATTGAATCAAGCTATATGTCAAACCAAACAAAAACATATTAAGGAGGTTTTTTTCCTTTTTCTTTTTCAATTTGGTTTAAGAAAACTTATAAGCCAAACCAAAGAAATCTATAGTTGGTTCAAAATGGCAAACTAAAGTAATCTGAAGAAAAAAATCAAAAGACTGAAGAAAACACCTTGTCGTGCTTTACAAAAAATAAAGCGTGAAAAAAACACCATGTCCTTTATCTAGATATATAACTATATATGATTCACAACCTCTTTCATCTCTTAGCTTACAAAGCTTACAAAATGTGAATATGTAAAAAAATTCATTTGTTTGTTTATATTTCACATATTTAAAGATATCTTTTAATTATAGTTCAAACTATTATAAACCGAAATAAATTTTCAGTTTATGATTCATAAAATTTTGAAATGGAACATCAGGAAAATACACCTTGTTTACGTACGGTTTTATTTGAAGGGGTTAATTGAACCATGAAGGAATACACTTATCACTTGATACATATCTATAATGATGGGATTTGAAGTCACATTTTAAAAGTTTGAGACACATAAAATCAATGAATTCAAAAAAAAAAAAAAAAATCATGTTGTTACAACCCTTAATACTTTATACAATTTTATCATTACTGTTGTTACTGCCATTGAAATTCACAGCAGTTATTTAACTTGGTAATTTTATGCGCATACACTTGCATGAAAATAGGATTTTAATTAATTAATTAATTCATTCAAAAACTAATACATCAGGACTAATTTTACGCTAAATTGGGTAAAGGCATCATCCTTTTAATGTAAGTTTATATGCTCGAAGAGTAGAGACAAAATGTCATCAAACAGGTTACTCCAATATTGCATGTTTATTATTACAATATCAGGAATAAATATGAGAACATAAATAAGATGTTTAGAAATTGAAAAATACATAAAGACATTAAAGGAAAAAGAAAAAAGATATATACGGAAGGAATACGAACATATTAAAAGTCAACATTGTGTCTTGGCAATAGAATTTGTTCAGTTCAATAACCTTTGTATCCCTATGTCAATCTGAAGGTAAATGGATGGTAAAGATAAACCTCAATTACCATATAAGGGAAAATTTGCACTAATAAACCATATGACAATTTTACAATTTCTCTTTTTGACATAAGAATATATATGTAGCCGAAAAAATTCTACAATAAAACATGGTACAATCTTTAGATTCATGGGATCCAGTAAAAAAATAAAAAATAAAAATCTAACGGCCCAAAACACCTTATCTATGTAAATTGGATTAAGATAGAAATGTCTATTACAAGCAGACCGTCATCCCACCCATGTGAATGGCATGAATTATTAATTCAAAGCCAATCAAATTCTTTTTTTCTTTTTCTTCTTTTTTTAATTTACCTCTTTCCCTTTTCAGGCTAAAATACTGAAGGGTGCACCTGGAGTGAAGTTGGTGGAGAGAGATAGAGGTGCCAAAATGATGACGACCTATACGCCAGAATTCCTAGGGTTACCTCAAGGAATATGGAACCAACAAGGAGGGGAAAGAAACGCTGGTGATGGCATTGTCATCGGCTTTGTTGACACTGGAATCAACCCCTTACACCCGAGTTTTGCTAATATTTTTTACACTCGTAATAATAGAAGCAGTAGTACCGACAAAACTGATAATAATTTTCACAACAGTTCGGGATTATTTACATCTGATGTTTCTCGTTTCTCTGGAGCATGTGAGATTGGACCCATGTTCCCTGTGGGTTCATGTAATGGAAAGATAGTGTCTGCGAGGTTTTTCTCAGCTGGGGCTCAAGCAACGGGTTCTCTCAATCCTTCTGTGGATATCCTCTCCCCATTTGATGCTGTTGGACATGGCAGGTAAATAACTCAAGTGGAGCTACTTGAGACGGCACTTTCTTTTTACGCTTTATTTGGCATGACCAAAAGAATTAGGAAATAAATATATAGAAGGAAACATTTGATTCCTTGTTTAGATCAATGTTGTTACATTTGGTTCGGATTATTGACTCAGGCATATAAGAGGATCAAAGGTTAAAAGTATGAAACTGACTTTGAGTTTAATCACTATTTAACTAGAATTAGACTAGATCGGTTTTATGATTAAATTAGGTTGAACCATAGAGATCGACTTGAATTTGATAACATTGGTTTTGGAAAATGATGTAACTTTAATTAGTACTAAATACAAAGTTACTAATATACTTAGGGAAAATAATAATAAAGTAAAAACATATGATAAAGAATGGTAGAATTTTCTTTTCTTATTATAAATAGGAAAAGTATCTTGAAGAACAAAATTTGGTGGAGTCTAGGAAAACTTTTCATCCCAAATATATTCCTTCTATATTCTTTTCTTACTCTAAATAGGGAGGGTGTCTTGTAAATTCAATTTTCCTTCTATTTTTCCTCCTCTTCTAATTTATTCCCTCACTCCAAACATAGGTTTAATTGGGAGGGGGGAATTGCTTTTATTAATTAGTTAATTATTACATTTTTTTTTAATGAAAATTTACTTGGAATAATATTGTATCTTTGTAATATATTTAGTTTTGCATAGAAAAGGTCAACGGAGGTTAGGGCACGTGTTAACAGCATAAGGAAAAAAAGAAGAAGAATAAAATGTAAAAATAATTACTAACTATTAATCATGTGCAGATAGAGCCCAAATAATTAAATTGAGACATCACTTCTTATGGCTTTTAAAAATATATACATATACTTAAATTGCTCTTAAAACTTAGATGTGACTACAATATAGCTTTTGATACCAAAAACATATCAAATAGCAAGTTAGCTAGTATATGAGATGTTGTGTACTCTATACATCATAAGTATATAGATAATCTTCACATATTTTCCATCGTATATAGCCATGTGGCATCAACTGCTGCTGGCAATGCAGAAGTTCCAGTGTTCGTAAACGGTTTCTTCTATGGGAGAGCAAGTGGTATGGCCCCCGCTGCAAGGTAATATATAAAAATATTTGAGAACAATAAACTTAATTTAAAAGAAAGATTATACGTTTAATTTGATTAACTGAAACTACTAAGTTAGTTATCATTAAAGATGAAAATTGAGTAATTTTCTCACATAATGTTTTCTTATATCTGTCGATCCTAGAATTGCTGTCTATAAAGCAGTATACCCCACGATCGGAACTGTCGCGGATGTGATTGCAGCCATGGATCAAGTAAGCACATATATCAATCTTTTACTAGGACAAATATTCTCTATCAAATGTTTTTTTTTCCATATTCCCACCAATCATATATATATATATATATATATATAGGTGTAAAGTGAAAAATAATAGTTCCATAATATATTCTTCATATGTAGTGACATGTCATTGATGAAGATACAAAAGGGGTATTGTTTAAAAGTAGTGAAATTTCACCCATACAATTAAACTAACAAACATCCATCAAAATTACATTTATCGTGTCTTACAACGTACATAGATGTTCTTGCATCACGGTCCGAATTCCTGAGCCATAGTAATTCAACTTCACAACTCAATGGAAATTTATTGAATCTTATCGAGCTGTCCTTGTTGCAATACATCTTAACAATATTTGTTTTAATTTGAATTTTTTAAAAAAATTATCCCAAATTACTTAGATCAACAAAGATAATGATGAGTAGAATATGTACATGCAATGCAACCAAAATCCCATGTAAAAACAACAAAAGTTGAATGATGGTTATCATCTCAGCATATTTGCCTGTATAGAAGGATTGGGGCTTTGCATAAGTAAGTGAGCTTATGAAATAGAGGATAGTGAGATGGAGTTGGAGTGTTGTTTAGCGTGGCAACTTTAATACTTAAATTAGGTGTATGTTTGACGAGAGCAAAAATACACAAAGATAGAATGTAGGCACAAGTGCGCAAAGTGTCAAATGTTTTACCGTTGGGTGATGACCTTGTATTTATGAAGGAATGGTACTGACAATTGGAGAAGAGTTAGTAGGCAAAAGCCACATCCATAAGAATTGTAGAGTGGATTCACGATGTTCGACGTATTTCACAAATGTAGGTAGTAGTTGTTTGACTTAGTCGTTGACTTTATCTATGTTCTTCTAGCCCTTAGTGATCATTTTAGTTGGGCAAACCACCTAATAGGCTTAGGTTGAGGTCAACTTTGGGGGGGGATGATTGAGTCTTTAAGGAGTACAGCCTATGTCATGAGCCTTCTTAGGTCAGCATAAGCTTGAGAGATCCATGTCCAAAAGACCCTATTAACACTTCTACACCCCCCATGGTCTCATTACCATTGTGGATGCAAGGAAGGGAAAGATGGGCTTCTTAGGTGTGTTGTTGATCTAGTCCAAGAGCATCTAATGTGCTGGTGCTAGTGTACCGATGTGGTGGTGAAGATGTTCAAGCTAAGCGACGTAGGGGCTGAGCAGAGCAGACGTAGTCTTTCTAAGCAGGTCACCTCCTAAGTTGAGGTAGGTGAACTAGAGATACGGAAGGAGATGGGAGGTCCAACCTCTTAGGTTATCAAGGAGCATCGAGTGTTTGTTCCTTAGTTAGATTAAGTTTGAGCTGGATTAGTGATCCAAGGTAGATATTCAATAGGCTAAGTTAGGAGCTTTGAACCGAGGTGAGGATTTGGTAAGTTGGGTACTTCAATCAATAAGGTTATCGAGTAGAGCTATTAAGTAGATAGGTCTGAGCTAAGTTGACCATTGTCTGAGCATATACAATCTATTCGTGCTGAGGCATAGTGTTGTTGGAGCGTAGAGCAAGTCCTTTTGTGGAAGTCAAACGAGCCTCGAGAAAACTTCTTACAAAAGTTACTTTTCGAATTCTCAGTTTATTAGGCGCATACATAGTGCAGTTAATGCAATGTGACAGGTGTCTTGTCATTGCAAACATGCGTATGGTCATATGCGTTTTGTCTTTCGAATGTTGCTGTCTGATCGAAGCTATCTCCAAGTATCCGCATTGTAGCGTTTTAAGGGTTTCATGCTTATTCAAATCCTTATAATAGCCGATTCATTTCCTAAGGCACTCGGCCTATAAATACCAAAGTTACCTAAAGGGATTAATTTTTTCACAACTTCTCACTTTCTCACTACCACATCTATTTGCTTTCATTTTCTCAAAATTTTCTTCAAAGTTCTTTGCTCTTCTTTGCTTCTTTATCGTCAAAATGTTTGTTAACAACGGTGTAAACACAGGTGAGATGCCATTTGATGCGTCGAAATACAACATAATAGACTTTGAAACCATAAAGAGTAACCCTCTCCATAGAGGAGAGGATAAAGCCACATTAGTGGAATAGCTAGATGATGCCACGGGAATGGCGGTAGAGGCATTAGATAGGACCAGGCCTATCTGTGCCATCCCAAGGGATGTTTACGTGTATGCTACCTTGCTGAAGGCCAGAGATCTGTTTACCGTGCTTGAGACAAGTAGAGGTCCGAGTGGTCAGATTAATGGGAGCAAGCCTTCTGCCCTCAATTAGGTCCTGAGCAAATTCATAATTAGACAAATTTTAGGTTAGGTAATACGGTTACCAAGAAGAGAGGAAAAGGTATCCTTGTTGTTGAGGAAGCGCTTTGCGGTGTTTGAGAAGTGTTTAGAATTTGGGTTGCGCCTCCCTCTAAGCAAATTCAAGAAGGAGCTCTTCAACTTTCACCGATGCAGTTTGACATAAGTCCCTCCTAATGGGTAGAAGGTATTGAAGGCTCTCTAGGAGCTTGTGAGTATTTGGTGATAAGGGCTATTCCCAAACTCTTCAGCCACTTTTACATGTGGAAAAGTTTGAGTGGATAGCCGTACCTCCAGCTTCGTCCGGGGGGGAAGTGATTTGGAAGCCTGGTGGACTTTGTTAAGGGCCAACAGGATGATTTTCTAGTGGTTGAGTCGCCATACCAGGAAGACTTTTGGATGAGATGCACCAATTTGGTTCGAACTGAGGCTTAGAAGGAGCTTGGGCTCAGGTGATGCTGAGGCCATAAAGAAGATTCAAGCCTTCATGGCCCTAAGAAAAAGTAATGAGATAAATACCGCAGAGATAGTGGAGAGGTGCTTTAGGTATTTGATCTTCGAACTCTTCCCCATCATTCTTCCCCATCATGAAGAAGGCTTTGGTGAAGAAATGGACATAAGGTATAGGTTCGTTTTTCATGAACAGCTTCTTTTGTCATGTTAGCGTGTGTAGAATTATGCTTCATTTGACATTCTTCTTATGAGAAATGAAGCTAAGATCTTCCTTGTTCGTACCGGTCATGGCAAAGTTGGTGAATGGTGGTGCTTTGTGCTTTTTTTGTTTTTGCTTTTTGTTGATCGTTTGTTTGATCCTTTGTAAGCAAAAGATTGGCTAAGAAGATATATCGTCCCTCGGCATCGGAGATGTTGAGGTGTCGTTAGGTTAGGGCCAAGCTAACCACCAAAGCCTCTAAACCTAAGGGCAAGGCTGTAGGGCATCAATTAAGGGTGAAAGAGACCAGCAAGGTCAAGCCAACTACTCTGCCCTAATGGATTCCTCTCGTTAGTCTCCGTACAGAGCTGCTGGCTATTGATCCTATGAATACAATCATTCCCTCCATCGATCCTGTCTCTTCCTCTATACCTATAACCATAGAGGATCAGCCTATCGGTGATGATGAGATGGATGTGATGATGCTTGCCCCCTCTAATAGGGGTGAGGAGGGGATACTCAATGCTAGTGCCCCATCTAAGGCAGCTAGGCAGAAGAGGAAGGCCCTTGAAACTTTCGGGGAAGTGGCCCTAGGGGTGAAGAAGAAGAAGACAATACAGAAGGGACCCCTTAGCTGAGTGAACTGGTACGAGTGACCTTTGGCTCATCCATATAGGTATGTCAATGAGCTCAGGGATGAGTTCTTTGAAGTCCTTAACAAGTTTCGGTTTATGGGGATAGCATCAAACTCGCTCAAGGACTTACTATACGTAGCTTAGAACGAGGAGCTGTGGCTTCAAAAGGTCAAGTTTGAGACTAGGAAGGCTAAGGGGGAAATCCTAAGGTTGAAGTAGGAGGTTCGAAGCAACGACATTACGTTGCACCGTCAAACTCACAACCTCTAAGCTTAGATGAGGTTATATACCCTTAGCAACTAGGCCTTTCTTAAAGACATGGCGAAGGTGGGAGAAGGTGCTCTCATGGACATGGTGGGTCATTTGAGCTCACTCATCTAATAGGTAAGCTAGCAACCTTCTTGACTTGATGTCCTTGTTGACACTGATTTAATTTCACTTTTGTATTTCTTTGTAGTATCATGGCCAAGTGTTGCTTTAGCTTAGTAACTATGACACTTTGCAAAACAAGGTAAAGGGATTTCGTGCAGGGGTGTCTAGTACACAAAAGGGCCTGAAGGGGGCATAGTCCTCCTATAGTAAATATGTGGACAAGTTTATTAAGGTTAACTAGCGCTTATGTGCAGATGACTATGTTTAAGGCAAAGCTGTAAGAGGCAGAACGAGCTCGAGCCGATGCTAAGAAGAACGTTGAGCAAGCTGGCAACCTTAGGACTCAGCTAAACAACAAGTAGAGGATCAAGGCTTAACTGCCTTAGAAGTTGGATGAGGAGAGGAGAGCCAAGGAAGGGCTTGAACAAGAGAATGCTGAGTTGAAGGCATTGGTCTCTAGGCTAAAGATTGAATTGGCGATGAAGGCATTTGAGTATGATAGCACCAAAGTGATGTCATTAGAGCTGGCCGATCAGAAGGTTTAGTTGGAGTAGAAAATCTAGTAGCTCCAAAGGGAGAGTTCAAAGATGAAGGAGATCATCTCAAAATTGGAGAGTAGGGAAGTGCTTAGTGATGTCGCTGCTAATAAGGTTGTCGTAGATTTCCGAAAGATGGATTGGTAATTGGAAGAGCTGGAGGACATCTCCACTAAGTACGCTTGGTTCACGTAAGATGAGGTGCACTCTCATCATCTCAAGCTTGACCTCAGCTTCTTGAGGTGGCTAGATTATCTAACTAATTAGGAGAGGAGAGCGGCCTAAGCATGAGAAAGAGAACCTACCTAAGCAACTGTTGTAGTCCAAGGCACCCCTTTTGCTGCCAAGTTTAGTTAAGGCACTTATGCATCCACCTCTACCTCGACAGCTTAACAAGAGGTCACTCCTAAGGATACCTCTTGGGATGATTAGAGTCGAGATGATCCTCCTGCTGACTTGGGCCAGCAGGTTCTAGTCCCTTTTCTTGTAGCCCAAGGCCAATCATCTCAGGGGCTGTCAATAGATTAACCTTCTGAACCAATTGAAGTGTTAGACTTTTCAAAGTTATCGGAGTTCTCTAATCTAAAGTAGTAGTTATCCCTCTTCCCTTGTTCTTGTAAATCAGGTCGAGATGCTGACCTTAATTCTGTATAGCCCTACTTTATTAATGGAATTTGAATTTCTTAATGTACTTTGCTTTCTGTACTTTGACTCCTCCCAATATTATTTACTTTTTGTTTGGTTGCACTTTCTATCATAGAGCTACTTTGTAGGTGAATGTGGGGGAGTTTCTTAATTGTATAAGGGTTGTTATCCCTTATTAAGGTTATCTAAAAGGAGGTTGGGTTAGTGGTGTTCCGACCTGTTTGATTAGTGGAAGTTTCTTAAGTAAGAGATGTTTCTCCTTATAGAGGTTACTTGAGAGGGGTTAGTTTAGTGGCATTTCGACCAGCCTAGTTAGTAAGAGTTGCTCACGTAAGGGGTGTTTCCCCTTATGAAGGTTACTCAAGGGGGATCAGGTTGGTGGTGTTTAGACCTACCTAATTGGTGAGAGTTGCTTAAGTAAGGAGTGTTTCCGCTTATAGAGGTTACTCGGGAGAGGTTAGTTTAGTGGCATTTCGACTAGCCTAGTTAGTAGGAGTTGCTCACGTAAGGGGTGTTTCCCCTTACGAAGGTTACTCGAGGGGGATCAGGTTGGTAGTGTTTAGACCTACCTAATTGGTGAGAGTTGCTTAAGTAAGGAGTGTTTCCCCTTATAGAGGTTATCTAAGGGAGGTCAGGTTGGTAGTGTTCTGACCTACACAGTTAATGGGAGTTCCTCAAGTAAGGGGTATTCCCCTTATAAAGGTTACTTGAAGGGAATCAAGTCGATGGAGTTTTAACTTACCTAATTAGTGGGTTTGTTCACCCTTGAAGGGTTAGGACTTTATATGAGAGTAAGAGAGAAAAGAGTAAAAATGGATAGTATACATGAGGAATAATGCTTTGTTAATACTTCATAAAAAGATTTACAAAATGACTGTACATTAATCAAAAGAGAGCCAAAGATTATTGGCATTCCACGTACGTAAGATGAGCTTGCTATTTAATGTTTCTAATCTAAATGCTTTGTTCCCCAAGTTCTCCTTCACTTTGACTGGGTCTTCCCATTTAGGGGCTAACTTACCTTGCCTTACCTTTCTTGTAAACCTATAGCTTCTAACTTTTGGTAGACTAAGTTGTCGACCTTGAATTCTTTGTCTCTAACCTTCTGATCATAGTATCTGGTTGTTCGATGCTGATAAGTAGTTACCTGAGCTGTGGTGAGGTCTCTAATCTCTTTAATGGTATCGATGTGGGCTTGTAATAAGGACTCATTGAGAATGGTATTGAAACTTTAAATCTGGATGTTAAGAAGCTTTAGTTCGATGGGGAGGATTGCCTCCGACTTGAATGCTAGGCGAAAGGGAGTTTTGCTTATAGAGGTATGGTGGGTGGTCCTATATCCCTATAGAATATTGGCCAACTCGTTTACCTAGGCGCCTTGAGCTTGGTCCACTCTCTTCTTTAAACTTTCGAAGATGACCCGATTGGTTGCTTCAACTTGACCATTAGATTGAGGGTGGACGACCGACTTGAAGTATGGTGTGATGTGGTGTTTAATGTAGAATTCTTTAAATTTGGGGTTATCAAACTAACGCCCGTTGTCTATGATGAGGGGTAAGGGCATAAGGGACCCTAAATCGGGAAAGGATGTTGTTCTAGATGAAGGACTCAACACTTCTTTCGGTAATCTTCGCCATGTCCTCCACTTCGACCCACTTAGGAGAGTAGTCGATGGTGATGAGAATGAATTGCTAACCTCCTAAGGCTTTAGAGAAGGCGTCGAAAATGTCAATGCTCTACTAAGCAAATGGCTACAGACTGGTCAAGGGCTAGAGATTGTTGCTAGGGATGTGATTGATGAAGGCATGCTTCTAGTATTAAGGGCACTTCTAAGCTACAGCCTTGGCATCTTGCCTCATGGTAAGCTAGTAATATCTGAGCTGTAGAGCCTAGATGTAAAAGGCTTAGGATTGAATGTAGTTGCTTCACATTCTGGCATGTAGTTCTTCTATGATGCAAAGGCTCTCATCTTCTTGAAGGTATTTGAGTAGAAAGAGGTTGACCCCCCTATGGTATAAAACGCCATCGACTAACGTATAGTTGGTGGTGTGGAATCTTAGCTTCTTTGCCTCTCTTTTATCTTTGGGGAGTGTGCCCTGCTCTAAATAACTCTAGATAGGATCCATCCACCTCGACTCTAATGGTGCTGTAGTTAGTTCTAGGATCTTTGCTGAAACCCGGAGTTATGCTCTTCTCTGGCAAGTACTTTATAAAGATCTTCCTATCCTTCACCTCAGGCTTTTGTATCCACATAGAGGTGAGCTTGGATAGCCAATTGGTTATTGAGTTTTCAAGTCAAGGGATCTTCTTGAAGGTTTATGAAGGGAACTTAGTTAGGAGGCTCTTCACCTTTTCTAATTATCTTACCATGGTGTTGTCCCTAGGCTCATATTCACTTTGGATTGCTAGACGACAAGCATAAAATTCAAGAAAACTTGCAAATGCTCGACGTCGATCTCCATGGCTAGCTTAAGATCGACTATTAGGGCCTTGTATTCGGATTTGTTCTTATTGGTGTTGAACCCGAACTTGAAGGCATAGTAAATTGTAATCTTGTACAATTCGATCAGCACGAAACCCACACCTTCATCCTCCAAGGTAGATAATCCATTAACATAGAGAGTCTACATCGGTTTGTCATTACCTAACGGTGCTTTTTCTTCTCCTGTATATTCAACCATGAAGTTGGTCAGCACTTGTACCTTGTAGGTTGTTCGTGGACAATATTAGGATTCCGTATATGCTTAGTTCCATCACGTACTTCACCATTGTCCAGATGCTTCCGACTTCTACAATAGTGTGCGCAGCGGCTAGTCTGCCACCACAATAAACTAGTACACTTGGAAGTAAGGCTTAAGCCGACATGTTGAGATAACGATGGCCAAGGAAAATTTCTCTACTCTGGTGTACTCGACCTCAGGCCTCTAAAGTATGTGGTTGACGTAGTATATGGGCCCATGCTCTCTCCCTTTTGCTCTGACCAATACAAATGAGAGTCCCTGGTCATTAATGATTAAGTATAGATACAGGTCCTCCCTTGGAACGGGCTTGGAGAGGACTAGAGGATGTGTGAGGAAGTCCTATAGTTGCTTAAAGGCTACCGCACATTAAGGAGTCTATTCAAAACCCTTATGATTTTTGAGGATTTTAAAGAACTTAGCGCATCTATATATGCTCTTGGAGACAAATTTTCTCAGTGTGACTACCATGTTGGTGAGCTTTTGTACATCTTGGACTGAGGTAGGGCACTTCATATCCCTGATGGCATGTATCTTCTCGAGATTGGCCTTAATACCTCTCTAAGTAACTCAAAAGCCAAAGAATTTGTTAGAGCCAACCCTAAAGATGCACTTCTAAGGGTTCATCTTCATGTCATGTTTCCTCATCTAGTCAAAGGCTTCTTACAGGTCCTTGACATAATTGTCGGGCTGCTTACTCTTGACTATCATGCCATCAACAAACACCTCCATGTTGCGCCCGAGCTAAGGCTTAAACAATTTTGTCACCATTCACTAATATGTTGCCCTGGCATTTTTAAGGTTGAAGGGCATGACGATGTAGTGGTATGTGTCAAAATTAGTGACAAAAGAGGTGTGGACTTCATCCTTTGAGTTCATCTTTATTTGTTTATCGCCTAAGAAGGTGTCCATGAAGCTTAGCAAGGTGTATCCTGATTTGGAGTCGACTAGCTGATCGATCTTGGGGAGAAGGAAGTAGTCTTTTGAGTTGGCTTTATTGAGGTCTGTATAATCGATACACATGCACCACTTCCTAAACTTCTTCTCGACCAATATTACATTTGCCAGCCAGGTTGGATACTTCTCTTCCCTTACAAGTCAGCCATAAGTAACTTCTACACTTCTTCCTCAATTACGGCTTGCCTTTTTAGCGCAAAATGTCTCTTCTTTTGTTTGGCAGGTTATGCGGTGGAGTTAATGTTGAAGTTATGAGTTACTAAGTCGAGGGAGATCCTGGGCATATCTGATGCTAACCAAGCAAACCTATCTGAGTTAGCCCACAAGAGGGCAACTATTTCTTCTTTCACCTCAAAAAGGGTTTCGATCCTAACTTTGGTTGTCTGGTCAAGAGAGGGGTCGATTTGCACCTCTTTTGCTTTTTCGCTTGGCTCGCTTCTTTCAGCCGACGTCTTTTGTAAGCTAGTCTCTAGAGCAAAGATCCTGTTTGCTCAGGTAGCCATGACATAGAGCTCTCGAAAGAGCTTCTAGTTGCATCTACAGATTCTTACCCTAGTAGGGGTTAAGAATTTGGCCTTCAAGTAGATGGGTGAAGCGATGACCTGAAACGCATTTAAGCTTAATCATCTTAAGAGAGTGCTGTAGGGGGATGGGTAGTCCATCATGACGAACTCTACTGGTCGTCGTCAACATTGTCATCATCGCTAAGTTCCATGTTAGCATGATGATTCCCTTGGCTTAAATAGTGCTCCTATTAAAGCCAATGAGATTATGGTGGTAAGGCTTCATCTTGACGGCCAACTTGGTCTCATCCTTTCATACGTATGTAGAAAGAGGATGTCAGTAGAGCTGCTGATATCTACCATAATCTTGAAGACCTCAAAATTTGCAATCTTCGCCCTATAACAAGGGCATCTTAATGAGGGGTATCTGTCCCCTCTAAGTCTTCATCTGAGAAACAGATCGAAGTGTCAATCTTTTGTCTCTTCTCTCTAATAGCTAGTATGTTAGAAGGAGCGTTAGTCTAGTTACTAGTGCTTGGTCGGCTCCTGAGGTGTAACCCCCCAACAATTATGTTAATGATGTAGTTGGGGGCTCTATTGTTACGACAATCTTCATTTTACTTTGTTCGGGTGCCTTCGATCCACGAGGTGCCCTATCTTTATCATCATCAAAATGATCACTGTTCCTCCATTGGGTTAGTATTCACCAAAGTAGGCTTGTTGAATAGCATACTCAATTGCATTCTTTAGTTAATAGCATTCATCGATGGTGTGACCATGGTCATTGTGGAACTGGCAATACTTATTCGAGTTTCGACGACTAGAGCTCCCCTTTATCTAAAGGGATTTTGCAGTAGACCTTTGTTTTGTACCTTAGCATAGACTTAGGCAATGGGTCAGTTCAGAAGGGTGTGCTATGTGTAGATAGGTAAGGGAAGTATGTTCTGCTCGACTTGACGCTTCTTACTACTCAAGCCTTCCCCTTCAGCTCTGTTCGGTACCTTACTACAGAGGCAATCTTTCATGGACCATCTTTCTTTATCCTTCTTTTCGCTCAACCTCTCTCGATCAAGATTGTGCCCAGTGATGAGAATCAAGCTATGGGACCTCTGACCTGCAACTGAACCCGAGGACTAGAGAGGTTGGCACGACGAATCCTTATGTTTCAACCGAATCAACTCCTATTGAGGCCAAGTACTTCTTTGCTAAGTTACCTTTAATACCGTACCGTATGATCGCCCATTATTCTATGACATGTCGAGTTGATGATTACTCTTTAATGCCAAGCCGACCAATCACTCAACATCATGCTTCCTGAGAAGTTGAGAGATAGAGAATCCAGATTGGCTAAGCCATCGCTGCTCGGATAAGCTCATTTGTCTGTACTTTTGTCTACATCTCCTAACTACCTCGCCAATGCAGTATTGCTACGTGTATAGTATCATATGTAGAATCTGTAGCACTAATAATTGTTTTTCTTATATATTCATTTTTACCCTTTTGTATCATGTACATTGCTTCTTTAGGAAATGTCCTTATTGTCTTTTCCCTTTTGGGCAAGTTGCCTCAACTTACGGGTATAAATACCCCCGTACTTGTAGCTGTAATAAGAGATTACCTTCAATACACTTGAATACTTTTTTCTTTGCGTAAATACTGCTGGTTTACTTTCGGCATCACTCTTATTCTTTCCCTTAAGTAAGGTTAGCTAGTGAGTAACCTCATTGAACCAATTCGTGCGTTATATTGAATTATGCCGTAAGTCCTCGAAAGTTCTATTAGTGTGTTATATCCTTTAGAGCTGTTCGTAGATTTTTGCTTACTATTTCATTCATCATTTTTACCCATTTGTACCTTTCCTTATTAACCTTTTTCAAGCTTTCTGCAAGCTTGGACTAATTCAGCGACCGGTCTTGTCTGTTCTTAGTTACGGTTAGCAACATCTTGATATTAGAGCAGAGGTTTTGTGTGAACTATAGTTAGTTCTTCTTAAAGTTCTATTGTGCTTTGTTTTGCGTATGTGAAATAGAGTCAGTTACTGTGTTCATTTGACTACTGTGTTATCAGTTGTTCACTTTCTGAAGTGTTTTTGTTTGAATTTTGAATCTGTAAGGAAAAACGATAGACCCAAGTATGAATATTCGTGCTGGTGATGATAGTGGAATTATCCACCATGGACGATAATCTCAAGGAACTCCCAGAAGCATCGATGAGAGACTTGATGAGGTAGCTAACTTCTTGATAGATCTGACCTGAGCTATTCATGCACTGTCTTGTTAACCCATTGAAGTCAGGTAAAACACTCCACAAGCTGCCTAACCTATTAGAGGTCAGAACCCATCTTGGCTAGTTCAAGGTGGAGGAGTTGGTGGATTAGTAAGGCGAAGGATAGACTTGAGAGAACTTGATGAGGAGGAAGAAAAGTATTTTGAAGAGGAGCGTATACAAGTCCTTAAAGCATCCGACCATGTGAAGCTTCGGATTTCGGGTTTTAATGGATCTAGGAATGTTAACGAGTATCTAGATTGGAAAGAGAAGGTAGAGCGTGTGTTTGATTACTATCAATATAAGAATTATGAGAAAGTGAGGACCGTTGCTGTTGAATTCTCTAGATATGCCGCCATATTGTGGAAGAATTTTCAGGCCATGAGAAGAAGAGAGGGGTATCGAAAGATTAACACTTGGCTCGAGATGAAGAGAGTGGTCAGAGACATATCTCTAAGACACTTTCACTCGGCTTCAAGAACTGAGATAAAGAGGCCGAACTGTTGATGAATATGTTTAAGAATTTCAAATGCTTATGATGTGTCACGAAGCGGAGGAACCACCAACTCAAATAGTTTCAAGATTTATTACTGGGTTGAGAGAAGACATTCGAGATATTGTGGAGCTTCAACAATTTTACGCAATGGATGAAACTACTAGGATTGCCCAACAAGTAGAGAGGCAAAGAAGGAGCCAAGTAAAGACCAGAATGCTGACTAGTCGACCAGGAAAGGCAAGTTATCGAGCTCAATCTAATATTGAATCGAGTAAAAGAGTGATGTTAGAGCCGAGCAAAAAGGCCGACCTAAACTTATGAGAAAGGGTAAGGGTCTGGTAGGAAGACAAGTCAGATCAAGTGCTTCAAGTACCAGGGGTTCAGACATATGGTTGCTTAATGCCTGAACCAAAGGACGGGGGTCATTAAGGGAGACATCCTGAAGTTAGAAGTAGAGATTGTGGATGAGGAGCCCGAGGAGGAAGAGGTTCTTGCCAAGAAAGAAAATACCGAGAAAGAACTTATTGAGGAGTACATGTTTCTTAAGGACTTAGACTAGTTACTCATGGTTATCCGGCGCACTATGAGCATAGAACCCTTATGAGAGGAGGAGCAGAGAGAGAATTTATTTCATACTACTTGCAAGGTGAATGATTAGATGTTGCTCTCATTGTGGATAGTGGAAGTTGCACCAATGTGGTATTCACCAATCTTGTTTCCAAACTGAAGCTGCTGATTGTTGCACATCCTAAGCCATATAAGTTGCATTGGTTGAGTGAGAAAGAAGCATTACATATCACTCGGCAAATATTACTGCCGATCACTATCTCTACGACGTACTGCCCATGTACGCCTCCCACGTATTACTGGGTAGGCTGTGGTTGTTTGATAGGAGAGTTATACATGACGGCTATAGGAATACGTATATGTTCGAGAAGGATGACCAGAAGATCACGCTGAATCTAATGCCTTTAGGAGAAGTTAACAAGTTGCAGATGAAACTTGCTTAGAGATCGAAGAAAGCTCTGGTGATGAGTAGAGCCAAGCTTCAAGAGGCCATCAATATTGGTGAGCCAACCCTATTATT
This sequence comes from Lumnitzera littorea, assembly GCA_024138015.1. Taxonomy (NCBI): domain Eukaryota; kingdom Viridiplantae; phylum Streptophyta; class Magnoliopsida; order Myrtales; family Combretaceae; genus Lumnitzera; species Lumnitzera littorea. Next base: position 89,104,656 of record JAMXBB010000011.1, read on the forward strand.
GGTCAGCCAACAATTGGAAATGAAGGAGCAAGGCAAGCTTCCCCAAGGAATCAAGGAGTTGCTCGATGACTATGTCGACTTGTTCCTAGAACAGTTACCTGAGGGGTTGCCCTCAATTCGAGGCATAGAGTACTGCATTAACTTAGTACCCAGTACTGCATTACCAAATAAGCCAACTTATTAAATGAATCCTGAGCAGGCTTTTGAACTTCAACATTAAGTTAATGAGTTGTTAGAGAGAGGTTATATGAGAGAGAGTCTTAGCTCTTATGCTATGCCTAGATTTCTAGTGTCGAAGAAGGATGGAACCTGACGAATGTGTGTTGATAGTTGAGCCGTAAACAAAATCATGATCAAATACAGGTTCCGATCTTGAGGCTAGAAGACATGTTAGATGAACTGAATGGAGCCAAGATTTTTAGCAGGATTAACCTCAAGTTTAGCTACCATCAAATCCGCATAAGGTTAGGAGATGAGTGGAAGATTACGTTCAAGACTCAACAGGGACTTTATAAGTGGATGGTCATGCCCTTTGGCTTGTCAAATGCCCTAAGCACTTTCATGAGACTTATGAACCATGTATTGAGACATCTCATTGGGAAGTGCATCGTGGTATACTTTGACGAAATCTTGGTCTACAGTACCGACATATCGAGTCACTGTAAACATCTTAAGGTAATCTTAGGTATCCTTTGTGCTGAGAGACTATTCGGCAATTTAAAGAAATGTTACTTCTACCAGGAGGAAGTGATATTCTTAGGGTATGTAGTTAGTAGAGGAAGCTTGCGAGTAGATGATGAGAAGATCAAAGCAATTGTCGAGTGGCTGACTCCTACTACTTGTGCCAATGTAAGAAGTTTTCACGGACTGGCTTTGTTTTGCAGAAGGGTTATCAGGAATTTCAGCTCCATTATTGCGCCATTCACTAAGCTAACAAAGAAGAACACCGGCTTTCGATGCAGAGAAAGGGAAGAGAGGAGTTTTGCCGACATAAAAGAAAGATTAACCTCCGCCCCGGTGTTAATACTACCTGACTTTGACAAAATTTTTAAGTTAGAATGTGACGCATTAGGTGTTGGAATAAGTGTTATCCTGATGCAGGAAGGCCAACCAATGGCCTTTCACAATGAGAAGCTCTAAGGACCATAGCTGAACTACTCCGTATATGACAAGGAACTTTTGGCACTGATCCGAGTAATGCAAGTGTAGCAACATTACTTATTGTCGAGATAATTTGTCATATATACTAATCATGAATCGCTAAGGTACCTTCGAAATCAGACCAAGTTGTCAAAGCGGCAGGCAAAATGGGTTGAATTCCTTGAGGGATTCAATTTTGTAATTAAATACAAGTAGGGAAAGAGCAACATAGTTGCAGATGCCCTTTGGGAAGACATGCGTTTTTATCAAAACTGCAGACCAGGCTGTTTGGTTTTACGAATATTAAAGAACAACACTCTGATGATCTACGCTTTAGGCCAATAATTTCGTGATGCGTAGATGGGAGGATAGTGGACGAATATTATGTAGAGGAAGGCTACTTGTTCTAAGAAGGGAAATTGTGCGTGCTAACTTATTCCTTATGGGAATTATTAATTAGGGAAGCCTATATCGAAGGGCTCTCTGGACACTTTGGAGAGAGGAGGACCTATGAGCTATTGAATAGCTGATTCTTTTGGTCGAGAATGCGAAGAGATGTGTACCGAGTCATCTAAAGCTATGTTGTGTGCAAAAAGGCCAAGTGTTGAGCCAAGCAAGGGAAAGCAATGCCCTTACTTGTTCCGACGAGATTGTGGATTCAACTGAGTATGGACTTTGTTCTTGAATTATCGCGAACTGCTCAAGGTAAAGATTTTGTAATGGTTATCGTGGATCGATTCAGTAAGATGGTACACTTTGTGCCTCGTACCAAAACTAACGACGCTTTGGCTATTGCTTCTCTTTTCTTATAGGAGATTGTGCAGATACACGGCGTGTCGAGAAGTGTAGTCTCTAATAGAGACCCGAAGTTCTTGAGCCATTTCTGGAGAATCTTATGGCATCGGTTGGGAACCAAATTACTCTTTAGTACCTCATGTCACCCCCAAATTGACGGCCAAATAAAGGTGGTTAATCGTACTTTGGGGTCATCGCTTTGAGCTGCAGTAGGCAAGAACTTGGCCGGTTGGAACGTTTGCCTGCCAGTAGTTGAGTTTGCCTATAACTGAACCGTACATAACACTACTAAGCAGACTCCCTTCGAGGTGGTCTATAGATTGAATCTCGAGTTACCCCTCGACTATGCCCTTATACCAGCACCTGTGCAAGAAGATCTTAACACTTCGGCTAGAGCACAATCTCTTCAGCACATCTATGACAAGGTCACTTGACATATTAACTAAGTTGCCAAAAGAATGCGAGAAAAGATTAAGGGTAGGTTGGCCAAACAATTTCAGTCGGGAGACTTAGTATGGCTATACCTCAGTAAGGAACGATTCTCGAACAAGAGGAAGAACAAATTATCTACAAGAGTGGAAAGACTTTTCAGAATCCTTTAGAAAATCAATGACAACGCTTATGGGTTAGAACTGCCTGAAGACTATGGGGTCTTTTACGCCTTCAACATTATCGACCTCAGTCCATATCACCTTGACGGAGAACTAAGTGAACACCATTCGAATTTGATCTCAAATCCAAAACAACCCAGAAGGAATGATGGGAATCAAGCTATGGGACCTCTGACCCACAGTTAAGCTCGAAGACTAAAGGGGCTGGCACGACGAATCCTTATATTCCAACCAACCCCTGTCGAGGTCGAGTACTTCATTATCGAGTCATCTTTAATGCCATGCCGTATGGCCCCCCATTATTTTGTTGTATACCGAGCTGATGATTACTCTCTAATACCAAGTTGACCAATCACTCAGCATCATCCTTGCTGAGAAGCCGAGAGATAGAGAATCTGGACTAGCTAAGCCATCCCTGCTCAGACAAGCCCATCTATTTGTACTTTTGTTTGCATCTCCCAATAACCTCGTCAATGTAGTATCTCTATGTGTATAGTATTATATGTAGAATTCATAGCACCAATGATTGTTTTCCTTATATATTCATTTTCACCCTATTGTATCATGTACATTATTTCTTTAGAAAATGTCTTTATTGTCTTTTCCCTTTTGGGTAAGTTGCCCTAACTTATAAGTATAAATACTCTTGTACTTGTAGTTGTAATAAGAGATTACCTTCAATATACTTGAGTACTTTTTTTTTTTATATAAATACTGTTTATTTACTCTTGGCATCACTCTTATCCTTTTCCTTAAGCAAGGTTGGGCAGCGAGTAACCTCATTGAACTAATTCGTGCGTCATATCGAATTGTGTGGTGAGTCTTCGGAAGTTCCATTATTGCGTTATATCCTTTGGAGCTATTCGTGGGCTTTTGCTTACTGTTTCATTCATCATTTTTACCCTTTCGTACCTTTCCCTATTAACCCTTTTTCGAGCTTTTTGCAAGCTTGGACCAATCCAGTAACCGGCCTTATTTGTTCTTGGTTACGGTTTGCAATACCCGATACAAATGTTGTCCTCATAGTCTATGTATTTCTGGGCTTTACTCTAAAAATCAATTAGGGTCTTTAGCTTACTCTTCGCAAGCGATCGTAAGAAATTTCCCGAAAGTCGGATGTTAAGCTGCGCGGCATGAACTGCTACTCCCTCATCCAACTAAGGGATCTCGACTATAGTATTATTAAATTGGGCCACATATTCACATAAAGTCTTACCCTCACTTTGCCTTATTAGGTATAAAGACGATGTGTCCTCTAATGGGAGCTTATTAGCCCTAAAGTGGAGGTTAAACCTCTGCATTAGCTTGTTAAAGGAGTTGATGGAGTTCTTAGGCAAGTGATTAACCATGTTCAAGCTACTTTCCTTAGCGTTTCTAGGAAAGCCTTGCACTTAATGGTACTCCTATGACCATGAAGGTTCATGAGGGTATGGAAGTGGAAGAGGTGATCATCAAGATCACTAGTACAATTGTACTAGTCCAGGGTAAGAACCTTACTATTAGGAGGCAACACTTTATCTTGGACACCCTTGGAAAAGGAGGTTTCCGTTGATGGTAACCAACTTAGTGTCGCCAGTTATTTTGCTCCCTTGCTGATTAGAGAACCTCCTGACGATAGCACAGAGCTTGTTGAGGTTGGCATCATTTGCTGGATGAGCTCGGCGCACTATAGAGTGTGCCGATGCTCTGTAAGAGTTGGCCACTTACTCATTTCCAGCTAGGGTGTGGTCACGAGTGGCCACTAAGTTCGTTGGTTATTCCTATGCTGAAGGATTAGGTTGTTCATCCCTATTATTTTCCTACTATAGCTGTTGATTATTTTGCCTAGTGCGGGCATCAAAAGCTTCAAACGGATGAGTCTGAGCACTAAGCCTTTTTGCCTCTTTTAGGCAAGCACGAAACAACTTGTTTTGGGTAACAAACTCTTCAAGCAAGCGCTCCAATCACTCTAAGCGTTGCTTAAGTGTTTCCTTAGGTAATGGCTGGTTTTTTGCAGGTTGGTTCACCAACTAGTGGTTCTTTGGATTGTTTTACGAGACATGTTGTTGCTCAAGGGTAATGTTTAGGTAAGAAATTGGATTAGATTTCCCATAGACAGCGCCAGATATTATCTCAAGATAATTGCAAGTATAGATTAAGGAAGCAATGGGGCTTCACGTAAGTAAGTAAGCTTGCAAAATAAAGGATAGTGAAAGGGCACTAGGTTATTGTCTGGCATGGAGTAAAAATACTTAAAGATGAAATGTAGGCTTAAGTACACAAAGTGTCGAGTGCTTTACCATTGGGTAATGGCCTTATATTTATAAAAGAGTGGTGTCGGCAATTGGAAACGAGTTAGTGAGTAGAAGCCATGTCCGCAAGTATTAGAGAGTGGAGTCATGATATTTAATGTATTCCACAAATGTAGAAAATGGTTGTTTGACTTAGTCATTGGCCTTATCTATGTTCTTCTAACCGTTGGTGATTATTTTAGTTGGGTAGGCTACTTGATGGGCTTGAGTAAGGTTGGGTAGGGCAAGGGAAGGCTAAGTCTTCAAAAAGCTTGGCCCATACCATGAGTTTCATCAGGTTAGCACAAGCCTGAGTGGTTTATGTCCAAAATATCCTATCAATAATGGTTGTACCGAATATTTTGACTATCAATAAACAAGTGATATCCACTTGATAATATAATGGATATTACTTAATCAAATGTCTTAAATTATCTATAATGCGATTGATAGAAAAACAGCAACAAAAATGTAGTCAATCTTTCTTCCACATCTTCGCTAATTCTTTGTTAATTTGATTTATCTTGAAAGAAACATGATTCTATTACTAATTTTCCTAATCCTACAGGCAATCCGAGATGGGGTAGACATACTGACACTATCGGTTGGACCGGACGAGCCACCACAAGACATACCCACAGTGCTGAGCGCATTTGATATAGCAATGCTACAAGCAAGAAGGGCGGGTGTTTTTGTGGCCCAAGCTGTTGGAAATAAGGGTCCAAGCCCTTCAACAGTAATATCTTTTAGCCCATGGGTTGTGGGCGTTGGTGCTTCTTCTGCAGATAGAACGTACCCTGGTTCTCTCATTCTTGGCAATGGAGTAAGAGTTGGTGGGGTCGGATTATCAGGTGATATGTGTGATTATTCCGAGCTTCCCGATTTTTATAGATTATCAATTGTGAGGGATTACTATTGGTTTTCGATTTTGGTGTCATTATATGATCCTAAAAGAATGAACTCATGCATTCGGAAATACAGATTTCCTATTTATTCTCGCACTCGGAAATAAAATGGGAAAAAGAAAAGAAAAAATTCCATAAACAAGGCTTTAAAATATTATACGATCGACCTATATTTATATTAAGTGTTTAAATACTAATAGTGTTTTTAGTTTACGGAATGGAATAAAGTATAAATAAAATTGTAATTCTTTAGTAATTGAGTAGAAAAGCAATAATTATTCCTTATAGTTAACTATTTCTCATTATTATTTTGGAGTTTAATGGATAGATATAAAAATATGCTATAAAAAGTTGAAGACTAGCCAATCCTGTAGTCTTGTAAAAGAGTTATAATTCCTCAATAATCAATTCTATAGAATGATCATGTCATTGATTTATTGTAAGAACAGATTTGCAAAGTAAACAATAGCCATTTTATTATACTTTTATAAAGTTAACCAAACATGCCTTTTACTTATAGAAAGGTTGTACTTCCAAAATCTTATGGGCTGTATTTCTATTTTTACCATCACTTAGGGAAAGTGGACTACTTTGGGAGATAAGTGTGTTATATTTTATTGTCAATGCTTTTTAGAGGGCTCTTACTTTATTCACTCTTTCTGGAAACTATTACTAAAGTGTGAATATATTTACAAGCTTTCACAACACGACTTTTACCTTTCCATAATTTTTGAAAATATTTTCAATCCTATCAATCAAAGCTCCTAAAACCATTGAAAGGCCCACAATTAGTAGTATCCATGGGTTTTAACAATGACTTGCTAGCCAGTTAAATGCATATTTTCAAAAATCATAAAATGATTAAACTACAATTTTAGAGTTTAGAGAATCCATCCGCATTAGAGTTTGATGTGAGGATTTACAGAAAAATCACTAATTCTTCAAGGGAGCAATTTGCTTTAATGTGGTTGTGTGATTTGTTATGAATAATTAGGACCAACTCTTGGAAATGGCGTTATCCAATATAAGCTTGTTTTGGCCGAGGATGCTGTGAGATCAACTGGGACAATCCCAAGAACACCACAAAACGTTGAAGAATGCCAAAATCCGGAGGCCTTGGACATTTTGTTAGTACAAGGTAGTGTGGTCATATGTACTTTCTCGGGAGGCTTCTACAACCGGACTTCAACGATTACTGCTATTCTCAACACCGCAAGAGTTCTGGGGTTCTTGGGCTTTGTTTTTGTGGCAAACCCAAAATATGGGGATTTCATCGCAGAGCCCATCCCCTTGTCCATTCCTGGTATTATGATTCCAAAAGTTGCAGATGCACAGGTACACAAAACACGTGAAACAATCTTTGCTTACAAAAAGATACAAGCCGAAGTTTTCCAAATTCATTTAAGATTAGATTTAGAGTCCTTTAATCTCTTCAATTTAGAGTAAGCAATTCGTGTTGGTGGATTATTTAGTGTCTTATTTTGCGTCAATTTTGTATTAGTACTAAATTTACATACAATTGAACTCAAAAAACCTTTTAGTTTAGTGCTAAATCACATAAAATTAGACATTGAACAAACATTGAATTCAAATGCGATTCTTGATGCTGCTAGAATTTTTAGAACAGCTTGCAAGTGAGATGTATTAAATAACTTTTATATAGTAATTTAAGAGCTGATAATAAAACTGTAAATCTGGACCCACCTAGGCCTAAAAATTAATTTGTGACTCTAGGGTTGTGTTATTAGGAGAATTGAGGCATAAAAAAATGTCTAAACTACCCCAATCTTAACCGAAAAATGTAAAATTCTAGTCTTGTCCAGTGATCGACTATAAGAATATATTTCTATTTTGGTAGATCAACAACATGAAAACATATAAATACACTTTTCAATTTGGATAATTATTATGGGGGAAATTTTGATTTACTACCATGATTTTTTATGTTTCCAGGTCGTATTACAGTACTACCATGCGCAGACAATCAGAAACGAGAGAGGGGTAGCGACTGCATTTGGTGGAAGGGCAGCTATAGGAGAGGGAAGAGTAGCTGCATTCAACAGTCAAAGAGCACCTACAGTAAGTAGATTTTCATCAAGAGGACCTAATTTCATTGATATTTATAAGACTCCTGTTGATGTATTAAAGCCAAACATCATTGCACCTGGCCATCAAGTTTGGGCAGCATGGAGTCCTATTAGCGTCACAGAACCAATCCTACGAGGTATGGACTAGAATAGAATAGAGTGGATATTATTTCATTCATGGAGGTGAGTTTCATTTTCAGTGCTACCAAGGATTACCAAATTCAAAACAAAATTACTTATGACCAAACCTCAACATTGCATACCTCTTCCAAGAGGAGTGTCCATGCAACCTGAGGATAAATGTTGTTATAGAATCAAGTTTCTGTCATTGTAAAGAGGATACAATTTTCTTAAATAAACTTAGGGAATGTAATTTTACCATGATTTATAACCGTCTCTCAGGAAACAATTTTGGACTTTTGTCCGGGACAAGCATGGCCACACCCCATGTTATCGGCATTGCAGCACTTATCAAGCAACGTAATCCGTCATGGACTCCATCCATGATAGCATCTGCTATGTCAACGACCGCCAGAAAATTTGACAACTACGGTGGAGTGATTATGGCTGAAGGATTATCTGCTGAAAGCCTTACGCCATCAACTCCTTTTGATATTGGCTCTGGCCATATCGATCCCATCCGAGCAATCGATCCCGGCCTTGTGTTAACCGCAGGTACGGCACAATTTTACTGGCGGAGTTACAATAACATACATGATCCTTCATCTGATGTGTAATACATTGGACTCAAGCAGAATACCAAGATTACATCAGCTTCTTGTGCTCTTTGCCAAACATCAACCCGGCTCTGGTGACAGCGGCAACTGGAGGGCTGTGCATTCCATTTCCACCCTCTGGCCACCCATCAGATTTGAACCTTCCGTCCCTGACCATATCGGTACTGTCTGGATCTAGAACAGTTCGAAGGCAGGTGAGGAGTGTAGGAAGAACACGAGAAACATACTTGTGTGCAGTTCTACCACCAAATGGAACAAGAATCAGCTTGAATCCATCATGGTTTACCATTAGCCCCGACGGGGTTCAGGATTTGGAAATACAAATAGAAGTCACACAAGCAAGAAGTTACTTCAGTTTTGGTGAAATTGTCTTGACAGGAAGCCTAAATCACATCGTAAGGATACCATTGGCAATTCTTCCCGTTCAGTAATTTGAACTTCAAGTATCTTCTTCCATACGGGAATTTTGGACATTCTCTGCTGAAAGTAACCTAACAGATATGCTATCAAAACATTGTTGGACATTATTAGGTTCAACATGAAGGGCTGGTTATTAATAAGGAAAGACAAAACACTGTCCAAAGTTGCGAGGTTCGATAAATTAATGTTTTATCTTTAAATAATTTTTACAGCACGAAATTTCAGCACCTGTGCGGAAGATGAGCATACACCAAAAATTACTCTGCACCATATGAAATAATTACACATTTCCTATAATTTCTGTTGCCCCCTTGGCATATTTTAGTTCAACTTGGTGCGTCTTATGTCATCAAACGGCATTTGCATAATTTTACAAAATTTGCAAATGTTACAAGAAAATTACAAGGCAGAGACACTTAAAATGAAATGTCAATGGCCTCGTGATCGGGCGTCCTATATGAAAACCCTGATTCGTCACTAGATCGCCTCTTTAAAACACTCGCCCTTTGCATTAATCTAACCAACTGCTGTACAACTTCGGACATGGGTGGCCGAAACTCGGGCTCAGGCTGCACGAAACATAATTATTTATGGAATGAGTAGTGAAAGACTGAAAAGGTAAAAGGTTGACAATAAGAAAATAAACTAAAACAGCATAACACCCGATGATGGTGGGATGACAAAGATAGAATGGGAATACTCTTAAAATATGAAAGAAACCATACACCCCAGCCTAAGACAAGAATAATAACAATCTACACCAATACAGATAGAATAGGTTACCTGAACACACAGTGCAATGATGTCCGCAAAACGTGAGAGGGACTTTGCAGGATACATGCCATTCAGCGCTGGGTCAACCATTTTTGCTAAAGCATCTATGTCATGAAGCTGTGGAAGAGCCCATCTCACAAGGGACTGCTCTGCTCTAACCCTTGAACTGAACAGCAACAAACATCAATAAGCTGATTCATGTTAACTGGGGTTAAAAAAAAAAACAATAATAATAATGATTACTAGTGTTTTCATAACTTATTCACCTATCAAGTGGCTTTCGGCCAGTCAATAGCTCCAACATAACAACTCCAAAACTGTAGACATCACTTTTTACCGTATAGATTCCAGACAAAGCAAATTCCGGAGCACTGTAGCCAAAAGAACCAACCATCTGAGTAGAAACCTGCCAAACATAGAAGACAATTATAGAAACCATCTGGAAGGTCACAGCATTAAATTTACAAGCCTGTTGTCACAAGGCCTACAAGCATGTATTCAGGTTATCCGGCAAGCAGAGAGGAGGCAAGGCAGCATTTGCTCTCATTCATGAAAGCATGGAGAAATTGAGTTTACCTGTCGCTCTGTGTTTGGATTAAGAGCAGCTAAACCACAGTCTGCTAGGCGGGGATTGAGCTCTTCATCAAGCAAAATATTTGCTGACTTCAAATTTCTATGTACAACAGAAGGCAAAGAAACCTCGTGCAGGTACCTGTGCAAGAACCATGGCTCAGCTCGAAATGAATTTGTGCACTCAATCATAGTCATTCAGACATGTAGAAATGAGAATGTTTTAGACATAAAGAAAGAATAATCCACATTACTACATACTCAAGAGCTCTAGCAGTGCCAAGTGCAACTCGGACTCGTGCATTCCAAGAAAGTCTCTTGCTGCTATCTTCAGTAAAATGCAGCAAGTCGTGAAGATTACCATGTCCTATGTATTCGTGGACCAGTAGACGTTGTCCATACTCAGCACAGTATCCAACTAGACTAACAACATTAGGATGCCTTAACCGTGACATATTTGAAACAGCTTCAAGAAAATCATCTTCCTCTTGCAATGAAAGTGCTGCATTATCGATCTTCTTGACTGCCAAAAACTAGATGAAGAACAGGAACAAAGAAATAAGTTGATAAGCTCAATGAAAGATCAAGCTACTGAAAATAATATTTGGTAACTTCCCATACGACACAGAATCAGGTGTTACCTTTCCATTTGGGAACTCTGCTTTATAAACTCGACCAGAAGAACCTTCACCAACGAGAGATTCTTGACTAAAGCTGTTTGTTGCCGTTTGAAGAGAAGCAACAGTAAACGATGTAGCCATTATAGGTGACTTCATTTTCTTCATGGATCCATTTTTTCCTTGTAACCTCTCCGCCACCAATACTTCTGCTGAAAGAGGTCTTACATCTGTCACAGCGGCTGTCATTTTAACCCTTTGCTCCTGCATCTCAGGCTTTGCTGCACAAAAAAAGAGTAGTGCTCTACAAATCAGTAGAATGCCTTCATATGCCTTTCAGCTGCAACTTGCTTAGGATGATTCTTAACTCTAAAAGAAACTATCATTAAATATTCAATAAAATGATTTCATATTGTGCAATGAAACTACCAGTATTTGTGCTTGTGGGACGACTTGCCCCTGCAGAGACTACTGGACCACTCCCCTTTTTCTTCTTTCGAGAGAAACAGCAAAAGGCTAGCAGCAGAACAATAACCAGGATAACAGAACCCACAATAATGCCTACAATTGGTCCAGTTTCTAGTCCACCTGAGTCAGAAGCTTGAGCATCTGAGCCTTCTGGAGAACTTGCAGCATATCCAGAATTGCTATGGTTACTTTGCACTCGCCCAGGGGGAGGTGGTGTATAGGGAGGGGGTGGAGGAGCAGGACCATTGGAAAAAGCATTCCCATTATATCTGTTTTCAGGGAAAAGAGCTACAGTAAAGACAATGGCCAAGAGCAGTAAAAAAGTGATACAATACAGGGAAAGACATATGCATTCTGGCTCACATAAATGTTTGAATTGAAGTAAGCTCTTTTGGGATCCATCCATTGAACTGGTTGTTTGCAACATTCCTGCAGATTATATGAAATTACTATTAGACCAGAGTTCTATTCAATAACACACCTCCACATAGGATAAGGAACTAACAGCACTGTCAGCGGCAAACCCGTTAGAACATCAAGAGGACCTGTCATTTGGTTGTTCTGCAAGTAGCTGAAACAAATGGTGTCATGTTAGGTTAAATTATCTGAGAAAGGACTCCCTGAAGCTTCAAAGAAGATATACTCACAGTGTAGAAAGATTAGTTAATGCACTGAAGGAAATTGGGAGATTTCCAGAAAGATTATTGAAAGAGAGATCCCTGAAAATCACAAATACAATAAGCAAATATGGAAATAACTTTTAGAAATAAATATAGATACAATTGAATTACCTTTTCAGAGATACCAGAGAAAATGGCATAATGGCCTTCACCCAACAATGATTCCATAGAGTTTTTCAAGAACAAAATTGAGCAATAAAAGAATATTCCAAACTTTTTCATCATGTTTCAAATTTTAAAGGTATTCATAACACATGGATTTGTCCAAAGGACATGTGTTTAGTAACCTTACACTACCTTTCTCTATGGGTTTTATAATGTACACATTATCAATCAAAGAAAATTCTATACTGAGGTAGAAAAATCGAGAATGGATAAAGTCAATAATTGAAGAAACCATTCCTGTTCCTTGTAAAGAAAAATCACAGATTCCAGAAAATATCATATAAGTATGAAAAACTCCTTCCATTTTAAGGAAGCAAGAGGAGGATCCATCTTTGCTGGTAATGGAGGACACAGTGACCGGTAAAGTCCAGTAGCTTTTACCACCTAAGACAAAAAGATCTTATTGTATCAATCAAAACACCAAAACAAAGAAGTGGATAGTGTTCCCTCAGTAAATGAATGATCTGAAGCCATGCTAAGCACCAAGGTATTAATTTCAAAAGTCACATGTCACAGTGTCCAGATCCATGTGTAGTTCTTCTGTCAATTTTGAAGATAGAATCATGGATGTGTTGTTGTTGAGGAAGTTGCCAAAATACTATTTCCAAGCTAAAAATAAAGAGCGTGTCATAAAGTTACTTACATAGTGTCCAGTGCAGCAAGATTTGCAAAAATATCACCAACTGACTGAGAAAGTGAATTATGGCTCATGTTCCTAAAATTACAGAAATCAGAAATTATGTATAAAAAAAGAAAAAAGAAAAAATTCCAGATGGTTCTCTGCATTTAGGAAATGACACTAAATTTGAAGAAATCACTTACAAATAATTGAGATTAACCATGCTACTAATCGAATAAGGAAGATTTCCACTGAGGTTATTATATGCAAGATTTCTGCAGAATGAATTGGAAAAAATTTTCAAACCGAATAATTTAGTCACAAGCTACCAACAAAAAAGCTGTATATTTAAAAAATTACAGGCTAGTGAGATTTGGCGGCAGCTGATAGGGGATCATGTCATGAATCTTGTTATTGCTCAAATCACTGGAAAGACAAAGAACCTAAAATGAGATAATTCAAAAGAAACAAAGAGAAATCACCATTATATTGCATGAAATGAACAAACATATGCAGTCAAGAAATCCCTCACAATTTTCTCAACGACATGAGATTTGAAAGTATATATCCCAACGTTCCATTGAGTCTCAAGCCTGAAATATCACTACCACATCAAAATAACCATTAGCCAAAAGGAAGCTGCATTTATACAGAGATCAAACCCAGTGAAAATCCAAAGTCACGATTCACAACAGATGCATACATCGAGACAACAGCTGAGCCCTCGCAGGTAATCCCTTTCCACGACTCTGCACAGGGGTCACCTCCATTACCTTTCCAATTGGTTAGTTGAGGAGGACTAGTCAATGAAGTATACAAAATCTGAAGGGCTTGAACTGCAAAAAAGAATAAAGGAATAAAATTGAAAACTGTATGTTAGTGATATTTCAATCAAAAACACTCCACACAACTCCAACTCCTCTAATTAACACCCGGTCCAGCACAAAAAATCCAACAACCTCAATGGTCCCCTACCATGTCAAGGCCAAATTTCAACTTTCCTCAACACTAGATGGTCCAACCAGCCCCAGGAACCAACAAAATGAAAGAATGAACTATTTTCCCTCAGCGCGTCTACTGTAATCAAGTAATGCCAAACGTGATAAGCGAGCACAGGGAATCAGACACCAATATCATTTAATTATTGATGCAACTTCTCTATCCTTGATTAATACCCAAAATCAAAACATGGTTCCCCCAATTATCATGATCATGGTCAAAACAAATCCGATTTTTCGCAAACTTAATACTCAAATCCAAGCCTTATACGTACATGTACTTCACATCAAAATATGGACATAATAATACTTACAAGCTTGTCTGTTATACTATCTAATTTAGCAATACATCAACCCCAAAAAAAAAAACATAAGATTCTTTCTTTTTCGAAAACGAAGGACTTCAATGTTTGCACTGTTCTATTCAAAGTTTCAATTTTTATCATCAATGCAAGTGTTTAAATCAAATCAAAGCTTGAACCAAAACCTCAAAAATAGCAATCAACAAATAAATAAAAAGAGTAAAAAACCATAATTAAATGCATATTGTAGAGACCTTCTTTTTACATTGCATTTCAATTTATTTAAAGTTTCGATCTTTAGAAACCAAAGATATTAAAAAAGAAAAAATCAAATAAATAAATTCTGATCGCGTCAATTTATACTTGAAACGATTAGGAATATAAGAAGAGAGAGGGAGAGCATCTGATAAAATATTTTACCATCAGAAGGATCAGTAGTGGCTTGAACCAGTGAAATTGAGAAGAAGAAGAACAAGAGGTGGATGGTAAAGTGAGACAAGAAGTGAGTCAATGAACGAGTGAAGCGAGTCAATGAGTGTTTGTTTTGCTTAGACATTTATTATTATTATTTTTTTCTCTTTCTGTTATTGTTTGGAGAATGAGAGGTCAATGATCGTAAAGGATCGGAGTTGACAGCCGTTAAGTGAGGGTGAGGGCGAAAGAGGTGGCCATTGTAGTTGTGGCAGTGGCCATTTAAAGCAGTCAGAGAGAGAGAGAGAGAGATTCGAAGCTTGGAGTTGTAGAGATGGAGAGATGGAGAGAGAGCAAGAGAGGAAGAGTGTTGGAGTGAGTCTGTGTCGGCGAAGAGAGAGAGAGAGAGAGGAAAAAGAAGAACAAGTTGGTTTGAAGTTTGGAATTGAAGAAGCCGAGAACGCAAGATACGTATGATGCGCCTCTCTCTCTCTTTTCCAGGTGATATGATGGGTTGGTTTTGGAAATATCGTGATGTTTCCCTTTCTTTTTGGGGACTTTTGGATTTTGTTTACTTTGTGTGCTGATCCATCTTAATGGTGAATTTTTCTTTTTTTATTTTTTACCCATAATGCTAGAATGAATTACCAAAAAGGAAAAAAATCTCAAATTTTGAGGGAATTTTTATAGAACGAATTACCAAAAGGGACTTTTTTTTTTTTCTAAACAAGAAAAATATTGCATTAACTTCAACCAAAATCAAGTGGAACACAAACAAGAGATTCAAGAAAAAAACAAAAAGAAAAAAAGTCTAAACGGATAAGCTTTTGAAGGGCGAATGGAAAGTTAACTCACCAATCCAAAGGATACATCTTCCTTCATGTAGATTAGGCTATCCAATTAGCCACATTGTTGGCTTTTCTATTAATAAAAGAAAAGGAAACATAAGAAACACAATTATCCTTAGCCAACGATAAAATATCATTGATTACATTTGTAGTAGTCTACTTAACAAAACATTTTGCTAAATAGCTGTCTTTTAACTTATCCTCATCTAACATTTGAAATAGTGCTAACGCATCCATCTTAATGTCCATACATCTCCACTTCCTCATCTTTGCCAAATCTAAACCTAACAAGACTACCTTCGCCTCCAACCTTTCTGCATCTAATGCAAGATAAGACTTATTCAAACCTCTCACCAACCTTCCTTTACTGTTATGAGCGACTGCTGCAATACCCCCTTTACTATCCTTCACTCATGATGCATTAACATTAATTTTAATTAGACTAACCATAAGAGGCTTCCATCTTGTCACTAGGTTTTCTGACGCTACAGCATAAGGGAACACCTTTTGCTTATATGTTACCTAATCTTGAAATCTCTATACAAAGATTTGGATAATTGAATTAAGGTTAAGGTTTATGTGGCTATATAAAGATCTACATCTTTTACACCATATCATCCAATATAAAAGAGCAGTCTTGCTATCAAATATTTCAATTTCTTCTTTCATTCCCCTATTTCATTTCTCTGTTCCTCTTACCATTGCATGAAACTAGTCATGTGTTGTCCATTAATATTAATATTCAAGCAACTCATCCATACTTGTTGTATCCATTAACTCTATAGAAGCGCATGTTCAATGGATTCAACATCACTATACCACAGGCAATTAAGGCTTGTAGAGATCTGCTTTCTAAACAAGTTTGCAAAGTTAGCATTAATATTACATGCCACTCTTAACATAAAAATTTTTACTTTGGGCATAATTCTATTTTCCAAATCTACTTCCATTGGTTTAGCTGAACCCCTCTAGAGTTCGTGTGCGGGATAACTTCTCCACTACTATGAATGAAATGATATGCAGACTAAACTGAATATGCCCTATTCCTCTCCCATGGCCAAACGGTTTTATCATCTTCTTTTCGCAATGAAAGAGGTATACTTCTTATGGCTTTTAATTCCTTTTTTATGCATAAAGATTTGATAGCATTTAAGTTCCACATTGCACACTCCATGTCAATTAGTTCACAAACTTTCATATCCTCCATAGCTATGCTATCCTCATCTACTCTGTCCATATTTAAACATCCACTTTGAACCCCTGGAATCCACTTATCTTTCCATACTTTAACTTTTTCTCCATTCCTAATCCGTCACATCAGACCTTCCTTAATCACCCCCTGGCCTTCAATCAAACTTGACCAACCCTATGATGTTTTCCCTCCTCTTCTAGCCTCTAAGAAATCAGAATCAGGAAAATAACGTCCTTTTAAAACCCTCACCCATGGTGCATTTAGACTAGAATGAGCTCCCCAAGTTAGCTTAGCTAGGAGAGTAGTATTAAAATCTTGAAGGTCACAAAAGCCTACACTACCTTGCTTCTTTGCCATAGTTAATCTATCCTAGCTAACCTAGTGTACCTTCCTCTCATTACCTTACTAACCCCACCAAAACTTAGCCATAACAGAATTAACTTCTCTACACCATTTGATAAGAAATTTAAAGCACCCCATTGAATAAGTCGGCATAGCAATAGCAACTGCTTTAAGTAAAACTTCTTTCCCAGCCTGGCTTAAAAAATGGTGCTTCCGATTCTTCAATTTCCTGAAAATCTTCTCCTTGACATACCCTAAAGCCATTTACTTTGATTTCCCCCAAATACTTGGAATGCCAAGATATTTACTCGGATTTTGTATTGCCTCAATGTGTAAAATAACACCAATATCATGCTGTAGATCCTCCTGAGCATTTCCATTGAAGAAAATGCATTGGAATACAATTGAAGTACTTGTTGATTTTTTGACCTGAGGCATTACAGTACAATTGAAGTACTTCCTTTAGCCTACTTACTTGCTCTATTGTAGCTTTTATAAAAAATAAGGAATCATTAGCAAAAAAAAAAAAAAAAAGATATGAGAATTTAGGACTCCTTTTACCTAAAGCTAATCCTTTAAGGACACCCGACTCCACTAATCTCAACAATCCTTTTGATAGAACATTATCTATAAGTATAAACAAGTAAGGTGATAGTGAGTTATCTTGTCTTAGTCCTTTAATGGGAGTAATATTACCTGCAACTTTTCCATTCATAGTGACATTGTAATTCACCATGGTAATACACTCCATAATCCAACCCACCCATCTTGAACCAAACCCTAACTTTTCTAACACTGCCTTAAGAAAAATCCATTTTATTCTATCATATGCTTTGTTTATATCAACTTTAAGAGCACAAAAACTCGACTTTCCTCTCTCTCTCTCTCTCTCTCTCTTTTGTTTTCAAAAGATGAAAAACCTCATATGTTATCTTGAATTAAACGTCTTGAAATAAAAGCACTTTGGTTTTTAGATATAAGCTCATGTAGGAAAGGCTTTAGTATATTAACTAAGATTTTTTTTAGACAATTCTATATAAGAAATTACAAAGACTAATAAACCTAAAATGTGAGATCGATTGGGGATTTGGGATTTTAGGAATAAGTACTAGATCTGTAAAGTTAAAGGAAGATGGGAATCGACCTATTTTTTAGAAGTTTTGTATAGTAGCAATGATTGAACCTCTAACATAGTTCCAATGGGACTGATAGAAAACACTAGTAAAATCATCCGAACCTAAAGCTTTTAGAGATCCAAGTTGAAAAACTACCTTTGTTAGCTCAAGATCAGACACATCACTACAAAGAGCAATGTTCATCTCATCTCCTACCTGTAAGCCCCAAAGTTCAGCCAAGTAACCGTAAGATTGAACTTAGAACCCAAGATTTAGGGCGATCGGTTAAAAGATCCGATCAAATCCAAATTAGAAACTATTTAACAAGATACCAGTAAAAATGACCCTGTAAACTTAAATTTAAGAAAATAAGTAGTAAAATAGGAGACTATAAAATTTTCAAATTTTAAGCATAATAACTGCTAATTACCAAAAAGGCAAAAAGTGTAATATAATAACTAATAAATTATTAGAGATAAATTATATGTATACTAAAAATTTTAGAATGACCAAAATAATATTTAGGAATGTTCACGTGTACCCTACATGTATTTACGTGTAGATAAAAATACGCGAAATTACCTAAATTTACCAAAAAGTAAGCAAATAATTAAAGAAAATTATAAAATAATTGAGGAAAAATCAGAAAAAAAATCAGAAGGGTGTGGAATGATGCAAGGTTGGTCGTGGCAAGTCAGAATCTGAAAAAGAAAATTCAACCAATTAAATTAAAACAACATAAAAACAAAAAATTTAGGGATAAAACACTTGTCTTGTCCAAATTAATGCACAATAAATCCCCTAAAACCCTATAAATAGCAGGAAAAATCCAGGAACTCATTTGGACAGTTAGAAATCAAAGAAAATTAGGGAGAGTCGAAAATTCGAGAGAAAATCTAGAAAATAAAAAAAATAAGAAAAACTGTGCAGTTAGGGGTTTTAAAGGGAACCCACACCAAACGAGGAGCTGGGAGTGGACGGCCACCACCACCACACGGTGGTGGCAGCGCCTAGGCCGGCCGACAACCCCACGGCGGCCCGTGGTGGCCGGAGCCAC
This sequence comes from Lumnitzera littorea, assembly GCA_024138015.1. Classification (NCBI taxonomy): domain Eukaryota; kingdom Viridiplantae; phylum Streptophyta; class Magnoliopsida; order Myrtales; family Combretaceae; genus Lumnitzera; species Lumnitzera littorea. Next base: position 89,123,779 of record JAMXBB010000011.1, read on the forward strand.
CCAAACCGGTGAGTCCAATTTCCAGCCCGAATCTTGTATAATTTTGTAAAATTAGTTATTTTGCCCAAAAAATTATGAAACTTGTTATTCTGAGGTTTTATTGTATGTAGATTTAGGGAAAAATGTTGATTTAGTTTAATTATGTCTGGAAATATAGGGTCCTTAACAAATTGTTCAAAACCGAGCATGATTAAACCGGAAATTAAATAGGCTTAGGGATGTAGTTTGGGGCTCAAAATTTTTCTGTAGGATGCTCATGTGACATAGAACAATGCTATGAAGCCCTTTTTCAAAAATTAATTTTCTAAAATTTTAGATAATTTTTAGGCTCTAAAAAGAGGCATAAAATGGGTAATTTAGGGTTAATTATGTAATTAAATGATTAATTTCTGATTTAGTGAATAATTACATGTTTTAGGATGTTAAGATCTGATGGAGTATGATACTTATAGCATTTAGGGTGTTAGATGTAATTATTAGGTTAATTATGTAATAAATGAGTAATAGGAAATAAATAGTTAATTTTATAAATTAGGGAAATTTGGAGTAAAATCTGATTTAGGATGGATTTAGACATTTTGAAATAATAATCGGTGTTTAGAGATGGTAATTAGGGTAATAGAAATATTAGAAATGCATTATGTGCATAATATGCAATAATGCATAATGTGTAATTATTGAAAATATAATAAATAGAAAATATTATAATAAAAATTGATATTTTGAGAATAATAAAAATGCACAATAAATCTGATAGGAAACTTGAATTTATGGAATTATATGAAAAATGTAAAAATTTGTCACATTAGGAGTGAATTCGGTACACTGATATGGATTTAAGTGTACCGAGTAAAATAAACACTGACAAAGGGTAATGATGGTATTTAGGTTATCGGGAAATAATGTGATTAATTTCACATTATGGGTTGAAACTAATTTCTAGGGTTGGAATATAAAACGCTACTTAAAAATCGAACCAAAACCTAATTTAGAAATTGATGCGGAAACCGAGACCAAACCCAAACCTAAACCTAAACCTAGAATAATTATAAAAGACTTAATACCTAGATAATTAGGCATATTAAACCGTAAACAAAACCTAACAATAAGCATTCTCGGATAAAACGAACCTATAACAATTATATGAAAAGCTGAAACCACGTTCGTGTTATAGGGATAATCGGCGATGGCCTGAGTAGATCGGACCTCGAGTGAGCGAGCGAGGAGTCGAGGTAAGTTGGGATTAATACGATGCTGTATTTTGGAGGCTTAAGATTATGTTTGGTTGTGCTTGTTAGATAGTTGAATGCGTGCATGTGCTTGATTATGGGTGATGCTATGATTTTGTTTGCTGCTTTAGCACATATTGTATGAATTGTATGTAATGATTGATCACCCTAAATTGGACTTAATCAAATATACGACCAGTAATCATAATCGAACATGCATGGCAACCCGTTAGGGGATTTAGGACTCTCCGGCCAAATACCGACCCCTTCGGAAGGGATAGCGCAGGATTGCAAAATGGTCCCTTCTTCATCCTCAGTCAAACTAAGTGACAGGAGAGGAAGTCGCGGCGGGGATGAAGACAGTAGTTCGAAGGTAGTCGCGGGAGGAGCAAGGTCTCCATTACACAAGCCTGGGTTTGGTCGTGAGCTGTTACATTAACGGTAACTCCTCAACCCGGATTAGAGCGGGCGCAATTTCTCTAATCTCACGACGGGCCGGACAACGTCGTGCGATGGCATTTGCTTGCACATGCATTGCAACTAATAAATGATTGAAAACCTTGTTGTGTGTATGGTATAGTTTTAAGTCCTCCGTCCTAACTTACTGAGCTGTGGTTGCTCACATCCCTATAGACATCGTGCAGGTGCTGGCTAAGAAGTGGTAACCAATTACTCCGAAGCTAGCAACTGCTGGATCCTGGGGAGTGAGGAAAAATATTGAAGAATAAACACATATTTTAAGGTCTAAGTTTTTATTTTAGAATTATTTTTCATTTCTGAGTGATGTAATAACTAGGGAATATACTATAGAGAAATGTTGTAAACTTTAACTGCAATTATTGAATGATTGAATGATAACATATATATATAATTCCTCACTTTTATAGGTAAACGATTTATTTAAATTACAAATTGTCTACTTCAAAGCGGGTTAGTTGTGGACGCCTTGTGTAGATCAGGTCTAGGATAGCGGTTGTGAGGCCGACTTCTATCTTAGGGTGGTTTACACGACGGGGCTGTTACGACTCTGCCGCTTCGGGGCGTGACACTACCAATCTTAGAACCTAGTCTAGAACTTTACGCTAATCACCACTTCCATTACTAGAAAACAGATCTGAAAAGAAACCAGTAAATTCATTCATAATTCTACCTTCATCTTCAATCCAATCCCCATTTATTCTTACTATTTTCCACACTTTATTGCGTTGCCTTCTACTTAGTATTGTATGATGAAAGAAAGTAAACTTTTGGTCTTCATATTTAATCTAGTTAATCCTTGACCTTTGGTGCCAATGAATCTCTTCCTTCTCTCAAACTTCATTCAATTGTCCTAATAATGCTTCTTCTTCCTCAAACAGCCCCTGGTCTTACACTATAGCAATCTGACCCCGCTTGTTTATTTCTTTTTTATTATTTAGGAACGTTTCCTTGCTCCATTTCATAGATGCCCTCTCACAATTCTTTAATTGAATCATTAAATCATTAAGTTTAGCATTATCATAGCTAAACCAATTACGAGTAATCACTTCTTGGCATGCTTCACTTAACCTCCACATATTTTCAAATTTGAATCTCTTTTTGCCAATCAATTGAGCCCTCTTTGTGTTTAAACCTATTGCTCCATGGTCAAATCCCACTTTAGGATCGAGATTTACTTGGGTATTTAGAAACTTGGCCAGCCAAGAGAAGGACATAAAGGCCCTATCAATCCTTTCACACATATACGAATCCCCTCTTCTATTAGTCTAAGTAAATAATGGTCCTTAGTACCTAGCATTAATAAGATTAGTATTTTGTACCATGTTTTGAAATCCCTTGATTTACCACCTATACCTTGGTCTTCCTCTTTCTTTCTCTTCATCATGTAGAATTTCATTAAAGTCCCTTAAACATAACTATGGCTCAACAATTTGACTTGCAATGCTTTCCATCATGCTCCATAACATCACTTTGCCATTAAAATTATTTGGTGAATAAATCCATGTAAATCTACCTATTTTTTCCTTCGCTAAGTTGCTGATTTTAGTATCAACGAAGCGATGGTTGTCATTTAAAACATTTATTGTCAATTCTTGAACCCACCATAGAGAAAGTCTACCACAAAGTTCATTTAGTTCCATATAATGTCTTCCAAAATATCTCAAACTATTTCTTACTCTTTCAATTTTTTGCTTTTTATTTTTTTTTTTCCATAAGGAAAATTATTACTGGTCTATACTTATGAACAAGGTCCCTTAGATAATGAATTATCAAGGAGAGACCTAATCCTTGACAATTCCAACTCAGAATCATTATGGCTCCTTGATGACTGTAAAGGGCTAGTTACTACCACCTAAACGAGAGAACTCCTCGATACAAACATCAAAAAGAGCCACTTTTATAAGCACCACACTATTATTCTATTTAGCTACAACACATTTGGCAGCCATAAACTTCTTCTTTTGTTGTTTAGCTTGATGTTTGTGAGTTTCCTTTAAAAAGAAATTGTACCAATCTTCAACTCTGGCTTTTTTCAGCACATCATTATTTTTTTCACATCAACTTCTTTTGATATTTAACACCCTTAAAGCCTTCGAAAGATTATTAACAAAAGAACACACTAGTTCCTTTACACTAGCCCTACTCCCTCCATTCGTAACATCCTCCCTTTACCTTTCTTTTTCTAAGAGATCCAATTTAAGATTCTGAGTTAAATCGTGGTTTAGAACACTATTTTGGTAAGGACTCAGGTTTGAAGCAGGAACAAGAGATGGTAATGATGATGATGTGAGACTAAGTTGTTGTTTCAAGAGAGGACAAGTTTAAGTAAGGGTTGCTACACTTTTTGTTTTGAGGTAAAGTTGATAAGGTTTGGCTAGTGATTTTCATTACTAGTGTCAAGTGGTTTAAAAGGGATTGAAGGTTGGTGTTTAGGTAATTGGTTTAAAGTACCTGGGTTAGAGTTGTGTATGTCAGTTGGTATGTAAGAAGAAGGTTCTGAGTTAGGATGACCATTTTCCAGATTTAGCACCCCCTTACCCTTACACCAACTTCTATCTTCCACTCACTTGTTTTTTTTTTTTTTTTCAAAAGCTTTAAAATCCCCAACCCTCATTTGTGGTCCAAACTCCTCTTTAGCATCTCTTGGGAAAGTACAACTTCTCTTTACATGCCCAGATCTTCCATACACAAAACAGAAATTCGAAAGCCTTTCATACTTCATTTGTACCTTTTACTTCTCTCCATTTGGTCTTTGAACCCATAACCAAGATTTGAGTCATTCACATTAATATGCACATATAACCTCAAAAAACTTCTCCATACTCTAGTAGAAGATCTAGTAGATTCAATTTTGATAACATTCCCAACTAGGGCACCAAATTTGTATTTCTAATTGTCATTTGATCCCTTTTAAGTCCATGTAATTGAATCCAAAAGACTACATGATCCAAGTTTACTTCATCTATTTTCAGAGTATATTTCTATTCTTCTAGAATTAATACATCCCCATTACTAACTAAGGGCCTTATTCAACAATTTCATTAACTTTACAAATATCATCAAATCTAAACAAGAATTTGTTTACTGTAACCAAGGTTATAGTGAATCTCACAAATTCCATCTAAGCCTTGTAGATTACCCCAAACACTCCTTATCTATTTAAGGGTATATCAGCTACCTCGCGACCTAGCAATAGAAAATCCAGATCAGCAAAAATTCCACTGTCAACTTCCAAATCCAGCTCTTCCAAGGTGTTTTCATTATCAGTCTAAGAGGATCCTCTATGGCATAAGTCGCTTAAGCTTGCCATATCTAGATAAGAAAAGTAAAACACTGAAATTAACTTTACTATTTATGCAGGACTCTAAATGAAACAAAAGCATCTAGGAAATGATCGACTCAACAAATACTAGAGGATACAAAGAAAGGAGAACACAGAAAACTGGGACAACAATTACTGGATTAAAATGAGCCGAAGACTTTAGGGGTGGAAATGGATTTACAAAGAATGCTTGAAGGAGACACATGAGCTCATACTTGAGTCCTACACTAAATTCATTAGTTTAATTTAGACAATAGTGCATCTACAGATCTGAATAATGTAATTATGCAATATTGATTTGTGACATAAAAGTAAATGTGTAATGAAGATGAATGAATGTGATGAACAGAGAACAATGAAAAGAACCATGACTAACTACCACACATAAGGTAGGTGAATCTCAACGATTGAGAGGAAATTCTTTCTCTAGGAAGTTAAAGAGAGAAAAAAGACTTTTAATTACCAAAAAGGATAATTCAATAGCAATTAACTATCCAATTAAGCAAATCTTCATAGAGTATTCGATGCATTTTTCCTGAAAAAACCCAATAAGATTAAACCTTATAAAATTTAAGATCTTATTATAGGAACATAAATTAATACTTGATAGGATTTAAGGTCAGATTATAGGATTTTTGAAAAACTAAATGGAAAACCAATATGATAAAAATAATAAATTAATTAATATGATTAAAATTACTTTTGTCTATAAGGTTAGATGGTTAAGTTACATGTTGCATTGAACTTAAGTGGGCTGACTTTGATCGAAAAGCTCTAGCTAGGGAGATCCATTTCCATTTATTGATTTGTGAATATTTTATTATAAGCATTGTTATGGTTAATTGGTTATGCAATCAACATTACCTAGAAATGAAGCTTAAAAATGCGTACAGTTGTTTTGGTGTATGTCATTTAAGGTTAGTGATGGGATTTAGCCATTAAGGAAAGTTGCATATGAAGATAGAAGATTAGACTTAAAAATTGAAATGAGCTTTGGTGGATGCGGGTCGAGGTCGGGGTGGGTAACGAGTACATTATTTACTTATTGGGTTCATGTCATGGGATTTATGATAAAAAAAATCTTATAGAATTTTTCACAAGTTTTTGGAACCTTGATAAGGAACTGGGCCAGTTTAAATTTTGTAAAACCTATCTCAAATTTATCCTAATTGCATTCCTAATAATAATTATGAAATTTTACTTTGATATTAGTAGAATACCCATACTTTAGGTGAATAGTATTTATCTTTAAACAAATTGTCCATATCTCTAATTATGTCTATTATTAAAAGTCACTAATTGCCACAATTACGGTGACTAAAGGAAAAATTAACTAATAAATTTTCATTAAATGCTATATATTTAATAACAATTATGCCACCAAAGATAAATATATTGTCAATGTTAAACGCATTTCATCCTTTATCATATAAAATATCAATATATATTAACATTCATATGAGTATGACTCGATATACTAATTTTTTTTATTAAAATTGTAAAACTAAATTAGGATTATTGAATAATGGATGATGTCACGTCTCGAACAAGAAGAGTCATAATAGTCCCGCCGTGTAAACTAATCTAAGATAGAAATTAACTTTACAGCTATTATCATAGATACAGTTTACACAAGATGCATAACTCAACCAGCTTGAAATGTCTGTTCTAACACCTGTTAATAACCAAACCTATAGTAGAGCTTTTACAAAATACTTCTTCTGTACAACTTGTTGTCTAGTACCATAACAGTATGTATACAAACGTTTTACGTCCAAAGGTAAAGTTTACAATAAGAGTTTATTAAAAACCACAAGTTTTGCAGTCTATATACAGTAAGTTAGGAAACTAGTAGGATCCTAGGAAATTCTAAATTAGTTTCCTCAAAAACTCAAAGACAAAGTCAAAAGCCCAGGTTCAGTTGATTCCTGATCCTCATTTTCCCAAACAGCAACACACTAACCTGGGAGCGGTGGTATCTGAACATCCTGACCTCACTCAACACCTGCAAAAGAATCTATAAGGGTGTAAGCACAACTAGCTGAGTAAGTGGGATGGAGTCAGAAGAGTACTGTATAAACACAAACAAGGTTAATAATTATGATGCAATGTAATCAAACAAATGAAATATCGCACAATGTTATCCAATCCATTGTGAGGTTAGAGAAATTACATCCGCTCTAACCCGGATTAAGGAGTTTCATCATGACTCAAGTTAGACCAAACCTAGGCTTGTGCAATGGAGAACACCCTTCTCTCATGACTGCCTTCGAACCATGGCCCTCAACCTTACCATAACCTCCTCTCTTGTCACTTAGTTCGGCTAAGGGTAGAGAAATGACCATTTCAGCTATTTTCATCGAAGGAAGTTAGTATTTGGCTTGATACTCTTAATCGTTTCCCCTAATGGGTGTTATGCATATCTAATTTCATTTTAGTCGAATAAAAGTTAGTTTTAATCAAGGGTGGCCAACAAATTCACACAATACAAAATTCATGCAACATGTAAAACAGCACACCAAGGGGTTAAACTCCTGTCACAACCGAGTATCATCCACACACACAGTATGCACATAATCAACTAACTACAAACACAACCAGAAGTACTCTTGGGTCTCCGAATACTTTAAACAGTACCCAAATAAGTAGTAAAGCCACAATCCCAATTTACTTGTTTAGATATGTGTTATTGTTGACTCGAATCATCAACCATTTTTGTATTGAAAGATCCTAATTACATAAAAAACCCAAATTCAGTTTTCATAATAATTATGAAAACATTAGGGTTTAATCTAAAATGGTTATATATATATATATATTATTATAATTATTTCCATAATATATAGTCGTATTATCACTATATATCGAATTAAGTTATTAATTGTTGATACTGTACATCATATATATTGTTATGTATTATATATCGTTATGTATTATATATCGTATTGAAACGTACTTTTAATTTATTAATTCACATTTTAATTCCGGTAAAGTTACTGAAATATGTACATTCTTGAATATGATAAAGTTATAGGTTAAATTACTTAAGGTTGTCTAATTTTAACAAAATTAGTATCATTAAGTTCGTATAGACCTAATGACATGTTTTACGAGTTTTATTTCTAGAGATGGCTTTTAATAGGTAGTTTGAGTTTTTAATACAGTTATACATAATTATATAAATATGATCGTATTATATGTAATTTACGTTATTAAATTGTATTTTATCTAATTTGTCCATATATTGTTATAATATAAGTATTATCCAATTCTAATATACTTAAAATGTATTCTGACAAAAAAATATTAATAAATATAATAAAAATATTCATTTAATCCAATCTAATCAGCAATCCTATAAATAGTTTTTATTTAACTATTTAATTCATTTTAGTTTGTTAATATTAAAAATACACCTGAACTTGTAAATTAAGTTATTTTACTTAGTAAATTCGAAATAATTAGTTCGGGTTACCAAATAATTCCCCGAAAATTTCTATAAACTCCTAAAAATATGGGGAATTCAGTTATCACTTGGTTTCAAATTTCTGACCTATCGCCTATATATTCGTATTGAAGATTTTATCCCTAAATTATTATAAATTACTCAATGATGATTCTTTTTACACCAAATAAATTTCAATCTAACTCAATACTATTATTATTTATCATAGATCAGTATATTTCCATTTCATCAATTAATTTCATAATTTCCTATTTAATTCATAATTTTAGCCTATTTTCGAGCTATTTTCAGGCCAAAAAATTCAATAAATATTAAAAATATTCAAATCAAAATTTGGGCTACATAGCAATTATCTATATATCATACACATCCTACACAAAAATTTTCAACTAGAAAAAACATCATTTAACACATTTATTTTACAAATCTAAATTCAAATGAATAGTATATTTCTTAAGAAAGTATATTAAATATTAAGAATTTTTCAAAAATAAAAATATCACGTGAAAGCATGTTCAAAATAATTTAAGTACAATTTTTTTTTATAATTTTCTAGGTGAATTTACTAATTTTTAAAAATTATTGAAAAACAGGGTAAGAATTTAACCTTACTGTTCTTGGTGTCTTCGGTGGTCGGCAGTAGTTGGGTAGTTGTTGGATGACCTGCGCGATGGATGGAACGTTTGAGGTTGGTTGGGTTTCACAGCAGATTCAAGGTAAGCTCGGTTTCTAGCCTAGCACGAGTTTTCCCCTGTTTTTGTCTAATTTTCTTAAATTGTTTTATTTTCCAGATTTTTTTTTTCTCTCTATTCTTGGTTCCTAATTGCTAAATTGTTGCAAATCTACTGAAAGTATAGTATTTATAGAATTTTTTTCACTACTTAGGAATTTTTCCTTTTTTTTTTCTTTTATTTTCTCCATTTAATGAAGTAGGAGGTGTCCATTTTTCCTCCTTCTACTTTTGAATCATCAAATTCTTTTCTTCTACAACAGTCACAGCAACATCCAGCAATTTCAGGCGTTTTGGAGTTGATTTGAATCAAATTTAATATAGTTTAGTTGAATAATATATATATATATATATGTTATGTTCAAATTAGTTATTTACTTAGTATATAGGTATATACCCTATGTAAATATCATGTGTATTATATAACTTTACTCATATAATTAAATTTCTAACATATCTTTTATTTTTTTATGATATGTTCTAAAGTTAATTTCATGAATTCAATACAATATATATATAATTACATAATTTAGGCTTGATTTACGGGTATAATTATTATTTATACTGGGTATACTCATAAAATTACATGTATTTTTATATAGTAAACTATACTATATTATCTCATTTTGTAGCTCAATTAACTTATTTTTAAGTTTTCGTTGCAATCTGAGTTTGATTTTAGGACTTCCGATCATTTTAGTACTATATTGAATATTCCTACTTCTAAGGGCAAAATTGGGATTTTGGATCATTATTTCTAAAATCTAACTTCACCGTATTATCTCGACTAATTTTTTTATTCTAATCGTAAAGTTTGGACTCAATTTGATAAATTTCCCTAAAAGTCCTAAATGTAGACTTGGTTGTCCAAAACTCAATTTTTAAGAGCTTACAGATGATATAACCACTTATATTGAAAGTGATATTTTATAACATTATTTTTATAAAATGAATTAGGACTTTTTTTTTTCATGAATAAAACAATCTTGCACGTAATGGTAAAAGAAAGGTCGAATACTTATACTTAAATTATGTTTTTCTTTTTATGCTTATAATTTTCTATCTAACTATTTTTAATGATCTCTTCTTTTTATAAGAAAATTTATATAAATCTTTATATATTAATTTCATTTTTTTTTCATGAATTGATGATTAAATTTCAATTAGTTTACATGCCCCAATGAAGAAGCAAGAAGCTTATTCTTTTAACTCTTTAGGAAGTATATTGAGTATACATAATCACTTTAAAAAAAAAAAAATAGTTTTCCTTCCTATCTAGTATTAGAAGATATCATGAGTTTACTATATTAATAAAATCTTTTTATATGGACAAGATGCACTACAATTACCAAAAGAATAAATATTTTCTTATGATTAATTCTAATGTTGATTTATATAAGGAAAGTGTAGTGACCTTGGCTACAGTTGCACAATTCTACATCCATGCCCAACCATGATCTCTTATGATAGTAGTATATTGGGTTTCTTGTATGAATTTTTTTTTTTTTTTTTTGTAATTATAACCATATGTTGTAGCATATAAATTGTTAAATTAATGGATAGCGTAAATTTTTGAATATTAGTATTCATGACCAACAAATTTATAATTAATTATATACTTGGAATTCTGATGGTGAACTCTGCGTATACCTTTTACTTTGATTAAACTATGACCATAAAACATTAACTACTGCTGTATGATTTTCAATATTAAAATGCTATCAAATAAACATAGGCCATGTTATTTTAAGTATAAAATGAAGTATGGAAAATGTTATACAAGTGGATCAAATGTTTGATGTCATATTTTAAGTACGTTATGATAAGCAGTTCAAATAAATATCAAAACTTAATTTTGTTTCAATTTTAATCCTCCATTTAAACTGCTTGTAATAAAATTAATACTTTATTTTAAACATTTGAAAGTTTAATTTTCTATCTAAACTACTTAATATAACATTGGTTATTTATTTTAAAAATTCAAAAGTTAGATTCTCTATTTAAATTTAACCATAAATATCGATTCTGGTATGTAATATTCTCCTAAAAATGAAGTATAGTAGGAACGTCATAGTATAAGTCAATACGTTATTTTGACAGAAACTAATGCTTCGCCCGAAAAAAAAAAAACAAAAGAACAGAGGATATTACCGTATAGGTATAAATTGAAATAACAAAATACAACGGATTCATTAAGTTACAGTTGATCACTAACCTTAAAAAATGAAATAATATATCCTTATGTACTAATGTTAATTTTCTAGCTTGTAATTGACTCCAAACACAGACTATCATATAGCAACAATTTTATCTAGTTTCTTTACGTAATAACTTTCTTGATATCCAATAAGATACCTAACCAATGTTAGAATTTTTTCCAGTAAAATCTAAGTATATTTTCTGAGCCATTGTTAAACCTATTAATAATTAAAATGTAATGTCATTTCTCCATGACTTTTGAATATATACAAATAAAACAATCATTTCGGATCATTTACATTTTTTCACATATTATAAAGAAAGAAGCCACACTTTAATGGTTTATATGATTTATATGTAGTGGATAATTTAAAGAGTGTATTAATAATTATTCTAATTTTATAAGATGCAATCCCCAAAATACACAAGTATCAACTAAACTTAAAAATAATTCTCAAGTAATAAAATTCTACAAAGAACACGTCAGACATGGAATCGAGCGCCATCAATTATATATAGCCTGTAAACAATTCACTCACAGTGAAAGCATTAAATATGCAACCGAATTCTCATTTATAACTGATAATAGAAGAAAGAGAGAATCCCATGCCTGATAGTACAATCTTTGCCTTCAATTCCAAAACTGTAATATTCAACCTATGCGGGCGTGCTTTAGTGTTAAGTCTTTACTTTACTATTTTTGATAATAAATCCTGTTACTTTTAACACGTTGGAGAGTCATATGTAATGTCTCTACTCTTGAATCGGACCACGGGAATAGGTAAAGTCATATTTACCCTCAGCAAGGACATGGGCACTTATATTCCCTGCCTGCGCCATGGGTATGATTGTCCACTTTTTCTGGGACGATTGAATTGAATGAGAGCATTAAAAGGTTTCTGAGATGAGCAGGGCAGGTCAGTTCCATTGCCAACTGTGCCTTTTAGAAAGAGGTCTCTACAGCACACACAGACTGCTTCCTTATATTGCATTTAGTATTTGTTGCTAATTGGGCGTAGAATGTAAGTAACTCTCTCACCACGTGGGTCGACTCTGTCTACGTCCTTTTTGGACTCTTATGGAATTGGAAATGCATGATGACTGGTGAGTCTTATTTTCCCCAAAATGCATGAGGATTTTTCGAAGATGGTGACGACAGCTTGAAGTGGCACCTGGACATACTAAATATACTCATCCGTACATATTAAAAATGCGCAGAACACGAGGTAAAATCCCCCCCAAAAAAAAAAATAATAATAATAACTATACGTGATATATTTACTTTTTTTTTTTACTGTTGACTATCATTTATAAATGATTTACTATAAAGACGAAACTAAAAACAATTTTCATCTTCTTATACTATTAATAGGGCTTTTTTTTTTTTTTACTATAATTCGGGAGGTTTTACATAATAAGAAAGGTGCATAAAAGTGAAATGGACAAAAAAATATGGAAATGGATTTATTTACCACATCTCAATTTCCATTAATTTACCCCTTAAAATTTTGTCTTGTATAATTAATAATTACTAATATATAAAGGAAAATAATGTCATATAATATTATGATATATTATAAAAATTTAGATAATTTTAACTATTATTTTATAAATAAATAGAAAGTTAGGGAAGGAAAATTAAAAGGATACAAATCTAAAACTTTTAATGTTAAAGCTTTTTTTTTTTCTTGCAATGTGTGAAGAGATATCATAGTTAGTGAGTCAATTATTTTTTAGGAAATACACACTCTTTAAACTCTTTTTGCATTTTATTCATATATTATCCATTTTCCAATAAGGATATCACAATATTTACAATAAGAGTATTATTATTAGAGCAACCGTCATTATGGATGAGTTGAAGAAGGGATGAGAGCATCAACTACCCCTCTTGTTACTTTAGAAGCCACCTAATCAGCAACATGCTTTTCGACTTACAAATGGAAAAGAAAAGAGTTCTTAACCTAAGCTAGAATCTGGAACAAATAATTTTGGCCCAATAATATATTTGAAATAAAGCCCTGCAACTGGATTTAAGTATGATTGTGATACCTCCTTGTTCATGTGCCATTTTAGTGCGTTTCTTGTAAAGCTAAAATTTCTGCTTCTTCCACTAAAAAAAAACCATACGGTCTATACGAAACCATCGACTATGTTACTTGGCCGTTATAGAAAACTTCTCTTACAGCTACATTATCATGCTATGACACCTAAGAAGTGCTCCTTTTTTATGTCTATCCATTTATGTTGCTTTTACATGTTAGGTTAGAGATAAATAAATGAACTTAATGAATATTAAGATTCTAAATAATTGTATTGTGTGTGCTTGGTTATGATTGAGGGGCTAAGAGTATCGGTGATCTCATGTAGTTGCTAATGATCAATATGTAACGTTATGAATACCAAAATGATCTTAATAAATGTAAGTTGACTCTTAGATTCTGGTTGTTAAGGAGAATCAACATTATATATGTATCTATTGTATATGTGTATTTTGGGATCACCAAATTACCCCTAGTTTTGGAATGCTAATACTATGTTGTTTGTATGACCTAAATGATAAATAATTAAATGGATTATTGTGCATTTATTAAGTCCTCTGGTAAAAGTCTTCTAATGATGATTAAAAAAAAAATACTTTTATGTGTTATTATTAACATATCTAGTCAGTGTACATAAGTTTGAAGCTAAGGAATAAAAGAAAAGAGTTATTAGAAAAAAGATTGAAAATTATCTAAGGAAAAGAAAAACAATGAAGGAAATAAAGAAAAGAATGAATCAGAGGCTGAACTTAGAGAGAAGTTTGGAAATAAACAAAATTGTATCAAAAGCTACGAATGATGAGTGGATTAAGTTAGAAGCTTAAAAAACCGGATGACTAGATCATGATGAAGGAAGAAAGAAAAAGTATCTAAGAGTCATTTTAGAAGAATTTTTGAGTACAAGAGGAAAAATATCATTAGCATATACTATGGGCAAGTTAAAGAGCTTTATACTTGAGTAAGTATGATATTAATGTCTTGTTCATTTCACCGTATAAAATAGATGCATAATGGAATTGGGATTCATTAATAATTGAATAATCCTATAATTATAATTACACTATTCAGTTTTATAAAAAGATAATTAGGAATAAACCTATAATAAAAGCCAAATGTCTGAATGACCCTTATATTCTTTCTAAACCCTAATCTCTATTTCCTTTTTTCTCTATCCCCAATTTGTATCCCTAACCCCTCCCCTTTCTCTTTATCTATCTTTCTCTATCTCACAAATTTACAATGAATATTTTTCTCAAACAGTTCAAAAACCTATTAGCATTTGATAATTGAAAAAAGAAAATGCCTCCATTGCTAAAATGAGCTTCAACTTGCTATTTGATAATTGAAAAAACAGATCTACTCTTTTGTTAAAATGGGTATGCTATTTGGAGATCCTGTTGCTATTGTGCTTGCTCAATCAGGTTCTCATGCTCCTTGTTTGGGTTACTAAGCATTTAAGAGATAGATCTATTCATGTAAGTAGTAAGCAAGTTAGAGATGTTGCTATACTCGACTCGAGCTCTTCAATGTTATACTGGCTTGCTTGTACATGACGAAGTGCACCTTTTTATGTCTACCCATTTATGGCAAGCATCTAGGTCACTTGGGTGCTCTTTAATGTTGGAGATGCTGTCCTTCATCTTCCTGGGTTTTGTCCGTCTTCCCATTTATTTGCTTATAGATGCTATGGTGGTGGTTGACAATGGTGATGGTTGATTGTGATGGATGGTTGACAGTAATGGGTAATGGTAGAGGTGGTAACACTAGTGAGTGGTGAGTGGTGAGTGGTGAATAGTGACAGTAGAGGTCTTGATGTTGTGGTTTGATCTACCAAGTTTATGATTTGAAAAGAAAAATTAGGATAAGATTACTTTGGGAAAAAATGGTTCACACTATATGGAATAGGGATTCTTAGGTTAAAGGAAGGAATTTAATCAAATAATAAAGATTTCTACGGAATCACAATTATAAGACACAAAACCAATTGAATAGTATAATAAAGAATAAAGAGGGAATGGTTCCGTTCTCTTCTAAAGGGAATAGTTCCATTTGAGCAACTTTAATAATATATAATCTTTAAGTTATTTTCATATTTTTAAAAAAGGTATAGAAAGTTATAATCATATTTTAAGAGTTTAAGAAGTTTATGTAAACTTATTCCAACCCTTTAAATTTAACCCATATAAACAATATATTTGCAAAGACTTAATTCTTATAACTTTTATTGAGTGGTGACTTAAAGTATTTATTAAAAATATACTTAATAAAAATAATAGAAGGAAATACTTAATTGTTAAAGCAATCCTGCGTTTGCTAAAGTTGACCATCAATACCTTTCATGATCTAAATAAAAATCTAACCACGCACGTCGATTTTCTGCGAAATCAAATGAAAGATTACTGACTAGCTATGGCGGTGGCATGCAAAATGTTATTAGTCAACGAAGAAAATAATAGGTGTGAACCTGGTACTTTTGTTCACAAATGCGCAGCCATGTCAAATCATAAAAAAGACTGATGAGCGGAAAAGGCTTGATTGGCCAAAGGAAGTTGATTAATGAATGAGCTCTTCCATTTATACACATCGCGGAAAAAGAGAAAACGGTGAAATCGACCGAATTTGGTGATGCTTGTAACTCGTGACTCGTGACTCGTGTATGTGTATTAATAAATGAGGCCGTCTGATAACTTATGAGAACCAGGTTTACCTTTATAGATAATAGAGCAAGATTTTTTCCCTTTACAAATCCTCCGGTCGATTGTGGAGTCACTGCCTTTTGATTTTGTCCCATAAAATGGCTTGTATAGGACCTAATTCTTGGTACTACCCAAATATGTAATTCGTTTTTAGTCGAATTTAATATCATGAATCGACACCTAGGCTATAAGTACCATCTATAAAGTGGACCCAATTATTTAGATATATTTTAAAGATATTTGCTTGATAGGTATAGAATAAAGATTGTTAAATTGGTTTATCTAATTCTAGCCTTTTTTAATTATCTTGCATGTGTATAAACTCGATCTTTTATTCCAATAAGCCTTTAAAGGCTAAACCCATTCAAAATAAAAGCCCACAAGAAATTAATAAAGAGTTAAGAGGCTTCATTTGGTTCGTTAATTGTCAAAAACCATTCAATGGAAGTCATTAGTGGCCCATCGTGTCCTTTGATCTTTGGAGCCACTTGAAGTTCAAGGCCAAGTATTGAAATCTATGAATAGAGGCTTATTCCTCCTCATATTCTAAGGATTGTTAAGCTTTTGGTGAATATGGACACTTTGTTGAAATTACTCTTAAAAAGATAAAATAGTAGATTAATTAAGAATGAGTGAAGAATGATCAAGAATGCTTGAGACAATTTTCTATAATAAGCATGTATTTGACAACCAAGATTGCCTTGTCCTCTTCTCACACCTCTCCTAATAACGTTCATCCACATACCATTAGTACAAGGCTTCTCATGATTATTTGACATGCAATTCACATGTGATCATCGACCATCTACTACAACCCCATGCTCATTGAGCACATAAAATATTTGAATCTACTTTTTCAAAAACTAAAATAGAATTTTTGAAACATGTTGAAATAGGTTTCTAAAAAGAAAATCCAAAATATTATTTGAAAACAATAGTGATTCCTTGAAACTTTTTCTTCTTAATATTAAAGATTTCTTTCTGTATAAATATGTTTTAATTAGACAATTCACTTTGTAAATTGTGATCAAATTTTTATCTAAATGGGAAGTTGATATTTTGTACAAAGATGTTTTTCAATAAGGGAAAACAAAGGTAGAATGAATTTTTAAATGAAACACTTTTGGACTAATAACATAATGTCATATTTGATATAAGGGATTTGATTTGGAATGGAATTACAATTTTTGATTCCATTTCCTTTGCTATATTTTGAAGTATTTTTGTAAAATTGCGATTCCTTATAATCTGGCTTCAAGTAGAAATTCAATTCCGCCTTTTAAGAAAGTAAAATCGTAATTCCTTTTTGCCTTCACTAATTATCATTAATAAAAATTACATACTTAACATATAAACTAATTATGACATCTAATAATTAAAAGCAATTTTTATAGATACTTTTAAATATACATTCCATTCCATAAGCATATCCAAACTCATGAATGAATTTTGAAAGACCTTGCAATTTTACCAGCTAAGATTGAACACCTAATTTAAGGGAATGTGAGCTTTGCTCTTTAACAAATAGGTATCAAGTAGTTAATTTAAATTATTTGCAAAAGTAATTTGATTGAGTTAAGATTTTTTACATGCGGACTAGGAATATTGGTCAAAGAAATTTTATGGGTATGATTTCAAAATTATAATAAAATAATAGAAATATAGATAATATTAGTTTATTTTAATATGTTATAATTATCGGAATCAAAGATAAATTATATGGGTATAAATATATATATAATGCCATGTAATAATATGTAGGTCATATATATATATAAAATAATAAAAATATAGCGAAAATAGTAAATTTCATTATATTACTATATAAATATCGAAAATGTGTAAAATCAATTATAAAACGCCAAATAAAATAAAATAAAGAGATACAATTGATAAAATAAGCTAAAGGACATGGTTAATATTAGTATTATCTGACAAGGGCAATTTAGGCATAGGTTCCTTTGCAAACCATAGGTATATAAAGCCTATGACACTCTTTTCAACTTATTTTTTCACTCTTTTCTTGCACGTGCTATGCTAGTTTCTAAGGTTTTTGTGTGAAACTTGATGCTAAGAAACAAAAATGACAAGTCTAAGTGAGATCAAATTGGGAGATCAAAGGTAAGGCTAAGAAATGTCTTTTTATCATTTTGTTTTGGCATTTTCTTTAAGAGAACTCCTCTTTTTTGTGTAGGACAACTCTATAACGAATTTGAGAACCCTTCTTTAGGTGTCCCATAGCAGATCATGTATGGTGAAAGTGAATTTAAGAGCGTGATACATCAAGGTAAGGTTGTATGGTAGTTTTTATTTGAGTTTGTGATACGAGGCAAGTACACCTATCAATTTTAATACAGTGGATGTGAGTTTAAGTCGATCCCTTAGAGATTTTGAGTACTAATATTAACCTTAGTTTTATTATCTAATCGGAAAATTGTGATAAATTGAATAAATTAAAAATACTAAAATTAACCATCTAAACTAATTATGAAACTTAATTAAGCAAATTAGAAAGCAGTAAAACTACGAACGACTTCAAGAAATTAGTAACGTATTTAGGAATTATTTATCCTAGTGTTTAACATGTGACCACTTAAAATATATTCAATTCAGTTTTTATTATTCTTGACCGGAGGGATTCACAATTAAAGCTAATATCTTTCTCAAGCATATTAACCCTAATCCTAAATTATTTACCGGAATCTTTTCACTTAGTAATATAACTTAAAATTGCATTAATGTATAATAAATTCCCATACAAACAATCAACTTTCCGGAAGCAACATGTATCTTATCTCTAAGTATACATGTAATTCTCTTCAATTATGCTAAGATCTAATTACACATGCAATTTCTCAATCAACATGCATAATATCATATATTGATACTCTAAAATTATCAATCAACAATTAAACAACATAATTGAATCAAGAAAAGATAGAAACTTTATTGAAAATTATAATTCAATCCCAAAAGTCGCATGAAACCTTAGGTTCCATAATCCTAAATACTCGAATTCTAAGCTATCATAACAAATCTAAAAACGAGTTCCATAAAAAACATAGAATAAAACATGAAAAACCCCTTTAATTGATGAACAATCTCTCTAATCTTGAAGTTGATGTTGTTCTCGCCTCTTTCTTGATGTTCTTCTCAAGTATCTTCTCTTCTCTTGTGTCTCTCTATCCTCTCTAATGTCTCTCCTATGTAAACCCTAAGATATCCTTTTATATATGTATTATAAGGATTCTATTTTCGTCACCAGACACGGCCTGGGACAAGGCTGTCCCCAGGTCGTGTAACTTTCTGCACTAAGGCAAAATGTTCTGCATAACTTCAAAACTTCATAACTTCTTCGTTTGAACTCGGAATTGAGTGAAACTTGATTCCTTTTCTTCGTTTTCGATCCTAAAACGCGTTCAAACCTTGAAATCAACATTTTACTCAATTAAGTATCAATTTCTTTAAAGAAAACAAAAAATGTAAGGAAAATACTATAAAATCACCATATGAAATATGTTTAAAATCAGAGTTATCAGTTTGGCAAAATTTCTTAAAGGAATTCATTTTTCCATATACGGCAGTAAAATGACTGTAAGGTATTCCTATGTATGGTCTATGACGTGTTTCTAGTGGTAGATACACTAATAACAGATCTCTAAAGGTAAGAATTTGTTTGTGCACCTTGTCCTTATTGTTCCTTAAAGTTGTATGCTATTTAGGAGAGATGAGGTGTGTTTTGATTTTAGAAGTGTGGTGGTTTGATGTTTTCTAAGAGGCATGGAGTAGGTCTGATGTCAAGACTCAAGTCAGTGAGTGGTTTTCGAAAATGTTGAAGAGTAGGGTTGATGTGGGGGGATGATTGGGTCGTTACAATTTGTAGATTACAACAGGCGTTCGGATACCAAGGGCCATCTTGCTCCTTTTGAGCATGGCCTATGGACATTATTTGAACTAGCACCCGAATGCCTCAACCCTTCTTTTTTTTAGTGGATCCCTTTGAGTTTTGGGGGTTTTTTTGAATTTGTTTTCTTATCTTAGGTACCTCAACAAGATTTATGAACTAATTCATCCTCTTAAAGATCTTAGGTACCTCAATAAGCTTAAGTTACAAGTATGAGACGGTTGAGTTGTTAAGTTAAGGAGTCTTGTTAATCAAGTCTAGAGACCAAGTACATGCATTGTCTTGGTATAAGTATAAGTCATAATTTGAGTTTTGGTATTTATGTTATATTAGGATCTAAGAGTGTGATAGAGTTGGATCTCAAAGCTGTAATTGAACCAAGTAAGGGATACTTGTTTATGTTGTGTAGTTGCTAGTTAGGAAAATCACTTAGACTTAATAAATTATTTAATCCTAATTGTGTCATGCTATTTGTGCTTGGGTAGGCCTAAGGGACTGGGAAGACTAGACCTTAAGATAGCACCTCGATGATCCTTATATAATGGTGTCCTGATTGGAGTCACACTTAGAAATAATTTAGGTAAATTTAGGTTGTTATGTGGATACTTAAATACATAACTCGTGTTTTTGTGTAACTAAGAATAAAGATAATAATTTGGTGTGTGTTACATTATTGGTTTCTTATGCTGCATGTGAATTTGAGAATGCCTATTCATACATATATGTTGTGTATTTCGTATTGGTTTTTGACTCATCCCTTCTTAAAATTTTTAGGTACAGGTACATAATGAAGGATAATACAACGACTTGAGTAGTAAGGAGATGCGGCAAAGCATTATGAATATTTTATGAGGATGGAATGTTTCTGTATAGTCGTTGTAAGAATGTGAGTTTGGCTGAGATGTGTTATTAGGCCATTAGTTATTTACATCATTTTGTATATTGAGTCACAAGAAGTCACCTGAGATTTTTTTAGTCAAAATATGTAGTTGAAGTAGAATAGTTGTGATTCCTTATATCATCTATACATAATTGTTTAGAATATTCATAAAGTTTTATTTTGTAGATATGATGGATTTAGTTGAAGCATTGAGCTTTATTAAAAAGTTTATAGAATTAAATTTTGTGAACTCATTTGGAAATTAAAATGTATATGATTGGAGATTTTAGCTGAAGTTTTATACCTAAAATGTCAACAGAGGTTAAGGATAGGTAGCAGGTTATAGTATTCTAGGTTTTGGGGCGTTATAATTAAAGTAGTATCAAAGCCTAAGTTTTGGCTCATAGAAAAGTTATGGTAATGAATCGTAGCACACCTTAGGCTGATAAATCACAAAAAAGTGTAGGTTATAAATTTTTAGGAAACAATCTGTAAGATGACGAGATGATAAGAGTTGATAGTGTAGGGGTTTTGTTTAGAGCCAAAGTGAACCATTACCAAAGCTATTTTACATTATATACATGATTTGGTTTTTATATTTTCCTTTCGTATTTTATTTGCTATATTATTACATTTCGCCTATGTATTTAAATATCTATTTATTTACTTAGTTTGATTATACCTTCTTTTGGGTTGCCTTTCTTTTGTTTTTTTTTTTTTCTTCTCGGGTTATCAAAGTGTTGAATATGTGTTGCTGGAGAAGTTTATAAGATAGAGGGTGATGGTATAGTTCAATTAGGCTTGTTCCTGATAAGCACAATATAATAATTAAAAAATAAAGAGTAAGCCTAAAAATAACTTCAAATATAAATAATAATCTATAGTAGCCATAGAGAAAATATTTGAGAAGCTACCAACAAAGTTATGGCTAGGTACATACATAATATAATCAAATATGTATAGCAATTTGCATACCAAGAACTACATATACGATTCGCAAACCTTAGTAATGATCAAGACTGAATGGAATTAGAAATGGACCAAGATACTTGCTAAGCCAATCGAGCACCTTTTTGGTTGACCAAAACATCTATTATGATGATGTTAATAAGCATACTGGTGTAAAAGACTTAAGGATGTTGGAGATTTAAAATGAATAAGACAAAACTCTAAACTATGAAGCAAATAAGTAGTAAATGAGAATCTTTGCAACCATAAAAAAAAAAAAAGAAAAAAACCACACTATAAGAATAAATAAACACATAGTAATTATAATAATAAATAGTAAAACTTTGATGGATACACAAAAGTCCCCAGATACTAAATCGCTTCACCAAACCATACGGAGTGAACGGTAACACATCAATATCAATTACAACATAAAACTGTATTATGCAGGCATAGTTAAAAGCAAATTAATAAAGACAATAAAATTGAAAACTAAAATATATAACATATAGCTAATTTAAAATGGGTTGAACAATAGACTCATGGAAATTTAGTGTATGTACGCTTGTAGTTCAGCTAATGAATATTTCTTCCTTCTTATGCCATAACGTTTAGTTGAGTCGTTACAAGTCTAGTCAATTCGTTAGTCTGTGTTGAGTCTGAGCATCAATATAGTTTGTCAAGTTATTTCAATGTTGTGTTAATATTCATCAGACTCCTTCATATGTGTACTTATGTTGGGTTGGAGAAGATATGAAATTCCTAATGCCAATAATAGACAATGAAAGTTAAAAAGGTTCTTTAACAAATGAAAGTTATAGGTTGAATAAATAAAGAATTCAATCAAGTCATTACCCCTCCAAAAATTAAATATAATAAGAAGGAATAATAAAATTGTTGAAACATAACAAAATGATATTGACCTTAATAAACTTTATTAAACTCAATTAAATCCTACAAAGAATACAGGAGATTTTAGTAAACGCACAATTATACTAATGATAGATGCCATAATGATAACATAACCCTTAAGTCTAATGAACATATTAAAACAATCAATATGGCTACAAAAATAAGTTCATAAGAACAATAATAATAACTTGATAATAATAATGAGCTTCAGATAAGTACAGAAGATAAATGATGGAGTGACGTTTAATAATGGTGTTGTTAATAATGAAGAGGAAGTGATTAAGAGGATGTTGTTGTAAGCCCCAAAGTTCAGCCAAGTAACCGTAAGATTGAACTTAGAACCCAAGGTTTAGGGCGATCGGCTAAAAGATCCGATCACACCCAAATTATAAACTATTTAACAAGATATCAGTAAAAATGACCCTGTAAACTTAAATTTAAGAAAATAAGTAGTAAAATAGGAGACTATAAAATTTTCAAATTTTAAGCATAATAACTGCTAATTACCAAAAAGGCAAAAAATGTAATATAATAACTAATAAATTAGTAGAGATAGATTATATGTATATTAAAAATTTTAGAATGACCAAAATAATATTTAGGAATGTTCACGTGTACTCTACATGTATTTACGTGTAGATAAAAATACGCGTAATTACTAAAATTGGCCGAAAACTAAGCAAATAATTAAAGAAAAATATAAAATAATTATGGAAAAATAAGAAAAAATCAGAAGATGATAAGATGAATCAAGATAAGGTCGTGGCAGGTCCAAAGCTGCAAAATAAAAATTAACCAACAAGAATTTGACAAACTAAAAGCCTAAAATCAAGGAAATGGGGCAAAATCCCATCAAATTAATGCATAATAATTACAAAATTCGTCTATAAATAGCAAGAAAAATTCAGAAACTCATTTGGACAGATACAAATCAAAGAAAATTAGAGAGAGTTGGAAATTCGAGAGAAAATTCAGAAAATAAAAAAAAATAAGAAAAACTGTACAGTTAGGGGTTTTAAAGGGAACCCACACCAAACGAGGAGCTGGGAGTGGACGGCCACCACCACCACACGGTGGTGGCAGCGCCCAGGCCGGCCGACAAGGCCACGGCGGCCCACGGTGGCCGGAGCCACCTGAACCGGTGAGTCCAAATTCCAGCCCGATTCTTGTATAATTTTGTAAAATTAGTTATTTTGCCCAGAAAATTATGAAACTTGTTATTCTGAGGTTTTCTTGTATGTAGATTTAGGAAAAAATGTTGATTTAGTTTAATTATGTCTGGAAATATAGGGTCCTTAACAAATTGTTCAATACCGAGCATGATTAAACCGGAAATTAAATAGGCTTAGGGATGTATTTTGGGGCTCAAAATTTTTCTGTAGGATGCTCATGTGACATAGAACAGTGCTATGAAGCCCTTTTTCAAAAATTAATTTTCGAAATTTTTAGATAATTTTTAGGCTCTAAAAAGAGGCATAAAATGGGTAATTTAGGGTTAATTATGTAATTAAATGATTAATTCCTGATTTAGTGAATAATTACATGTTTTAGGATGTTAAAATCTGATGGAGTATGATACTTGTAGCAATTAGAGTGTTAGATGTAATTATTAGGTTAATTATGTAGTAAATAGGCAATATGGAAAAATAGTACATTTTAGGATAATTTTGTAAATTAGGGAAATTTGGAGTAAAATCTGATTTAGGATGGATTTAGACATTTTGAAATAATAATTGGTGTTTAGAGATGGTAATTAGGGTAATAGAAATATTAGAAATACATTATGTGCATAATGTGTGATTTTTGAAAATATAATAATAATATAAAATATTATAATAAAAATTGATATTTTGAGAATAATAAAAATGCACAATAAATCTAATAGGAAACTTGAATTTATGGAATTATATGAAAAATGTAAAAATTTATCACATTAAGAGTGAATTCGGTACACTAATATGGATTTAAGTGTACCGAGTAAAATAAACACTGACAAAGGGTAATGATGGTATTTAGGTTATCGGGAAATAATGTGATTAATTTCACACTATGGGTTGAAACTAATTTCTAGGGTTGGAATATAAAACACTACTTAAAAATCGAACTAAAAACCTGGTTTAAAAATCGATGTGAAAACCGAACCTGAACCTAACCCCAAACCTAGAATAATTGTAAAAGACTTAATACCTAGATAATTAGGCATATTAAACCGTAAACAAAACCTAACAATAAGCATTATAGGATAAAACGAACCTATAACAATTATATGAAAAGCTGAAACCACGTTCGTGTTATAGGGATAACCGGCGATGGCCTGAGCAGATCGGACCTCGAGTGAGCGAGCGAGGAGTCGAGGTAAGTTGGGATTAATACGACGCTGTATTTTGGAGGCTTAAGATTATGCTTGGTTGTGCTTGTTAGATAGTTGAATGCGTGCATGTACTTGATTATGGGTGATGCTATGAATATGTTTGTTGCTTTGGCGCATATTGTATGAATTGTATGTAATGATTGATCACCCTAAATTGGACTTAATCAAATATACGACCAGTAATCTTAATCGAACATGCATGGCAACCCGTTAGGGGATTTAGAACTCTCCGGCCAAATACCGACCCCTTCGGAAGGGATAGCGCAGGATTGCAAAATGGTCCCTTCTTCATCCTCAGTCGAACTAAGTGACAGGAGAGGAGGTCGCGGCGGGGGTGAAGACAGTGGTTCGAAGGTAGTCGCGGGAGGAGCAAGGTATCCATTACACAAGCCTGGGTTTGGTCGTGAGCTGTTGCATTAACGGTAACTCCTCAATCCGAATTAGAGCGGGCGCAATTTCTCTAATCTCACGACGGGCCGGACAACGTCGTGCAATGGCATTTGCTTGCACATGCATTGCACCTAATAAGTGATTGAAAACCTTGTTGTGTGTATAGTATAGTTTTAAGTCCTCCGTCCTAACTTACTGAGCTGTGGTTGCTCACATCCCTATAGACATCGTGCAGGTGCTGGCTAAGAAGCGGCAACAACTACTATGAAGCTAGCAACTGCTGGATCCTGGGGAGTGAGGAAAAACATGTGAAGAATAAACACATATTTTAAGGTTTAAGTTTTTATTCTAGAATTACTTTCCATTTTGAATAATGTAACAACTAGGGAATATATTACGGAGAAATGTTGTAAACTTTAACTGCAATAATTGAATGATAACATATATATATAATTCCTCACTTTTATAGGTAAATGATTTATTTAAATTACAAATTGTCTACTTCAAAGCGGGTTAGTTGTGGACGCCTTGTGTAGATCAGGTCTAGGATAGCAGTTGTGAGGCCAGCTTCTATCTTAGGGTGGTTTACACGGCGGGGCTGTTACGACTCTGCCGCTTCGGGGCGTGACAGTTGTTGTTAGTTATGTTGCCACATTATAGCAATAAGAGAGTGAAACTCGAAGTAATGGAGTAAAGAGTATTGACATTGGGATGCTCAAGTAGAGGTTGATAATGCTGTAATTGATGTAAGCAAATGAGAAGTAGAATAAATAAAAACTTTGCAGATGGGCACGAGAGTGCTTTAATGCAATATGGAGAAAATTTAAGGATTGTAATTGAAGATTTGAAGAGAATATAGCGAAGGAAATTTAAGGAGTTTCTAGAAAATCTGATAATTTTTAGTTTAAGAGACTAAAGGGGGACTTAAGAATTCAATCTTATAGCGGGATAATTGCTTAAGTGTTCAAAGGTAGATTTCAAGGGCAAGAGTAAATCTAATATGTAAAAGTAAAAAAGGAGTAAGATATGGTAAAAGAAATTGCATACAAGTTATAAGTTAGGAACCCTATAGTGAATTGAGAAGACCTAGCCATTAGTAAGTAGGAGTGATTTTGGAAATTGTATGATAAGAATAAGAAATTCTACTATCTAGATAAACGAAAAGCAATTATAAAGGCAAAAAATTCAAAGGTCATAATTAGAAGTCTAAGCTTGTAGAGAAAAGAACATATGAAGATGTAAAATGTAATTGAAGGATTATAAAACAAGAGAAATGAGGAGAACAAGAAAGTTTTGCAGGTAAAAGTTGCATCACAAATCTATAAATGTTAATGTGGGAGTATTAGTTAAATCTTGATGGAATTAGGAAAAGTGAACCAAGCTAGAGTTTCTCATATCAAAATAGACCAAGTAAATAAAAGAGATAGAATTCTTGATATGGGAGACTGATGGAGGTTATTATTAGATGAGAGATCTTATGGAGAAGTTAATCTTATAGTATAAGAGCTACATGAAAATGAAAAGGTAGATTTCAAGAATCGCCAAGTGAGCAAGTATGTTGAGATATAGTGGAATAATTAATTGGAATAAGAAGGTACCTAAGAGATGCAAGAAGAAATAAGAAGGAAGTATTAAGAGTTTTTCATTTCAGTGATTTAGGCAAACTTTTGAGGACGAAATTTTTTATAAGGGGAAGAATTGTAAAACCCCAAATAAAATAAACTAAAGATAGTTAGTAAAATAAGCTAAAGGGCTTGGTTGGTATTGGTATTATCTGACAAGGGCAATTTAGGCATAAGTTCTTTTGCAAACCCTAAGCGTATAAAGCCTATCACACTCTTTGAAACCCCTTTTTTCTACTCTTTGCTTACATGTGCAACCCTAGTTTCTAGGGTTTTTATGCAAAACTTGACGTTAGGAAGTAAAAACAATAAGTTTAAGCAAGATCGAATTCGAAGAATCAAAGGTATGGCTAAGGAATGTCTTTCTTCATTTTGTTTTGGTGTTTTCTTTAAGAAAACTCTTCTTTTTCGCTTAGGACAGCCCTAAAGCGAATTTGAGAAGCCTTCTTTAGGTGTCCCATAGTGGATCTTCTATGGTGAAAGTGAATCTAAGAGCGTAATACATCGAGGTAAGGTTGTATAGTAGTTTTTATTTGAGTTTGGCAAAATTCTTTAAAGGAATTCGTTTTTCCACCTAAGGCTATGGTAAAACAACTTTAAGGTATTCCTACGTATGGTCTAAAACATGTTTCCAATGGTGGACATGCCAATAATAGATCTCTAAAGCTAAGAATCCCTTAGTTCACTTTGTCCTTATTGTTCCTTGGAGTTATGTGTTGTTTGGGAGAGATGGGGTGTGCTTTGATTTTAGAGGTGTGGTGTTTGATGTTTCCCAAGCAACATGGAGTAGTTTTGATGACAGGAGTCAAGTTGGTGGAGTGGTTTCAAAAATGGTGAAGAGTGAGGTTGTTGCTATAATCTACAGAATTCTACAGGTTGGGACCATCCTGCTCCTTTCGAGCATGGCGTTTAGACACTAGTTGAACTAGCATCTAGAAGCCTCGATCTCTGTTTCTTTCAGCGATGTCCTTTTGAGTTTTTGGGCTTTTTTCGAGTTTGTTTTTCTATCTTAATCCCTTTCCTAAATTTTTCTAAACATGTTTTTTCACCCAAAACACTTTACAAAACCAATTCATCCTCTTAGAGATCTTAGGTATCTTAATAGACTTAAGTAACAAGTGTGAGATAGATGAGTTGTTAAGTTAAGGAGTGTTGTTAATCAAGTATAGAAACCAAGTACAAGTGTTGTCCCAGTATAAGTCATAATTTAAGTTTTGGTATTTATGTTATGTCAGGCTCTAAGAGTATGATAGAGTTGGATCCTAAGGTTACAATTGAACTAGGTATGTGCGGTTGCTAGTTAGGAAAATCAATCAGACTTAATAAATGATTCGACCCTAATTGGGAGGACCAAACCTTAGGGTTGCACCCCCATGATCCTTGTGTGACAATATTCTGATTAAAGCCATGCTTGAAAATGATTTGAATAGATTTAGGCTATTACATAGATATTTGGATACTAGGGTATTGGCGAGGACCCGCACCAATACTATATGTATTATATATGTGTATGTGTGTACACTAAAATCATGAGCACCCCTGTGTTTTTGTCTGGCTAAGAATAAAGATAATAATCTAATGTGTTGCATTATTGGTTTCTTGTGTTGCATGTGAATATGAGAATGTCTATTCATGCGCATGTGATTGTGGATTTTATACTATGCTTTAGCTCAACTCTTCTTAAAATTTTTAGGTACAAGTACAAGTGGTGGAAATTATGAAGCATAGTACAGTGACTTGAATGGTAAGGAGATGCAACAAGACATTATGAATATTCTATAAGGATGGAATGTTTCTATGTAGTTGTTGTAAGAGTGTGAGTTTAACTGAAATGTACTATCAAATTGTTAGTTATTTACATCCTTTTGTATGTTGGGTCATGAGAAGTCACCTGAGACTTCTCTAGTCAGACTATGTGGTTAAAGTAGAATATTTGGGATTCCTTATATGATCTGTACATAATTGTTTAGAAGATTTATAAAGTTTTATTTTGTAGATATGATGGATTGATTTAAAGTATTCGATTTTATTGAGAAGTTTGAAGAATTAAATTTCGTGGACCCATTTGGAGGTTAAAATGTATATGTTTGGAGATTTTAGTTGAAGTTTTATGCTTGACGTATCAGCAGAGGTTAAGGACACGTGATGAGCTATAATGTTTTAGAGTGTTACATTGGCGCTAATAATTAATGAACCTTTAGAAGTAAATTATATGAGTAATAAGATTATTAAATGACATAGAATAATATATAGCAGACATGTATATACAAAGAATATAATTATTATGCATCTATATATACTAGTAATTATTCAAAATATCTAAATATATATACTAAATTAATAAAAGAAAATAATAAAAATGATGGAAAAATATGTGGCACTAGTAGGGAAATAATGGAAGGCATGGCAAGACCAAGAAATTGAGTTAAGCATCTTAGTGGACTAAGAACTTAAAATTTGGAAACCTAATTGGACTTATTAACATGGGTAGAGGGAAAAAATTTGGATAATCATCCCATCCCTCACTATAAAAACCTAGATCAACCTTCATTGAGAAGTTTAGTCACTAGAAACTTAGAAAAAATTGTGCGAGAGGATTTTAGTGGGAGATGGAATTTTCGAAGAATTTCTAAGAAAGTACTATGAATTTGGGTATTGAAGGGTTCGCTGGTAAAATCAACATCTAGAAGTGAAACAATATCATCACTTGAAGGAGTGGTCGTCGCCTAGCTTAGCCGATGCAACCACCTTCCCCAACGGTGGTCGAAGCTCTAAGTTCCAGTGAGTGCTCAATTTTCTTGATTTTCACTAAAATTTTCTAAAAATAGTAAATGATTTTCAAAAATTTCAATACTTGATTTTCCGAAGCATTTTTGCATGAGAAATTCAAATAACAAACTAGACTTTCAAAATTGTAAGTGCTAGTATAGGGTCCTTAAGAAAAACGTCACATTGTCAAAAGCTTAAATGTTGTAGTTTCGATATGGATTTTTATGTGTAAGCTCCTAAAGGATGATACTTCATGCTATGTGGTTAGATTTTCCTAAAGAAAGCTTAATTGGTTTTGCAAAACTATGTTATAATTTGTTTTCACTAGTGTACAACAATTAAAAGCAAGTAATTTCAAGTCTTAAGTTAAGGATTTTGTATTAAAACTAGGGTTTAAGTTAAAACTTGGTGATTTATAAATTTGATCTTAAAGGTTTTCCTTAAGAGCTTAAATAATAAAACTTTGGAAAAGAGTGGAATGGGTGATAGTATTTAGGATGTTTTGGTGCTATAAAAATAAGTTTAGCATGATTTTCTACTTGGAAAAAGATTAATGAAATATAGAAGTGAAAGTAGAGTAAAAAACTCAATGAGAAAATAGCCTAATGAAAAGAGCTTGACATGTAACTATAGTAATAGTAGTTAGAAGCTTGGCAAAAGGTAGACTAGAGCTGAATACTTGATCAGACTTGGAGTTCGATAGTAGGTCTGAATGTGATTCGCATATAAACTCTAAGGACTTACCAGAACGAGAACCTCGGTCATAAACTTTTTGAGCAAAAACCTAAGCTAAAAAACCATGTCAAAATCTTAGACGAAACCTACATACTTAACTAATACTTAATAAATGGCTTAGGAAACTTACTTAACTCAAATGAAAAACATGCCTAAATGTTAAACAGAATTCTTATTCCATACATTGAATGGAAACTAAAGATGTTATATTAAATACTTAGGGATAATTCAAGAAGATTAGAGTGCTGCACAAAGATAACGAGCATCAACACTAAGATAAGTAGGATCAATGCTTCATAGCATTTTAGAGTATTATTTTAAAATACTTAAAGGCTTTGGTATGTATTTGGCTTATGATTGTAATTTACTTATTTCTATGTATGACATGCATGTGCTTGAATATTGCCTTATTATTGTGGGATTTGAGCTCCATGTTATGGTTGTTTTGTGCATACAGTTTTGGTTTAGACTACTTGGAATTGGTTAATCACCTAAAAAATGAACTAATTGAAGCTCAGCGTAATTTTTAACTTGATATGCATTGCAACCTTTTAGGGGAAACAGCTAAGATTATAGGACCAAATATAGACCTTTTGATGAGGATAGCTACAATGGTTCTTTCCTTCTTTTAGTTGAACTAAATGACAGGAAAAGATGTCGCAGCGAGGTTAGGACGATGATTTAAAGGTAGTCCTAGGTGGAGAGTGTTCTCTGTTGTATTTGTTTGTATATGCATTACATCTAACTAACTTAATTGAAAACCCTGCTTATTTTACATTGAATACATATTTCTGTCTTCATCTCACTTACTAAACAAGTTATCCCTAAAGATTTTTTTGCAAGTATTGTAAACTGAGTCTTACCTACTTCATCAATTAATAGTAAGTATGGCTAGGGTGTGAGGATTAAGAAGAAATGGCTAGACTTTTATTTTCTAATATCAATTGTTGTAACTTTTCTCGAAAAAAAAACCAAGGAAAAACTAACTAGGTCTCCTCTAGTAGCCTAGTAGTTTCAAATACTGAGTGTATAATATGTTTAACTAGAATTTACAATCTTAAAAGACTCTTTCAAAAATGTAGCTTTTTCATGTGGATGTATACCTGCAATTACAATTATAAATCAAAAGTTTTATTTTATAAGTCTTTGATAAAGAACTATTTTGAAAGGTTATATTACAATTTTTATAACTAATAGGTATTAAGTTGGATGCTTTAAAACTGTCAAATCGAGTATGCATTGTGTGGACTTGGTTTATGATAACAGCTATTAAGCTAGCTTCTATGTTAAGATGGTTCACACAATGGGACTGTTGTAACTTCACCTATTTAGGGCATGGCAAATTTGTCATTACTATCTTAATTCCATTCCTATTCATTTCAAACCATTCCATTGCAAATCATTCCTATATATCAAATGTGACACAAAAATATGGATTCCATACAATCCTGTAATAAGATCTTTTAGCTATTATTAAATAAGTATCTAATTATCATATGCTATACTTGTATAAAAAGGTAATTATGAACATTTTAAGATATCAAGACTATTAACAAGAAAGTCACTTTGTATGAACTAATGTAAAGTATGTAAGAAAAAGTTTCTAAGACTTAGTTGCATCAAAATATGTTGATGATAATGCTCATGACTATGTGTTACAGAAGGATATCTTCAGT
Organism: Lumnitzera littorea; assembly: GCA_024138015.1. Lineage (NCBI taxonomy): Eukaryota > Viridiplantae > Streptophyta > Magnoliopsida > Myrtales > Combretaceae > Lumnitzera > Lumnitzera littorea. Next base: position 89,156,150 of record JAMXBB010000011.1, read on the forward strand.
GAGATATTAAAAGAAGTTAGTTGTGTGTGTCCCAGAAGGATATCTTTGGTTAAGTATCATAAAAGATTAGCTTTTGTGTGTCATAGAAGGATTGCAACTACTAAAGATTTTTAAATAATGGATAATCCCAAATTATTCTTTAGTATTTGCCTTTATACCCTTCTCTCACCCTCTCTCATTGTCTACTACTATCATTACATTATCAATCTCACTAATTATCGCTACGCTCTACACAATTAACACTCTTGTCCACTTTGATTAAATTCCTACACTATTTGATTTCATGTTACATTCTAATTTATAACTATATATACATGAAAGCAATTTTAGGTGTTGCTTTTATATACAAATTCATTTATAAGGCATACCTTATTCAAACTCCAACTTCACCAGTGAATTTACTCAATATTATTGATAAAAAAAAATGAATTGAATGAATGATTCTTTTTTTATTTGAATTAGTTACGACATGTTGTTAATCTCACAAAATGATCATACCATAAAATTTTTGTTTAGATTAATCATGTAATACTGAAGATCTAAATGAATAGTTGAATTCTTTGGCCATTATACTTTTATTGAATCTTTCAATACATTTAACCTAAAAATGGAAAGCCATTTTAATTTATGAGCATTAGTGTAGTTTTTAATGCAATGTTTATTATAAATAGTCAACAATTAGAAGATAATATTGAGAACCTATTTCTCATATAAAGAGTAACCATTTGATAGTTATGATATATTTATTTTGGTTTTTTTTAGGTAGTGTTTGATTGTGTAATTTTTATGGTATGGACTGAACAAAAAATTTTGTCCTATGTTTAGTTTGTAAATTTACTTAATGACTAGATAAAAACAAAAATATTTTATATTTCCAAAAATATCCCTCTATGTTATACTATTAAGTTAATTAATATTATTTTTATTAAATATTACAAATAAATTATTTATTTTATAATATAAATAATTAACTTTTTAATATAAATTTTGTATCAAGTACTATACAGACTAAATATGGTACAAGAAACTTATACTGTCCAATTCTCCTTATCATGTCCAATTGAATTCTTTTTATCGTGTTCAGTCCTTACAATCAAATGTTACTATATTGATAAATGGTTCAATCTAAATACAATATACATTTGTTAAAGGTTGAGTGAGGAACTTATATCTTTAAATATAACTAATAAACAAATTATATTAAATGCACTATATATTGTGATCCAAAAATATGACTCGGTGGGGATAAATGTTCAGAGACTTCGGCAAATCGGCCAAATTTGCCAAGTAATCAAGATAATGTATATGTGTTTGTCGATGATTACGTAGGTACTTTTTATTCTTCGATTGTGAAAAAACATGAAACATGACCATACTTCCACGTTGGTATGGGACACACATGAAATTCTGTGCCTTTTTCACTTGGTCTTGACTAATGGGAAAATAATGTTCTACTTCTGAATGTGTTTCATATGCCTTTTGAGTTTTTACTGTACATGCTTTGATTTTTTTTCTTTTTTTTTTTAATCTTTTGGGCCATCATACGAGATCTTTGGTTGTAATGGACATTCTTTACATGGTAATAATATGGTAGATAAACGTAAATAAAAATTTAATATATGAGAGTATTTTTTGTTAAACTTAATGACTATTCAATATGATGATTAAGTATTAAATATTTTTATTAGATTTTATATATGATGAAACATTGCATGTCACATATTATTTCAAATAATATGCTTTTTCCTCAATTGGCACCTTTTATAATCATATTTGATTCATGATGGCCACAATGAAGATTGACCTACATATCTCACAAGTATTTGTATAACATGGGAGATTGTGGTCCTTAAGTCATACGTGATTGTTCTTTTCACGACTAATAATCATAGGTAAAAATAAGAAACGAAACTCTCTATAGACTTACAAGGTTTACTTGGAAGTCTAACAATCAAGTTATTGCAAAACTTTATTATGGATTCAAATATACTTTCCCATCTCTTGTTTAAACTTAAGCTCTAATATCGCATGTACACTTTTCCTTGTGTATATGATTTAAAGAATTAAGATTCTTTAATCACAAGAAGTGGTATAAATGTGAAAAATCAAAGCCTAAATTTATGAAGGATAGTTGAGTTTCTTCAAGAAATTTATCTAAGGCTTTGTTTTCCTAATCTTTAGGGTTAGGATTTCATTAGAATAACATGAATAGATAAAATTGATTAAGGTTTCTAGGATCACACAAATATTCTCTCATCTTTCTTAGGAAATCCTGTGATAATTTGTTTTGTAAATTATGAACAAGATTTAAAAGTTTTACAAGTACCTTTATAACGTGTATGGCAATCACCATTGATCTATATTCATGTGGTGCTAGTCTTATATGTTAGATTACAATAAACATGCCCTTATCCTTCCTTGAAATTGTAAGATGTTGAAGTAAGTAATTAGAACAAAGAGGAATATAAAGCTTAAGAATTAGAGAGAGATGGAGATAGTGAATCCTTTTATATTTTGTTAATTCCAATGTCGAAATGGAAAAGTATTTCTAATTTTGGAAATAAGTATAGAAATTTTTCTGAGAAAAATATGTCTTCAATCCTTTCTTGTATCACTTTGACATAGAGCTATTTATATCAACTATGCAAGTCTTCTCATTGACCTTACTAATTTAGCCACTTACTTAAAATTTGGCATCTATTAAGTCTTTTTTAAGTGATTCTAGTACTTAAGAAGTCAAAGCACTCAAGTTGATTGAGTAGAAATAGTTTATTACAAATTGAAGTCATTTTGATAAGTCCAACTCATACATAATTAAGAGCAGTGGCTCGTCTCAAAGTCATTAGAAAAAGGATTAAAGTACATATTTTGATAACAAAAATTTTCACTACATTTTTAAAGTTTAGAATTACTTTACTCCACTAGAAGTGAAATAAATCAATAAAAAAAAAAAATACAAGAATCGTCATCTTCATCTTTCTCTAATTCCTGAACTCTATATTCCCTCCATTCAAATCATTTGCTTCATCTATTAAGACAATTCAAAATTAAGTGACAATACAAGTTAATATTACGCAAAAACAAATTAATGTTATTTTGATACATAATTATGGAGTATGGGAGATATTTTGAAGGGCAATGTAAAGACAATATCCTAAGTCTAGGATGGGCTGTATAACACTGCATCTATTTATGTTTGTGTTTGTATTTATGCAAAATGAGTTTGAGTGCTTGTGTTTATGGGCATATGTGTTAGGATGGGAGGTTTAACTCCTATAGAGTACCCATGATGTGCTTGACCATCCTCTCTCTTCTCATATATGCTAGTATTCTGGCTGGCGAGTCAAGTTTTCCCTTCCTATTTACTCAAGACTATTCCAAGCCTATCTAACATTGTCTTTAGCCCCTATATGTTTTCGGAGGCTCAACTATCTCAATTGATTTTGGCCTATCGTAGCTACCATCAAGAGCGTAGCATTAACTCCTGATTAGTTTGCTCATAGGAAGTTAAATACTACTCTAGATAATACCTTACAACATGAACAAATTGCTTGCTGATGCCACTTACCACACAACACATCCTAGTTGAACACTCCCACTCACTTTTGAACTATGACATTCTTCTTTACCTAAATTCATAATGCTCTTGTCATGAGGCTAACTACTACTATTACCCACACCAAAAGATTGCCAACTCTCCTCTACTTGTCAAACTCCATAGAATATCATTTTTGGTGTGATTGGGTCTCAACAGGCTTCCTTTCACACTCACCCATCTCTTCATCCTCCAATATCACCTCTTGTTAAGTTGGTAAATGGCAAGGTAGCACACTTAAGTACACTCATAAAAGATTTGGGCAAATCTTGCTAAATGCTAACTCGCAACATATCTACCCTTTACAACAATGTCCTCCTTTGGTAACCCTTCTTCTAAGCTTAACCCCATATGAGCATTTTCATATCAACAAGAACTACCCACTCATTAGATGCACTGCGTAGGTAACTCAATGAATACTGGAATCTAACCAATTTGATACTACTTGTCATGGTACAGGAGGTTCAACTCCTACAAGATGCCTGTTTAGCGTTCAATCATCCCATCTTTTCTCATGTTTGCTATTGTTCTGTATGATGAGCCAATTTTCCTTTTATTTACCTATAATCGTTCTAATCCCATCCTTCTCATGGAGTACCATCTGGTATTGTCACTAGTCTTCGTATGTTTTAGGAGGCTCAACCATCTCAATTGGCTTTGACCTACAATGGCCATTATTAGGAGAGCAACATCAACTCTTGACTAGTTTATCCAAGTAGGCTAAACACATCTTCAAGTGATACCCCATAACACGATCAAACTACTTGCTAACACCACTCACTATACAATACGTTCAAGTTGAACACCGCCACTTATGTCGAAGTGTTAGTAACAAGGAGTGTGTGTTTGAATGAGTTTTGTACAAAGAAAAAAAAAAAGAACTATTGGTGGAATTAAGGAGCAACTCACTGGTTGCACGTGTCTCGGACATTTCACCTGGCTAGAACCTATAGGTAAAGAGCCAACTAGCCAAATCGATTTTGGTTCTAGACCCAATGTGTTAGTTCTAAGTCATTTCCTAGTCAGGAACCAACCCAAGCCTAGATCTACTTTTGTGTGGTCATAATTTCTTGCTCTAATTATCAATCATGTGCGAATCTCTAAATCTAATCAACGCATTCACATCCGAAAATGAGTAAGGGGTTGACAATTGTTGGAAAAGGTTAGCCTAATGAGTTGTATATTGCTATTATGGCATGTATTGGTATTTAACTTATTCATTCTATAACAAATAGATAATATCGATGAGGAACAACATATGATGAAACATTTTTAGTCTATTGAATACTTTTTTCACATAAAAATGTCACACTCTAAATAAGAGAAGTCGTAACAATCTCGTCATATAAACTAACTTAAGATAGAAATTGACCTCACAGCTGCTATTGTAAATATAGTTCACACAAGGCGTACACAACTCAACTAGCTTGAAGCATTCAGTCTGATACATATTAATGATCAAAGCTATGATATAGCTTTTTAAAATACCTATTTAGTATGCCTTGTTATCCAATAACACAACGGCATTTATATAAGCATTTCCACCCATAAAGCTATAATTTACATTAAGAATTTACAAAAGCTACATATCTTAAAGTCTATTTACAATAAGATAGGAAACTAGTAAATATCCTAGGGAATTCCTAATTAGTTTTCTCAAAACTAAAAAGAAAAGTCAACTCAAAACTACCATAATACGAGCATGGCTCATGTTGATTGCACAAACACAACACTAGCATTATCCATGTTCCAACAAAACAACGCAAGTTCGATCTTTTATTTATTTATTTGTTTATTTGTTTCTTTATTTATTTAGTTATTATTATTATTTTTATTATTATAGTATTATTTTGTTAGTAAGTCAGTTAAGTTTATAACATGATATATAAATAGATATAGATATATATATATATATATTAGTTTAGTTGTTTTTAGCATTAAGTTTTTTTAGTATTCTTTACATAGAAAATTGTTTTTTTTTTTAAATTAGTGAAAAATCAATAAAATTTTTAGGATGTTTTAAGGAATTTTTTTTTAACACTCAAGAGTTAAGACCCCTTTAGATTTATTTTAATAAACTAATTCAATTAAACGTAAATCTGATCGGTTTTCAAAATTAAAATCAATCAACACACTAAAGGTTTTAAAAAAGAATTACGATTGTCTGATCCTGAATAGTGGGTATGTGGGTATCTTCAGAGCGATAATAGAATCTATAAAAACTAAGGTTCATTTTTCTTTAAGGTTTTTTTTTAATTTTTTTTCTTTAAAAATATCATAATTTGAAGAGTAATCTTAATTTCAGAAAATAAATGGTAGTACTCGTTAGGGTTTAATAGGTTAGCCCTCTAATTCAAAATCTTCTGGTTTATATTAAATTAGAATCGAAGACTAGTAGCTAAATTGTAATCAATCTACCTAATTGATTATGGTTTTTTTTCTTTTTCCAGACTTCGGTCAGATGGTGACTCCAAAAATTTTTCTAAATAAAAAACCGGAATTTCCTAATTTCTCTAATCGAAGATTAATATTAAATGGGTTTGGGTTTAGTATTAATCCAAAAGTAAGAAATGAAATTAAATAAAAGAAACTGAAAAATTTAAGCTCCACAACTGGTCTAATAAATAGATTAACTTTTTCAACCCAGCCTAACAAATAATAAGTTGTTGGATTAAACAAGTTAACCCATTAACTTGTTAAAAACAACAATTTTTCTTTCTTCAAAATAATTCACAATTTTAGGTCATTAATGTTTATTCTTTTAGGAAATTATTTAACTACTAAAAAAATCTTCTATAAATTTTAGAATGATTTAAAGAAAATGGAGTTAGTGGGTTTAAGGGTTTTGATAATTTAAATGTGTTGGCTTGCAAGCCAACTGTAAGCCCTACAACTATTCACTCAAGGTTTCGATCGGTTGAAAGATCCAATCAAGCCTAAATTATAAGTAAAGCCAGAAATATTAGTAAAAATGATCTCATAAGTTTAAATTTAAGAAAATAAGCAATAAAATAAAAGATTATAAGAATTCCAAATTTTAAATATATAACTCGTTATTTATCGAAAATGCGGAAAATGCATTCTGATAATTAACGAGTCGCTAGAAATAAATTATATGTATACTAAAAATCATAGAATGACCTAAATAATATTTAAAAATATTTATTTGTACTATATATGAATTTATATATAGGTATAAATACACGTAATTACTTAAAATACTCGTAATGTGTTAAAAAATACTAAATAATTAAAGAAAATTCATAATTAATTAAGGAAAAATAAAGAAAAATCAGAAAAAATAAGGAATGATCCAGAATTGGGTCTTGGCAGTTGGGAAAAATAAGAAAAAAATCAGCCAATTAAATTAGAGCAACACAAAAGCCAAAAATTAAGGGATTTGAGCAATGTCTTATTCAATTTAATGCACATTAATTACCACAAAGCTCTATAAATAGGGAAAAAAATCACAGAAATCATTTCAAAAATTAGAAATAAAAAAAAATAGAGAGAGGCGAAATTGAGAGAAAAATTAGGGTTAGAAAAAAAGATAGGAAAAACTGTGTAATTAGGGCCTTAAAGGGGAACCCATACCAGAAGAGCACTTGGGAGTGAACGGCCACCACCACCACACGGTGGTAGCAACGCCCAGACCGGCCGACAAGGCCACGGCGGCTGGCAATGGTCGGAGCCACCCAGACCGGTGAGTCCGATTTTCAGCCCAATTTTGTGTAATTTTGTAAAAAATAGTAAATATTCTTAGAAAATTATGAATTTTGTTATTCTAGAATATTTTTGTATGTAGTTTTTAAGAAAAATATTATTTTGATAAAAATATGTCCCGTAATATATGGCCTTTAAGAAATCTTGCAAAATCGAGCATGTTTCGGTTTAGAAATAAATGACCTTAGGAGTGTAGTTTTGAACTCAAAATTTTTGTGTAAATTACTTAAATGATATAGAACAGTGCTATGAAGCTCATTTTCAAAAATTAATTTTTGAAAATAATAGATAATTTTTAGGCCCTAAAATGAGGCATAAAATGGGTAATTTAAGGTTAATTAAATAATTAAATGCTTAATTACTGATTTAGTGAATAATTCTATGTTTTAGGATGTTGAAATTTGATGAAGTATGATACTTGTAGCATTTAAGGTGTTAGATGTAATTATTAGGTTAATTATATAGTAAATAAGTAATAGGGAAAAATAATAAATTTTAAGTTAATTTTGCAAATTAGGGTAATTAGGTGTAAAATCTGATTTAGGATGAATTTAGAAATTTTGAAATGATAATTGATGTTGGGAGATAGTAATTAGAGTGATAAAAATATTATATATGTATTATGTACATAATAAGTAATAGTACATAATACACAACTATTGAAAATATAATAAATAGAAAATATTAAGATAAAAATTGATATTATATAAATAATAGGGATATATAATAAAACTAATAGAAAACTTAAATTTATGTAGTTATATAAAAGATATAAAAATTTCTTACATCAAGAGTAAATTCGGTACTCTAATAAGAATTTAAGTATACCGAGTGGAATAAAATACTAATTAAAGGTAATGATGGTATTTAGGAGGTCAAGAAGTAATGTGATTAATTTCACATTATGAGTTGAAACGAATTTCTAAGATTCGAGCATTAGGATTCGAGCATAAAACAATACTTAGAAATCGAACTAGAACCTAATTTAGAAATCGATATGGAAACCGAACCCAAACCTAGAATAATTGTAAAAGACTTAAGACCTAGATAATTAGGTATATTAAACCTTAAACAAAACATAATAATAAGCGTTATAGGATAAAACGAACCTATAATAGTTATATGAAAAACTAAAACCACGTTTGTGTTATAGGGATGATCGGCGATGGCTTGAACGAGTCGGACCTCGAGTGAGTAAGCGAGGAGTCGAGGTAAGTTGGGATTAATACGATGCTGTATTTTGGAGGCTTGAGATTATGTTTGATTGTGTTTGTTAGATAGTTGGATGTGTGCATGTGCTTGATTATGAGTGATGTTATGATTCTGTTTGTTGTTCTAACTTGTATTGTATGATTTGTATGAAATGATTAATCACCCTAAACTGAACCTAATCAAATATACAACTTGTAATCATAATTGGACCTACATGGCAACCCATTAGGGGAAACCTAGAATTCTCCGGCCAAATACTGACCCTTTCGAAAGGGATAGCGTAGGATTGCAAAGGGTCCCCTCTTCATCCTCAGTCGAACTAAGTGACAGGTGAGGAAGTCGTGGCGAGGGTGAAGTTAATGGTTCGAAGGTAATCGCGGGAGGAGCAAGGTCTCCATTACACAAGCTTGGGTTTAGTCGTGAGCCGTTGCATTAACAGCAACTCCTCAACCCGAATTAGAGTAGGCAAAATTTCTCTAATCTCATAACGAGCCGGACAACGTCGTGTGATGGCATTTGCTTAAACATGCATTACACTTAATAAGTTGGTTGATAACCTTATTATGTTTATGGTATAGTTTTAAGTCATCCATCCTAACTTACTGAGCTGTGGTTGCTCACATTCCTATAGACGTCGTGTAGGTGCTGACTAAGAAGCGGCAAATAACTACTCTGAAGCTAGCAACTGCTGAATCCTGAAGAGTGAGGAAAAACATTTAAAGAATAAACACATATTTTTAAGGTTTAAGCTTTTACTTTAAAATTTTTCATTTCTGAATAATATAATAACTAGGAAATATATTGCGGAGAAATATTGTAAACTTTAATTGTAATAACTGAATTATAGTGTATATATATATTTCATCACTTTCTTAGGTAAATGATTTATTTAAATTATAAACTATTTATTTTAAAGCGGGTTAGTCGTGGACGCCTTGTATAGATCATGTCTAAGATAGCGGTTATAAGGCCAACTTCTATCTTAGAATGATTTACATGGCTTTGCCGCTTCAAGGCATGACACCAACTTGCTTTAATTGGCTAAGAACAACAAATAGATTAAATTGGTTATCTTACCAAGAGGTTAACCTATTCTAATACGTGCATTAAATGTGTAGACCCATTTAACACATTCATTAAAAGATTTAGGAAAAAGAAAGAACCCTAACTCGTTGTTTTTGGGGGTTAAAAGGGCTAGCCTATTAGGCTTATAGCTTATAGCTTTTGTACACACTCTAAATAAAATTGCACTATACCACCTATTACCAAGCACCGCTACTACAATGCCATCATAACCACTACCATCGCATCATTATTATCGCTATGACCATCACCTTAACAACCTCACCACCATCATTGTATCCGATCATCCATTACCCCATTATAATCTTACCACTCTTACCATCTATACTACCACTACCATTATCACCATCTTTGTCACCACATGAACATTCCAATTATCCTCACCACCATACCATTACCACTACACCATTCTTAATAACTCTTTAATAATACTACCCTTCTACTACCATAACCACATCATCTAACATGTAATCACTACCATTATTGCTATTATAGTTGTTTTTGCCATAATCGTATTAATGACGATAATGCAATGAAAGGGAAGCATAATGGTAATTGTGTTGATGGAGCTAATGATATGATTATGGCTATAGTGGTTCCAAGAAGTGCATTGTGGTGGTAAAGGTGCAATCTTAGCTTTGTAATTGGTGGTGGTGGTAGTGGTAATAGTGGTAGGTTAACTGTGCTTGTTAGCAATTGATGGTAATAGTATAGTGTCTTTGGTGGTAGATATGCTACAGTGAAAAAGATATGGTTACGTAAGGATTATGTCACACTTCGAAGCGGCAGAGTCATAACAGTCTCGCCGTGCAAATCATTCTAAAATAGAAGCTAACAATACAGCTACCATTTTAGACCTGATTTACACAAGGCGTCCACGACTAACCCGCTTTAAAGTAAATAGTTCATAAATTAAATATGTTATTTACTTATGAACTTAAGAAAAATGCATAATTATATTGAAATAAACTAAGTATCTTTACAAGATATAGCAACTTAATCATAATCTACTTAAGTAATTTATAAATTAATACTAAAAGCTTTATAGAGTAATCTATGCTTGAGAGTGTATGCAGCCTTCAGTTTATATCCTCACTCCCCAAGATCCAGCAATTGCTAGCTTTAGAGTAGTTATATGGTCGCTTCCTAGCTAGCACCTACAACAAAGTCTATAGGAATGTGAGCAACCACAACTCAGTAAGTTAGGGTGGAGACTTAAACCATACAGTAAACATAAACAAGGTTATCAATCAAATTATTAGGTGCAATATATGTTCAAGCAAATGTCATCACACTACGTTGTCCGACTCGTCGTGAGATTAGAGAAATTACACCCACTCTAATCCGAGTTGAAGAGTTTCTATTAATGCAACAGTTTATGACCAAACCCAGGCTTGTGCAATGAAGGTACCGCTCCTCCTGCAACTACCTTCGAACTATTAACTTCACCCCTGCCTCAACCTTTTTACCTATTACTTAGTTCAACTAAAAATAAAGAAGAGACCAATCATACCATCCAGTACTATCCCTTCTGAATGGGTCAGCATTTGGCTAGAGAATCCTAATGTTCCCCTAATTGGTTGTTATGCATGTCCGATTTATGATTACAAGTCATATATTTGATTAGATCCAATTTAGGGTAATCAATCATTCCATACAAATCATATAAATATAAGTTAGACAGCAAATCGACATCATAATCAGTAGCTCAAAACAAGCACATGCAAATAACCAAGTATCTAACAAGTACAATCAAATACAACTTAAACCTCCGAGTACTACAAATTAATACTCCGAAATACAGCAACGTATTAATCCTAACTTACCTGGTATCCTTGGTCGCTCACTCAACTAACCACAGGTCAACTCGTCTTTGTGTGTCCTATAATATATAATATAAATGCGCTTTTAGTATTGATATCTTGATGATATGTATATGTACATATACTTTAGGTTATGATTTAACCTAATTCTTCCCATATACATTATAGTTATTATTAATTCATCCTAGGTTAGTTTAAGGTTCGGTTTTCGAATCTGATTCTAATTTAAGTTTTGAAGCGGTTCCAATTAAGGATATTATACATAAAACCTAAAAATGCAATCCGAACACAAATGTGAAATTCATCACATTAGGCTTAAGTATCCTAATTATCACTTTTAGTTCTAAATCAATATTCTATTTTACTCGGTACACTTAAATCCTAATTAATGTAACGAACTTTCTTTCAATGTGAGAAAATTTTATATTTTTCATATAATTACCTAAATTTAAGTCACTTACCAGATTTTATATATATTCCTATTATTAGTATAATATCAATTTTTATTCTAATATTTTCTATTTATTATATTTCCAATTTTTGCATATTATGTATTATTACCTATTATGTACATAATACATATCTAATATTTCTATCACTCTAAATATCATTTCTTAACATCAATTAACATCTCAAAATATGTAAATTCATCTTAAATCAAATTTTACTCTTAATTACCCTAATTTACAAAATTAACTTAAAATATACCATTTTTACCTATTACATATATATTACATAATACCCTAATAATTACATCTAATACTCTAAATGTTACAAATATCATACTTCATTAGATTTCAACATCCTAAAACATATAATTATGTACTAAATAAGTAATTATCTATTTAATTACCTAATTAACCCAAAATTACCCATTTTATGTATCATTTTAAGGCCTAAAAATTATCTAAAATTTTTTAAAATTAATTTTTGAAAAGGGGCTTCATGACACCATTCTATAATCTCTAAATAGTCTATATAAAAATGTTGGGCTCAAAACTATACTTCTAAGGTCATTTATTTCTAACTCGAATAAAGTTCAAGTTTCTATGATTTCTTAAAGACGGTATATTTGTAGACATAAATTCATCAAAATAAATTTTTTCCCTAAATCTACATATAATAAAACATCATAATAATAAAATTCATAATTTTCTGAATAAAATTAATAATTTTAATAAATTTCATAAAATCAGGTTAGAATTGAACTCAACTAGCCGTTGGGATTCCGGCCACTCGCAGCGGCCCTAAGGGTGTTGGCCAAGTTGGGTAGTGGTGGTGGAGTGGTGTGGTGGTGACTGTTCATTCCCAGGTGGCCGTCGGGTGTGGATTTCTTTCTAAAGCTCTAATTGCACAAATTTTATGTAATTTTTGTAAAAACCCTAATTCTTTCTAAATTTCAGTGCTCTTTGATTTTCTAGGATTTTAAATTGATCAAATGAGTCTCTGTAAAAATTTGGCTATTTATAGAGATCTTGGAGATTTTTGGTGCATTAAATTAATAGGAAACGAACCTTATCCTCTTCCAAATTCCCNGTAGTGGTAATAGTGGTAGGTTAACTGTGCTTGTTAGCAATTGATGGTAATAGTATAGTGTCTTTGGTGGTAGATATGCTACAGTGAAAAAGATATGGTTACGTAAGGATTATGTCACACTTCGAAGCGGCAGAGTCATAACAGTCCCGCCGTGCAAATCATTCTAAAATAGAAGCTAACAATACAGCTACCATTTTAGACCTGATTTACACAAGGCGTCCACGACTAACCCGCTTTAAAGTAAATAGTTCATAAATTAAATATGTTATTTACTTATGAACTTAAGAAAAATGCATAATTATATTGAAATAAACTAAGTATCTTTACAAGATATAGCAACTTAATCATAATCTACTTAAGTAATTTATAAATTAATACTAAAAGCTTTATAGAGTAATCTATGCTTGAGAGTGTATGCAGCCTTCAGTTTATATCCTCACTCCCCAAGATCCAGCAATTGCTAGCTTTAGAGTAGTTATATGGTCGCTTCCTAGCTAGCACCTACAACAAAGTCTATAGGAATGTGAGCAACCACAACTCAGTAAGTTAGGGTGGAGACTTAAACCATACAGTAAACATAAACAAGGTTATCAATCAAATTATTAGGTGCAATATATGTTCAAGCAAATGTCATCACACTACGTTGTCCGACTCGTCGTGAGATTAGAGAAATTACACCCACTCTAATCCGAGTTGAAGAGTTTCTATTAATGCAACAGTTTATGACCAAACCCAGGCTTGTGCAATGAAGGTACCGCTCCTCCTGCAACTACCTTCGAACTATTAACTTCACCCCTGCCTCAACCTTTTTACCTATTACTTAGTTCAACTAAAAATAAAGAAGAGACCAATCATACCATCCAGTACTATCCCTTCTGAATGGGTCAGCATTTGGCTAGAGAATCCTAATGTTCCCCTAATTGGTTGTTATGCATGTCCGATTTATGATTACAAGTCATATATTTGATTAGATCCAATTTAGGGTAATCAATCATTCCATACAAATCATATAAATATAAGTTAGACAGCAAATCGACATCATAATCAGTAGCTCAAAACAAGCACATGCAAATAACCAAGTATCTAACAAGTACAATCAAATACAACTTAAACCTCCGAGTACTACAAATTAATACTCCGAAATACAGCAACGTATTAATCCTAACTTACCTGGTATCCTTGGTCGCTCACTCAACTAACCACAGGTCAACTCGTCTTTGTGTGTCCTATAATATATAATATAAATGCGCTTTTAGTATTGATATCTTGATGATATGTATATGTACATATACTTTAGGTTATGATTTAACCTAATTCTTCCCATATACATTATAGTTATTATTAATTCATCCTAGGTTAGTTTAAGGTTCGGTTTTCGAATCTGATTCTAATTTAAGTTTTGAAGCGGTTCCAATTAAGGATATTATACATAAAACCTAAAAATGCAATCCGAACACAAATGTGAAATTCATCACATTAGGCTTAAGTATCCTAATTATCACTTTTAGTTCTAAATCAATATTCTATTTTACTCGGTACACTTAAATCCTAATTAATGTAACGAACTTTCTTTCAATGTGAGAAAATTTTATATTTTTCATATAATTACCTAAATTTAAGTCACTTACCAGATTTTATATATATTCCTATTATTAGTATAATATCAATTTTTATTCTAATATTTTCTATTTATTATATTTCCAATTTTTGCATATTATGTATTATTACCTATTATGTACATAATACATATCTAATATTTCTATCACTCTAAATATCATTTCTTAACATCAATTAACATCTCAAAATATGTAAATTCATCTTAAATCAAATTTTACTCTTAATTACCCTAATTTACAAAATTAACTTAAAATATACCATTTTTACCTATTACATATATATTACATAATACCCTAATAATTACATCTAATACTCTAAATGTTACAAATATCATACTTCATTAGATTTCAACATCCTAAAACATATAATTATGTACTAAATAAGTAATTATCTATTTAATTACCTAATTAACCCAAAATTACCCATTTTATGTATCATTTTAAGGCCTAAAAATTATCTAAAATTTTTTAAAATTAATTTTTGAAAAGGGGCTTCATGACACCATTCTATAATCTCTAAATAGTCTATATAAAAATGTTGGGCTCAAAACTATACTTCTAAGGTCATTTATTTCTAACTCGAATAAAGTTCAAGTTTCTATGATTTCTTAAAGACGGTATATTTGTAGACATAAATTCATCAAAATAAATTTTTTCCCTAAATCTACATATAATAAAACATCATAATAATAAAATTCATAATTTTCTGAATAAAATTAATAATTTTAATAAATTTCATAAAATCAGGTTAGAATTGAACTCAACTAGCCGTTGGGATTCCGGCCACTCGCAGCGGCCCTAAGGGTGTTGGCCAAGTTGGGTAGTGGTGGTGGAGTGGTGTGGTGGTGACTGTTCATTCCCAGGTGGCCGTCGGGTGTGGATTTCTTTCTAAAGCTCTAATTGCACAAATTTTATGTAATTTTTGTAAAAACCCTAATTCTTTCTAAATTTCAGTGCTCTTTGATTTTCTAGGATTTTAAATTGATCAAATGAGTCTCTGTAAAAATTTGGCTATTTATAGAGATCTTGGAGATTTTTGGTGCATTAAATTAATAGGAAACGAACCTTATCCTCTTCCAAATTCCCTTTTTTGTTGGCTGATTTTTATTGGTTAATTTTTTGCTTACCACGACCCTATTTTAGACATTTCTATAAATTTTCTGAATTTTTCCTTAATTATTTATGAATTTTCTTTAATTGATTAACCTTATTTTAGCATATTTTGCTTATTTTAAATAATTACACATATTTCTACCCACATGTAATTTCATATATGGTATAAATAAATGATCATAAATATTATTTAAGTTATTTTATGATTTTTAGTGTGTATATAATTTATCTCTAACAATTTGTTAGTTATCGGAATGCATTTTACACATTTTTCGATAAATAACAAATAATATACTTAAAATCTGAAAATTCTATATTCTTTTATTTTATTAGTTATTTTCTTAAATCTAAACTTACGGAATTGCTTTTACTAATATTCTTAACTTTGTCGTAGAATTTGGGTTAAATCGGATAGTTTGCTCAATTGCCCTAAATTGGTTAGTCAGCTCATCAGAGCACGACCAAGTTCTCATTATTCTTTTTAGGGATTTTTGCCAACTCATAAAGGCACGCTATTCTAACCCTCATCAAGTGACTTAACGTTCCTTAAGATAAAGTCGTCCCGAAGCAAAAACAGTGTCTTTTTTATCTTTGTGGTAAAGTTTTGCTTAAATTTCACCACAAAGAGGGGCAGCTGTAGACACTTAATTTTTGCTCCTCTATAGTCTTAATTTTTATTTTTTCAAAAAAGGTCCTAATTCAAAAATAAAAATAACAAAAATTAATAAAAGATAAAAATAATAAAAAATTTAACAAATAATGAAAATGCAAAAAAAATAAGAAAAGAAAATTTAAAAAGACTTTTTAAGATTTTTTAAGATTTTTTAGGAAGTAACTCATATTAGGAATAAATAGTTTTAGTTTTAAATTAGTACAAATAATTATTTTAGGGAATCGGGTAGTTTAAGTATAATTTAATTGTACTAAATGTCAAGGCGCAGGCCAACAGCCTAATGGATAAGTATTGAAGTATTTGGATTAGATTTAGTTTGAGGTCTTGAGTGTCTCAGGGGGCACCTATGTCTTTATTTTTCTATCTTTACAAAAGCAAGATGAATTTAGTTTGATCTTTTTAAAACAGATTTGAATTCATTTGAATCTAATTTAATTATCGAATCAGATACGATAGATATATTTAGATATGATTTGATTTCGACCTTAAAAAACACGTACATGTACAAATAAAAGAAGGTATACAGCGGAAAAAGAAAAAAGGATAGACTTCACACAGCAAGAATTGAGGGACAAAAAAACACAGTCCTACAATCACCCCACTGTTATAACACCCTTCAAGACTTCATACGACCAACAACTACGGCTGCAAAATTCCTTCGCCTGACGTTCTTGAAGTCTTGCTCGCTTCCATCGCCTAACCACGTCCTTGGACAATCCTTTGACCGACAGCAACAGTGTCAACCACAGTCCATTGTCTAGCACCACATCGATTACTGCACTTCAACACTTAGTCATAACGCCCTCATCAACACACACGTTCAGCTTAGCCTAAACGCCTACCGTCGACTGAATCTTTTCTGTTAGCTGCAATCACAGTCTACGACGGAATATGCTGTAACGCGCTTCAAGTACAGCGTTACTCCGATCACTGCTAAATATGCTGCTAATCCGAAGACTGATCTCACAACCCATAACGACGCGACCGCCATCCTCGCCCCTGTCCAATATCACACAAACAAGAAGACCTAAGTCCACCATCAACTTCCCAAGCTGTTGACCAACATGGACAACTGTAACAGCCGCTATCTTTTCCATCCACAATCACTGCCCCACGCCATGGTCACTAACCACACAACATTGTCCAACTTGCAGCAACTAAAGAACCATTGCTGCATCACTATTCGAAACTTGCAACAACAACAGAACTCCAATACGTTCAGCAGTGGAACGCTCCAACGTTAGGCCTCATTCGCAACGCTGCAGTACGCTCATCCATTGCTGCTCCATCCTCGCTGCTGCTGTTCGTAACCCAACTCCATACATACGCATTACAAACCACATACGGATCGTTGACGAACTACAATCACTGCACTCCACCGACCACACTAACCAACAACAGCTACACATGTTTCACTCGCATACACACCGTCATGCTGTCAAAACACTGCATTGGACATTCAGCCTCACACCCCGTTGCATGATCAGTCCCTTCCACCAACGTTCAAATCGCGCGCGAGCTCCACTACACGTTACAACATACAATCCACGCACACACCAAAGTTAGATAGCATCAGGTTCAGCTATTTCTCTTTATTTATTTATTTATTATATTATATCATATTATTATATTATATTGGATCCTTAATTAGTTATAAGTAGTCATATATATTAACTTAGTGGATTATTTTGTGTTAGTTTCTTCACATGCATATATATATATACTACATATATTATGTTTTATTTATTTATATAAGTAGTCGTTTAACAGTGGTTGTATAGATATAGTTTAGGAATTTTTTTTTTCGGATTAGGTTTTTTAAAAATCATCATATAAAAATTATTTTTTAGAAGCAAAAAATCAACAAAAAAAAAAAGAAAAAGAAAAAGAAGCTTTTTATAAAAATATTATAATGTCTTAGAGAGTTTTTTTTATTACTTACGAGTTAAGACCCTTTAGATTTTTTTTTTAAAACCAAATCAACTAAAATGTAAACTCGACTGGTTTTCAAAAATTAAAATAAATCAACACATTAAAGGTTTTATTGAAAAAACTACGATCGTTTGATCTCGATTAGTGGGTACGTAAGCACCTTAGAAACGACGATAAAATGCATAGAAACTTAGGTTCTTTTTTTCTTTTGATTATTTATTTATTTTTAATTATTATAGTTAAAAGAATAATCCTAATTTCGGTAAATAGATAGTGGTACCCGTTAAGGTTTAATAGGTTAACTCCCGAACTCGGAACACTCTAATTTTTCATTCAAATTGAAATCAAAGACCGGTAGCTAAATAGTAATCAATCCACCTAATTGATTACGGTTTTCTTCCTTTTTCCCGACTTCGGTCAGGTGGCGACTCTAAAAAAAGAAAATTTCTAAATAAAAAATCAGAATTTCCTTAATTTCTTTAGTCGAGAATTAATATTAAATAGGTTAGGATTTAATATTAATCGGAAATGGGAATTCAATTTTAAAAGAAAATCAAAAAACAGGCTCGACAAATAGCAAATACAATTTTGATCGATTAAATAAAATAATTACTCTTACAATATTATTAACTTATTTTATTTCTTAGAAATTGTTATTCCAATATAATCTAATTACATCCAATCAAGTTAATGTGAAATTAAAGAGAGATGGAGTTGAGTCTACTTCATTCTAGTGAAGGATAAATGATCATGTCACTAAATTACTGGTCTGGAAAAGTATCAATACAAATCATCTATCATTTCAAGAGCAAAACGGGGCATAGGAAAAATCGACTTTTATTCGAAATTTTTTATAGCCTATACGATTTTGACTTTTCTCAAAATAATAATCTGGTGAATGAATTCATTTATAAGTCCAAATTTGGCGTCAAATTTGATGGCATAAAAAAGAAATTCACAAGTGGACAATAGATGCCATCAAGCAAATGGTTCTTTCCTAAAAAGTAGAACACGCATGAAAAACACCGTCCGCTTGGTATTTCTCTACCTTTTTACTGTGTTTTTCCTGGGATGTTAACTATGTTACAATTTCTTTCTCGTGATCCTATGTGCTTTGATGTCTCGGTGAGTCTCAGAGACAATAAGATGCAATAAAGTTTTCCATTTGAATTTGGACCATGTAAAACGGATCATATGACAAGTCAGATTATGCAAATATAATATATATATATATATATATATATATACATGTATATATTTATATTCATATCCATGGAGTGTCAAGTAAGGATCTTTTAAATATTCAACTATAGTCATCTTATTAAATGTTTAATCTTAGTGAAACGCAAGTTTTCATAGTTTTATTTTGAGCAGTCCTTGAGTTCCCCTAATATCTTGAGCATGGAAGTAAATACTGCAATATTTAACGGGAACTTTTCTTATCCCTAGGTATGATTTCTCATTAGGGAAAAAAAAAGAGAGAAATAGAAATCCTTAACGATTTGTTCACTTCATGAAAG
Organism: Lumnitzera littorea; assembly: GCA_024138015.1. Classification (NCBI taxonomy): domain Eukaryota; kingdom Viridiplantae; phylum Streptophyta; class Magnoliopsida; order Myrtales; family Combretaceae; genus Lumnitzera; species Lumnitzera littorea. The sequence goes on from JAMXBB010000011.1 coordinate 89,175,976, forward strand.
GAATGAAATTAGAATTTTATAAAAAATAAAATAGAAGTGTAATACATATTATTTTATCTAATTAAATTTATAAATAATTTAAAAATAAACATGTAATATATCTTTAATAACTAAATCATTCTCGGTCCTTTTTTTTTTCTCAACTAATTTTAAAATCATAACGACAGCGGCGGCGGCAATGATAATGATGATAGCGATAATGATTAATGGTAATAATGGTAGTGGCAACTATAGTGATTGATAGTAGCAACGGCGACGGTGACAATAGCAACAGACAATAATGATAGTAATGCTAATAATGATGGCGGTGGCGGTGGCGATGACGGTGGCGGTAACGGTAACGATATCGATGACGATGACAATGACGATTGGTGGTAATGGCAAAGACAATGACGGTAACGATAATGATAGTGGAAACAGTTGCATTGGTGATGATAATAATAATAGACATGGCTACAATGGTTCATATTAGTAGTAATAATGATAGTGACAATAAATAATAATGATGGTGAATGGTGGTTTGAATTTCCCATTAACCATTAATTTTATCTTGAAACTTTAACCTACGATCTTTAGGAAAAAAGATAGGCGTGTTAGTACCATCTTCGCGGCTTTTAACATTTTACTTCAACCTATCCGGCTATCCCAAACCCTAAGAAGGTGCATCACCTCGCGTACCAAGTAAGCTTCCTTCAGGCACGGAAATCAAGTCATCTCGGAGCGTCCAGCTTTGTTTGTGAAAATTTCTATGATCACTACCGTTTTGTGAAGTGTGGTACACAAACTGATTAGCTGGAAGGAGTTCGAGGAGGTAAATTAATTTCTCTGTTCCGTATTTTTAATGATTAGCTCATTTGCCCTCTTTATGTGCGAGTTGATCGATAATTTAAATAATAATAAATAAAAAAGAAAAGAAAATGGAAGATTGGCGTGCATGTACACCATTCACAAAGGATGAACAGGTCACCTAACACATGTTAAAGTAGGTGAAAACGTAGAAAACAGCTATCTCTTTAGGATAACAACAGCCTGGTTAAGGGGTAAACAGAAACGCAGGAAACATCATCATTGAAAGGCACATTGGCTTAATAGAGTTAATAGATGACGTGGAAAAGAAACTGTAGAAGAAACATTTCGATACAGAATGGGTTGTCAGATTCCATTATTTGCAATTTGGCTTGGTGAGAAATTCACAATTCGGGCATGGGTAATGGGAGTGGGAGATCTACACTAATATATATAAATATTTATATACATATACATGAATAGACAATGTCTATAAACATCCCATCAATGAAACCTCCTTTTATAATTTTTTAAATACCAAGTCAATAATTTAAAAACCTCTTTACCTAAAAATCTTTCCATTTTATTCATAAAAATCTTTACTATTCATTTGTATTATTTATGAACTAATAATACATAAATCTAAACTAATGTAACAATAAAATGAAAAAAAAAAATAAAAGATTATTTTGGAGGTTTTTGGCCAAAGATTCCGAGAAAGAGGTACTTAGTAACGGCCTCTCTTTATCCTTGAAGAATCCTAAAAAGGAGATTTTTAGTTTTGGATCTTATACCAAAATTCTCTAATGAAGATACTTTAAAATATATTTATAAGGAACACTTGAAATATATTCCTATACCAAGTACTCTGTACACACTTATCAATCTAAACTACCCGTGGGTGCCTAAATTCTCAGAGTTACATGCAAAAGCACCCCGCTCATCTCGTAATTTGGCTGACATGTGGTGATCTGTGAAGCAATGGCTATTTTCTATCCGCCTTTTTGTTTTAGAACATCAAGGGGAATCTTCCACGTTGAGCGACAAGTTTAACGTCTATTTTTTTTTATTATTTATGTTTTTTTATTAATTTTTCCCATGATAAAAATAAATTATTAATATAATATGTAATATTATTAAAATAATTTTTCACACTTTATGAATCTCTAAAATATAATTCATATTTTCTTTAAAAAGCAACGAAAACATGGACTCAGAAAAAAGTTAAAAAATGAAAACTAACCTTTGTGAAATACACATTTATAGGAGGGAGAGTTGTTTAGAAAGAAATATTACTTAGAATATTGATGTGGTATGCTAAACATCTTATTTAGGTATTTACTTATAAATATGGTCTTAAACAACTATATATAATTGAGAAATTTTACTATTTTATTATTTATTTTGATAAAATCAATCCAATTTTTCATCGTTTCGTTAATTTAATATTCATCAAATTTGAATGATTGAAAACTCAATTAGTTCAATAATCTATGTTTAATAAATATTAAATTAAATACGATTATAAGAGCGGATAGATTCCTTAAAAAAAATATATATAGGATCTTGTAAAAAATATAGATAGGGCTTAAAAAAAAATAAAAAATAAAATAAAAAAAGACAATCAGTTTACTGTACTGCTCATCGATGATGATCGATCTGGGATTTTGTTGTTCGTAGAGGAGGGAAAAATTGGTCAAATGGTATCATTTAATATTCAATCTCATGGATTTGGATGCCTAAATACCTTTTTCAAAATTTTTTGGGGAAAAAGTTTTTAAATTTAAAAATCAACAATTGGGTTCTGTTCGCTTAGATTTTTAAAATACCATCTTAAAATTTAATAGCTCTTCTAGCGTACCTTCTCCTTCTCTTTTATATCTGATTTCAACAAAAATTGGCACCGGATATGTCCTCTCTCTCTCTCTCTCTCTAATGCTTTGTCATACCAAAGACAAACGAGAAGTGTTGACAAGTTTATGATGTCGGGCTGATAAGTGTTGATGGCAACTAAGCATGCTTACGTTGTTCTTCTTTTTATTTATTTATTTTTATTTTTCTTTTAGAATTGACGGGAATAAATGGATATTAGCTGTTTCTCTATTCTGTAAAAAACGATATGCAAGTTAAAAAAATAAAATAAAAATACGCAATGCGATAACATATGTATAATTTACCTTAAAAATAATTGGCAACTTTTGTAAGATACGATAAAGATTAATAGCACGTACTGGACTGTCCCGTCAAAAAAATTAGATGGAGATTAGAATTTTCCGGAATCTTCCATCGTCATTTTCCGTTCCTCTCAACAAGATCGGATTTTGAATCTACATTCCGACACTCGGGAAGGTCCGCAATGGATGGAAGTGATGAATTGAAAATTATGGTGGAGAAATTGGATGGTTCAGATTCGTCAGTTATTGGATCGATGCGAGCAATAATTCATTCACCAGATTCCGCCGAATCAGCTTTACGTTGCCATTGCGATCTTGTCCTTGACAATCTTGCCCGGGGAGTCTCAAAGTTTGCATTTTTTTCTCTTGAAGTCCAGAAATTTTCGAATCATATGCAATTAGTTTGTTTTGCTTACTAGGTTTATAGTTAGTGTCAGTGCAGCAGTTGAAATTTTCGAATCGTATTATGTAATTAGTTTGTTTTGCTTACTAGGTTTATATAGTAAGTGTGCAGTGTTGGTGCAGTGGCCGAGTCGATGAGAATATTGGGTTGATTTTTTACCTGGAATCAGTTGGATTGTTTGTTACTTAAATGCGATAAATACTCGCTAATGCGGGGGTAAGGGTGGGGGATTCATGTCATGGACCTACAGCTACGGTTCACCAGTGGAACTAACTTAATAGTTGTGTGAAGGCTCGCCCTCTATTTGTGATATGGGATATGTTAAATTATGAATAAATAGTTCGCTTAGGACTAGTGCTCTCTAAATTAGACATTTGTTTTGATTCCAGTAATTGAGTTTTATAAGTTTGGTTCATATATTGTGAAGAAACAGGTAGTGCTAGCAGCTTGTCCCCTCATTTTCAATTCTCTCTCTCTTTTTTTTTTTTTTTTAATTGTTGTCTCAGAAAATTCAAAATTGTCGTATAACTGTTGCTGATTTGAATAATTTGCGACTCCTCCGCATTGGGAAAAATCTTACAACCACCACTACCAAGTATCATGCCCTTCCATTAACATTAAAAGAGTAGATGATTCTGTAGGTTTTAAGCTAACGACGATGATCGAGTTTTGGGATTCGCAGTTGTATTGTGCTCTATGATAGAATTAGTCTTTAGAGGCATCATACTCTTCTTCTCATCTAGCTGGGTCAGATCTCCTTTTCTTCTCTTCTTTTTCTTTTTCTTCTTCTTCTTCTTCTTTATTTATTTATTTTCCCCTCAGCACCTCTTTTGTTTAAATGAAAAAAAAGTCTTTAAGACAATTTTGCTTACTAGACTTGTGGGGAGTGGCAAGACTACTCTTTTTTATCAGGTTAAGTGTTGGAACTATTTCTATAATGTAGAGACTGATTAGGGCTGTGGTAGTTGTTTGAAGAATTGTATACATGGCCTTTCTTGACAATTAACTGAAGCTGCTGCAGTATTGGTAGCAAAACTACGATGCTAGTAGGTTTATTCAGTATTTTAATTTTTCAGCCAAACTCTAGTTCGAAACTTCACACATCTCCGACTTTTGCCGAGGCTTCTTTAATATCATTCCACATTTAGGCAAACTGAGCTCCATCTATTTGAAGGAATACTTTTTGCGGAATGATGAATGCTGCTCTTTGTTTCATCCAGCATTATAAGTTACGGGGTAGTTTTAATAGATAAAGTCATGAGAACCTGTTACACACAACAATAATCGGAGGTCAAGACAAGTATCGAAGTGGTCAAATAAATTTAACAACTACATTTACTAAAGGAGTTGCATTTGTACAAGCAATAACGATAGCATATACAACGGAGTTGCAAACAGTATAGATATAAGAGTCAACAGAAAACAAAAATAGTTAAACAGTTAGGGTTTTTTAATAAATCTAAACAAAAGTTTAAAGTATATATAAATGGAGGAAAAATAAAGAGTAGAGGAGCCTTTTTCATCGTTATTGTTATCGAAAGTAACCATTTAAGGAGGTTATTGGTATTTGTAGTCCAATTTTCAAATTGATTCATTTTGGAGTTGTATTATTTTATTTCACTTTGTATACTAACAAAACAATACATAGTTAGAAATGCTTTTGTAAAGATCTATACAAAAAGAATAGAAATGTAGATTTCTTTTGTTTGAATACCAACATTAGACCTACAGATATCAAATCTTAGAAAGAAACTGTTTAACTATACAAAGAGCATTCGAGAGAAAAATAAGAGAATTGAAAAGACAAAAAAGAGAAGAGAGAGAGTTTACCTTCCGTTCCAAGGAGGATATTTTACATGGAAAGGTTAAAGTGACTTTGGGCTGGGCTTTGAAGTTGAGCTAGTACGGTACTTTGGTAACCATTTATTTCTTGTGAACTAAAGAGCTGTATAACATTATTCTTCATATGTTATGAACTTCTTTGATGAATAATATTTCTACATCCTATTTCATGTAAAGTTGGAGAGCTTTAACTTTGGTTAGAGACTTGATTTCAAATTAAAAGCATAGACAAAAGAGGATTAAAAGGCAAAACAAAGACTCAAAAAAACAAAGATAAAAGAACTAGATATATGTAAGAAAAGAGAGAGGAAAAGGACAGAATGAGAGGCAAGCACATTAACCGAATCAGAGAATAAGAAAAGAATAGAAACAGGGAAAATCGAGACCTAACCAGAAAGAATATGACACAGATCAAGACTTAGACGATGAAGAGAAGAATCAGTGATGCGAAAGAAACATGATGAAAACTTATATAGAAACACAATAGACAATAATACTAGAATAGAAATTAAAGGAAACAAAGGATACGATCGGCTCCATAAAAAGGGCTACAAAATAGCCATAGAAATATTATATATTTTACCCGCATTCAATATTATTTTATTCGTTAGACTTGAAAATTTACTTCTAGCACTATTGTGAAAATCTTTCCAGCACACTTTTATGTAATCTGTCATTCTATGTATCATTTTTTTTCCTTGTTTTTCAAAATTACATAATGAAATACAATATTTGTTGTTAAATTTGTTTTTTTTTTTTTTTAATTCTTGCTAACCATTTTACTAATTACCAATATTATCAAACTTGGACTGAGTAGTTAACTTGGATATACGAGTGAGTTAATAATTAAAAGGATCAACCGTGTTCAATTGTAAGTTAGACTGTAGTTGGACCACACTAGCTTTAGGGAAGAGTCAAGTCAAACTAAGTTGAACTATATCAAGTCAACTCGGGTCTGACAACGCTCTTCATCACAACTTGAGAGATTGAGGACTTGAATCTAATCCGTCCCGTTGGAAAATCAGTGTTGATACCGGCATTAATTTTGGTCGATAATTATATGGAAAACAATTATTATAGGTCGTCATTTTGGATTATTACATAATTTTTTTATAGTTTTATACATCCACAATGTTAGCTAGTTAGTTATTTTAGTTATGTGATTAGTAATGATATAATTATAACCAAACTTCTATAACATATGATATTCTTAAAATCTTGATTCACTTTTGAAATATTGAATAGAAAATTTAAATTCTTAAAGATTAATGTTGATGGTGAAAATTCATCTTAGCAAATGATCACCTACAAAACAAAATACAACTACTAGAAATGCTGAAAGATGATTTAACACAATGATTTCAATATTTAACTCAACCCTTTTATAGGGAGAGTAAAACTGTAAAGTACTAATGAAAAAAAGATAATCAAAGAGGAATTCTTTTACTAGAGGTTTTCTTTTATATCTATGGTAGATTAGTGGATATTATATTCGGACTGGGCTCTTGGATTTGGGTTTAAGTCATGGGCAGCCAGATATAAGCCTTATACTTATTTATAAAAAATGCTTATCAACAATTAAGATGTTGAACTAATTCATCATTCTATGAAATACTCAAAGATAGATGAATATAAAATTCAGTTGGGGTTAAATAAAATATTTCATTTCACAAGTAATTACTAGCAATGATTAACCATCATTCGGAATTTGTAGTGATTACTGGCGCTTGCAACTTACAATTGAGAGTAATAGGTTAGAAGAGGATTGGATACGTTCCATTATTTTTACAATTATACATTTTGATAAAATTTGTTCACTTTAATGAAACACGTAAATTAATTAATTTCTCTATGCAAAATACAAATTTACATAATCTAATTATTTGAAATTAATTTTAATAGGAAAAAAAGTAACTTATGGATTGAAATTGTGCAATACATTATATCATGCAAAAGATTGGTCTTTGTAATCTTATTTACCGAGCAATATTTTAATTGCGAAAATTTATCTTCATGAATCTTTCGTCTGTAGTCATATTAGGGAATAAAAATATTATTTACTTTTTTATTATACAATTTAATAAGTTATGCCAATCAATTTCTTTTGTTTTTTCTTCGCGTCTTTGAAAATTATAATAATAGCAACGTAACTATTACTTTCTTAATGTATTTGGAATTATCATTCGAAATTGTATATACTCAAAAAAATTTCCTATTTAGTATCTACTAGCAAGTACACATTTGCGTGTATGTAAAAATAAAATAAAACTATATTTTATAATTTACGACATATCAAATTACCGTAAATTGCAATATTTGAATTTTTTTTTTATTTTAATGCGAGCTGCTAAGAGAGGAAAAAAAACAAGAGAGAATTTTTTTATTATTATTATTATGTACTTGGCAATTACTATTTTAAAAAATGACTTTAAAGTGAGTTTTGTGGATCGAAAAAATTATTGATAGCATATGTATGGATGGAATAGCAATTGAAATGGATGTTATGGGAATATAAGGTCTTGGATAATAGTAGTTAAAATTAAAATATAAAACAATAAAGATACCAAATTTTGGTAATTATTAATAGAATTGAGTATGTACAGGATGAGTAAGATATGAAGCCTAACTCGTGCTTTGCCTTATAGGTACAGGTGTCGAAACTTTATTATTCGTAACTTATCTTGTGCACTTTGAAACTAACTTGTATCATATACCTTTTAGATCATTCAAGATAACTTATAGAACTTATAAGTTTTTTTTTTCATTATAAATTTTAATATGGCTATTTTTCATAAGGTAAAACAAACCTAACCCTTTTTTTTCAAAAGCAATTATTTAATTTAGCCAATTTTTCAAAGAACACCAATGAATGGAGCCTGGTAACATTTATTTCTAACCAATTTTTTTCCTAAATTGTCTTTAATTATTATTATTATGGATGAACTTTATAGAAGTATTATAGAAAATATTTTTTGTATAAATAAAACATTCATTTTATAATAACCATATTATAAGGATATTTAAGAAAATAAGTACATTGTTTTAAAAAATAAAGGCAGCAAATATGGCATTTAACACAAGATTTACAAAGTTTATTAAAATTTAAATAGAAGATTAACAAATTTATATAATTCAACAATTGCGGATGTGATGAGAATAAAGGATCAAATAATAAATCATAGGAAAATGAAGATATAACATGAGAAATGGAACAAAACATAATTTCAAACTAAAATAGTTTTTTCTTAAGATACATACATTAGTAAAATAATTTCCTTATACTATAAGAAAATAAGAATAATAGTAAATCTTTTGTCAAACATAAAACAAAAAAACTATTCCATTATAGAAAACAAGTAATTAGTATATTGTGGCTTGTCGGTAATACTAGAAGTAGAAACTAAGAATTTAGATTTTTTTTTTTTTTTGCTTTTTTGGCTTTACTAGATAATAGATTTAGTAAAAGAGGAAAGAGTAAAAAGAAAACGACAATTGAGTAAAAATTAAAGATGAAAGAAATTAACAACCGTTTAATTTAGAATTTCCGATATTTTAGGTTTTGCTTTATTTTAATGAGATGATATCCTTTTATTGACAAGGCACTTTGGGCATAAATCTCTTAGGCTTGACCAAATCTACCAAACCTCACCACCCTAAGCTCTAATTCGTAAGCCTCGAGCCTAGGCTTGAACCACTTAGACCCATGACGCGCTGCAAAGGTCATGATCCACAAGATAAGGATAAAACGGCTACATCCTAGATATTAAGGACACGACGAACATGATAACTTTACTCTCCACACTTTCAGGAGAAGATTTCTCCCCCTAACTGATCTCTAACCACTAGCTTCACTCCACTATAAATACTAGGCCACCGCTTAATAATAACCCTCTTTACATACTCTGCATTCTAAGCTTACGTATTACTCGTACGTATTCTACACTCACAAGAGCTTACTACTAACTTAAGTATCGAAGTGACTACGCCGAACAACCCCCCAATGTCTCCTCACTGTGTATTATTTTATACGCTCAATACGTGCAGACTTCAATCGACTACTGGCAAGAACTGAGAAACAACATTTGGTGCCATCTATAGGAAATAGAATTCTTACACTCGAAATCTTAAACACATCAAGCACATAACCGACATCAAGCCTTTCGACATCATGTCTTAACATGACGAGTAAAGAAATCAACAGTTGGTAAACAACCAACCTAGGGGCACCAGCCCTTCCCAAGAGCTGTGTTGGAAGAACATCTGGAGCACTTGGCTGAGTAGTATGCTGAGTAGAATAAGGAGCTCCGCGTTCGCCTAGATGAAGTGAAGCACCGTAGCATACAAACTTACCAACCCAAAGCTTTAGATGCTTGCACTAGGCAAGATAACATCTAGCAGCAATAGCAGAATGGAAGGGATCAGCAACTCGATCTAATGTTGCATTAGTAGTTAGCAAGGTCTACAGCTACCCGTACCCGAACTTTGGCTGGCAACGAGCAAGAAGCTGATTTGCATCGAGTCCAGGCTTATTTGGCTGCATGACGAGCTCACCTGACAAACGATGCCAACCTGAATGAGCTCCGTGTAATGATAAGACAACTCTTCGAGCAATAGGGAAGCAAGCCTGTTAACGATATTGGTGATACCAAGCTAGTCACTAGCAACAAAACCTCCGTTACTAGGGGTATCTAAGATGAAGTGCTAGCCCCTAACAGTAAACTTCCGTCCCTAGACTAGTATGATGACACGGGCAACCCTAACAGCCATCTTCTCCACTTTCGTACCCTCATGAACCTTTATGATCATGCAGATGCTATAATGTACAAGGCCTTCCCAGGCATGATAAAGAAGGCAGCATGGACATGATTTAACCACCTCCCCGACAATTCGATCAGCTCCTTCAATGAGCTAACCAAGAAGTTCAGCCTCCATTTCGGGGCTAATAAGCGCTCGACCAAAGACACATCGTCCTTCTACCTAGTAAGGCATAGTGAAGGTAAGCCCCTATACGATTATGTAGCCCGGTTCAATAACATCACGATCGAGATCCCTCGGTTGGATAAGGTAGTTGTTGTTCACGCCATATAGCTCGACATCCGACCCTCAGGAGATTTCTTTTGATCGCTTACAAAGAGCAAGCTAAAAACCTTAGTCAACTTTTGGAACAAAGCCCAAAAGTACATTGACTAGGAAGACAACATTCATGTTAAGCGCAATGCTGACCAAGAGAGGTTGGGTAAAAAGCAGGATAAGGAGAAATTGTTCGTAAAGGATTGCCTCGGTAGTAAGTTGCCGAGTAGATTAAATGGGGAGAGCTTAGGGAAGAAGAAGTGCTAGGCCGAGCGCAACCTACTCCAGTCCCCTATCTACACCTAGTATACACCCCTGACTAAGCCAATTACCTAGGTTTATTCTGAAGTGAAGCACCGGAACTTACTTCAGAGGTTACACAAAATGCGGGGAACCTTAGTAGTTGGAACTCTAACAAATACTATCGGTTCCACGATGACCATGGTCATACCACGAAAAAGTGCTTCCAGTTGAAGAACACCATTGAATATGCCATTCAACGCAGCTTCTTCAATGAATATGTGGACCATTGGAGGAGCAACGATCGCTTAGACGATGATAGAAACAAGGTACCTTAGAGGCGAAAGATTGAAGATGCTCGTGCAAAGAAGAACAACGACCATCACAACAATCATGCCCCCAATGGCATCATAAACATGATCATGGGGGGGGTCGTACCTTGGGAGTTAGTTGAGCACAAGCAACTTAGTTAATGCCCCATCAAAGGTGTTAGTAGTAAGGGAGAAGAGACAGAAGTTAGACACTTCCATCTCTTTCTCCGACACCAACCTTAAAGGGGTTAACACCACCTACTAAGACGCTCCAGTGATTAGGGTAAAGATCTTAAAATTTGAGGTCTTAAAGATTATGATAGATACTGGTAGTTCCACCAATATACTTTTGCTCCATATATACAACAGGATGAGGAAGCAGCTACTAGTAAAGATGAAGCCGTACCACCACAATCTCATCGGCTTCAACGGCAGCACAGTCCAAGCTAAGGGCATCATTACACTAGACATAAAACTTGGCAATGACGACTATGTGGCATAACGACTCATAGAGTTCATTATGATTGATTGTCCCTCCCCTTACAGTGTGCTCTTGGAAAGACCAAGCCTAAACACATTTGGGATAATCACGTCCTCCTTGCATTTGAAGGCCAAATTCCCGATACCAACCAGGGTAAGAGTATGCAGGTGTAATCAAAAGCTCTTACGAGAGCTATAAGTTAAGGCGGCTAAAGACAATGGCATCTTCGCCTTAGAAACAAGCTTGCAGGATAGGTCAGTTGAGAGAGGTGAGCCTGAAGAAAAAATAGAAGATGTCCAGATCGACGCCTCATCCAACCAAACCACGAAAGTCAAGATCGAAACCCCAGCTAATGTGAAGGACAAAATCATTGCCCTCATGCAGGCAAATTCGAATAGGTTCACCTGGTCGGCATCGAATATGCCCAGAATTTCCCTCGACTTAGCAATCCACAACCTTAACATCGACGCTACAGCGCGGCCCGTCAAACAAAAAAAGAAGTATTTTACCTCAAAATGACAAGTTGCAATTAAGGAAGAAATGCAGAAGCTGCTTAAAGCCAGGTTCGTAAGGGAGCAAAAGTACTCGATATGGCTAGCCAATGTGGTACTAGTTAAGAAGAAGAATAGGAAGTGGCGCATGTATGTCGATTATACTAAACTCAACAAAGCCTACCCTAAGGATTGTTTCCCCTTCCCTAGGATCGACCGGCTTGCCGATTCTACATTAAGACACACTTTGCGAAGCTTTATGGACGTCTTATCAAGGTACAACTAGATCAAAATAGACCCAAAGGACAAAGTCCATACCTCCTTTATCATCAATTACAGCACCTATTGTTATACTGTGATGCTATTTAGACTAAAAAATGCCGAGGCTATGTATTAGCGAATGGTGACAAAGTTGTTTAAGCCCCAAATCGAGTGTAACATGGAGGTATACATCGACAACATGATCGTTAAAAGCCAGAAGCTAGCTAATCGTGTTAAGGATCTCCAAGAAGCCTTTGACCGAATGCGCACGCATGACATGAAGCTAAACCCCCAAAAGTACGTCTTCGGCATCAGTTCTAACAAGTTTCTCGGTTTTCTAATCACATAGAGAAGTATTGAGGCCAACCCCGAGAAGATTACAACCATCAAGGGAATGAAGTCTCTAACTTCAGTCTAAGACATGCAAAAGCTCATAAGCATGGTGGCCGCCTTGAGCGAATTCATCTCAAAGAACACTGACTAATGTGCTGAGTTCTTCAAAATCCTCAAAAATCTGGAGGGTTTTAAATGGACTCTCAAGTGCGCTATTGCCTCCCAACAGCTCTAAGACTTCCTCTTTCATCCATCAGTCCTCTCCAAGCCTATCTAAGGGGAGGACCTATTTTTTTACTTGGTCATAAGCAACTAGGCAATCTCCTTGGTGCTGGTCAAAGCAAAAGGAAGAGAACATAAGCTAATATATTACGTCAGCCATATACTGTATGGCTTGAGTCAGGTATACCCGAGTTGAAAAATTCGCGTTGGCCGTTGTCATCACTACTCGACAACTAATGCTTTACTTCTAGGCGTACTAGGTGATCATACTTATGGATCAACTACTATTCACCATGCTATAGAAACCTAACATGTTTGGAAGGATGATGAAGTATGTGATATAGTTGAGCATGTACATTATCCAATACCAGCCACGAACAACCTACAAGGTACAAGTGTTGGCCAACTTTATGGCAAAGTATACAGGAGAGGATGAAGCACCATTAGGCAATGACAAATCGATGTGGACTCTCCACGTCAATGGCTCCTCCACTTCGTGGGGTAGAGGCGTGGGCTTGGTTTTAACCGGCCCGCATCAAGTCACTATCTATTATTGTAAACCCTAAAGCCAAGCCAAGTAACTATAGGTTTGAGCTTAAAACCCAAGGTCTAGGGCGATCGGCTAAAGGATCCGATCAAACCCAAATTATAAACTATTTAGCAAAATACCAGTAAAAATGACCCTATAAACTTAAATTTAAGAAAAAGAGTAGTAAAATAGGAGACTATAAAATTTTCAAATTTTAAGCATAATAACTGCTAATTACCGAAAAGGCAAAAAGTGTAATATAATAACTAATAAATTAGTAGAGATAGATTATATGTATACTAAAAATTTTAGAATGACCAAAATAATATTTAGGAATGTTCACGTGTACCCTACATGTATTTACGTGTAGATAAAAATACGCGTAATTGCTAAAATAGGCCGAAAACTAAGTAAATAATTAAAGAAAAATACAAAATAATTATAAAAAAATCAGAAGAAGATAACTGCAATAAGATCAGGTCGTGGACTGAAAATAAAAAAATTAACCAATAAGAATTTGACAAACTAAAAGCCTAAAATCAAGGAAATGGGGTAAGATCCCATCAAATTAATGCACATTAATTTCTATATTTGTCTATAAATAAGGAAAAAATTCTCAAAAGACATTTGGACAGTTTGTGATCTGAGAAAAATCGAAACACAAGAAAAATCGAGAGAAATTCCAAAAAATAAAAAAAATAAAAAAACTGTGCAGATTAGCAAAGTGAACTGAAACCACCACCCACCACCACCTGGGACCGAACCACCACCACCACCTGGGACCGAACCACCACCACCACCCTACACTAGGACCAGCGTTTGGACCGGCCGACAGCCTTGGACCGGGTTTGGACGGCCAGAAAACTTTGAACCGGTTAGTCATTTATTCACCCCGATTTTTGTATAATTTTGTAAAATTAGTTATTTTGCCCAGAAAATTATGAAACTTGTTATTCTGAGGTTTTATTGTATGTAGATTTAAGGAAAAATATTGATTTAGTTTAATTATGTCTGGAAATATAGGGTTCTTAAGAAATTGTTCAAAACCGAGCATGATTAAACCGGAAATTAAATAGGCTTAGGGATGTAGTTTGGGGCTCAAAATTTTTCTGTAGGATTCTCATTTGATGTAGAACAGTGCTATGAAGCCCTTTTTTCTAAATTAATTTTTGAAAATTTTAAGTTAATTTTTAGCCCTAAAATGATGGTAAAATTGGGTGATTTAGGATTAATTAGGTGATTAGGATGTTAATTGCTGATTTAGATCTTGATTAGATGATTAAGGAAGTTAATCTCTGCAGTGGAACGCTAATCCTAGCTTTCAGGTATTAAGTATGATTAATTAGGGAAATTAGGTAAAGAATATAAGAAATTAGGAATATGTGAAAATGTAAATTAATAAATCTAAAAAAATAAAGCTATTTAGTTAATATTATAATTGAAAACAGAAAAATAATAAATCTGAAATAATATTTAATTTTAAGTAAATATCTCAAAATGTAAAATTTTTACACATCGGGAATAAATCCGATACCTCAATTAGGGTTAGCGTGTACCGAATAGTTAGAATACCAAAATTACGACCCAATAGGATATTTGAATACCCGAACATAAGGTGATTAATGTTACATTGGGATTCGAGCCTAATCGCAACTTAGGAATAAAAACTAGAATCTAGTTTAGGAGCCGAACCCCGAAATAGAATACAACGAATTATTAATACGTTGTAGGTATACATGAGGAAAATGAGTTACATTATAAATTAGAATAAGAATCCATAAAATATAAGTACTAAAAGAACCTATTTGTATTATAGGACACCCAGAAACAAATCAACTCGCAACTAGAGGATCGAGTGATTGAGCAAATTCAGGTAAGTTGGGTTATTGCTTATTGTAATAGAGTACTAGTTTTGTAGTGCTCGGAGACTTAGGCTTGTATATGCTTGTGATTGTAAGTAGTTGCGCATGTGTTTGATGTATCTGAATTCGTGCTGGAATTTGTGCTGTGAATGATTTTGTGACTGATTTAATTGGTATGAACTTGTTTGAAAACCTTAACCGGAATTTAATCTTAGTCGACCGTAATAACCGAAAACGTCATGCATTGCAACCCGTTAGGGGATCATAGGACTCTCCAACCAAATACCGACCCCTTCGAAAGGGATAGCGCAGGATTGCAAAATGGTCCCTTCTTCATCCTCACTCGAACTAAGTGACAGGAGAGGAGGTCGCGGCGGGGGTGAAGTCAATGGTTCGAAGGTAGTCGCGGGAGGAGCGAGGTCTCCATTGCACAAGCCTGGGTTTGGTTGTGAGCTGCTGCATAACATGGAACTCCTCAACCCGGATCGGAGCGGGTGAAATTTCTCTGATTTCACAACGGACCGGACTACGTTGTGCGATGACACTTGATTGTTGCATTGCATGAAAATAATTGTTTGATAATCCTGTTTGTGCTTGTATGCATTCATGAGTCTCCAATTCAACTTACTGAGCTGTAGTTGCTCATACCCTTATAGATCTTTTTGCAGGTTCTGATTTGTAATCTCTTCAAGTACTATGACGCCCTATAATTATCCAGAGGTTAGTCTTTTTGAAGCCAGGGGTGTGAGGATCAAGTTATTTAGCATAATGTATAACTAGACTGACCTTGTAGTTAAAGGTTGAAGACTGTTAGTTATTCTGTAAATTAGTAGACTGTGGTGATTTTGTAAATCTTCCTGGGAAGTTCTGTGGACTTATTTATATAATTATCTATGTTTAATAGTAATTTGAGATAATTATCATATTTGTAGTATAATCATTAATCGAACTGTTTACTTCAAAGCGAGTGGTCGTCGACGCCTTGTGTAGATCATCTCTATGGTAGGAACTGTGAGGCCAGTTTCTATCATAGAATGGTTTACACGGCGGGACTGTTGCGACTTCGTGACTTCGGGGCGTAACAATTATGCCCTCAAGTTAGGATTCGATTCCAGTAATAACGAGTCCGAATATGAGGTGCTCATCACTGGTCTCAAACTAGTCGAAGAGATCGGTGCAGAGCAGTTGTGAATCTTCTCGAACTCCATGCTAGTTGTCCAGTAGGTTCAAGGCAAATATGAAGCCAGAGATGATACTATGGTAAGGTACCTCGAGAAAGTGAAGAGTTTCCTAGCGAAGTTCCCTTCTTGGGACATCGTGAAGATCCCTCGATTGGAAAATTCAATGGCAAACTGCCTAACCAAGTTAGTCTCCCTAGCATACAAAAGCTTGAGATGAAGGATAGCAAGATCTTCATAGAGTACTTATAAAAAAAAAAAATAGCTCCGAGCTTGGCCAAAATTCTAGAACTGACCGCAGCGACACTCGAGTTGTGTTAGATAGATCTCATCCGGAGCTACTTGGAGTAAAGTACATTGCCGGAGCATAAGAGGGAGTCAAAGAAGTTTCGATACTACACTACCAATTACACGCTGATTGATGGCATCCTATACTGTAGGGGAGTCAACCTCCCATTGCTCCGGTGTCTTTGATAAGGGGAAGAGTTGCGCATCATGGAAGAGATGTATGCCAAAGTGTACAGCAATCATATTCAGTCTTAAGCCTTCTACCTTCGAGCGTTACAACTCGGATATTACTAGCCCACGATGAGGCAAGACGTAAATAGCCTAAAAGTACCCATAGTGCCAGAAGCACACCCCAATCAGTCACATACCCAACACCACCCTTTAACCCCTGATGAGCCCATGGCCGTTCGCATAGCGGGGGATCGATATCTTTGGTGCCTTTTTGAAAGCATCAAGAGGATGACAGTTCATAAATATCATCATGGATTACTTTACAAAGTAGGTGGTGACCAAAGCAGTTGCTAGAATCATAGAAAGGAGTGTAAAGTCTTTTGTCAGAAACAACATTCTCTCCTAATCTGAAGTCACCCATGCACTGATCATGGACAACAGCCAACAATTCAACAATCCCAAGTTTAGGTAGTTCTACACCAAGCACTACATCACCCTATATTTTACTTCAGTTGCCCACCCCCAATCAAATGGTCAAGTCAAGGCAACTAATAGAGTCATTTTGGATAGACTGAAGAAGTGTGTGGCCCTATCTCAGGGTGCTTAGGTAAACAAATTGCCCAATATCCTGTGGGAGTACAGGACCACCCACCATACCTCTACAGGCGAAACCCCCTTCCGCCTTACTTTTGGGTCGGAAGCGATCCTCCCAATTGAGCTTAAGCTCCCAAATATCCAAATTCGAAGCTTCGATGTCGCCATTAATGACTCACTATTGCAAGCGAATGTCGATATCATCGAGGAAATCAGAGACCTTGCTGCTACTAGGGTGATTGCATATTAATATTAGGCCGCTCGGTATTATAATCAGAAGGTCAACACAAGGAGTTCAAGGTCGGTAACCTAATGTGCCGAAAATTAGAAGCGATAGGTTAAGGCAAAAAGCAAGGCAAACTGGCCTTCAATTGGGAAGACCCGGTCAGGGTAAGGGATAGACCGAACAACGGAGCATACAGGCTGGAAAGATTGGATGGCAAGCTCATCTTGTGCACATGGAATGCCAATAATCTATGTTTCTATTTTTATTAGAATTTCATAATGTACAGTTTCTTTCAATTGTGTCAAAATAAAGATCTCAATTGGTTGCATACTTCTCTCTCTCTCTCTCTCTATCTCTCCCCCTTTGTTTCTCTCACCTTACGACCCTTCAAAGAGACATGGATAGTCGACTTAGGTAAGTCAAACAAAGGAACTCCCCACACACTAGGCAAGTCAAACCACCATCGACCCAACCCCCCTTAAGGTAATCTCGATAAGGGAAAACACCCCTTGCACAAAGGAACTCCCATGCATCGGGCAGGTTGGACCACCGCCGACCTGACCCCCCTTAGGGTAACCTTGGCAAGGGGAAACACTCCTTACATAGAGGAACTCCTACGTACCAGGCAGGTTGGAACACCATCGACCCGACCCAACCTCCCTTAAAGTAACTTCAGTAAGGGGAAACACCTCTTGCATAAAGGAACAACCCCACTCTGGGCAGGTTAGAACACTACTAACTTGGCCCTCATTAAGTAACCTCGACAAAGGTAAACACCCCCGTATGGATGAACTCCCCCAATAGGACCTCGATAAGGGTCAACTTCCCTTAGACAGATTCTCTAGCAGATACATTCAAAGATGAATAGAGATTAAGAGAGGACGTTTGAAAAACATTCATCTATTTATTCCATAATTGTTTAATTATAGAGCAAAGGCCGGCATCCTGGCCCTAATTACATTAATTAAAAAAAAAATAGAGCCCTACTATCTCCTAGGATCAGTTAACTCTCGTAATTCGGAAAAATCTAAAGCATCTATATGTTCAAAGCGTTGATCTACAAGCACTTCATACAGTAAGCCTTGAGTTGGAGCAGGGCCTGAGGGATGTAAACCAGGAGCAGCGGAAAGATCCCCCATAAATAGATCTTCCCTAAGGATATCCCTTAGGACGGCTTCCTGCGGGGCAGCTGGAGCAGGAGCATATGTAGAAGCGCTCTACCCCGCTCCAATAATAGGGGGTGCGCTTGTATCATTGTCAGCTGCTTGGGTGGACTTTTTCTCCCGTGCTAAGGCTTCCCTCTTCTCATTAAACATCGGTGGAATCTAGAAAGTCCAAGAAGCTTAAGTCTAGGTCCAGATAATGAGAGAGAACTTCCCTCCAAGTGTAGTGAGCGAAGTTAGTGGACAGGTCCTCTAACTCTTCTAGCCACTCCTCGATCTTTCAGTAGTCGGCAACCGCCTTCTTAGTGGTAGCACCACCTCCCTACTCTCCATCTTGGAGAGATCCCTTCCATCTCCGAAACTCTATCCCATAGCTCCCCAACCTATCGCTCCAAATCAACTCTCAAACCAGCCAGCTTTAACAAGGTGGCCCTAACACCTTCACACTCGAATGCCTTTATTGCTAATTCGGTTTGTAGCTTGGCTATGGAAGCCTTCGACTCAACATTCTCCCTTTCGAGTCAAGCCCTAGCTTTACCTTCCTCATCTAGCCTCCGAGAGAGATGAACCTTTGTTTTCTACTCGTTCTTTAGTCGAGCCTTCAGGTCGTCAACCCTTTGGGCCGCTTTCTCAACTCTATCCCTCTCTCGCTCTACATCCTTGAACCTCGCCTAAAGCCTCGCCACCTACACAATAGAACAGCACAAGTGCCTATTAGCTTAGGCAAATTTTCTTAAGTATCGCTTACTAGAAACCTCTGCCTCTGCCTCTAGTAGGCACTTCTTTTACTGATATAACTCCTATCGCAAACCTTTTACCTCTTTGTAGGCGGCATCAAACTTGCTCCGTTGAAGCAATACCTGGCCGTGGTACTGCAAGATGGAAACGAAACCTACAATTAATACAAGACATTGAAGTACAACACCACCAGCAAAAGAGCAACGAAGACCTACATGTAGCATCAGCGTACTCAAGTGGCCCGCAATCTGTATAGGGTCGTCCCCACCCTCTTAGGCGATCCTCTCTAGGATAGCCTAATCGTCAGGGGTGTAAGACCTCATCGAAGCCTAATAGCTGAAGGTTCAATGCCATAGTATCAAATCGCCGGTACGGACCCCCCACTTCGACCTTAAGATCTTCCCCTAAGCCCTCTTCATTTCTAACTCAAGGGCCCCCCTCTTTAATGCTTCATCTTGGGAAATGTATGGCGCTTCTTGGAATAAGTCTGGCCTTAGCCCCATCTTCTTAAAATTGTTAAGGACGTCCAAAAACTCACCCCCTATGTCATTGACGCTTTGGTAGGGATGAGCTAGGAGCTACTCATTTTACTTCCCTTTGGCCAAAGGATCCCTTGCCAAGGACCTTTGCTTCTTTGACCTTGGACCTAGCTCCTTAGATGTCTTAGGAGCCTTCCGCTTTTAGCCTGTGCCTGGAAGAGGGGCAACCCCCCCTCCACTGTTACGCCCCAAAGTCGTAGAGTTACAACAGTCCCGCCATGTAAACCAACTTATAATATGAACTGACCTCACAGTGCCTATTATAGATACAATCTACACAAAGCGTCGACGACTTCTCGCTTAGAAGTAAACAGTACGACTAAGATTTTAATTAAAATTTACAGCAACGATTAAAACCTTAAGTCAATATATATAATTACATTCACATGATCGTAGGAGTCCCATGAGATCCTACATAATACAATAGTTAACTAATGTACATATCATATATCAGTTCTTTATCCTAAGGATAGTTGCAAGACTCTAAATAAGACTTGATCTTTTGCCAATAGAGCCTCACTCCCTATAGCTTTAAAAGAAATTTTAGCTCTGGGTAATTGTATCACGGCATCATAAATCAGAAGTCAGGACCTACAAAAGAATCTATGCGAGTATGAACAACTATAGCTCAGTAAGTTGAATTGGAAACTTATGAATGTATAAAAGCACAATTAAGGTTATCAAGCAATTGTTTTCATGATATGCAACAAATAAGTGCCATTACATAACGTAGTCCAATCCGTTGTGAAATCAGAGTAATTTCACCCGCTCTAATTCGAATTGAGGAGTTTTCATACTATGTAACAGCTCACAACTAAACCTAGGTTTATACAATGGAGTCACTATTCCTCCTAAGACTATCATTACCAATGCCCTCATCCTCACCACGATCTCTTCTCCTGTTACTTAGTTTTGTTAAGGATAAGGAAAAGACCAATTTGCTATTCGATACTATCTTTTTTTAAGGTGTCGGTGTATGGTTAGAGAATCCTAATGATCCCTTACGGGGTTGCAATACATGTCTTTTTAGGGTATTTAAGTTGATTAGGTTTATATTTGGTTTAGAGTGATCGACAATTCCACACCACTCTAATCATAATACTCATCAAACATAACACAGATTTTAGCATGAAATCAGATACACAAACACATGCATAAGATTACTTACAATTGCAATCATACACGAACCTAAGTCTCTGAGTACTCTAAAATAGTACTCTAGAATACAACAAAGCATTAAACCTAATTTACTTGGAATCCTAAGTTACTTAACCACTTGTCACAGGTTGACTCGTCTCCGTGTGTTCTATAATATAAATATACTATTTTTAGTATTTATACTTAGATGATACATACTTTAAGTTAAGATTTAACTCAATTCTTCTTATATACTTATCATTTACTAATGATTTATCTTACGTTAGTTTGGGGTTCTATTTCCAAATCCGATTCTAGTTCAGGTTCTAAATTGATTTCAACTACGAATAATCATAAAATAAGCTTCGAACCCTAATGTGAAAGTAATCACATCAAGCTTGAGTATCCTAATATTATACTAAGTTTTAATTCAGTATTCTAATCTACTCGGTATATTCTAATCCCAATTAGTGTATCGGGTTTACTCCCGATATAAGATAATTTTACAATTTTGACTCAATTATCTAGAATTATTTTTTGTACCAGATTTAATATGTACTGATATTATTATTATATTATCCAATTTAACCTATTATTTCATATTTATTAAAATTCTTATTTTACATATTGCTAAATTACTCACAATTACTACGTAACTCGCATATTAATTGCAATTAACACTCCAAATGTTAGGATTATATTTCTATATCAGAGATTAACATCCTTAAATATATAATTATCTTTTAAATCAGTAATTAATCATTTAATTGCTCAATTATACCAAAATTACCTATTTTTCCCATCATTTAGGGCTAAAAAATTACTTAAAGTTTTTTTAAATTAATTTAAAAAAAATAGTTTCATATCATTGTTCTACATCACTTAAGTATTTTACAGAAAAAAATTGAGCTTCAAACTACACTCCTAAGCCTATTTATTTTTAATTCTAAATATGCTTGGTTTTATCCAATTTTTTAAGAACTTTATATTTACAGACATGATTAAACTTAGTTACTATTTTTCCCTAAATCTACATATAATAAAATATCGTAATAACAAATTTCATAATTTTCTAGGCAAAACTAATAATTTTAAAAAATTTTGCAAAATCAACTAAAAAGTTAGACTTACCTAACTCTTAGGTTTTCGACCACTAGCAACGGCTTAGGGGTTGTCAACCGGTCCAGATGCTAGGTTTGGAGTAAGGTGGTGGTGGTGGTAACTCGTGGGTTCGGCCTAAAAGCACTGAATGTACAGTTTGGGAAGATTTTTTCTAAACCCTAATTTCCTTCTCAAATTTTGGTTCTCTTAATTTTTTTCAGCTTCCAATTGACCAAATAAGCTTATGGAATTTTTTTGCTATTTATAAATTTGTAAAAAGATTTTTGAGCATTAATTAGACATGATTTTTAGCTTATCCTCTTTCATTTTTGCCTTTTAAGCATTTGTTTTTTATTGGTTTAATTTTTTTCTTATCTCCTTCAGTAGCTACTACTTGATCTGGAGTATTCTCCATTTCCTTGATATTTTTATGATTTTTTTTTATAATTTTCTTTAATTATTTAGTAATTTTTTAGCTAATTTTAAGCAATTTAGATAATTCCACGTATTTTTATCTATACGTAAATACATGTAGGGTACAAGTAAACGCTCCTAAATATTATTTAGGCCATTCTATCATTTTTAGTATACATATAATTTATTTCTAACGATTTGTTAGTTATCGGAATGTATTTTAAACATTTCCAATAAATAACGAGTAGTATACTTAGAATTTGAAAATTTTATATTCTTTTATTTTATTACTTATTTTCTTAAATTCAAACTTACAAGGTCATTTTTACTAATATTTCTAGCTTTAGTTTATAATTTAGATTTGATCGAATTCTTTAACCAATCGCCTTAAACTTTGTATACTAAGTTCGATCCTATGGTTACTTGGCTTATGTTTAGGACTTACATCCACAGCCTCTCCTTCCGCCACCCTTGAAGAAGAAAGCACCTGTACATCGGGCCCTTTTGCTTTTGTACCTTCACCACTAACGATAATGGGCTTAAACGGATAAATGAGGGCAAGAGCAGGTAGAGCCATGCCTAAAGGTGCTACATCCACGAGCTCAATGCGGATACCGAGGGGAATCCCTTGTGGCACAAACTTCGATCGCACCTTACTAGTCTCACCAAGCCTTTGCTTTTATCTTATTACCTTTCCTGTTGGCCTGTTTGCTTTGGTTTGCGCTTAGCGCTGGCTCATTGAGTTATCCACAGATGGACGAGGCATCCTTAAGGCCAAATGTTTGCTTGCAAGTATATCGATCTAAAGTTAGAAAAAGAAAACAAGGACAAATCCAAAGAAGCTACCACTACCATTTACAAACACACTGTCATGACCAGTACAACTAGGGAGGTCCTCCCATCCTATAGGCATCAAATGAAGCATCTCGACATTGGCACAACTAACAGGCGTGTAGGAACGAACCTGTACCTTCAACCTTCTTCTCCACCACAGCCTTCTTCATGCTGGGGAAGAGCTCATAGATCAGGCGTCGGAAATACCTCTCTACAGTCTTTGCAACGTTGATCTCCTGGCTACCTCTCAACGCCATAAAGGCTAAGATCTCCTGGATGGCCTTAGTGTCGCTGGGACTGAGCCTTTGCTCACCTCTGGTATAGACCATCCCAATCCATCAAGTTTAGAAATCAACCTCTTCGGGCAATTCTTCCATCACATACTCATCTTGCTAACCTTTAACCGAGTCCATGAGGTCGTAAAACAGCTTCTTCCCCAGGCACGGCTGGATGTAAGGCCACCCCCTAATGCTCTTCCATATGTAGAAGTGACATAAGAGTTCGGGAGTAAACCTTATTACTAGGTATTTGCAGAGTGCCTAAAAAGCCTTCAGTACCCTCCACCCATCAAGAGGGACTTTGCAACAGACTGTAATGGTAGTAGTTCAAGAACTCTTTCTCAAAACGACTTGGAGAGAGGCGCTACCTAATCTCCAAGCACTTCTCAAAGACTACGAAGCATTTCCCTGATAGTAGGTGATAAAGGCATATTTTTCATGTTTTAAAAGTGCAAATTAAGATAAAATTATTATAGATTTTATAGAAATTATTAAGAATTGATACTTAATTATTTATTTTTTTTGACATTTTAGGAATTAGAGGATTCAAGAGTGGAATTACAGACGATTTAAAGGAATTTTAAGCAAATAAACGAAACTCGGATCAATACATGCAAATTGGAATTAAAGGCAGCCAGCTTACAACTTACAACTTGCATTAGTAACCTTTGATGACTACGCCGCTAGCCCTGGATGACTACTTTACTAACCTAAAAGCTAACCTTACACTTACACAGTTGGCCTTCATGAAAAAAACTTTACGCGAGCTAACTCTAATTTCTTATATAAATAGCTTATGTTTCATCGTTTGAGAGACTTTTAGACATACTTTTTCCTTAGACGTCAAGAGTTGTAAAACGGTTTTTAGATAGTTTTTGAAGAATTCTTTGGGACAAACACTTTGATCATTGAGAGGATTTTGCTTTTATTGTGAAGACTAGGATTGAAGTTGCAATTGAAGATTATTTCTTTCCAATACAGAATTAGTGATATTTATTTCAATTATTCTTATGTAATTCTATGAATTACTTATGCTTTCAATTATGAATTACTTATACTAATATTTGTGTATTTATTTCCAAATCCATGGCTAACTAAAATTATTCGAGGGAATTGGTGAAACCCTAGATAGTTAAGATGATGATTGTGTTCATATTATAAGATTAAGAGATATATAGATGATACATGATTGCAATTTTTATGATTTCGATTATAATTGTTCAATTGACAATAATTGTTAGAAACCCTAATAATACGGGAGTTGATATAGGGTTTGTTAGAAGTTTTTAGTTGATTTGATTAATTAATGTGGAAGCAGAGTTAATTGAATTAATTAGAAATTATCTAAAGATTAATGCAATGTTCAACAATTGATTATTCACTAAAACATTATGGATAATTGATTTAGGACATTAGACAATTATAGTATCAAGAGATATACGATTATAATTTAGAGTTCATTGTTAATTGGAAGATGCGGAAGCTGATTAATTAATTAGGGGTTTAAATTCTTAAGTTTTAAGGTATAATAATTTCACTTGAATGACCATATAGCTATTAATCTATATAATATAATAACAATTTGATTTGCGTAATCTAGGGTATATTCTATTTTTCCATAATTCTCGATTGATTACTTGATTTTAGATTTTTCATAGTTATTAATTTTTAATAGTTTTAGAGTAATTATTAAATTAATTAATTTAATTTTAACTGCTTAAAAATTTTTAAGAACTAGTATAGGATTAGTAATTTTTTAGTCCTTGAGGGATCGACAATCTTACTTTCTCTATATTACTCGATTCTGACCCAGTATACCCGTTGGAGTATTCGTGATTTATTTTTATATATATAGTTTAAGTGAATCAGTAAGGCCACTCGTTCATCCTTACTCGGCAACCTAATATGCCACCCAGGAATTGTCCTTGCAAAAAAGTTGCTAATGACCCAATTAGGGGTAGATTGTCTACTTCTGCTTATACGGCCGTTAGGCTCCTTGGTCGTATTAAAAGCGTCGAACAAGTCTTTCACAGGGGGTAGAGGAACGTCCGCATATACGTCCCTCGAGATAGCATTGATAATTTTGGCCCTGTCTAGCGCTTCTACTGCCATCCCCATGGGTTGGTTGAATTGTGCTAGTTACAAGATCTCACCCCTTTATGCCTAAGGGGGATCACTCCTTATAGAGCTAAAGCTAGAAGTAAGCAATAGTGAAGAGGAGCTAACCTTACATTCATTAGTCGATGTCACGCCCCGAAGCGTCAGAGTCGTACAACCTCGCCGTATATACCATCCTAAGATAGAAGTTGACTTTACAACCGCTATCTTAGACCTGATCTACACAAGGCGTCCACGACTAACCCGCTTTGAAGTAAACAGTTTGTAATTTAAATAAATCATTTATCTAAGAAAGTGAGGAAATATATATTCACTATAATTTAGTTATTACAATTATCGTTTGCAATATTTCTCTAAAATATATTTCCTAGTTATTACATTATTCAAAAATGAGAAGTTCTAAAGTAAAAGCTTAAACCTTAAAAATATATGTTCATTCTTCAAATTTTTTTCCTCACTCTCCAGGATCCAGTAGTTGCTAGCTTCAGAGTAATTGTTTGCCGCTTCTTAGCTAGCACCTGCACGACGTCTATAGGGATGTGAGCAACCACAGCTCAGTAAGTTAGGACAGAGGACTTAAAACTATACCATATACATAACAAGGTTTTCAATCACTTATTAGGTACAATGCATGTGCAAGCAAATGCCATCGCACGACGTTGTCCAGCCTGTCGTAAGATTAGAGAAATTGCGCCCGCTCTAATCCGGGTTGAGGAGTTGCCGTTAATGCAACAGCTCACGACCAAACCCAGGCTTGTGTAATGGAGACCTTGCTCCTCCCGCGACTACCTTCGAACCACTGTCTTCACCCTCGCCGCGACCTCCTCTCCTGTCACTAAGTTCGATTGAGGATGAAGAAGGGACCATTTTGCAATCCTGCGCTATCCCTTCCGAAGGGATCTGTATTTGGCCAGAGAGTCCTAAGTTCCCCTAACGGGTTGCCATGCATGTTCGATTATGATTACCGGTCGGATATTTGATTAAGTCCAGTTTTGGGTGATCAATCCTTTCATACAATTCATACAATACGTACCAGAGCAACAAACAGAATCATAGCATCACCCATAATCAAGCACATGCACACATTCAACTATCTAACAAGCACAACCAAGCATAATCTTAAGCCTCCAAAATATAGCATCGTATTAATCCCAACTTACCTTGACTCCTCGTTCACTCACTCGAGGTTCGATTTGCTCAGGCCATCGCCGATCATCCCTATAACACAAACGTAGTTTCAGTTTTTCATATAACTATTATAGGTTCATTTTATCCTATAACGCTTATTGTTATGTTTGGTTTAGGGTTTAATATACCTAATTATCTAGGTCTTAAGTTTTTTATAATTAATCTAGGTTTGGGGTTAGGTTCGGGTTCGATTTCCACATCAATTTCTAAATTAGGTTTTAGTTCGATTTCTAAGTCCTAAACATGCTCGAATCCTAATGTGAAATTAATCACATTAAACTCGAGTATTCAAATATCCTATTAGGTCTTAATTTAGTATTTTAAGCTATTCTGTACATGCTAGTCCTAATTAGGGTATCGGATTTATCCTCGATGTGAGAAAATCTTACTTTTTTATATAATTACCTAAAATTCAATCTTAATTCAGATTTAATATTATTTTGATTTTTACTCTAATATTATCTAAATAACCCTAATTTTTTTAGATTTATTAATTTACATTTTCACATATTACTAATTTCTTATATTAATTACCTAATTTCCTAAATTAACCATACTTAATACTCCAAAGGTTAGGATTAGGGTTCCACATCAGAGATTAACATCCCTAAACATCTAATTACTATCTAAATCAGTAATTAATATCTTAATCACCTAATTAACCCCAAATTATCCAATTTTTCCATCATTTTAGGACTAAAAATTAACTTAAAAATTTTGAAAATTAATTTTAAAAAAATGGCTTCATAGCACTGTTCTATATCACATGAGCATCCTACAGAAAAAAATTGAGCTCTAAACTACACTCTTAAGCCTATTTATTTTTCGTTCTAATCATGCTCGGTTTTGCATGATTTCTTAAGGACCCTATATTACAAGACATATTTTCATAAAAATAATATTTTTCCTACAAACTACATACAAAAATATTCCAGAATAACAAAATTTATAATTTTCTAATAATATTTACTATTTTTACAAAATTACATAAAAATCGGGCTGGAAATTGGACTCACCGATTTGGATGACTCCGGCCACCGTCGGCCGCCATGGCCTTATCGGTCAGCCTGGGTGCTGTCACCACCGTGTGGTGGTGGTGGCCATCCACTCCCAGCTGCTCGTTTGGTGTGGGTTCCCTTTAAAAGCCCTAATTGCACAGTTTTTTCTAAACCAAATTTTTCTCTCAATTTTCGCCTCTCCCCAATTTTTTCTGATTTGTATCTGTCCAAATGAGCTTCTGAATTTTTCTTGCTATTTATAGAGATTTAGTGTAGTTATTGTGTATTAAATTGGACAAAACAATTGCCCTATCCCTTAATTTTTGGCTTTTATGTTGTCTTAATTTAATTGGCCGAATTTTTTCTTATTTTTCCTAGCTGCCACGACCCAATTCTGGATCATTCATGATTTTTCCTGATTTTTCTTGATTTTTCCTTATTTAATTATGAATTTTCTTTAAGTATTTTGTATTATTTTAGCACATTTCGAGTATTTTAAAAAATTACGCGTATTTATACTTACATGTAAATTCATATATAGTATAAATAAATATTTTTAAATATTATTTAGGTCATTCTATTATTTTTAGTATACATATAATTTATCTCTAGTAATTTATTAGTTATTAGATTACACTTTTTACCTTTTTAGTAATTAGCAATTATTATGCTTAAAATTTGAAAATTTTATATTCTCCTATTTTATTACTTATTTTCTTAAATTCAAGTTTACGGGGACATTTTTACTAATATTTCTCTCAATAGTTTATAATTTAGGCTTGATCGGATCTTTCAACCGATCAAAACCTTGAATAATTGGTTGTGGGGCTTACAGTTGACATGATCAGGAGACTTGAAACTTTGAAAAAAGTTTGAAGTTTAGAATGCGAACGCAGAAATTGTAACAACTAAGCAAAGAGATTATATAAAAGTGGTCTCTTTTTGCGATTCTTCTATTTATTGGGAAATTGCCTAGGAAGCCGTACAGGTGGTTATAAGGATACGTATAAGTACGAATCTCTTGGAACATCGCCTAGCAGACACATGGAAAGCATTTCCATTGGACAGTCACCTTTAAATGGCAAAAGGCATGTAGTTACATGCTAGACTACTATAGTATGACACCTGTCATGTTGCATTTAATGCACGGAATATAAGCGGGCAAAAGTTACTTTTTGAAATAGTTCCTTCAACAGGAAGTCCCATCTAACCTCCATTTGGTCAGCATTATGAAGACATGATGCATTTACGTCTGTTCGGCCCTTGTCAAGCCCTGTTCTAACAGGCTGGTCTATAGCTTAGGAGCACCTAACCATCTTTGCTCATTTAGCCTTGGACGTTCTCGGATTGGCGATCTACCGCTTCGAACGACTTCCCACTTTGAGCCTTCCTACCTTGAACCTCACCACTTCGGACTATCCATCACGCTAGATCTACAATCTCATCACATCGGCACTCGTAGCATTGGATCGAATTTATAGGAGTTAGATCGGTCACGCCTAAGTGACCCATAAATTCCTTCTCCTTGCTTCTTCCTTGACAATGAGACTATAGGGGGGCAAGTGTTGACAGAGTACTTTGGGCATGGACCTTTTAGGCTTGACCAAATCCACTACGCCTCATCACCTAAGGTCCGTAGGCCTTCGGCCTAAGTCTGAATAGCCTAGGGCCATGATGCACTGCAACGGCTATGATTTACAAGATAAGAATAAAACAGTCACATCTTGGATATTAGAAACACATCGAGCATGATGGCTCCATTCTCTACACTTTCAAGAGAACTCTCTTTCCAACTGATCTCCAATTACCGGCTCTATTCTACTATAAATATCAAGTTACTACCTAACGGTAACCCTTTCTACATACTCTGTATTTTAAACTTGTGTATTACCTACGTGTATTCTACACTCATAAGAGCACATTGTTAACTAAAGCATTGAAGTGGCCACGCTGGATAACCCTTAACGTCCCCTCATTATATATTATTTTGTAGTTGTCAATCGACTATCGGCAAAAACTGAGAAATAACATCTTTATTTATTAATTTTATTTCAACTAATATTACAGTTTAGGGGCCTTAAAACTTGTACTTAGTATTTATACTTAAAACTCGTATCATGTATACTTTAAAGCATAAGTTTCAAAGTGAATATAAGACAACAATGTGAAAACATGTTTCGAAAAATTAATAATAGAATTTATCCTACAGTTTTAATTATTTATCTAAAATCTACTCGATTAAGTAAGGTTCGATGGATACTTTATATGATAGAATTATCTGTTTATGAAAAGCTTAATTTTAATTATATATATATATTTTAAATCTCCCGGTCAAATAAAATATCGTGATTCCAAACTGGCTACAATTTTTTTTTTTTTTTTGTTTTTGGGTTTAATAACTGTCTAGCAATGTTTCAACCCGAATCGCCTCTCCCAAACTGAGAACCCTTTATCACGAACCCTAGCCCTAAATCACGCACCGATAAATGATTGCACGACGAGCTAGCGAGATCAACTGCAACCTTGAAATTTAACAGCTCCGGCGCACCTTCTCCTTCTCTTTATCTCTGATTTCGACAAAAATTAACACCGGGCATGTTCTCTCTCTCTCTCTCTCTCTCTATATATATATATAATGCTTTGTCATACGAAAGACAAATAAAGAAAAAATGATTTGTGTCTTTACCATCTGCGCGTCCCAAGCAAGTGTGATTAATCTCGATTGAAGTGAACTGGAGTCTGCAATAGTGTTAAGTGGTAGGTTGACAAGTTTATGATGTCAGCCGATAAGGTGTCCATGGCAACTAAGAATATTTACGTTGTTGGTGGTTTATTTTATTTTATTTGGTTTTTCTTTTGGAATTGACGGAATAAATCGATGTTACGATTTTCTCTATTCTGCAAAGCACAGTATCTGACTTTAAGAAATGAAAACACAGTAGCTAAAGTGGAAAAATGTGATTAACACATTAGCTTATGTGTAATTTAATCGGTTAGCAAAAATTAACAGCAGTGACAGCAATTATGGACTGGATTGTCCTGTCAAAAAAATTGGATGGGCATTAGAATTTTCCAGAATCTATAATCCTCATTTTCACTTCCCATTAACAAGATGGTGTTTTCAATCAACAATTTGACAGTTGCAAAAGTTCGCAATGGAAGGAAGTGATGAATTTAAAATTATGATGGAGAATTGGATGGTTCAGATTCATCAGTTGCTAGATCAATGTGAACAATTCATTCACCAGATTCCTCTGAACCAGCTTTATGCTGCCATTGCTATATTGTCCTTGACAAGTCTTCTCCTTTTGTCTGGTAAGTCTTAAAGTTTGCTTTTCTATATAAGTTCAGAAATTTTCGAATTATATATGTAATTAGTTTGTCTTGCTTACTAGGTTTATAGCAAGTGTAGTGTTAGTGCAGTGGTTGATGAGAATATTAGGTTGATTTTTATCTGGAATCTGTTGAAATTTTCGAATCATATATGTAATTAGTTTGCTTTGCCTACTAGGCTCATAGTAATTGTAGTGTTAGTGTAGTAGTTGATGAGAATATTGGAGTCAGTTTTTATCTAGAATCTGTTGGGCAGTTAGTTGTATGCGAAACACTTGTGATTTAGGATAGAACCCGCTCTAGCAGGGTAAGAGGGAGATTCATCTCTACGCAACCTTACCCTTGCACTTCAGAAAGAGCACGGACCCGTATTCACCAATGAAATAATTTAATAGTTGTGTCAAGCTCGCCCTCTATTTGTGATATGGGATAACTTAAATTATGAACAAATGGTTTGTTTAGGTCCAGTACTAAACTTGACATTTGTTTTGGTTCTAGTAATGGGTTTTATAGGTTGGTTCATATGTCGTGAAAAAAAGGGTATTGCCAAAAACTACCCCCTCATCGACCCTTTTTTTATAATTATTATCTCTGAAAATTTAAAAATGTTGTATAATTGTTGCTCATTTGAATAATTCGGCTCCTCCCTATTGAGCAAAATCTTACAACCACCACTGTAGAGTATTATGGCTTCCGTTAACATATAAAGAATAGATGATTCCTCTATGATTGAATTAGTCTTTGAAGGCATCATACTCTTCTTGTCTAGCTGGGTCAGAACTCCTTTTCTTCTTCTTCTTATTTATTTATTTTTTCCTTCATCCTCTTCCAATTTAAATTTATATATATTAAAATTGATAAATATTATTCTCACTGAGGCAATGCATTGTGGTAGGGATGATACTGGAGATACTGTTAAAGACAAAAATAGAGATAAGGATAATGATGATAGCTAGATCTTATGTGGAGATTAGGAGATAATGTAATGAAAAAGGAGAGAAGAGTTGGATGAGAAATTCAACATGTGTGGTTCTACCAAATGTGTTCTTAGATGGGATGAATGGATATATCTTTAGTGTTGAAATCCAATCTCCTCTAGTTCATGAATATATCAGTGAAAGAGTAGCATTTCAAGCTAATCATTAAGAAGAAAGGGAAAAATGTAGAGCTATTTCTAGGGTAAGCAGGTCTAATATGGGTAGTGTATAATGTCCTACCTGTGTGTTTTTTTTTTCCTCCTCCCAATAACATATATGGCATGGTTTTTAAAGGTGTGCAAACTTCTCTATTTTCATTCCCTATATTCAAATGGAGATGGGTTTGGTTTTGTATTAAGTCAAGCAAGTGGTTTCTAGATTTTTCTTAAGTGTTTCGAGAACAATCACAAAATATAAGTTGTGATAACTATCAGTATTGGCATAAAAAATAGTGAATATATAAAAACCAAACCTAAATAAAAAGAACACAAGATGAAAAATTTAGTAAATAAGAACTAAAATTCGCTTGGGTTGTCTTCCAAGAAGCGCTTTTGGTTAACGTTGTTTGCTTGACGAGTTAAAAATAAAATTACCTGTTTTCTCTAATTGGATGGAGGTTGTATTTTCAAGATAATTATAGATTGGGAGGTTATTGCGGATCTAGGCCTACCCACTGTAACCATTTGTGAGTGAAATAAAATCCTCTATGCTAAGGAAAAGAAAGGAGTGGGTTCCATGTCTACAACCTGGAGAGCAACGGCTTAATTCTCTAAATAGTCTAAAAAGATTAGGGATATGTAGGTCCTTCGTTATTTCTCTATCCTTTCTTTCTCTCTTAATATCCTTCGAGCATCTGCAAATTTGTCTTCCGTTACTGAGTGCCATGCATTGTAATTGCCAGTGATTGTTGGTTGAAGTTATATGAACTGTGGTCTCTTTTCCCCTCTGCAGCTCGTTTGTTTAAACAAAAAAAGTCTAATACAATTTTGCTTACTGGACTTGTGGGGGGTGGAAAGACTACCCTTTTTTATCAGGTAAGCATTGGAACTATGCCTATACTGTAGAGACTGATTAGGCTGTGGTAGTTGTTTGAAGATGTGCATGGGTGGTTTTCAAGTGCCATGGCTTTTCTTGAATGTTGCTTGCATGTCGACTTCTGACAATTATCTGAAGCTGCAGTAATGTTTTATCTGGTTTGGTAGCAAAACCACTATGCTGGTAGTTTTTTCGGTATTTTATTTTTTCAGCCAACCTGTAGTTCAAGATGTTAGAATATGTGTACTTCACATATCTCCAATTTTTGTTGGGGCTTTAGTACCACTCCACATTTGGGCAAATTGAGCTCATATATTTGAAGGAATGCATTTTTCTGAATAATGCAACTCTTGTTTCATCCAGCATTGTAGGTTGTGGTAGTTTAAATAGATAAAATGATAAAAACCCTCCTCTTACTGGATCTTACTTTTTGGATGATGGTAGTATTGATGGATAGTAGCTATTATGGAACTGTGGTGGCCATCTATTTCTCATACAAATTAGAGACCTATATAACATTATTCTTGATATTTTATGAACTTTTTTGGTGAATAATATTTCTTTATTCAATTTCATGTGAAGTTAGAGAGCTTTGAAATTGGTTAGAGACTTGATTTCTAAATAATGAGCACTGGTTTTTCAAGTTAAAGTAAAAATGTTCATTTGTTTTTTTTTAGGTTGATTCCACTAATCCACTAGGGGTGTTCATGGTATGGTTTGGTGTAGGGGATGAATTGAACCGAACCGCATTTGAAACGGTTCAAGGTTTTGAATTGAATTGCTTGGTTCAGTTTGGTTTGAATCATTTTTTGAAAGCACTATATTTTTTAATAATAATAACCATTGGAGCTTTCAATTAACATTGATGTCCGAATTAAGAAACATTAAGTGAGAATTAAAACCACATAACATTATATTATGTAACATTTTATTTTAAGTGAAAGTGAAGGTGTATAAGTCCGCTAGAGAAGAGAGACAAATATGAAGGAAAATGAGTGGATTGTAAAGGCTGAGAGTAAAAAGAGAAATGACAAAAGAAGAAAAGGTAAATTAGGTTAGACTGAAATGTTAACAGGGTTTGGAATTAAGAAATATCACCTATTTTTTATCTTTTATTAAAAAATGGTTTAGTATGGGTTTAAGTGGTTTGGCTTAGTCCAACTCTCAAACTAAACCATAAATCGATTGGACCCCCTTCAAACCAAACCACAGACCAAACTGACACGCAAAAGAACTGCATTTTGCAATTTGGTGTAGTTCATTTAGGTTCTTGATTTAGTTTGGATCAGTTTGATGAACAGCCTTACAACTGACCACCATACTGCAGAAGCCCTATGTTGAAAATTAGCACTCAGTGTATCTATATTGATTGGTTGCATGTTATGCTAGCTCATTTCTTTTGAGCTTCATGAATTCAGAAAGTATTTAGAGCATTGAACATGAATTGCTTGGTGTTCTCACTCAATTAACTCTAAGAATCTTGGGAATCTAAAGCTCCATATTTTCATTTTTTAACATGAAAATAAAATACTTTTGAATATTGTTTCCCTATTACAGCTGCGTGATGGTTCTTCACATCTAGGTACTGTTACATCAATGGAACCAAATGAGGGGACTTTCATCTTACATTCTGAAACCAACAAGGTAAAAGTCTATTCACAAAATAATAGTGCTCCTGTCTACTCTGGGGCATTGAGTTCCCAAAATTTCTTATTTGTATGTTTATGTGTTGAGAGAATTCATGCTGTCCTTTGCATCATCAGTGACAACATTTTTCTTGTCCATCTTGGATGTGGTTGAATTTAACTTTTGTGATGGCTTCTTTCCAGAAATGCAAAGTTAAACCAGTTCATCTTGTTGATTTACCTGGGCATTATCGTTTAAGGGCCAAACTAGATGAGTGTATCCCTCAAGCAGCTGGAATAGTTTTTCTGGTGGATTCTCTAGATTTCTTGCCTAATTGCCGCACGGTTTCAGAGTATGTATTAATTAACATAATATAACCCTTTGAGCTACCTCCGATCTTTCTTATTATTTTGAAATGTGATCCATCTAATATTGTGATCTTTTTATTGTTCTGGCAAAAAGGTACCTATATGATATTTTGACTAGATCTATCGTGATCAAGAATAAAACTCCTGTCCTTATCCTTTGCAACAAAACTGACAAAGTGACAGCACATACCAAGGAGTTTATCCGCAGACAACTAGAGAAGGAAATGTAAGTCTACCATCTCTGGTTCATTTCCCCATCAGTAGTTAATCATATTTTCCCCCCATCCTGATGTGAATTTGATGGAATCTTTGTGAACTTAAGCTGCCAAAATATTTGAGATTTTCTCTCCATATGATTCGAGAAAATGATTTTTCCCCCCTTCTCATAGAACTAAATGCAATAAAATTGTTTAATTATCTTTTATTGGGCTTTAAGTGGGTTTTGTCTCTCATTTGTTAGAATTCATGGCTTTTGCTCTTCACTTGATTGGCTTTAAAACGTGTCCATCCTTTATGATAGTGACAAGTTGAGGGAGTCAAGAAGTGCAATATCAGATGCCGATGTTGCAAATGAATGCACACTTGGATTACCTGGAGAAACCTTTTCATTTTCTCAGTGCCATAATAAGGTAATGGTTGCTGAAGGTTCCGGTTTGACCGGAGATACTGCCCAGGTGGAAGGTTTTATTCGGGAGCATGTGAAGCCTTAGCCGCTGGTGTTCTAAAATTAAACATGGTCTGTTGTATTATCGCAATTCCTGGGACAAGTCAAGAAGATGTAGAGAATCTTGCTGGTTTAGCCTATTAGGTGGCTGAAAGACTACGGAGTTATGGATTGCAGAATTTTCCGGGTACATGTTAAATACGACTGTCACTTGGTTCTGTGGAAATTCTAAGCAACCAAGTTTATTAATTTATTCATTTTTTGACCGCTAATTGATTCATCCTGCATCTTGTGACCATTATTTAATTGTTCCTTGGCTGTGTTGCCTTTGAAGAGCGGTCAAGCCATGAGTGTCTTGGAGTCATCCATTCTCATGTTGCTTGTTTTTGGCTTCTTCTCCTCCCCTATTATTATTATTAATATTAATTTTTTGCTAAGCAAACAAAAGACTTTATTAATTAACTGTTTTCATACTAATTACATGTGGAAGAGTTTCGTTATACTATGCTTGACATAAGAAATATATACTAGCTTTAGAGATAGGATGGGGGTCTAGACATTTGAAGTTACCTTATCAACGTTATTTTTGTTTTGACAAAACTAGAATCATTTGCCCTATTCACTTCAATAATGAAATGAGGGGGAAATAAGATTGGAATTTTCAAGGAATATAATAAAAGTATAATATTTATTATTTTATTTAGTTAGATTTTTAAACAGTTTAAGAATAGATGCATAATAAAATTTTGATGATTAAATTATTTTTGATTGATTTTTTTTTTTAATTAATTCTAAAGTAATAAGCGGTAATGATAATGATGATGGCAGTAAAAGTGATGGTGATGGTCACATGATTATCGAGTATATATATATATACTCATGAATTGATGGAATCAACTAAATGAATTCTAATTTCATTGTATTTTTCACAGAATCAATGTATTACATGAAATTTTTTCATGCTACTGTACAGCACTGGTTGACAAAGTGATTTCTATGCATTTTAACTCAATAATCAATTTTTGACTAATTATTACAATCCTAGCACATAAATAAATTATTTAAGGGCAAGTGTAGAATACAACCACTTGGCTGGATTACCCACTAAAAACTTTGGGCTGCTGGGTGATAAAAGGGGAGCGAAATACAAAATTTTTGCATGCCAGTGTCCTCGTCCGAAGAGCAAAATCTCGAACTACTGATTTTTGACTCAGTTGGAAACTAGGTGACAAATATCTAGAACCTACAGTAGCTGTTTATTGATTTCTTTAGTAATCTTTATTTGACCGAAAGGAACTTCGTATGGATAGAGCTCACAAATTAGCGGAGTAACCAAAGGGAGTTACATACTGAGGAGGCTGATCTCCTACAACGCCCTAGGACTTGCGATGAAATTTTTTTTTTTAAAAAAAAAGGCCCTTTGGTGTGGTGGTAACCACAAATCACCTAGCATTGATGGGTTTCTATGCGGAATTTTATAAAAAATGCTGAGATGTGGTAGGGGGAAAAGTATGTGAGGTAATAAGCTCCATCCTTTAGACTAAGACAGAACTACAGCAATTAAATCAAAATCTCATTCTTTTAATTCCGAAAGTTATGGGTACAAATAAAGTAAAAGATTTTCGCCCAATAAGTATATGCACAACCATGTACAAAATCATCAGTAAGTGCCTGGTTAATCGCCTTCGACCACTTCTTGTAGAACTATTAAGCCCTGAACAATCTAGTTTCATACCAGGGAAATCTGCAAAGGATAACATTATCCTCTTCCAGGAAATTTTGCACTCTATGGGAAGGAAAAATGGTTGAAAGCAACCGATGGTTGTAAAATTAGAATGGAAAAAGCTTATAACCGTATGGAGTAGGACTTCATCAGATTTGCTTTAATATCCTTAAACTTCTCCCCAAACTGGATAAAATTAATTAGTTCGTGTCTTGCTTCTATTTTGTACCAGTTGCTCTTTAATGGTACCATGCTAGACCCTTTTTTAGCTAGTAGAGGGTTTAGGTAGCGAGATCCATTGTCCTCGTATTTGTTTATATTGAGGATGGAAATTCTGAGCAAGGTAATTATTACCATGGTCTCAAGAGGCAATTAGAAATCTTTGAAAATCAGAGGTATAGATCTTTCCCTCTCGCACCTTTTTTTTTTCGCTGACAGTTTGCTCCTCATGGGTGAAGCCTCTTTTGAGAATGCCCGAGCGATGATGGAAGGCATGCAAGGTTTTGGCGACATTTCCAGTGAGAAGGTCAACTACACAAAATCTTGCGTTCTTTTTTCAAGGAATGCCCCGCTGGAGATGAAAAACCTTATATCTGATATATTTGGTATAAGGCTCAACTCGGATTTTGGGAAGTACTTGGGAATTTTGGTGCAAGAGGGAGGCAAATTTAGATCTGCAGATCTCTATTTTATCTTAGAGAAGACAAGGAGGAAGTTAGCAGGATGGAAATCAAATCTTCTAAGCGTGGCAGGGGGAAATTGCTCGCAACCGCAGCCTTGGAAGGGATTGTCAACTACTATTCTCAGGTCATCCCTGTGATGAGGGGCCTTATAGAAAAATTGGAGAAAATACATAGGGATTTCATCAGGGGGAATTTAGAAGGCAGAAGGAGGATGCATTGGATTCACTGGGAAAAGTTTAAACTTCCAAAAGAAGACAATGGTCTTGGTGTAATGGACATAAAGCAACGAAATTGGGCGAACTTCACAAATTTGGCATGGCCGCTGAAGAGGAAAAAGCTCCTATGGACCTCTCTCGTGAATCAGAAATACCACTTATGGCTAAGAGGTCGTAGGAAGAGGAAAGGATCGGCCCTGTTCTCTGAATTGCAAAGGGCTACAGCCTGGGTAGAGGAGCGAGTACACATGAAAATAGAGAATGGAAAAATAGTGCGCTTCTGGGAAAACATCTGGTAAAATGATATGCCTGTGATGGGCTGGCTGCATGGGCCCTTAAACAAGTATGATAGAAATTTAACAATTCACCAAGTTTGGGATAATGTGACGGGATGGAATGAGGATATTATAGGTTACCCACTGGATAATAACATAAAACATGGGCTGGGTTTCCTTCATCTGGGCTTGGAAGAGGAAGAGAAGGATGTGGAAGTATGGCCTTTCCAGTTGCATGGAGAACTATCGACAATATGAGCTTACATATATATATATGTGGCAAGAAAATTGGCCTAAGAATAGTAGCAGGAAGTGGGAATGGATTCGGAAGCTGCCCACATACCCTAGTATTCAGCTTTTTATCTGGAGAGTTTTACACAATGGTCTTCCCACAGGAGAGAACCTATAGGAATTGGAGCCATGTGTACAAATCACGAAGGAATAGTCCTTTGGGCACCACATCAACAATTATATGGATTATCACCAGTAGAGACAGAGTGATGTGCTCTAAGGGAAGGATTAAACTTTGCCTAGCAGAGGGGGCATCGGAAAGTAGTTTGCCTCTCAGACTCAAAGCAAGCGCTTGACTGGATACAGAATAGAAAGATTGACACAGATCTTTGTCATACAATCCTACAATAATGCAAGAGACCTTAACTTTATTTGATAACATATCTTTCTGCAGGGTCGCTTGTGAAAGGAACACAACAGCAGACACGCTGGCCAAGAAGGGACTTCAACAGCCAGGCAACACCTTTTTTGTGGACGGTTTACCTTTGTTTTTAGATATGTCTTGCTCAGGTCGTAGTAAAGACTATTTTTCTTTACCTGACTTTTCTGCAAGGGTTGACAACCCTAACGCAGTGGATGTAGGACAAGCTTGTTGTGTGCTTGTAAGACTTGTACGTGGAATTTTTGTTTTGGTTGTGCTGAATGAAGTTACCTATTTATGGGGAAAAAAAAGAAAAAAAACTATGAAGGGGTTTTTTCTTTCTTTCTTTCTTTTTTTTTTTTTTTTGTCCTTCGTCTTCATTTTTCAAAATTCTTTATCACTTTCCATTTCTATATGATCTATTACATAGCGATTGCTGTTTATTTTTTTAATTTCCTATATCAAATTTTAAGACAAGCAGTTTATTTTTCTATATCTGTTGTCCCAAGTTTATTAAAGATATTAATTTTGTATACAAGTCAATTTACTATAATGATGAAAAGGTAGCTACTCTTTGTTTTGCAACATTTACCGGTAGTGTATATGATTTTACTTAAAAAGTATTCATCATGAGCATTTCGTGCGCTCGGGTATTATATATAAAAGTTACGCGCTATAGAATATAAATATGCACTTACAATGTTCAAAGTGTAGTTTAACTGTGGGCACATTTTTTAGCATTTCTTAATTCTTACGTAAATTTTGCTAGTCTACGGTATCATCCACACTAATAAGACGTTATTTTGCACGCTAAAAGTTTTGCAGAATCGGCTGTCAGCTTC
This sequence comes from Lumnitzera littorea, assembly GCA_024138015.1. Lineage (NCBI taxonomy): Eukaryota > Viridiplantae > Streptophyta > Magnoliopsida > Myrtales > Combretaceae > Lumnitzera > Lumnitzera littorea. Next base: position 89,216,339 of record JAMXBB010000011.1, read on the forward strand.
CATTATTTGCAATTTAGCTTGGTAAGATATTCACAATTCGGGCATGGACAGTCAGAGATCTGCCGTTCCTGAACACTTCCTGAACACTTCTATATATATATATATTTGGTAAAGAAAAAACCAGAGTAAGCATAAAATTATCCAATTACACAGTCAAAAGGAGAGCATCCCCTCCATCAGGCAAACTGGAAACAAACTAGCACGACTAGTATCAAAACGACAAAAGTCAGATAGAAACATAGAAACAAAATCAAAATCATAACATCTTGATCCAAACTAAGGCCTTTTTTTGCGAGTCTATCAGCTGCTTCATTCCATTCTCTAGAGACCCTATTCACAACAACATTATCAAAAAGAGTTAATTAAAACTCGACATTCCCTCAATATGATGTGGCAGATTTCTAAATTTATGGCTCGATTATTTAGCCAAAATAAAGCTTGTCTAGGAGTCAATCTCGCATATGATGTTCCTGGCATTTAAGGATCTCACAAGAGTCAATCCCTCTCTAAGAGCGTATAGCTCAGCTTCTAATGGGGATAAATTAAAAATCATTTTGTAAGCGCCTCCTAGAACTACCCCAGAATGGTCTCTATATATAGCGCCTACTTCTGCCTTGCGTGATTAATCTTCAACAGCTCCATCCGAGTCAATCTTAAACCATTCCGGTTTAATATTTTACTAGCATGGCTAGGTGCTCAGATTTCTTCAGATTTAGCTTTTCCTTCTGTAGATATGCCCACCATTCCTTCGCCTCTCTTCTAATAATTTATAGCTAGTTGCCTTGTTGCTCTGCTCTGAACACAGCATGGTTTCTAGCTTTCCAGATGTTCTTCAAGGTGAATAAAGTAACAATCTCAGAGGGTACAGTTTTCATCGTCCATTTTTTGCGAAATTTACTACAACGCCTACCGGTAAATTCCAGATCCATTTCCAGCTTCCCACAAACCCCTCACCCCAATCAGAGATGAGTCCTCTTCTTCTATCATCCACATGTATGTTGATTTAGAGGTGACTTCTCCATCCACTTCAAAAGGCCACTTGCAATGGTTAGTAGCATTTTTGTTAGATTCTAAATGAATGCTTCCTAATCTGCTTCATATCTCCTCATCAAGCGGATATCTAATTTCTTCCTATTTTCATCCAGTGTTGTTATCCCACGCTTTGTTCATTACCAACTCCAGTTCGTCTATTCAGAGGACCATGTAACCAGCTGTGCACTGTCTCCCTTCCCTTCCATACGTCAGTCCAAAATCTTGTAATAGCTCCATTCTTTATCTTCTTATGCAACTAACTTTCCAACCACCGTAGAGCTTTAGCTAAGTTGTTATAAATTGGGAAACCTTTTTTGATCCTTTTCCTTTCTTGATCAATCTTATATTTCTGATTAAGAAGGTTTGTCCATAGCGGTTTCTTGGTTTTTACTTTCCATGCAAGTTCACAAAATTCGCATGATTCCTTTTCCAGATGTTAAGCATTCCAAGACTGCCCTGTTCTTTTGGCTTTTTGAGTTTTGACCAATTAATCCAATGGATCTTCCTTGACTCAGGATTTAATGCCCACAAGAAGTTTCTATGTAACTTTTCTGCTCTATCAGAAAATTTCCACGGGAGTAGAATGATTTGTGCATAATAATTCATCGTGCTTTCCAATGAAGTTGTCACTAAGAGCCTTCTCCCAGCCATGCTAAAAATGTTTCAACTTCCAGCCAGATAGTTTCGCATCCAACTTTTCTAGGATGAAGTTTAGATCAGCATTTCTCAATTTGCCTTCTTCCTTGACAGGGATACCAATATATTTTCCTAGGCTCGCATTTAGCTGAATCCCTTAGATTTCTGATATCTCCCGCTTTGAATTCATGTCCATGCTTCAAGAGAAAATTTTTTGCCTTTGATACACAACAGAATAAATCAATAATGTCTTTAATTTGTCTGGCATTCTCTAGCATTGCTTCTCCCATCAGAAGAAGATCATCAGCAAAAAAATAGATGCAAAAGATCCAGTCTGGTTCCTCTAATTTTTAGAGGTTTCCATTTCACTTCATCCACTTTTAGATGGATCACACGACTCAAAGTCTCCATAGAAAATACGGAGATAAAGGTTCTTCCTGTCACAAGCCTCTATTAGCAAGGAAACTATTCGTCATGGCTCCAAAATAAGCTGAAAACTAGTGTTACTTTAGCAGGAAGAGATCAATTTAATCCACTTATCAAGGAAATGGAGACTTTTCAGAGCACAATGAATGAAGTCCCACTCTATCTTGTCATGTGCTTTTTCTAAGTCCAATTCTTTCCTTTTTGTTTAGCCAAAGAATGAAGGACTTCTTAAAAAATAATGACATTATCCATAACCAATCTTCTCAGGATAAAACTTACTTGTTCCGGGCTTATTAGATTATTTAATAATGGCCTAATCTTGTCGACTAAACATTTACTCACTACTTTGTATAACGTAGTGCACAAACTTGTGGGTCAAAACTCCTTCACATTATTTACACTTGCTTTCTTAAGAATAAGTACTATAAGAGTTTTGTTTAATTCTTTAGGTACCTCACCCCTATTTAGGATGGCTTTAATAGTGCCACACACTATTCCCCCTACTATATCCTAGCAAACTTTATAGAACTCTATATGGAATCCATCAACACCAGGGGATTTGTGATTTGCAATACACCATAAACTTGCCTTAATCCCCGCATTAGTCCATTCCCTTCCAAGAACTTCCTATTTAGAGTCTAAGATCTCCCTATACCCTCTAATCCATCTATCCCTAAACACTTAGATTACTACTCTATCAAAAGTAAACAAGTCCTTATAATAGTTGATAAGGAGGTTCTTAATGTTAGGCTCCTCACTTACCCAGTTCCCAACCAAATCAAAAAGACCATAGATGTGTACTTTGGACTACCTTGCTAATAGACTAGCATGGAAGAATTTCATATTCCTTTCTCCATGAATTAGCTGATTTGCTTGGGCCTTAACTGCCTAAAGCAATTTTTCTTGTTTTGCAATAGTTTTTAGCTCTTCTCGTAGGTTTCTTTCTCTTTCAATCAAGTCATGCATTGGGTTATGGAACAGTTTTCTTACGATGTCCTCAACTTACTCCATGATTTTCCTTCTTCTATGCAGAATTCACCCAAACATTTCTTTATTCCACAATTTCAAAGCTTTTATAAAAATAAGAGGTCTTTTATGATGTCAAAATCTAGCCATGTCCATTTCGAAGCTACAGGGTCTTAAAAGAAGGGTATGTTAACCACATATTTTGAAATCTAAAAGGCCTTAAGGGTTTTGACCCTCCTCTAATTTTTGGCCTCGTATTGAAGAGAATAGGAGGTGGTCCGATTGATGATTTACAATATGAAAGACTTTTGTCTCAGGGAAAGCTCTTCTCCACTCATAATTTCCCTACGTTTGGTCAAGGTGGATTTGGATTAACAGGTTCTTAGATCTCTTGCACCATGTAAATCGAGGCCCTACATATCCTAAATCAGCCATACTACATACATTCATACAATCCTAGTTGGCCATAATAGGGGTTTAACTAAGTTCAACTCCATCCCCCCCACTTTCCATCTCTTGTAAGGATTTCATTAAAATCACCAATAAGAAGCCAAGGATCATTTATTGAATTAGATACAATATAGAGATTCTCCCATAACAAGCATCGTATTAGCTAGTCAGGATTGGTGTAAATAACTAAAAGATATTAAGTTAGGTTAAAATTCCTTACCTAGATTTCCATAAGAATATGTTGATGGGACACTTGGAGGGGGTGGATTGTCACATCTTCTACATTCCAGATAACAAGGGTGCCTCTAGTGAATCCCTTCACTTCAATGCACAAGAAGCAATTAAACTCGAGATAATTCTTTAGGTTAATTGATATCTCATGGCTTATCTTGGTTTTAGAAATGATCACAACTTGAGGTTCATACTTCTGCACTAGGTCTTTGATTGCCTTCTAACGATATTCATAATTTACTCCCCATGCATTCCAAGCAAGCACTTTAAAGGGTTAATGTTGCATCTTCAACAATAAGGTGTCCATAAAATCAGTTATAACCATATAAGTAGAAATTCTGTGTCACCTATCACTTTTGTAAGGTTGCACAGAGTGATCAATGGTGAGTCTTCATCAACCTAGCCTGAATGGCGTATGAAGCATCTCCATCTGCATTTCCTATGACATTATTAACAAGGATGACTCTGTAACCCCCACAAATTTCTTAGATAAGAGATTAGAAGTTAATAAAGTTTCTTAAAAGATACTCTTACTGTTGGCAAAATAACTAACCTTAAACCTAAAAGACACTCTCAAAAACTCAAACACGAACTTAAACTCAAATTCCTAAAATCTTAAATGGTATTCTAAGCCCTAGTTGACTTGTAAGCCCTTAAAATTGTATTTTAGACAATCGAGTATAGATTTAGGGCTTTTAGGGAAAAATTATCCGATTGAGCCTGAACTTTACGACTAAGATAGAAAGTTAGTCGAAGTGACATAGTGAAGTTATAATGATTATTTAATATAATACCAAATTACTTGAAACCCCTAAAATTAAACTCGGAATATGACAAGAACTTGAAGATAAGTTAATTGAGCTATAAAATGAGATAATATAGTATATTTATTATATGAATATATAAATATTTTTATGAGTATACCCAGTATAAATAATCATACCGGTAAATTAACTCTAAATTACTTAATTATATATATTATGTGTTGAATTCATGTAAATAAATAAGAAACATATCTTAAAAATAAAAGATATGTTAGAAACTCAATTATACAAGTATAATTATATATTACACATGATATATACATAGGATATATATACTCGTATATTAATAAATAACTAAATACTAATAAAATATACTTAAAATACTAAAATGTTTGCGAATCTTATCCTACAAACTCAAATTGCGACTAGAAATTTGCTGGATTCACCATGGCTTGCTGTAGGATCTCCAACTTGTTGAATCAAAAGGTAAATGACCTATGAAAGCCACTTCCTACTTGCAATTAATGAGAAAAAGTAAGGAAAAAAAAAAAAAAAAAAGAGGAAAGCAACTGACCCAAATAGCTATATATAGGCTGAAAAACATTAATTTACATCTTTAGGAACCAAATCATCTAGAGAAAATCTCGTGGACAAAATAGAAAAAAAATTAGGAAAATTATTCAAAAAACAGAGCAAAAAGGCGTGCTAAGCTAGAACCTAACCCAAAAGTAAGTATACTGTAGAACCTAACCGGCCACCACTAGTCCACACCGTGCCTAGCCGATTCGACACACCCCCGCCACCCCACGGCCACTGGAGCATCTAAGAACACTAAGGTTAAATTTCTGTCCTGTTTTACGAGACTTTTTAAAAAATAATAAATACACCCAGAAATTTTGAAAAATTTTATATTTAGATTATTTCATACATGCTTTTGTGTGATATTTTTTTTTTTTTGAAAAATTTGTAATATTTAATATACTTGCTTAAGAAATTCACTATTCATCCAAATTTTGACTTTAAAAATAAATGTATCAAATAATGTTGTTTCTAGCTCAAAATTTTTGTATAGGAGGTGCACAATATATAGATAATTTCTATATAGCCCTAATTTTGATTTGAATATTTTTAATATTTATTGTATATTTCAACCTAAAAATAGTTAGAAAATAGGTTGAAATTTTGAAATAAATAGGAAATTATGAAATTAAATGATATAATAAACTATACTGATCTTTAGTGAAGTATAATAATGTTGAGATAGGTTGAAATCAATTTTTTGTAAGAAGAATCATAATTGGGTAATTTAAGGATAAAATCGTAAATTTGAATATATAGAAGATAAATCAAAAACCTAAAACCAAGTGATAACTAAATTCTCTATATTTTTAGGAGTTTATAGAAATTTTTGAGGAATTATTTGGTGACTCGAGCTAATTACTACGAATTTACATAGTAAAATAGCTTAATTTATGAATCGAGACATATTTCTAGTAATAATAGGCTAAATATGATAAATAATACAATAAAAATTACCTATACATGTATTGGTTAGATTTGATAAAAGGTATATTTTTAATATATTTAATGATATTTTAATGATTGGGATACATTATAAGGGTATTAAGGTTAGATAATACCTATATTATAGGGTTATATTAACAAATTAAGCAAAATACAGTTTAATAATATGAAATACGTATAATACGATAGTATTTGTTTAGATACGTATAACTATATTAAAAACTCCAACTACTTGTTAAAAGTCATATCTAAAAATAAGACCCGTAATACGTGTCGTTAGGTCTGTAGGAACCCAATGATACTATTTTTACTAAAATTGAATAATTCTAGGTAATATAACCAATAACTCTATAATATTACTAAAATATAAGTATTACGATAACTCGACCAAAATTGAAACGTGACTTAATTGACTAAAAGTACATTTCGATACAATTGATACGATATATAATACGTAATAGTATAAATGACGTATATAATTAATAATTAATAATTTAACTCGATATATATATATATATAAAATAAAACTATATATTATGGTGATAATATGTTCTTATATAAACCCTAATGTTTTTGATAAAACCCTAATGTTTTCGTAACTTTCATAACTATTACGAAATTACGAAAACTGAATTTGGGTTTTGTATATATAGAATTCCTTAGTGGTCAAACTGTTGACAACTCGAGTCATCCATAGTGAGCTTTGAAACAGGTAAATTAGGATTGTAGCTTTACTGCTTGTTAGGATGCTGTATTAAAGTATCTGGAGACTTAAGAATACTTTTGTTTGTGTTTATAAATAGTTGTTTGTGCGCATGCCATGTATGTATGTAATATTCAGTTATGACAGGAGTTGAACTCCTTAGTATGCTATTCTACATGTTCGCATTGTTTCTGTATTGTATGAACCTATTTGATCACCCTTGATTACAACTAATGATTATTCGACTATATGCAGAATAGCATACCAAGGAGTGAGAGGCTAAATACCGACTTTCCTCAATGAGAATAGCTAAAATGGTCTTTTCCCCATCCTTAGTTAAATTAAGTGACAAGTGAGGAGATCACAGTAAGGGTGAAGGCTGTGGTTCAAAGGCGGTCACAGGAGGAGAGTATTCTCCATTGCACGAGCTTGAGTTTAGTCTGGTTTGAGTTACAATAAAACTCCTCAATCTATGTTAGAGTAGATGTAATTTATCTAACCTCATAATGGACTAGATAACATTGGCGATGTTTTATATGATTGATTGTATTACATTTCATCATAATTAATAACCTTCCTTATGATTCTTCGGTACTCTTCTGACTCCGTTCCGTTTACTGAGCTAATTGTGCTTATATCCCCATAAACTCTTTTACAAGTACTGAGCGAAGACTAAGATGTTAAGATATCGCCACCCCCAAGTTAGTGTACTGTTAACTAAGAAAGTGAGGAAGAAAGAATCAACTAAACCTAAGCTTTTGACCTTTCTTTTGATTTTTGAGGAAACGAATTGAGAATTCCCTATAGCACCCATTAGTTTCCAAACTTATTGTAATAGTTTGTAAAACCAATGGTTTTTTATAAACTCTGATTGTATATTATAACTCTAGATGTAAAACGTTTATTTAAGTATTATTATGTTATAAGACAATAAGTTATATAGAACAAGTATTTTGTAAAATTATATCACAGGTTTGATTATTCACAGATATCAAAACGGATGCTTCAAGCTAGTTGAGTTATGTACGTCTTGTGTGGACTATATTTACAATAACAGCTGTGAGATCAGCTTTTATCTTAGATTAGTTTACATGACGGGATTGTTATAACTCTTCCTATTTAGGGCGTGACATGATCCCTACATGCAAAAGCCCTAAAATCTTATAAATAATTATCAATAACTAATGTTAACTCACAAGATCAACATAATCTAATGGAACTAACCCCAAACCCCAATAGGAAAGAAACTGATAGTTGAAGCCCATGAGAGCTCTCTAAAACCGATAAAGAGAAAGTTAAATAAAAAATAAATATTAGTATAAATAACCTTAACAATGAATTCAAAACCTTAAAACGAATACTATAGCCTTTAAATAAACATTCAAACACTAAAATCCTTATTGGAATCCTAATACGTATGAAACTTTAAAATGATTGTAAAACCCTAATCTAAAGTTGAAAACCGTAATCTAACTATTGTACTCTAATTAAATAGTCAAACTATTCATTAATCGGAAACTAATCGCTTAATTGCTTTAAAACCCTAGTTTACTCTCTAAAACGTACGTGAAAAGTAATAATTGTCCCAATTTCTTAAAATAATTATACAAGATGACCTAATAGACTTAATTAACTTAATTTGACACATTAAGCCTTAAAATGCACCTAATTTGTGTCAAGTGTACGAGTAATTAAGATTAAGAAACTTAATTACACCTTAATTCACTAATTAGGGTATTATATCATCATTAACTATAAGTCAAGAGTGATTAATCATATAAAGCCCAAGGAATTATCTAAAAATATCTCCTTAATGATGCCAATTGTATATTTGGGGAGATAATATGAACCTCGTAAACTTTTAGATTCGAACTCAAAGTCAAATATAGGAGTTAATAAGTAATCCTTAGAACTACTCAATATATAATAATAAAATCCATAAATTAAATGATTTAACCCTAAATAATAAGTCATAAACCCTAAATAATAAAGTCAGAAAACCTTAAAGAGAGTAAAACCCTAAAACCTTAATCATACACGTAAAACCCCTAATACATGAGAAATCTTAAAATGATTGGAAAATATCAATAGACTGAGTAAAACCTTAATTGGACGTCTAAAACCCTATCAACTAATAAACTCTAAGTGTATCCCTAAACTATTTGCTAATGGTAAATAATTTCTCCAATCGCTAGGAAACACTAAATTGTTAGCCCCATATGAAGTCCGAAAACCCTAATCGATCCCGAATAATAAAGGATTCTAACAAACAAAGTAATATAGATCAATGAACTTAATTAAAGTGATAAAATATGAAAAGACCCTAATTACACCCTAATTAGGCCTAAATTGCTTAATTAAGTACAATTGCGATTAATTAACTTAATTACCCTTTAATCCATCTACCAACTCTCATTACATCTTAATTAGTAACAAGTTAAACTCAATTAAGAACAAAGGATAAAGGATTAATTGAGAATTAAAGGACACTTGTCTTTAAAGAGACAAAATCCCCCCTCATTTAGCAAAAAGCAAACAAGGTATAATAGCACTAAGAGGAGACCATGTACCTTTATCCCAAAATAGTCATCTATTATCTCCCTTAATCCACCTTTAATATCTGTCATTTCACCCTTCCAAAACCCTTATTTGACACAATTTTTCATGCATAGAAAACCCTAAGAAACACTCTTAAGAAACCCAAACAAAAACTGAAGGAAAAAGGGAAGAAAACAAAAGGAGCTATCGGATCTCTCCTGTGCACCTCAGCGCCTTTTGATTTTACCTCCACCACAAAACAACAACCCACCACCACTACAAGATCACATACATGCCCTAGTTTCTTGCAGATAAACATTTTTTCTTAAAGAAGCAAGTTTTGACTTCATTTTTAAGTGGAAAAGTTGGAACTTGTGTAGGCCAACTTAAGGTAAAACTTACCCGACTTGACTTTCTTGCTCACATAAGTTATACCTACTATATCTTGATAGTTTAAGATTAGAAATGCTATATAAATATGTCATAATCATGTACATATCATTTTAAAGCCTTATAATTATACATTCATTCATGTACTTGGCTAGTTTGTTATTTGTATTCTAGCGGTGTAGAAGATAATTTTATATAGATAACTTTAAAAGATATTGATTAAACTTCATAAAACCTTAAGTACCATCCCTCCTACCTCCTCCTTAATATGTATCCATCTTGTTTTCACCATATTAAGTGATGTTATTAGCTTAAAATATGTAGAAATGTGATTAAAATAAGAAGACACACTAGAATAAGTATTAGATACAAGAAGTTGAAAGAAAGCCTGGAAGAAGTTGAAAGAAAGCCTAGAAGAATCTTGCCTAGCTACCACTTTCATGAAAGTTTCAAATTTGTAAATTTTGATTTATCACCTTAATAACATGATTATTTAATATTAAGTATGATTTAGGATGTGATTAACCAAGTTAAGTAGGGTAATAATGAGTTAATAACGTAAACAAGTTAAGTTGGTGAGTAAGGCCTTAGGAATAGTGTTAGAAGCCCCACTAATGAAATGAACCAAATTTGAAACACTTAGTTAAATGGGTTATTTAGTGGACCTATTAAGATATTTGACATATTGGAATAAGTTAGAATTAAGTTTAGGATCCTAAAATGCAAATTAAGCCTAAACTAGCTTAGTTAATTATTAAAGCTTTAGAAATATGATTAAGAGCCCAATAAATAAAAAGAACCAGACATGAATCCTAATAAAAAATGCACTTATCTTAAAGCTTTTAGTGGCCTTAAGCCTAAAATAATAAGTGGAATTAGGCTTAAAGCCCTAAAATACAAGATAAGACTAAAAGCCCCTAAAAGAACCAATAATAGAACTCAATAACTTAGTGACTAGATTTGAACCCTAAATTAAAAAGCTCATAAAATAAAATATAAAAAGCCCATTAAATCCAAAAGCTTATTAAAGTCATCTCCTATAGGCCTCTTAGTAAGCAAAGGCTTTAAACTAGAAAAAATGGCCTATTTAGGCCTACAAGAGTGACACTAGGCCCAAATTAAAGGTTATGGAATTTTATCAGAAAATTTAACTTAAGATACCTAAATAAAGGCCCAAAAGGTAAAGTGTAAGGTCCATCACTCAAATTAATCTCAAAGTCCAAAATTAGACCCAAATCCTAAATTAGTCAAATCAACACCATTGATCAACAAACTTGTTTGGCTTAAATGAATTCTTATAAGTCCAAACACCTCAAAAGGACATCATCAAATGAAAGAACACTGGAAGATGATAAAAATTGACTATAAGAATGAGAAATTTTGACTTAAAACAAGAAAGTTATGATCAAGATCAAAATAAGCGGAAATAAGGAAATTATAGTAAAGCTAGTAAATAGATCACGTTTAAGATTAGTCTTATTTATTTTAGTTACCTTACTTAGGTGATTTGGGATACCAAGTTTGAGGCTACGAGGACTATAGGGAATACTTGACTTCAAGGCTGAGTGAGTATGCCGCCCCCTACTTTGCTTGTTTAGTGCTTATAGTTAGCGAATTATTTAATTATATCAGATAACTGAATTTGTTGCATGATTGGGGCATACAGGATATGGTATGTGTTTATCATGTTTGATCTTGCTTATAAAATATCTTAAGTTAATACGAACTTATATGCTTGCTGCATTAGACCTTAGAATCTTGGAATGTCTGAATATAATTGATTGGTCACCTATAAATCTGAATTAATAAATATTCAGCCTATAATTAAACCAAACATGCATTGCATCTTATAACATGATGTTAAGGGCATCAGCACCATGCAGTGGAGTGAGAGACCATACTTGGATGGATCCATATTGATATTATGTATTATGGTTATCTATCGTGCAACGTATTTCATGCAATATATTCTTGCCTTAACCTTTGGGAACCACTCAGCTCTGGGAAGTGCTACCTTTTGCTTAAGACCAAGCCATGTCTACTGCTAATGGCAGTTATATTGTTAAGAAATTTCGTATTGGACGTGGATACTTGGGTCCTGATGTGCCTAAATACTTTCCAACCCAGGCAACGGTGGGCTTTAAAACCGTGCTATATATCGTTATCGACCAACTGTATATATTGTTTGCATTACATATGCTTGTATATGCCTTCATATATTTGATAAATAACTTACTTGTTATTATCTAATAGTAAGATAAGAAGGTTACTCATTAAGTTAGATATAACTTACCTCCCAATAGTTTCTTTTACAAGTTTTACAAAGTTGGGGTTAGGCTAGAATTCGAGTGTAGAGTGCTCTATCAACTAAGTAAGTAGAATATGAGTTTAGTAAAACAAGTGATATAGTTGAATTAAATTTTTAAGATATCTAATGGTATTATTGTTGAGACATAGATACCCTTTCTTATTGTTTGGTAGGTCTAAGGTTCTAATGACTTTGGATTGTTGAATCACTTATATATATATAGTTAAACAGATGTATATAAATTGAATAAACACTCTTAGAAACATACTAGTTAAAGTTTTATAACTTCTGACTTGTAAGATAGTCTTTATATTATGAGTACACACATAATATAAAGATTTTAAGTAAAACTATGGAGCCTCCTTCTGAGACATTACAGACTCGATTTCCTCCATCATCGACATTGTGAATGGCACTCTCTAACTGTCCAATTGATGTTCTTGGTTCAACAGCACTCTTTCGGTAGCCAATCTGCACGACCATTCCAATGCATTGAGAATGTCGTTCATCCGCATATCTGGCTTCAACATTGGCATTCTCACCACTAGAGTGCATTCCATTGCGATCCTTATGATGTTCCTTCCTTGGAAGTAGAATCTTCCTCTGCAGTTGATCGGGCGAAGCACTATTTCTGGGATTGTTTCTCTCTTCCATCTTGTCTCCATGAGAACGATGCTCAGAAGTTCCAGCACTACGTGCCTTGAAGCTGACCCCACTCTAATATCTAGGATTCTCATGTCTGAATGAGTTGTTGGCAGGCTTGAGTCGTTGGTCAGAATCTTGAGGTTCAGTTCCACTCCGAGCATGTGCGCCATGTTGCCATGTGGTCTTTTGCAGAGAAAGTTGTGATTTCTTTTAGCTGGAGGTTCTCATGGTTTGATTTCTAGCACTCGAGACAAAAGAAAACCTTCTGAAGATTTCTTTTCCTTTTAAACTACCACCCATTGGAACTGCAAAAGTCACATCCGTATCTTTTAAAGATACAGTTTCCACCATTCCCTTTCCTTTAATTGAACCAAGGTGTCTGTTCGGTTAGTCTCTTGCTAAATCCTTAGGTACATTTTCTTTCCCTTTTCAATTAGTTTTCAAATTTCCAGATAACTATCTCTAATCTCATTTTTCCTGTGCAGACTTTTTATATTGCACTTTTACCCAATCTCCGTACTTATCATCATTTACGTGTCCCGTATCCGTACTTATATATTCCCTATCTCCTTTAAAGCTTGTCTGCCTTCATTTAAGTTCCTAGCCCCCTCCTTTTGCGAAGCATTCAAGTCCTACTCAGGTTCATTGATATCTTTCGATTCCATGCATTTATCATTTCCCTTCTCATTTTCTTTCTTGGCATCATTACAAGAAGCCGCCTCATCATTCAATACTTGATCATTTTTCATCTCTTCCTTTTCTAACACTTTAGGGAGTTGACTTGGAAAGGACAATTAGACTTATTATGACTTGGGCACCTACAGTTTTTACATAGTTTGGGAAGGCCTTCATACTGGATTTGATATCGAAATTTATTTATGACAAGTGTGTGTTTCAAATTTGTATTTACATCCACCTGCACACACATACATGCAAATTTTCCCCTTTCTAACCCGATTGTGTATGAATCATACTGCAAAATTGGTCTGATTTTCTCTCCTATTTTCCTAATAGCAAGGGAGGAATAATATTCCATAGGGAGCCCTATTATTCTGACCCAAACCGCAATAGAATTAAACGCCGATTGATCCAGTATGGAAATCCAGTTCCGATTTTTTCAAAGCCAAATAATGGCCATTAATGAACCAAGGACCATTTTTTATAACCCAATGAAAATCCAAGCTATTATCTAACATCGATAAATAAATTCTTGCACCAATGTTAATGATTTTCAAATTTCCAATAGACTTCCATAATTGTCTAAGGCGGTCCTCAAGAATCTTATACCCTAAATTTAGTCCCATGATTTTGGCAATGAAGGTAAATTGCCAAGGAGCACATATACTTTCTTTCTCAGTTCTTGAAAAGACAATGTAGCATTCACCATGTTTCATGGCATCATTCAATTTTTTCTCTTCCTCTGCTGCATTTTCTATAGTGTAGTCCATATCACCGTTCATTTTCATATTTTCAATGTTGTTCATATGCCCTCGAAATGTTTGTAAGAACGGTGTCCCTAAATGACATCAGGTTTGTTTAAGAAGCCTATTTTGATCTTGATCCATCTAGATCAGAAGCTTTCGGAACATCTTCTTCAACAATTGCCAAACATTTCCTACCACATTAGGCTCGATCACTCGTTTCATCCTTAAAGAGGCTAGGGATTTCCTAAGACATAGCTTCCCTTAATGAGTGTCATATTTGGTATTTGAATTTTACATTTTTTCTAAATAATTAAAATTGTCAATTTACTGCTTATAAGCTTTTCGAAATCATTTATAATGCTCGAATTAGACCATGAATTACAAAAATGGGCAAAATTTAGATAGCTTATTGTAAAAATAAGTAAAGCTCAAGCATTTAATTGCAATAATAGGCAAAATTCAAGTATTGAATTTATACTTTTAAACTTTAGGTAGTTGTAAGGCCATTATAGCTTAGTAGCATAACATTGGTCTCTTAACGAGATGAAGCAAGTTCAAATCTCTATCCCCTAAGTTGTAATATGTAGTTGGTATTAAAAAAAAAAAAGGTAGTTAATTAAAAAATGGATAAAATTCAAGTACCTAAATTAATCTTAAATATTTGAAACTTGGTGCTTGAAAATGTGTTAAATATTATACTAAATTGAACTTCTATTTAATCAAAATCTCACATGCTACATCATTTGTAGCTATACTTTTTGACAATGAGCATTTGCATGCCTCAATATGTTTTCCAAATATGAGACATGATATGGTAAATCTAATAAGGTTAACTTTGGGCATGGAATTCGGTAACTTTAAACTTCGTGTACAAAATTTGAGAACCAATAGATGAATGGACATATACAACATTTAGTAACTTCAAATTTAAAATGTATAAATATGGTAAAATTGAGAAAAGGCTCAAATTTTTAGATAGCGGATTCACATTATCGTGAAAAATTTCCATCTCTTTCTATATTATTTAGTCACATCCTATATAATTTACAATTACTTGATACAATCCAAACATAGTGAAAAGGAATCGAGGATGAGGTTGCCCTAGAAAGAACGTATAGTAGCATCTAACTACACTAAGATATAAGGTCTATGAAGCATTGAGATACAGTATACATCTACTATAACCTAAGCAAATATGCTTGTACTAAGATTTGTGACACATAACTTTGATCATTATATCAGTCATAAACGTTAATTATTGCCTTGATGCTTATGCATACTCAAGGCTTCAGCTCACTTCTATACTATCTTCCATTGTACATTGAACTAACCTTCTCAATTACTCCAACTTTGAAAGGAAAAAAACACAAAGAATGTTTCGTTTAGTAAAATAACTACAAGATACACTTACATGTAAGTCTAATAATGGTCTATTTGGTTGATCTAACTGCTTGATCTATCCTAATCGTGACAAGTATTGTCATTTATAGAATTGCCAGTAGAGAGTTAAAAACAATTAGGCCTTCAAGAAGATGACTCTAGGCCTATAAAACAAAACATAGTGATGGACACTAGGATATTGTTTAGCATGGCCAGTATGATGCTTTAGTTAGTATGGTATGGGAAGAAAAGTAACAGCAAGATGGCAATAAGTAAGACTAAGTACAAATAGTTTACCATGGGAGAATCATCCCTATTTATAGTAGAGGTCCTGCAATATTTAAGAAAGTTTGGATAAGGATGAATCCAGTTAAATAAGGAAAGTGTATCTCTTAGATGACGACGGATCCTAAGAATCTAAGGTAGGGTTTGGCCATTGAGTTTTCATTTTGATGATAGTTTTCAATTCCATATAGGGCTTTGGTCTCTATCGAGCTCCTTTAGACGAGGCTCAATTTAATCTAAGGTCGGACACTCTTTAGTAGAGATTGACGTGGAGCTTCACTAGATGAATCTAAGTTGAAAAGAACTCAAGTCTTTGGGAAAGCTTGGTTAAAGGTTCTAGAGGCTTCAAACAGGTTGGTCATGGACCCAAACAAGCCAGTCTTAGCCTTAGGAGTCCATGTTTAGAGTATTCTATCAACAAGTGTACTAAAAGGTCTCAATGTCACTTAGATGTTAGAAATAGCATAAGTGTAATAATGATAACTAGGTAGATATACACTCCCATATGTTTGAGAAAAATGTAATCTTATAGGTATCTATATGTACCTTACTTCTTAGATGCCACTAAAACTATAAAAATTTTAGGATTATAATGTAGTCCATGTTAAATAGAGTTCCTAAATCAATGGGTCAAGTACACATCTTAGAATGATTACATAGAGGAGGAATATTGTGCGAGAATAAAAATGGAAGAAAATGAATCATTGGTACTTCAAAGAAGAAACAAGCTAGAACTCAGTGAGCATTTCTGGAGATAGCAATGGGCAAAATCGAATGATGGCTAGGTCAAAATTAACTGTAGTGGACCAATTAATGAAAAAGGCATCCAAAGTGACATTGGATCTATTTATAGGGATCATGTGGGATTTGTTTGGAACGACTACATAAGCAAATTCCTGCAGCATCACCCATGGGTGCCTAAGGCACCAAAGATGCCCATACGTCACCCATGACTACGCATGTGTCACCCATGAGTGCCTAAGGGTGCCCACATATCGCCCATGGGTGATAAAGTCTCACCCAAGGGTGTCCAAGTGTCACCCATGGAAATCGACCCACTCTCTTATATATTTGTTTGTTTTTATTAGCATTGTCAAATCCAAATTGACCAATATGGTTCGAATTGACCTGGTCATAAAGCCAGTCTAATTGAACCTTACTATAACTTCGGTTGAACCTAATTCTACTCTTTTAACATTTAACCCTCTTATATGTCTAAATCAACCACTCAGATTGAGTTTGACAACATTGGTTTTTGTTACTATTGTTGTTGCACTTTTATCTATCATGAACAAAATATTCCTGTTGGATTCATACTTTTAATAAAATTATGCTTCTTGTTACTCTTTATGAACATATCATTAGGCCAATGACTTATTTATAAAATAACATATGAAAGACACAAGAGGGGAATGGATGATTCATTAAAAAAAATTAGAATAAGTTCAATTGAATCACGACATAAACATACACATATTAAACTAAATTTAGGATTCTCATACTAAGGCAATTATAAATACCCCAGTTTTGCCCCCTTATTTTTATTTATTATTTATTTTGAGCCAGGTTTATGAAAAATACAAAAAAAAAAAATTTGAAGAATTGAAAATATACCAAAAAAAAAAATAAAGTGTTAAATGTGTCAGAATCAAATCAGTCGGTCGTTTAGGGTCAGATCAAATAAAATTTCAAAAATGTACATGTCGTTTAATAAGTTTTGAGTCTTTTACAAAATTGAGCTTCATTATAAAAATATCTTTTCAAAAAGTCCAGTAGAAATTTGGATTCATATAAGAAAGTTTTATTAAAATTTGAATAATTTTTACTAGATGAATAAAAAATAGGACTTAAAATTTATTAAATTAAATTTGTGTTGAAAAATCCTTAGCATGTATATTTTAAGCCATTTAAATGTGTTTGGGTCATTTTAAAATGAATTGGAGTGAATTGGAGTTGGATTCTAAAGATAAATTTAAAGTTAAGCCTAGTTTAGAGAGGTTTAATGTATGTTAAATTCAACTATTAGGAAAGTGAGCACAGCTTAGTCGGTAAGGGATGTGCATGGTTAACATGGAGGTCACGTATTCAATCCTAATAGCAAGCGCCTAAAAGTAAATTTATAAAGAGTACTTGGCATATATTCCCATGCTAAGCACCCCGTTAGCCCTTATAATTTGAAAGGATTGGTTGGTGCTTATAAGCTCCATGGTACCTTGCAAGGTACCGATACTTGTTGACAACAATTACAAGCTTTTCAAGCTTGCGTGAATGTTTTTTTTTTTTTTTTTTTACTTTAATTGAATTAAGAAGGAGAATGGTCATTATACTTGCACCATTCAGTGTAGAAAATTGACAAAATTCAACACCTACAAATTTCACAAAGCTTAAATTGTTTTGACATTTCAACTGAACATAACCGTTGAATAACAATAAAATTTTAGAGTGGCCACGTTTTAATTTTTTTGATTATTTTTTATTACATCTCAGTATAGCATAGGATGTATCATCATACATGAATACCTGTTTATATTTAACAAAAATTCTATTTATAACAAAATTTTAGTACAACGAAGTTCAACTTTACATATGCTTATACAGAAGTATACATCCTTCAAATTTAACTAAACCTAAAACACAGTACTTTTTTTTTTTCTTTCATTACATATGATATGTACAGATCCTTCATGGAACTAAGATCCAAATACAACCAAGTTTATTCAAAAGTAGCTAACTTTGTCTCATGTGCTCTCAAAAGTCTTTTCCCCAGAAGATGATGATATCTAGTCAATTCTCTTCATAACCTAAGAATGCTGTTGAGCCTAAATTTTTCCTAGTTTATATTATTTTTCTTAACCTAATTAGTATTAAATCTTAACTCATTTAATACTAACCCTCGACCAAGTGTTAAGAAAACTTGATTTTCTATCTTGAAAAGTTGGGAGTCACCACTTGACCGAAGTCGGGAAAAAAGTTAGATTAAAAATTATTTTTGAAAACAAAAAATTTGAGTTCGGTGGCTAACCTATTAAACGCTTAACAGGTACCACTTTTAACTTCCTAAATTTAAATTTATTTTCAAAATACCCTATTAATAATATCTAATTCAAATTTACAAGTAACTAAACAAATAAAACTATATCTACGTGAAGAAAATTACAAAAGGGGAAAAAAAATAATTTTTATAGATTTTAGGTCGCCCTATAGTTTTGTATAAGTGCCTACGTACTCGTTATTCAAGATCAAATTTTCATAGTTCATTTGGGGAAAACTTTTACTTATGTTGGTTTATTGTAATTTTTGAAATGATAGTCGAATTTATGTTTTCAATCAATTAACTTTATTTAAGAAAAAATTCTAAAGTTTTATTTGGTGTATTTATTTTGAAAATTCTAAAATGTCTTAATTTTGAAAAAGGGTTGATTTTATTTTATTTTTGAAAAATGAATTTTCTAAGTAAGAAAACGTTATTCACTTTATTTATTTGTTTTTTTATAATTATTTTATTTTATTATTTTGGTTTTTTTTATTTATGTTTCAATCAAAGAAGGAAAATAAAATAGATAAAAAAAACTAAGCTTCCCTATGTTTCTTTTCTTTTTTCTTTTTCTTTTTTTTTTATTTTCTCTTTATTAGATTTTTTTAAAATTACAAATTATTGTTACAATAAATAAATAATTAAAAAATGCAACATAATACAATATAAAACAAAACAAAGCAAAGAGCCAAACTAAAGGGAGTAGCATATGGGTCAGTCGTCGAGTCAAACTTGATGATGGGTCGAGTTAGATCCGGTTCGACAATAAAAATCAAGTCAAATGGAGAAGATGAAGGCAATAGTTGTATAAGGGGGTAGTTTTCGACGTTCTAGCCACCAAAACTTGCGAGAAAGGGTGTTTTTGTGAGAATCCAATTGGGAATAGGTAAGGTAGGGAGAGTGCCTCGGTGTAAGGAGGTCATTTGGGCTGTGGTTATGGATCGACCGTCAGCCATAGTTGTACACAGCATTAATGGTGGCTGTTGGGAATGAGAGGGGAGTTAGGTTTTATGTTTTCGAGGATAGGGAAGTAGATGGTGGTGGTGGTTTTCGTCAAAAACCACCACTACGTAGAGGGTACTACTTCTAGAGAGAGAGAGAGGATTCGCGCTAGAGAGAAAGAGAGTGATGTGTGTGCTCTTGAATTGATTTAAGTGATTATGTGTGTCTAGTCGAGGAGTAAGAGGTCCAATTTATAGGTTAAAAGCTTGGATTGAAGATGGAAAGAGATTAAAAGCTATTTAATTGAGGTTGAATGCGAGAGAATGACCAAGATTTAATCTTTGAATTTAAGCGTAGATTGGAGTTGTTCTTTGGTCAAATGTGTGTCCAACATGTTTGCTCTTGTCAAAATGAAGGATTAGAAGCTTTGAAAATTGATGAAAAGCTTCAATCAAGCATGGGTCAATGAGGAGCTTAAGACCTAGGTCTAAGTTCTTTTTTTTTTCATATTTAAAGGCAAATTTGACCCCTTAAACACATGTACTTAAACGTGTTATGACGTGAAATTAAAAGTAGGCCATATGTACCACATGATTCCATCATTAATTCGGATGGAATCGTGTGAAAAATATCTAGATAGGTAGCTCAAACATGAGTTATCGAGTTGTTTCTTGAAAAGAAGAAGCTAAGAAAAAATGCCAAAAACGCGAAGAAGAAGATGGAAAGGAAGAGAGAAATTTATCCTAGTACTTATGGATGTGCCTAGGTTGGCGCATGTGCCACACACACCTGGGCAAAAAGCGAATGCAGGCATATGTGTGCCTGCTTGTGTAATGTGCAAACCTTGCAATCATTTACTCAGGGTTTGGTTTGTAGAATTTAAGGTGATGTAGCAAATTATTTGATCTAACCCAAATTTTACAACAAAGCTAGGAATATTAGTAAAAGTAATTCCGTGAATTTGGATTTAGGAAAATAAATAATCAAATAATTAATTATTATAATATCGAAATATATGTATATTACCCGTTATTTATTGAAAACGCATAAAACAAGTTCTGATAACTAACAAATCGATGGAGATAAATTATATACACACTAAAAATCATAAAATAACTTAAATAATATTTAGAAGTATTTATTTGTACCATATATGTATTTACACGTAGGTAAAAATACGCAAAATTATCTAAAATACTTGAAATATGCTTGAAAATGGAAGAAACAAAATTAACCAATCAAAATTAAACAAATAAAAAGTGGAAAAGGATAAAATAAAGCTAATGTCAACTCAAATTAATGAGAAAAAAAATCTTGGAAGCTATATAAATACCCAAATTAAATCAAAAGCTCATTTAGTCAATTTAGGATTGAGGAAAATTAGGGAGATGAGAATAAAGAAGAAAGAGTATGTTTATAAAAAATTACAAAATTCGTGTGCAAACAAAAGGTATAAGGTGAACCCAGACCCAACAAGCACTTGGGAGTAGACGGCTACTACCACCCGATGGTGGTGGTAGTGCCCAAACTAGTTGACAAGGCTGTGATGGTCGGAGCCACCAACTTCAATGAGTCCAATCTTCTTTTTTTATTTTACTTATTTTGTTAAAAATACTAAATATACTTAGAAAATTATAAAATTTGGTATTCTAAGGTTTTTAAGTATGTATATTTAGGGAAAAAATAATTTTGTGTCTGGAAATATACCGTCCCTAAAAAATTCAACAAACTTGACCTTTGTTTAAATTAGAAATAAATGATCTTAGGAGTGTAATTTTATACTCAAAATTTTTTTATGTAAACTACTTAGGGGTTATAAAGTAGTGCTATGAAGCATTTTTTTAAAAAATGAATTTTCAAAATTTTTAGGCTTTAAAATTATGCATAAAATGGATAATTTAGGGTAATTAAGTAATTAAATGGATAATTACTAATTTAGTACATAATTATATATTTTAGGATGTTGAAATCTGGTGAAGTATGATATTTATAGCATTTAGGGTATTAGATGTAATTATTAGGGTATTATGTAATATATATATATATATATATATAAAATAGGTAAAAAGGGTAAATTTTAAGTTAATTTGGTACTTGAGGATGGGTAGGTTTAAATTCTGATTTGGAATGAATTTAGATATTTGAGATGTTAGTTGATGTTGAGGGGTGATATTTGAAGTGATGAAAATATTAAATGTGTATATTATGTACATATTAGATGATAATATATAATATATAAGTAAAAGAAATTAATGAGTAGGAAAATATTAGGTTAAAATTAATATTATAATAATAATATAAATATATAATAAATTTGGTAAGAAACTCAAATTTAGGTGTTTATATGAAATATGTAAAATTTTCTCATATCGGAAGTAAATTGAATAGTTAAGTTAGCATAAAGGATATACCATATGAATTAAAATACTAGTTAGGGATTAAATATGATATTTAGGATACCTAGAAATAATGCAATTAATTTCACATTATGGGTCAAAATGAGTTTCTAGGGTTCGCATATAAAATCATACCATTAAACTAAAATCTAATTTAGAAATTGATGCGGAAATTGAACCAGAACTTAGTCTAAATCAAGAACAATTGTAAAAGACTGGAAAACCTAGATAATTAGGTATATTAAACCCTAAACTAAAGATAACAATAAGCGTTATAGGATAAAACCAATCTATAGCAGTTATGTGGAAAATTGAAACAATATTTGTATTATAAAGATTTTTGGCGATGGCTAGTGCGAGTCGCACCTCAAATGAGCAAGCGAGAAGTTCTCGTAAGTTGGAATTAATACGTTACTGTATTTCGGAGTACTAATTTATAATACTTTGAGGCTTCAAATTGTACTTGATTGTGCTTGTTAAATAGTTGACTGTACACATACGCTTGTCCTAAGTTAATGATGTGAATCTAGTTTACTGCTTTAGCTTGTATTTGTGTGATTTATTTGAAATGATTGAATACNAGGGAATACGTGTTATGCTCATGTATGTGATATGCATTGGTACTGATATCCTAGCTCAGCCTAATTTTCCTAGTTTACTCATCTAATTAGTCTACATACTCGAGTATTTGGATACAATGTCTAAAAACCTAAAGGAATAAGGAGCTGCTAAAACCCAGCATCTAGCTGGCTTACTTAAAACCATACTTCGTGGCCATAATAAATTAAGCAATGCACTTTTATATGTTCAAAATCCAGCCAAGTAACATTCAAGTTTTCAAAAACTTAACCCTATAGGTCCTTTGGTGCCATGCCATAAATACAACAGATAATATAATAATCTAGTATTAAGTATAAATTGTAAATTCCACAACATAAATATATTATCACGCCCCGAAGCGGTAGAGTCATAACAGTCCTGCCGTGTAAACCATTCTAAGATAGAAGTTGGCTTTATAACCACTATCCTAGACCTGATCTATACAAGGTGTCCACGACTAACTCGCTTTGAAGTAAACAGTTTGTAATTTAAATAAATCATTTACCTAAGAATGTGAGAAAATATATATATATATATATACTGAAATTCAATTATTACAATTAACGTTTACAACATTTCTCCATAATATATTTCCTAGTTATTATATTATTCAGAAATAAAAAATTCTAAAATAAAAGCTTAGATCTTAAAAATATATGTTTGTTCTTTAAATGTTTTTCCTCACTCTCCAAGATCCAACAGTTACAAGCTTCAGAGTAGTTGTAAGCCGCTTCTTAGCCAGTACCTGTACAACGTCTATAGGGATGTGAGCAACCACAGCTCAGTAAATTAGGATGGGGAACTTATTACTATATCATAAACATAATAAGGTTATCAACCAACTTATTAGGTGCAATGCATGTTCAAGCAAATGTCATCGCACGATGTTGTCCAGCTTGTTGTGAGATTAGAGAAATTGTGCCCGCTCTAATCCGGGTTGAGAAGTTACCATTAATGCAACAGCTCACAATCAAACCCAGGCTTGTGCAATGAAGATACCGTTCCTCCCATGACTATCTTCAAACCATTGATCTCACCCTCGCCATGACCTCCTCTCTTGTCACTTAGTTCGACTAAGGTCGAAGAAGGAATCATTATGTAATCTTACACTATCCCTTTCGAAGGGGTCGGTATTTAGCTAGAGAATCCTAAGTTTCCCCTAATGGGATACCATGCAAGTCCGATTATGATTACAGGTCGTCTATTTGATTAAGTTCAGTTTAGGGTGATCAATCATTTCATACAAATTATACAATACAAGCCAGAACAACAACCAGAATTATAGCATCATTCATAATCAAGTATATGCACACAACCAACTATCTAACAAGCACAACCAAGTATAATCTTAAGCCTCCAAAATACAGCAACGTATTAATCCCAACTTATCTGGACTCCTCGTTCACTTACTCGAGGTCCAACTCGCTTAGGCTATCGCCGATCATTCCTATAACACAAACGTGGTTTTAGTTTTTCATATAACTATTATAATTTGGTTTTATCCTATAACGCTTATTGTTATGTTTTGTTTAGGATTTAATATATCCAGTTATCTAGGTTCTCAAATCTTTTACAATTATTCTAGGTTCAGGTTCAGTTTCCGCATCGATTTCTAAATTAGGTTTTATTTCGATTTCTAGGTACTGTTTTATACCTGAACCCTAGAAATTCGTTTCAACTCATAATGTGAAATTAATCACACTACTTCCAGATATCCTAAATACCGTCATTATCCCTAGTCAATATTTTATTCCACTCAGTACACTTAAATCTGCATTAGTATACTGAATTTACTCTTGATGTGAGAAATTTTTACATTTTTCATATAATTACATAAATTTAAGTTTTCTATCAGATTTATTATATATCCCTATTATTTATATAATATCAATTTTTATCCTAATATTTTCTATTTATTATATTTCCAATAATTGCATACTATGTACTATTACTTATCATGTACATAATACACATCTAATATTTCTATCACTCTAATTACCATTTCCTAACATCAATTATCATTTCAAAATGTATAAATTCATCCTAAATCAAATTTTACACCTAATTACCCTAATTTACAAAATTAACTTAAAATTTACTATTTTTCCTTATTACTTATTTACTACATAATTAATCTAATAATTACATCTAACAACTTAAATACTACAAGTATCATACTTTATCGGATTTCAACATCCTAAAACATATAATTATTTACTAAATCAGTAATTAACTATTTAATTACTTAATTAACCCAAAATTACCCAGTTTATACCTCATTTTAAGGCCTAAAAATTTCAAAAATTAATTTTTGAAAACAGGCTTCATAGCACTATTTTATATCATCTAAGTAGTTTATACAAAAATTTTGAGCTTAAAACTACATTCCTAAGATCATTTATTTCTAAACCGAAACATGTTCGATTTTGCATGATTTCTTAAGAATCATATATCACAGGACATATTTTCATCAAAATAATATTTCTCCTAAAAAATATATACAAAAATATTCTAGAATAACAAAATTCATAATTTTCTAAGAATATTTATTATTTTTACAAAATTACACAAAATCGGGTTGGAAATCGAACTCACTAATTTAGGTGGCTCTGGCCACCGTTGATGGCCATGGGTGTATCGGCCCACCTAGGTGCTACCACCACCGTGTGGTGGTGGTGGCAGTCTACTCTCAGCTGCTTATCGGGTTTGGGTTCTCCTTTAAGGCCCTAATTGCATATTTTTTTTTTCTTAACCCTAATTTTTCTCTCAATTTCACTTCTCTCTATTTTTCTCACTCTCCAAACTGACCAAATGAGCTTCTAAAAAATTTGGAGTATTTATAGAGTTTTATGGAAATTATTGTGCATTAATTTGATTAGACAATTGCCTTATCTTCTTCCAATTTGACTTTTGTGTTGTTCTAATTTAATTGACTAATTTTTTTCTTATTTTCCCTAGTTGCCACGACCCGAATCTAGATCATTCCTTATTTTTTCTGACTTTTCTTTATTTTTCCTTAATTAATTATGAATTTTATTTAATTATTTAGTATTATTTTAACACATTTCGCGTATTTTAAGTAATTACGCGTATTTCTACCTACATGTAAATTCATCTATAGTACAAATAAATATTCATAAATATTATTTAGATCATTTTATGATTTTTAGTATACATATAATTTATCTCTAGTAATTCGTTAATTATCGGAATGCATTTTACACATTTTCGATAAATAACGAGTTATATACTTAAAATTTGGAAATTTTTATATTCTTTTATTTTATTGCTTATTTTCTTAAATTTGAACTTACGGGATCATTTTTACTAATATTTCTGGCTTTACTTATAATTTAAGTTTAATCGGATCTTTCAACAAATCAAAATCTTGGGTGACTGGTTATGAGGTTTACATATATCAATTAACTTAACTCTAGCTTTGCATCCCAACTTATAATTCATCCCTTCATGTAGGGTTCACTTTGGTGAATACTGAGAATGATAATTCATTGTCCAAGTTTTCTGAAAAAAAAAAAATGTATCGATAAATCAATCATTCATGAGGAAGCATTTTATTTGATCAATACACATCTAACAACAAAATCACATATCCAATCAATCATATATATAACTGCAAGTTACGACACAACTAATTCCAAGTTAAGTAAACATAGGTCTACTTGTACAAAAATCGAAATATCCACTTATCCGGGCTTGATAGTAGTGCAATATCGTAAGCTTCACAGCATAGTTTTTCCTTAACCATCACACCTAAGAAAATGCATACGGTCTCCAAGTCAACTATAGGTCAAAACCAAACTCTTGTAAGTCTTTATTATTGTGTTTTTGAACTTCATTTAGCTGTATGTTACTTGTTTCTTACCTGATTTCAGTAAACCTTATATCGCCACGATTATTATTTCGAGTACTATTAAGATATCTTAACAACTAAGACTGATCAATATGGTTACAAGTCCAAAGATACCCTTCCTTGCTACCAACTTGGTTATATATTATCGTAACTTCATAATTAACCTGAATGAGATTTAATCCTAAACTAAAGGTCCAAAAAATTACACTTTCCAACCATGTCCAGCACTTATTATATATCAGAAATACTAATATTTCATTATCCTAAGAAATATCTTAATAGTATTATTAACTATTTTACTTATTAGGTTAATATATAGGCTTATATTAGGAAAATATATAATAAATAGTATATGAGCTCGAGTAATTTCACAAAAATTCAACAGACTTACAAAAATATATGGTTTAATATTTGCCATTCATAATAATTATCTAGGCTACCACCTATTTTCACAAAAATAGCATTTTTAGCTCAAAATTAGTGAAAATAAATAAATTTACGTGCAAGATAAAAATTAAGTGTTCCAAATATCATTATATAGTTTTAGAAGTCAAAATATGTAAGGTTCATTCATTGATTTTATCTAAAACCAATTATTTCAACAAATAGTAAAAAATGCCAGTTTTATTCAAAATAATTATAAAAAAGAGTAAATAGTTTTATTTTAAAAAATTATTGTTTCCATAATTAAATACATATATTAAACACATTGCACACAAATATTCAGCTTGAAACAACAATATTTAATATTTCTAAAAATTAAATGAAAATTCGTCCAAACATGGCAATTTCTCAAGCATTATATATTTTCACTAATTATTTAATTAAAATAAAACTAATACATTAATCTACACCTAAAATAATTCTAGAAAACAATTTTTCATAATTAATTAAGCAAATTTAGTATTTTTAGAAAATAATATAAACTACAGGCAAAAAATAGAGAAACTTGAACTATCGCCTTTCGGCTACCCTCTAACCACTAGGCCTTATCAGAACAACTCCACTCATGGCTAACCTTTAGACTCCAAAGTGGCTCAATGTCAGGTTTTCATTTGATGGGTGAACTGCACATGACTAGATCTGACTTTGTTTTTCTAATTTTTTTTTAAATCTTTCTCGAGCAATTTTCTTGTGTTTTCAAGTTTCCAAAATGTTGTATTTGATCTACAAATGTCCTATTTATAGAGCTAGAGAGGATGACATGTCCAAAAAGTAGGTGCTATGTGTTAAAAATATAATAATACTTGTCGTCCATCTTTGCTAAGTGTCATTTCTTTACATTTTGGCTTTTGACTCATCATTTCTAGTTAGTCCTAGGCTGCTACATCATGCTTGAATGGTTTGGTAACTCATCAAGTCATTTTTTGAATAATTTTTATTTATTTTATATTAATGTACTCATGTTTTGTAATTTATTATATATACATATTTAATACATATAATATATATTCTATGCAAATAAATATATATTATATATAATTCAACTTCATTTATTATTTTTATAAGTTAAATAACTTATTTTTAATATCTCCCTATATCTTAAAATTTGAATTTTACGTTTTCGATAATTATCGACTTTATTAATAAATTGACATTTTTCTTAAATTAATTCTTTTATATAGTTGATTTTGAGAAATTGATTTTACAAGGATACTTCTTTTAACTTTTCTAGCCTTACTATGAAATTTAAACTAAAATGAATTACGTTACCCAATGCTTTAAATTTAGAGGCTTAGATCCTATGGTTATCATATTGATTTAATACCCTAGGATATTACATTTTTTTTCTATAAAATTTGCTTATATATAGTGGTAAATTTGCATGACTTTTACCCTCAAATATTTATTACAACTCTCCATCATTTTACAAATCTCTCTACTTTCAATTTGATATTATCTATGGAACCCAACAAGTCTGCTAATTTTCCATATCTTGAGCACCCTCTAAACTCACAAAATACCCAAATGTCTTCAAATTTATAAGGTGGTCCATATTTTTTGTTTAGTCTATATTTTCAAGGCATACCAAATTAACAATTTCCTCTAAATTAGTTGATCAATAGATGCAACATATATACAAGGATAACACTTTTTTATTTTAAATTATTAAGTTTTTTTTTATTTTTATGTAATAATAATTACAATATGAAATATTAATGGAAGAATTTTGCATAATTTAATATTTATCTTAAATATATTTTATTTATTATTTGAAAGATAATGATTATATGGGACTCCCAAAAGAATTAAAAATTCAATAAGCACTCGTTTATAAAGTGAAGAGTTGTTTATAAAGATTGATAAGTGAAAAGTTAATGTGGTAGATTTAAGCACCTCCTCTAAGTAACTCTTTACAAACACACCGTAAGACAATTTTTTGGTTTTCTCCTATCTTTCCTAACACAAGAAAGACAGAGAAAGGTCAAGAAAGTCTAAGAAGGGTCAAGAAACACCAAGAAAATAAGAGAAAATCATGCCCTTTAAGAAACTTTATCCTAAAGATGGATTTCATCTAATCATTCAGTATTTTTTTTTTTTTGTAGATTTAGCAAAATCATGTCTATTGTCTCAAGATCTTTGCCCGTATGGATTTGAGTAAGATTAGGCTTCGTGTAAGTGTGTGAACTTGCAAAAGAGAATACAGTGAAGGGATATCGAGGCTAACATGGCCGTTTCAATACTTAAATCAGTCGAGTGTTTGGAGAGTATGACTACTTAAACAGTTTGTAGACTCAGGAGTGCAAAGTATCAAATAGGTTACTGTTAAGTGTTGGCCTTATATTTATAAAGTAGTGGGGTTAGTAGTTAGAGAGGAGTTAGTGTGCAAAGCTACATTTGCAAGTGTTAGAGAGTAGGATCAGCAAGTTCGACATGGTCCACAAGTATAGAAGTTAGTTGTTTGACTTAGTTTTTTAGCCTTATCTAAAGTCCTCCAATCGTTAAAGGCCATTTTAATTGGGCAGGCTGCCTGATGGGCCTGAACTGAGGTTGGCCTTTAAAGAGAGGCCCAAGTCTTTATGGAGCATGACCTATGTGTGAGCCTTATTTGGTTGGCATAGGTTTGAGGAGCTCATGTCCAAAATACTTTATCAACAATGTCAAAATCATCGATAAAATTATCAAATCTTATAAAAACTTGCACAAAATCTCATCAAATAAAGACTTGGTAAAAATTTACATAAATTAAGCTTCATCCATTAGGGTTTTGAAGTTAATCCGAAGTTTCTAGAAAAAGATAGGAATTGAAATATTTCAAATAATAGAACTCTAAAAACACTTGAAGAAAATCCGTGTTCACCTAAACTCGCCCCCAAACATATACACATGCCTACTCTCTCTCTACTCACAATCGCATCAACTCTCTCTTTAACACCGATGCATGCCTACACTATAGCATCCATAAGTAGTCACTTTACCATGTTTCCTACAACGTAAGCTTCACAACAGTAGCCTCTAACCAAACTTCAAACTAAGCTCTTGTCACCATGCACCACCATTCTCAAAACACCACCAAAACGACCTCCCCATAAAAAATTAACCCTACCAATGTGTTCCTAGTATCCAAAAACTTTCTCATAAAAGTCAAGTTTCCTACTTGAAATGGTGGTGCGAAGTTAGGATATAAGAAGGAGGAGGAAAGGAAAAAGGAGCTCTACGACCTAACCTAGTCTAAGATTTAACCTGCGCATCCTATTCCCCTTAGTCCATATTCGACCCATGTGTGCTTAGGTGGGCCTTTTTTTTTAATTTGTTTTATTTTTATTTCGTTTAGTTAATTTATTCAATTAGTAAGTTTTTTTTTAATAAAAATCCATACTAACTTTTTTTTTTTGTAGGTCTTTATTTTTAATTGTTAGTTTTTTTTATGATAATTATTGGTCATGTTTTGTAATTCTTTTAATAAATATGCCATTAAGATGTAAAGGTTGATTTTTAGTCAAATTAGCATATTTAGGATATATTTGCACTCACATGTGTCCTTTTTCAGGTTTATAGTTTGTTTCTTTTTCTATGCATATTCATTAAAATTGCATTTTTAGCATCTTTTTGCGTAAAACTGCATGTTTTAGTTTAAATTGCTTATTTTAGTTTAAGAAAACCTACATTTTTTAGAAAAATTGCATCTTTTGTTTAAGAGTCATATATTTTGCGTTTTCTTATAAATATTAGCATGTTTTCATATTTTTTGTGAAAATTTTATAGTTTCAATAAAAATTGCATATTTTCATTAACTATTGTATCTTTCATAATTATTGCATATTTTCAATTAAAACTACACCTTTTCCATAGTGATTATATCTTCCCATAAAAGGGCATGTTTTCTATAATATTTGCATATTAGCATCTTTTCATAAAATTAGCATGTCTTAATAGAGTTTGCATCTTTCATAGGAAATTTTCATTTTTTTAAATTAGATAGTTTAAGGGTTTTTTTTTCTAAAAAAAAATATTTTATCACTTAGTTGGTTTTTTAGAAAATAAAAAAAATCTTTAATTTTTTAAATTAAGTTCTTATTAGGATTTTTCAAATTTGGGAACAAAAATTAGGTCTCTGAGGTTTTTTTTTTAAAAAAAATTAAAATAGTTAAAAATGCAAACCTAGCTATTTCTCAAAAATAAAGATAGCCTATACACTAAAGTTTTCTTAAAAAAAAAAAGGAAAACTACTTGACTAACGAGTACATGGGTACTTCCGGAGTAAACATAAAAATTAAAAAGCTTTTTTTTTTTTTGGAAAATTCATAATAAAAATGAAAAAATATTTTTCATACATTTTGCATATTTAGAAAAATTGTAAAAAATAAAAGCCCATTATTTAGTTTTTTATAAATCTTGCTTAGTGACATTTATCTTAATATGTTAGCCTTTGAGCTTATTTCTTTCGTTGAATTTTTCAAAAATTAATTTTTTAGAAAAATCAATCTTTTAGAAAATTTAGATTAGTTGCTAAATTAAGGTTTTTCCACCCAAAAACCTTAATTTGACTTTTTATCGGTTTTACTAGTTAGGGGCTTTGAGTTATTTTTCAAAAATATTTTTTAAAACATTTTTTCAAAAAGAAAAATATTTTCCTTAATTTAATATCAAGTAATCTATATTAAGTGGCTATCTTTAATATAGATTAAATTAAGAAAATCCAAAATAGGACTCGATAATAATTAAAATTAGTTATCTTAACATATAGATAAGCAGGTTAATTAAGGTAGATAGAATTATGAGAGGAATCTAAATATGAATTGAGCAACTTAAAAGAGAAGTTAATGTTATAAATAAGATTATCAAGACTAAAAAAGAAAGGCTATTTTTGTGAAATTGATAAAACATCAAATAATTAATCATAATATATTAAATGCATATGTGAGTTGTCCAAATGATAGCCAAGTCGATATTCCATATATTTAGTACATTGATCTTTATAAGTTAACATTTCGAATGAGTTGTTATTCTACAAACTACTTAAGCTTGTGACATACATAAGCTATCACTATACTGTTCTACATTAAAATGTACCTAATGCAAGACCTTACATTTCATCCTAACCTCATGTTTAGAAAAAACTTTCTTTTACCATATTCATAAATTATCCACATGAAACGTTTCTATGTACTTTTTTATTATCTTATGGAACAAATAAAAGTTAGCCCTTTTGTTTATAGAATTTACAATTTGCTTTGCACATGAGGATTTTTTTTTTTTAATTTTATAAAGTACACATGGAATGAAATAAAAGTTTTATAAAGTAATTTATATTTTAAAGTAAAATTGAAATAAAATGGGAGTTTATTTTCTTATATATATATTCTTTCTTAATTTATCGCTTATGAAAACTTATGAGAGGATATCTCTAGGAAAATAAAAAAGCAATGTTCCTTTTTTATAAGGGTATTTTTTCTTTTTTCCCTTTCTAAAAAAGAAATAATTAATGTGGTATATTGAAGAGGTTTTATTTTTTTCCCTTTTTGCTTTGATAGGTTGGGATTTTTTTTTAAAAAAGTTATAAAATAAACATGGAATAAAATGAAAGTTTTTTAAAGTACTTATATTTTAACGTAAAGTTAGAATAAAATAAAATATTAATTCTTAGTTTATAAAAATTTACTAATTGCTTAAGGTGGAGTTTTTTTTTATATTATAAAGTAAACTTGAAATAAAATGAATATAAAGCAAACTTGCAATGAAATGAATATAAAGTAAAGTTGGAATGAAATGAAAATAAATTTACTGTATTCTTTAATAGGTGAGGAATTTTTTTTTTATTTTATAAAAATTAATAACCAAAAGTTAATGTCAAAAGGTACTTTAAAAAATCGAAACATCCAAAAGGTACTAAACAAATCTAAAGAGAGTTAATGCAAATATATGTTATATTTTTCAAAATATAAAAAATATGAATGTAAATTTAGATCTATAATAATGTATAAAGTTAGAATTGACTACAAATATGTGCTATTATGACATACAATTGCATTTAATTAGAGAGCTGCTAACTTGCCATATATATATATTGGGAACAAACCTCCAATGTTCATAACAATCATTATGTTGTTTAATATTTGTATGACTTATAATGCTTTGTATAAACTTTAAAAGACTAATGAAAAAAAAAAAAAGAATAATAGTGGTGGTGATGGGGAGGAAAAAAATCCATTTTGGATCTCTCTTTGATTAATAGGAAAAATAACAAAGGATTGTGTGCAATTATTTTCAATAATAAATAAGCAATATGTCAACTTAAAGATTAGAATTAGAGAAGGCAACCATATGCACACCATAATGATTGCAAAATGCATTATAATAAATGATAATAAATAGCCAAGAAGAAAATGAACAAATACACCATAGATGATAAAAGATGGACTTGTTTAATATATATTATATTATGTAAATATAGAGGAAGCTAAGATTTTGTTTGGGTAATATTTTTTTTTATTTCTTTTTGTTTTCGCTTTGAATTGCATGAGATGGAAGATTGTAAAAGTTAGAGAACTGCTTGTGAAGTAAGGTAATATTTTCTTAGTGCCGTTTAACTAGACAATGTTTTAGATAAGGTAATCGTAATGTAATTTTTTAAATATATACTATTTATAAACAAGGTTAATTAAAAAGTCATGGTGATAGAAAAAGCTTTGTAATTAAAAGAAAAATCTAATGTGTGAAATAGTAATTGCATAATAATGATAAAGTTAATTACATGGAACAATAAAAAATAGAAATATGAAAAAAAAAACTAACGTAATAAGTATTAGAAAATAAATTTATACCATAAAGTTGCATAAATATTTGTCTTTCCAAGAATGCTGTATAATAGTACTAATCCGACTTTATTGGCTTTATCATGGAGCTTGTCATGTAACTGTAAAAGTAATAGAAAATATATTAATAAAGTAAATTATTAAGTACTTGTAAAATGTACATTATATAACCATAATAACCAATTGATAATGTTATAAAGCTCATTGTACCTCAAGCTAGGAACAATTTTTAAAGTATTAAATAACTGCAAGTACAGAAAATTGTATAAGGTAACAAAAAAGGAAAACAACTATCAAGAAATGACTCACAAAAACAAAATATAATTGGCTTAAAACTTCACTAGGCTAATGAATGTGCAATCATTAACTCTATAAATTATTAAAAAAAATAATGTTTACATAAATGCATAATGTTAAACAATTGTAAGTGGAAGGAAAGGAAATATTTTACTATATTGCTAAATCTTGTTTATTTTGATAGGTTAATTCATTTCCTATGATATTTCCATTTGATTATGCATGATTACATAATGTATTTAAGTAAACACGATTAAAATAAAGCAAAAGTAGTAAAAAAGTTTATAAACAATATTGTTTTTAGCATGTAAAGATAATTACATTAAAAAGTTGTATTTGTCATTCTTCATTTTCTCAATCCCTTATCTTATCATCTTTATGATAGATCGTTTATTTGTTTGGATAGAACACTCCCAACCAAAGAAAAAGCTATAGATTATAAGGTAATTTCTTCATTAAGGATTATTAAAATATTAAATTTCTTAATGAGTAGAAAAGAACATAAAAACCAATGGAAAAATATGTTAAACTAACTATAGAAGGTATACGTTAAGGAGTAATTGTAAATATCTCCAAATTATATAGCCAAGTATTTCTAGGGTCCATATTAGACAAAGAGTCCTAAATGAAAAGCTTAGATGTAGATTAGTACCCCTATAAGATATTAGAAGATACTATTAACCATTTGCATTTACATGATTAAAATTAACTTAAACTTACAAAGAGATTTAAAGTACACTAGCTTTTATATGAAAATTAAGACTTTTACGAACAATCACCGTTAATATTGATGAAATTATAAGGATAAAGATAACGTTATAGTAATATTACAAAATATTTTAAGAATATAGGTAATCCCAACCATTAATTTATAATTTAAGAAATTTGAAAGAAAAAAAAAATAGAAAGGATCTAATTTTTTAAAATGAAATTAAGAGAACTTACGAAGATATGTGAAGATGTTACTTTGTTGTATTTATCAATGTGGCTTCCAACTGTACATGAGCTGGCAATTGTTCTAAAATCAAGTTATAGTTAAGTTTAGTAACTGTAATATATAAATATTGTAACAGATGACTGTTAGAATAGAACGATTCATTTCTGCGCCATAGACAATATACTCTATTTTATTCATCACGTATGCTTTAATGGCAGACTGCATATCTGTTTTGCAAGTCATTAACACTGATAATTGAGAAATTCTTCAGAATTACAAAAAAAAGAAAAAGAAAAATTACAAAAGTTTTTCTAGATAGTTACATTATTGTTTAAGAAGTTTTAAACATTATCAAAATAAGTAAACAAATAAACGTCTAATCTTTGTTATTTTCCTGCAAATGAACATACATGTAGAAGGTTAGGACATCACCATATCACGTTGGCCTAGTGGTCGTTGGGGCTAACAACAGTTTTAATGTGTTCTTTAATGTTAGAACTTTTATATTCTATAAACTTGACAAATTATGATCACTCTTATTTCAACAACATGAATGTTGTGATGATTGGAAAAATTATTACAAATTTCAGAATCCAAAAGAATATAAAATATAAACAAATAAAAAATGAATTACTTTGTGTTTAACCAATATCTCATAACCAAAATGGTACTAATTATTCATAGTCATTAGAGTAGGCAAATTTACATAAGAAGATTGCAACATGTATCATCAAATTAACATAGAACACTTCAAATATCTAGACTAATCAAATAACTATCATGCAATCTTCACAAATGCATAATAGAAAGGTTGAAAATATTGAAACGAAAAAAAAAATCACAATAACTCTAAGACAGACCCCTATTTAAAAGAGAGATCTTTCTCATTTAGATATGGAAGAAGTGAAATCATGATCTACTAAAGATAAAGTAATAAAAGAATAGTTTATATAGTGTATAAAATGGAAGAGCAGTTTCTTTTTGTCGCTTTGGCTCAATTCGACCTTTTGTAAAACCTATTAGAGTGGAACTTATGAAAGTGTTGTGTAAGTTTTTTATAATAAAGTAAATGTCCAATGAAGTAAATGTGA
This sequence comes from Lumnitzera littorea, assembly GCA_024138015.1. Classification (NCBI taxonomy): domain Eukaryota; kingdom Viridiplantae; phylum Streptophyta; class Magnoliopsida; order Myrtales; family Combretaceae; genus Lumnitzera; species Lumnitzera littorea. The sequence continues at coordinate 89,252,465 of JAMXBB010000011.1, forward strand.
TAAAAAATGAAAGAGATTGACAAAAGAAAAAATTATTTAATATGAAACACTAAAAAAATAGTTATTTTTTATTTTTTCAGGAATAGTATTAGAAAAATAAGAAGATAAAAGAAGAGGAATAGTTATTAACTTTTTTTTAAATGTGAAATTGAAAAATTATGATAGTTGGAGACCCATTTAATGGTATATGTGTGTATTCCTCTTAAGAATTGTATAGGAAACTGGTTTAGCTAGTGCTTATCAATATATTCATATAAATGACCATATTAGGCACAATTCTTATTTATATATATACATGGTGTGTGCTTACTCGCACAAAACCCAAGTAGACTAGTTTTAAGAGGCATCCCCTGCAGTTAATTTTGACTTACACATCATTCGATTTTCGTATCTCTACTATTATAAGTAGATGGTGTGAATAAGCATCCACCATGCATATTTTATGGAAAAAGGACAAAAAAAAAAAAGCTTAAAAAAATGATTAATTAGTTCAATCGGGTGTTCAAGCATTTTCCCTTGTTTTTTTAAAAAAAAATAAAAATAAAGAAAAATCAATAGTAAATAGTTGCCTATCAACCTTAGGGGGTTTGTGACCTACTAATTACATGTAGCGATCACTAGCTACCTTTAGCCCTTAGGTGGTTAGCAATTGCTTTTGAGTTTTTCTTTTTTCTAATTTTTATTAATATTTATGTATATAATATATATTTATATTTATATATAGAATATATGTGAAAGACATTACCATTGTGTAATGTCCCTTAAATAAAATATAATAGAGTTCCAATCATTGAAACGTCTTTTGGTGTAATGATTTGAAATTTATCGAAATTTCAAGGTGAAACATTCTTAGGGAGTAGCACTCCAAAGAAGAATTTGTGAACTCCTAAGAACTAACTGCACAAGGGACAAATAAGTGATTGCTTATTTTAGAATTAAAATCAATTGGACAATTAATTTATTTTGAATTTGCAATAACTTAAAAAAGTTTTGCCAAGTCAATTGTAGCTATAAATAATTCATCGAGTAAAAGAATAACAAAGCTTCCATACTCAATCCTTGCTCAGCGTTGATGGTTTGTGGAAGAAACAAAACATCTGCTTTAGAATTGAAAACTGTCAGTTTGCAAAACTAATTAAAATGTATAGAGGTGAAGAATATTTATAGTCTCATAAGGTTATGTAATCAAATAGACTTGCATGTGACATAAATATTTGCCTATACTAACTAATTGTACTAACTATACAAGTAAGTAAACTAATTATATGGACTTTGCATGTATTTCTACACCCTTCGTATGCCCTCATCCCCCCACTTCAAGTTGGAGAAGTCAACATACCCAACTTGGAAAGAAAATACAACAGCTATGCTTTAGGTAAACTTTTGGTAAGCAAGTTTGCTATTTGCTCTGAGGAAGGAACATAAGAAATGTTAAGAAAGCTTGATGAAATGTGATCTCTAATAAAATGAATATCTACTTTGATGTGCTTCATTTAGCCATATAAACAAGGATTTTTTGCAATTTGTTTTGCTAACTTACTATCTATGAAAAGAGAAATAGGCAAAGTGACTAAAATCCCAAGATCCCGTAAAAGACATAATATCCACAATAATTCCTTAGTAGTTGAAGCAAGCTACTATGTTCACTTCATTGGTTGAAGTAGAATATCGTAGTCTTGCTTTTTAGTTTTCTAGGAAACTAATGAATTGCTAACAAAAATACAAAAGCCGAACAAAGACTTTCAATCTATCTTTGAACAACCCCAATCTACATCTAAATGACCAAGAAGAAGTAAAGAGCTGGCTGATGAAAGAAAAAGACCATAATGAATAGAGCCTTTTAAGTATTTAAGCACATGTAAAGCAACCTTCAAATGAGGAGTATGCAAATGAGCGACAAACTAATTGAGCTGTTGTATAGCATAAGAAATATTAGGCTTAGTGATAGTGAGGTACAACATTTGACCAATGAGCCATTGAAACAAAGAAGGATCTTACAAAAGTTTTCTAGTAACATCATTAAGCTGAAGAAGGAATTTGTCTGTGTCTACTAAACCTACAAGGAATGACAGCAAAGGAATCAACAGGGAGTGAAACTTCATGACTTTAAGCTGACAAATTCTCGATAGAGGAAGATTGTGTGTGGGAACTAGCACTTGACTTAGTAGGATCATCAACAACAAAGGAACGGAACAAAGGAGTGTTTGAAGATGGAATAAAATTAGTATCTCTAAAGGGAAATGCGTGCTTGTGAAATATAACATCACAACTAACAAAAACTTAACGTATATCTAGATCATATAATTTGTAAGCCTTTTGTCCATATGGATACCCCAAGAAAATACATCGACGACCTCTATTATCAAACTTGTCTATAGAATGCAATGAAGTAAAAGCATAACATAGATATCCAATTGTTCTAAGACTTGAAAGAGAGGCTTCGATTTGAAATAAAATTTGATAAGGTGATTTCCACTGAAGGTTTCCCATGGGCATACAATTTATAAGAGATGTGGAAGCTAAGATTCACTCCCCTTATAATTTTTTTGGTAAGTTTGCATAAATTTTTAGAGCTCTTGCTGTATTAAGAAATGACGATGCTTTTGTTCAACCACACCATTTTGCTGAGGAGTGCAAATGACACTCCTTTGATGAATTACTCCATATTTCTCAAATAATTTTCTATACTAAAAGGACAAGAACTCTTTTCCATTGTGAGTGTGCACAAACTTAGGTTTGGTATGAAAGTGTGTATCAATATATGCAAACAATTAAGCTAAGATGGAACCTATTTTTGATTTGTAAGCCATTAAGGATGTCCATGTATACTTCGAATAATCATCAACTATTGTGAGAACAAATCTTACACTGGATAAAGAATTAACATTGTAAGGGCCCTATATGCCTATGTATAAAAGTTGGAAAGGATGAAAAGATTATGAATCGCTATCCTTAAAGAGTAAACAATGAAACTTGGTAAGTTGGAAAGTATTGCAAACAAATTGAGACAAATTGATGTGTTTACAATCAGAAAAATATTTCATTGTAGAAATTGAAGCATGACCTAGCCTACTGTGCAACAACATCAAAGGCTCTTTATTAACTATGATAGAAGAGGAAACAAGTGTATCACTTCTTGGCATTTGATCCATAACATAAAGCCAAAAAGCTAACAATCATACTGGAATCAACTGTCACTATGTTAACTGATAGTAGATTGAAGTGGAAATCAGGAACCAACAATACTTTGCATAGGATAACATGATCTGTAAGTATAACCGAGCTTACTATTGTAATTGTTTTAAGGCTTCCATCTAGTAATTTAACTCTAATGGGCGAGGCAAGTGTGTGTTTATTAAACAATAAAGATGGAAATAGGGTCATATGGTTGGATGCACTAGTGTCTACAATCCACTTTCTTACATTATTTTCATTGGAGGCTATAAAAAATGTAAAAGAAGGGCAGGAGTTACTTGCGAAATTCACTTGTGTGCACTGCTCTCCATCTTGTTGTTTGCTTTTCAAAACCTTTAAGACTTCAGCTTAGACCTTTAAAACCAAATCCGACTGCTGCAGCTCTTTACTACCCATTTACAGTAATTAAAGGGCGTATGAACAATAATATTAACAGCATCGTTAAAATTTCCTACGGAGAACTGTCCTGCTACAATTGGACTTCTATTAGCATGTACTTATGCAACTACTCTTATTCCTGTTCTCTTGTTTTGTTGATTATACCAGTATGGAAATCCAATCAATTCAAAGCATTTGTCTATTCTATGTCTTACCTTCTTGCAATGTGTACAAACTACCTTCAAGTTTTGCTTCATCCTCTTGTCCTTCCTATCATATCCTAGTTTCTTTTGTTGATTCCGTGCAATACAAGCCAATCACTAATATGTATTATTGAACCAACTACTCATTTGTTTCTATTTTTCTATTTGAAACACCAAAAAATATGCTTTGTTGACCATAAGAAGTGGATCCATCGATATAACTTGATTTCTCACATGTTCAAAAGCATCATTTAACCCCATGAGGAACTATAACGGTTTGTTTCTATTCTCGATTTCTTCAATCTTACTTATTAACTCACATGTACAATTCTCCGTAACACTACATGAATACACTAAACTAGCACAAAAACTTTGCATTTCATCCCAGAGTTTTTCTAGTTTATTGAAATACATGCTAATGGAAGAATTCCCTTACTTTAGATTAACAATGTCTAGTTATAACTTGTACATCAGTGGACCATTCATTAGTCCTAATATTTCTAAAATGTCATCCTATAGTTCTTTTGATGAACATGCATACATGAAACTTTCTAAAAGCTTTTTGGTCATTGAATTCAACAACTAACACCTAATCATATAATCGCAATGAATCCTACGTTGCAATTCATTTTCATTATTTTTAGGTTTAGAACATGATCCATAGAAAAACCATAATTTCGCCTTAGCTCCTAAAGCAAGTTTAACGATTAACTCCATCTTAAGTAATTAGTTCCATCAAATATTAAGCTAGTTATCATACTACCTAGATTATTTGATCTAGATAGGTTTAAAGGATCTCTGTTCACTAAATCAGAATTCATAATGTGTAATCCACTATCTACAACTTCTGACATACGAATTGACAAAGAACATTCAACTATCATTAAGAAGAAAAAAGATCAAGTAGAATCATACTAACCTACTTTGATTCCATGTAAACAATTCATCAAGTAAAAGAATAACAAAGCTTATGTACTTAATCCTTGCTCAACATTGATGGTTTGTGGAAGAAATAGAGCATATACTTTAGAATTGAAAACTATTAGTTTGCATAACTAACTAAAATGTATAGAGGTGAGGAATATTTATAGTCTCATACGGGCACATGATCAAGTAGACTTGCATGTGACATAAATATTTGCCCATACTAACTAACTGTACTGATTATACAAGTAAGTAAACTAATTGTATAGACTTTGCATATATTTCTATAGTATCTAAGTGGCGTGAACACTACTTTTTCAATAAGTGGATTAGGTTTGAATCCTCTTTTCCCAAGGATAAAAATTCTCATATGTGATGTCCTAACCTTATCCCAGCCAGTAATATTATACCAAGTGGCATTTATACTTCCTAAATAAAAAACCTATTTCTTCCCTTTTATGCCATTGATTCTCTTTCCCAAATAAATAGCCACTCAATCTCTTTCCTTCTTTTATTTCCTAGCATCCTTCAAGCCTGATGCAAATGTTAATTGATTCTCTTTCCCTTACCTCCCCCCCCCCAGGCACCTTACGTTAATTACAAACATATTGAAATTATCTTTTTTACCATGTCTTTATTTATACTTATTTATTCAATATTTAGCAAATAAAAATCTTATTTTGTATTTATAGCTAGGTAATCATGCTTATTCATTAATCTTATGCTCAACATTGAATAGACGCTTCCAATTCCATTTTGATATTTATAGGTTCATACGGTCTATTGCCCTTGTTTCGAATTTCTTTCTTCATACAATTATGCAAAACCTAAATTTAGAAATGAATAAATAAATAAAGGAATTAAAGAATATAAAAGAGGTTATTAATTATAAGCTTGGTATGGCATGTAAATAGACATTAAGCAGTAGGGGCAAAGTTGTCCAAGAAAGTTTTAAATATCCTATCCCTTTTTTTTTTCCTACTACATTGTTTCCACTACCCTCATTCTTCCTACGATTCTTTTGTGGTAAACATCAAAAACTCCTTAATAAAACTCCCAAGGGAGTCTCTAAGGTTCAAAGTCAAGAATTTTTGTGCAATTTAATTAAAACAAGAATCAAGGTTTTACGAAAAATAGCGTTTTTGAGTAAGTTGCAACGTATGTTTCATAGAAAATTTGTTTTTCTCCATAGGTAGGTGAAGAAAACTTAAAAGAATCCATTTTTACAATTGTTTAGGTTATAGTTGTGGATTTAAGGGTTCTCTTATCAAGAAACATCAAGTAAGTTGTCTTAAACCCCTTCTTCATATTAAAGTTTTGTTCTTGACATAGATTGTGGAGTCTGAGGGTTGATTGAGGTTTCGGGTTATGATTTTTGTTTTGGTGTTTGAAAGTCATTAATAAGTGTTTAAAGGCGTATGTAAGGGTAGGAAAAGACCTAAGAATTGAAAATGGGCGTTTAGGTTCAAAGTGGGGTTGAAGTAGAGGAGGAGTCGCGAATTGTAGTTAACAAAAAATTACAGATTGTAGTTGGCGTCTAGACGCCATGACAGGTAGCATCTAAACGCTAAGGTCGGTTCTTGGTTGTTTCATGGTGTTTGGATGCCCGACTTTCTAGCATCTGAACGCTACATTTACTACAATGTACAATAAGTTTCCATTTTCTTCCTAGGTGCTTTTTCAACATTCCTTTCCATTCTAAAACCTCTCCAATATGTTTTTAAACAAGTTTTCTGAGTCAAAACAATAATCAAACTCCATTTTCCCTAATGAATGATTTGAGACTACTTGTAGAGACTTGTGACCTAATTGAGAGATTGTGGTATAAGGTTGTAGTAGTGGCTTTTTGGTTTGAGTTTATGAGTTAAGGTGTTGTTTTTGTATTGAATCAGGTTATAAGACAATAAGACACTTGTTGAACACTACTAAGGATTTAGTTACATGATACTTGCTTGTATGTTTGTGCTTGTTAGGTTAGCAGTAAATGGACTTAATATATATTTAGTTTAATTATTAATTATGCTGCTTGTACTTAGCTTCGACCTCTCATTGGTTGGGTCCAATGTAATTAGTGAGGCACTTGGTAATCTTTGTGCAATGTTGTCTCGAGTGGAGTCCCACATTGAAATGACCCATGTAGATCTAGGATGGCTATTGGTTATTGGACTACTCATATGCTTAATTACTTGTGTAACGGTCATGAGTTACCCACAGTCTTGGGACACCAAGATTGTGTTGGTTGACAGCTTATTAATTGAAGATAAAAATTGGTTGCTTGTTGCATTTATTATTGCTACTTGTATGTGTGTGAAATGTGAATGCTTGATCATGAGCATATGCTTTTGGTATTCCATAATGGGCATAGCTCACCCTTCGGGGTGGTTGTTTTTTAGCTGTAGGTTTAGGGTATGAGGTTTATGGTAGTTTTTCTATAGAGGATGCCGGTTATAGTCGTCTATTCTATGATGAGGAGGGTGATCTCCATTATTATCGTAACAGAGCAGGGATAGCATAGTTTAGATACTAGAAGTGAACTATCGAAGACTATATATTATTATTTCATGTTGTACATATTTGGAGACTATATTGATTGTTTGCGTAGCCTATGACTCCTGTAGTCGGTGTTTATGAGGTTATCACTTATTGGAGTTGTGAGACTTTAGGTTGTTTGTCTTAAAGTTATATCATGCTTAGGTTCATTCACTTAGGATGGTTGCTTTCATTTACTATTATTGTATGTGGAGATTGAGTAGTTAATATTCTACTCTTATTCAGATTTAATGTTATTAAATTATGAGTTGGCAGATTTTATGAGATTATTTATGGATCTTAAATAGGTTGTACGTTCCTAGAGATTTGATGCGTCAATAGAGGTTAAGGACACGTGATAGGTTGTAACACTCTAGGTTCTGGAGCGTTACGCATTCTCTTTCTCTCTTGCTTGATTGCACTTAGTACTTTACAACCTGCTCAGGATTCGCAAAAGTAATTTAACTTTCATTTTCTTTTCTTTTTCTTTTTTTAAATTACAACATGTTTTTTTTTTTTAAATTTTTATTTGTTTAAGTTTTGAAGCTCTAGATTTCTAATTGCAAAGAAACACGTGCCATAATTGTAGTCTACCAAGTGTTATTATTTATTTGTTCTTGTTAGTTAATCCAATTATGCATTTGCGTGCACTGATATAAATAGCTCGGTCAAAGAGTTTTTAAGAGATTGTTCCTTTTTCAATACACAAAATATCCTTACTGACACGTCATTGAATTGTTCTGAACATTTTGAACTTTCTTGTGAACAATCATTCCATGGTTAAATTCGGCATATTCTCATACTAACTAGGGCTAAGAAGGAAATTTAATCGCTTAGCTAGTATTAGACATTCTTCTTGAAAAATAAATGTTCTTAATCAGACTAGCAAGTTATCTACAAAAAATATAATTTGTCAGCCAACCTTAAGTGTCATGGGCAGATTCCCTTACTCAAACCCCGTATGGCACTTAGCGTTCCTGACGATACTAAGGAAGGCTAAGTCAGCCTGTAACAACTTACAATGTTTGAAGAGAGAAAATATAGAGAGAGAAACTCTGATATAAATAGTATTCACTCAAAATAACTTCATGATACAATTGAGGGGATCTCTCCTATATATACAAGAGGCCTCTCAAGATGGAAGGCTAAGATTAATTCGATTTAACGGTTACAAATGAATCTCACCTACCTTTACATTAAATGCATTTACCTACCTTACCTACCACCTATTCTAGAATATTCTAAAATATTTTGGATTATCTCCTCTTGGGTTTAAACGAACCTCATGATTTTGGGCCTTTCTAAATTGGCCCGTGATATTCTCCCTCACTCATTCCGGCAACGACCTTGTCGTATTTTCTTTGTGGAACTTTTGAATTTTGTTTGGAAATTGCCATAGAGCTTCAACAGGTTCCCAACTGGCCTTACTTTTTGGCTTTCCTTTCCAAATAACCATATACTCGTACCTAGCGGAGTGGCCTCGTCTTCTTACATATCTATTTGCAATAATTTCTCCAATTTCTTTTTTGTATGATTCCCAAACTCCAATTGGAGCCTTCTGTGATATTGTTCTACTAGGGTCATGATCATCCTTATGATATGGCTTAAGCATACTAACATGAAATATTGGGTAGAATTTTAATCTTGGAGGTAACTCCAACTTATAAGATACTCATCCCACTCGTTTCACGATAAGAAATGGTCCTTCATAATGCCTCATTAGTCCTTTGTGCAATGGGCCCTTGGTCCACTGGATTAGGTGTAACTTCACAAGTACTTGATCCCCTACTTAATACTCCATTAGCCGACACTTCTTATCTGCAACTTTCTTTATTCTCTTGATAGCCTTATCTAAGTAAGTTCGAGCTAAGTCTTGGCTCTGTTGCCACTCTTTTGCAAATTTATATGCCGAGGGACTAGACTTCGTATATCCTGTGGTTACCGTATTGGGAGTTAGCGGCTGTCTCCTTAGGACAATTTCAAATGGACTATGCCCTGTTGATTCATTTTTCTGTAGATTGAAAGAGAACTGTACCACATCCAATAACTTAAACCAGACTCGCTGACTTGCACTTACAAAGTGCCATAAGTAAAGCTCCACTAATGCATTCATCCTTTCCATCTGTCCATATGTCTGCGGATGAAGACTAGTAGAAAAGTTTAGCTCAGAACCAAGAAGCTTGAATAGCTCCATCTAAAATTTCCCGGTGAAACGACCATCCTGATCACTTACAATGTTTCTGGGTAAACCCCAATATTTTACTGTATGCTTGAGAAACAACCGAGTTGCTTCATCAACAGGGCACTCCTTTGTTGTTGGAATGAAGGTTGCATATTTTGAGAACCTGTCTACTACTACCATAATAGTACCATATCCCTCTGACTTAGGTAAGCTTACAATAAAATCCGTAGAGACACTTTTCCAAAGATGCTCTAGAATAGGTAGAGGCTCTAATAGTCTAGGTGCTAGTCTTTGTTCCACCTTGTCTTGTTGACATATGAGACAAGTTCTGACATAACTCTCAACATCTTCCCTTAGATGTGGCCAAAAGTACCTTTCTTCAATCAAGGCTAGGGTTCAGTGTATTCCTGGGTGACCTGCCCATTTAGAATCATGGCATTCCTTCAATATTTCCCTCTTTAATAGGGATGAGTTAGGAACATACACCCATCGCCCCTTTGTGTATATTAGTTCGTCTTTCTCTTAAAATCTCCTTGTTTTACCCTCTTTACATTGGATTAGTAGAGACTTAGCCAATTGGTCGATCTTTATGCCTTCTCGAATCTTCTCTAGGAGGTTGTTCTTAAGGCTACTGATAGCGGCTAGTTCTACCCTCCGACTTAGGGCATCCGCTACGACATTTGTCTTTCCCACCTTGTATTCCATATGAAAATCGAATTCTGCCAAGAAAATTTGCCACTGAGCTTACTTAGGGGATAGCTTCTTTTGGGTCTAGAAGTAACTAGTGGCCACATTGTCTATCTTGACAGCAAATTTTGTACCAAGAAGGTAATGTCTCCAAACTCGAAGGTAATGCACTACAGTTGTCATTTCCTTCTCATGTACTAGGTATCGCCTCTCCGTATCATTCAACTTTCGGCTCTCAAAGGCTATTGGATGGTTTTCCTGCATCAAAACCCTGCCAATGGCATAATCACTAGTATCCATGCATACTTCAAATACTTTACTAAAGTTAGGGAGCACAAGAACTGGCTCTTTAATGACTGCTTCTTTCAGGATATCAAATGCCTTTTATCGATCTTCCTTCCATTCTCATAGAACATTTTTCTTTAGTAAATCCATTAATGGGGTAGCCATTTGAGAGTATCTACGTATGAACCTTCTGTAATAATTTACTAAGCCAAGAAACGACCTCAATTCGGTAGGCTTAGTGGGTTCTTTCCATTCTTGAATGGCCCTTATCTTCTCTTTGTCCATTTTTATCTTCCCCTATCCTATTACGTACCCCAAGAAGGCCACTTCTTCCTTTGCAAAGATACATTTCTCCAGCTTTACATATAACTTGTTTCCCCTTAAGGCTAGGAAAACTGTACGAAGATGTTCAATGTGCTCTTCTATAGACTTGCTATAAATCATGATATCATCCAAGTAAACCAAAACAAAATGATCCAAGAACAGTGCTAATACCCTATTCATAAGACTACAAAAAGTAGTCGGGGCATTCGTGAGCTCAAATGACATAACAAGAAACTCAAATGTACCATACCTTGTGACGCAACTTGTTTTAGGCTCATCTCCATCTGCTATCCGTAATTAATGATATCCCGATCGTAGATCCATTTTTGAAAAATATCTTACCTCTCCCAATCAATTGAACGAGTTTAATACCAAAGGAATGGGGTACTTATTTTTCACAGTGACCTTATTCAAGGCCCTATAGTCAATACCAACTAGAGGGGCCTATCATGTTTCTTTAGAAGAGAACTAGAGCTCCAAAAGGTGCCTTTAATAGTCGGATGAATCCAGCTTCCAACAACTCCTTTAATTGTCGCCTTAATTCTTCTAATTCTTTTGGGGACATGCGATAAGGAATTGCAACAAGTGCCTTTATACCTGGTTTTAGCTCAATCGCATGATTTATTTCCCTTCTTGGTGGTAGCTTTTTTGGCAACTCTTTAGGCATAATGTCTTTAAATTTTTCTAACAACTCCCCTACTCGATGTAGAATTACTTCTTGACTTCCCGTCTCTTCTTCCCTCTTTAATATAGCTATGTACGTAGCTTCATTCTTTTTTAGGTCCTTTGCTAGTTGCATAGTAGAAAGGAATTTTGTGGCTTGACTAGCTTTCCTTGTGATAGGCACTATACATTGACAGTTGGTCTCGAGCATACATATACAGTTTACACGAGGAACAATAAGTGCGTCAATATGATTTAGGAATTTCATCCCAATCACAAATTCAAAGTCGTCCATAAGTATTACTTCGATGGTTTCCTTCCCTTTCTACCCTCCTACATGGAGCTCTATCTCCCTAGCGACTCCAATAGTAAAGACTTCCTTTGAGTTTACCATCTTAAGCCATGTCTTGGTCTTCTCTATTTCCATTCCAATCTTACTTGTTGCTACCTCAGAGATGAACAGATGAGATGCCCCTATGTTAATAAGGGCATTTAACTTCTTGCTAGCAACTATCACCTCATTGTACATCAACCCCTTTTGCTTCTCCTGCATCTTCATAGCACTAAGTAGTCATACCGAACCCATTTTAGCTTTGTCCCCTTCATCAGAGCTCTCATCTGCCATAATTCCTGCCAATTGATCTTTCTTTGGGCATTCCTTAGCATAATGGGGCCCATTGCAGAAATAGTACTTCAATGCTCAGGGCTTCCATCGTTCCTCATCTTTTCCTTCACGAGTCCTTCCCCGATCATTGTTTTTCTCTTCCATCTGAGGCTTCCCTTTTGAAGAACTCCAATTCCTTTCCTTCTCAACTCCTCCCTTCCACCTTCCCATCGAAGTCTTATGTTCTGTCTTCTTGAACTCCATTAGGCCTTCAGCAACTGCTATAACTTTAGAGATGTCTTTTACTCCTTTTCGCTTTAGCTCCAACTTTGCCCAAGGTTTCAGATCATCTAAAAACATCACTAGAGCGTCATCCTGGTTAAGGTCTAGGATCTCCAACATCAGTTCTGAGAATTCCTTTACATATTGCTTGATGTCACCCTTATGAGTTAGGTGACATAACTTCACCTTTGCTTCTTTAGCAGCATTTTGGGGAGAAAATTGCCCCTTGATTTCATGTATAAAGCTAGCCCAAGTATTGATTTCAATTGCCTTTCTACGCCACCATACCATAGCAAAATCTTTCAAATACATAGTAGTAGTACATACCTTTTTGAGGTCATCCAAGATTCCTGCAACATTGAAATATTGTTTTATTCCCCAGAGGAAGTTGTTTATCTCTTGAGCAGATTGTGTCCCATTGAAAGGTTTGGGCTTGGGCACATCGACCTTATGAGCAGACTGGATGGTCACTCCATTTACCATTATTGCTTGACATGCCGTTAGTTGGTTCTTAAGTTCTTCAATCCCCTGGCGCATGGCCATCATTGTAGCATCCATCTTGGCTTCATAAGCTTCCTCCTTAGTTTCCAAAGCCGTAACTCAAGCTTAGAGTACTTCATTCTTCCCTTCAATCGTCTTTTCACGCTGCTTTAGCTCCTTAATGGCTTAATTCAATGCCCCTATCAACTCTCTTCGAAGTTTTTCCTTCATCTCTTCAAGGCTGCCTTGTGATTCATCGAATTGTTCCTTCACTTCAGCAATACTCAACTCCGCTCTATCCATCCTATTAAGGAGGAAGTTTAGCAAGTCCCAAGACCTAGCCCTCTACCTGGTGACTGTACAGTCATCTTGGTTACTTAACTCTTCGACCATCGAAGTGTTGTTGTCTCCTCTAGATGATATCTTCTCCACATGTGGTCTCTTAACTTGGCTCTGATACCACTTGTCATGGGTAGATTCTCTTACTCGAATTTGTATGGCACTTAGCATTTCTGACTACACTAAGGAAAGTTAAGTCAGCTTGTAACAACTCATAATGTTTAGAGAGAGAAACTTTGATATAAATAGTATTTACTCAAAATAAATTTATGATACAACTGAGGGAATCTCTTCTATATATACAAATGGCCTCTCAAGATAAAGAGCCAAGATCAATTCGATCTAACGGTTACAAATGAATCCCATCTACCATTTTATTAAATGCATTTATCTACTTTACTTATCACCTATTCTAGATCTTCTAGAATATTCTAGATTATCTCCTCTTAAGCTTGAATGAATCTCATGATTTTGGACATTTCTAAATTGGCTCGTGACACAAGCACATTATATATATATATATGAGGCCAAACCCGAAGGATAATTTGATTGATTGATTAAGTTACTTAGGGAAACATTATAGGCGTTATATAATTCATGGGATAGAACAAGTATATTAATTTAATTTATATGCTCGATTCATAATAGGCACGATAGTTATTAAAGCCTTAAGCTAGTGTGAACTAAGTCAAGTCATATAAGTCCTAAACTTACCGATATGTATATCTATACCATACCTCTATATATTAACATGATACGGCTGCAAAAGAATATTTTAATACATTTGCAGTTAACGTGATACGCCGGGAAAAAATAAAAAATAAAAAGAAAAGGGGGTAAAGAGAATGAATTAACGTTTGCTGTTAACGTTTGCGTCAGGCTTGGAGGTTGCTAGGAAATAAAAGAAGGAAGGAGAATTAGTGGCTATTTATCTGGGAAAGAGAATTAATGGCATAAAAGGGAAGAAATAGATTTCTTATTTGGGAAGTATAGATGCCACCTGGTACTATATTAATGGCCGGGACAGGGTTAGGACAGCAAATTTTTGTCCTAATTTCTCTATATAGTAGTAGCCAGGGCATTGTAATCTCACTACAACAATTTACTTGATTTAAGTATATTAAGAATGAAATAAAATGAGCATAAAATCATATGTAGATAATTAGGATTCCAAAATAAAATGAAAGAATAATGATGGGATACTTTACATATATGAGGTCCATTTAAATTGAGAGATAAAAGAATGTGGAAAAATATCAAAATTACTATATGAGAAAAACAAAATCGACACTAAAACATATGTTAGCAGCATATATATGAACTAAAGGCAGTAACAGGGTACAAACATTTTACGTAGACTGTGATAACATTAATTTTAAACTCAAAAACTTTTATGAAACTCTAGTTTTGATTAAATGTAATTCTTTCTCTACTTTGTTATAGATCAGAAGACATGTGTATTTAATTCTTTTTATATTTTACCTTTTGAAATTTCTATCTTAGTATATGAGACAACTGTGGAAGCAATTAATGAATTAATTAATAAATAACGTCATAAATAGGAAAGTGGACATGTTATTTCCTATTTTCTTTCTACGCTAAATGGATTTAATTGATTACATAATAAAGGCAAAATGGTAAAAAAATACGCAATAAAAACAATGCTAGAATCTTAAAAAGAAAAAAAAGAAAAAGAAAATGCTAGGATACTCTATCTATACGTGGTTCACTCAAATGACAATTTTAATATAAAAATATGAAAAAATATTAAAATCACAATGATTGACAGTAGTCTCACAAAGGAACTCTAAACAGAAGAATGAGTACAAAATCATAATTGTTATCATTAGTACATTGAATGTAATTTATCTATAATATTAAAGTCAAACACACCCTTTTAATATCTTTATTATTTTAATATTTCATTTTATTTGAATTTTATTAAACAACCCTTACATATTTAATAGTTGTTAATAAATCATCGATATACAAGGATCATTATAGTAAAAAACTTCGTATGCCAAAATGATATATAATCTACAAATCCTTAACCAGAAAAGGTGTCTAAACTAAATGTCTTTCATAAAAATGACAGCTTCTAATTATAACTTTAATATCTATAAATCTTAATGGTTCTTTAATCAAATTTCAAATTATTACAATATCCATAAGCCCTAATGCTTTATGAGTAAGATTTGTTTTTTCAAACCTTAGTGCGAGAAGAAAACTATATATTTATTTCGTAAATTTTTTATTTTTTTATTTAAAACTTTCACAAAAGAAAGACTATATACTTATTTTATAAATGGTCATCATAAAAAATAATTGATAATTAAATTGTTCAATTATTTGTTTAATAATATGTTCAATTGTGCTCATTTTACAAATGGTTTATAAAATATTCCAAATCAAAAAGAGAAATGATAAACTACAAAAATGGGATTTAAGTTGGCAAAAAAAAAATATACTTTATTTAAGCAAAGTAAATAAAGTTTAGTTTGAAAAATCTAAAACTTTTCAAAATTTACCTTATTTTATTGGACGTGGTGATATTAACTTTAACTATTTCCATTTATTAATGAATATTTGTTAGGGATATTACGACACTTTAAGAATATTTTTAATTTATTAGTCTAACACTATTTATTAATCATTAACGTTTAATCTCCCTTCATTTTTTCAATCATTATAAATCACCAAGGGCATCTCCCATTTTCTCTTACTTTATTCATTTACCCCGATCCACCACCTGTCTAACAAAGGCCCACCCCATCCAAGATAATTGGAGGCCTTTGTCTTAATTTAGAATTCTCTAAACCCTCATTGCTCTTTCAATCGTCCCCTCGAACGCCCAAGTCACCCACCCTAATTCATTCTTTTCATGTCACTGTTACATAGAAAAGCTCATCGTTGAATCACTTCTATTCTGGTTCCCCATCTATGTTTTTGTTTTGTTTTAAATCCCGACCTCCAACTCCAATGTATTCTTGACCTCTTCTCTAGCTTTCTTCTCCATCAATGGTGAGACACTTGATTGCATCTTAATGGAACCACTTAAGTTCGTAGATGAGCACTCAGCATATTAGACGTAGCCATCGAAATTAATTTGCTATTCTTCGATCATCTTCTTTTCCTTCGGTGACTTATTGCTCGGTTTATTGTTTTTCTTCTCCGTTGACATTAAATTTTTTCTCTCTTTTCCGTCAAGTAGTTCCATTATCGATGTCCAAGCGACAGCTTGTCAATAAGGAGGTCGACGAGATATTCCATAGCGTTATGTCCTTCGACACCATCTCCACTTGTTCTTCCTTCATTTCCTTGTCCGGGTAAAGTGCGGTTTGACGATGTCTTCTCTACTTCCAATGTTCCTGCCATCCTCTTCTTTGGAGACAGGATTGCGTCGACTTCTTTTATTTTTTTGGTGAGTCAACTCATTACTCAGTATATTTTGCCTCTCTCTTTGATTTGTGATATTGTTATTTAAGCCCCTGTTTCTTTGTTGTTTCGAAGAGGAATAATGGAGCCTGAGTCCATGAAGGATGTAGATTCCATCACTTATTCACCTTCACTCCTTTTTCCGATTTCGACATTCAATGAGTGTTTGGTTTCCGATTTGACTCTATTCCATTTCCTTCATCATCGTGTGAGCAATCTTGTACCTATTCTCAGTTTTGATACTATATTATTAAAATAATATTTCTTACCCATATATTATTATGTGTGCATTATATTACTTATTTACTAGACAACATAAGACAGATGCCTAAATGTATGTGTACTAGTAAATTCTTCGTATGTATTAGTATTATATAATAATACGTTAACATAATGATTGTATGTTATATTGTATTGCTATCATAAAGTAAGTTGTAATGCTATATATATGTTAACAATTTACTTAATTGTATTGTATATTATTATTATATTATTTTCAAATCTTACCTTGACTAATGAATCGGTTCGATTAATTTTATTCGGAACATTTGAAGTGATAATTAGATGTGACAACAAGTATCGAGAAATAAAACGTTTACGAATAACATTTAGATAGAAGTTAGTTATTGATTATCTAAAGATTAATGTATATACTTGTTCTTAATTTTAAATAGATTCATATTAGTTATGGAGTTCTTTCCTTGTTAGGTGGTTTAATCTTTTTCATATGGGACTTAAAATTGTAGATTTTCAGTTAACTGTCAAGAAACTATTCTACATACATAGGGCTCATTTATATGGTTGTGCTTCCTAAGTTATAAAGGAGCTAACTTGACTTATTAATCCATATGGAGCCTAAATGAATGTTTTGCTAATTTTGCTTGATTCGCTCACTTTATGGGTCTGTAGCAGTGGATCTCTAGAGGAGTAATTGTTGATTATATGCGATGATTCTTTAGTGGATTTTCATATGGGACAACGTAACTAGAATACTAAATTTTTAGACTCTAGACTTTGAGTGTAAAGGATTTAAATGAAAACTTATAATATATATGGATAAAGATCATAGTATGACGGGGTCATAAATACTCCTTTATTGATTACTGGCCTAAATTAAAGGTAATTAAACTATTGTTTACTTATATTTTGTTATAGTTGCATTATATACATGTGAATGTTTTGGGTTCAGCATCTGTGTATGTTTGTGCACCTATATTAGGCTTCGACTCATTTTTCTATTTTTACAACTGTAGGTCGATTCGATAAATTTACAAGAAGTATGAAAATTACTATCATCAGGTTGGGAAAGAGAAGCAATTAGTTTTCTACATTATAGAAGATAAAGGTTTGGTTATTAAGTATATTTGTGACTCGCTTGCGAGTCACTCGAATTGATGTATTTGGAGAATTATTGTTTTATATTTGATAATCAATTATTATAAGTAATTTTGGAGAATATAGTTAGTTTTAAAGTTTTAACTTATTCCTAAATGGTAGAAACACGTGGTAGGTTAAGGTGCTCTTAGATTTTGGGGGTGTTACAATTTATTTGCTTTTAAAAGTTTAGTTTAAAAAAAACTATTGACAATTAAACTTTTATTTATTTATTTAGTGAGATGTTTAATTGTGTTTATTCGTAAATGGTTTATTTGTTTATTAAAATTTTAGTAGAATGTGAAGTTTATTTCATAAATAATTATCATAAAATATCAATGTAGGAATTTAAAAATGTAATTTTTTTCCTTTTTTCAAATCGATAATCACCAAGTGCATTTATATCATAAAGTTGTAGCTGTAGATACTTTGTTTTTTCTTTAAATTGTAATTTCATTTTATTTTTTATCGATGTAACTTCTATATCTATATTATTAAAAGGAATTATGGGGTTTTTTGGTGTCTTTGTTTTGTTCCTTCAAATATCTTTGTAACATATTAGAAATAACCATTAAATCATATCATATTAAATTTTAGCTTAATAATATGAAGGATAAAATGAGTAATTAACTAATTTTTTTATCTCTAATTTTAATTTCTCTCTCGTACTCTTAGTAACATGACAAATGACTATAAATACTCTTTTTGACTCATAATAAAATCTAGGATTGGGAATCTTTCTTTATTTTTTTCCTTTGACTCACAATAAAATATGATATGTTTGAGGATTGGGAATCTTTCCTTATTTTTTTCCTTTGACTTACAATAAAATATGATATGTTTGAGGATTGTGCTCTTAAACAATTTATTGTAAGCTTTTAAATAATTACTTTGCTTTGTGAAAAATCCCCCATTAATATATTATTAATTGTTTTGCATGTGTATGCAATTTCTTCAATTCAAATTAAATGCAATTAGCATATTTAGTGTATTTTTAACATGTGAATTTATAATGTACTACTATATCTTTTATATATTCTTCTGTCCTTTTAGATAACTTTTTTCTAAATTTGTTCTTACATTATTTTTTTTCTCAAATTGTAAGTCATATATATGGTGTGATTTAGTAATTGTGTTATATTCTAAATTTTATCATATTATTATATTTAATTTTTACACGTGCCTTGTGGGTGTAATGTTTGCTAATTACTTTATTAAATCCATGATTGTAAATGTATCCATTGAGATGTGTCAATTGTGAATGAAATTTAAAAAAAAATTGAATTTTTTTTATAATAGTATCAATAAATCTCTTATCTTCGTAATGTTAAGACATGTATAGAAAAAATAAAACATTAAGAGCTTAGATAAAAAAGAAATCTAATTGAGGATATAATTTGTGATATCATGTGTTATATTTCTTCATTAAAACAAATTAAACATATACATTTATAATATATTACGATATTGTACATATATTCTTCTTTCCTTCTAGACAACTTTTTTTAAATTTGTTCTTGCATTACTTTTTTGCTTTAAATCATAGGTCATATATGTGGTTTAATTTGATAACTGTTTTTATTCTAAATTCTATCATGCTCTTATATTTAGTTTTTACACTCACATTGTGAATGTACTGTTTGTTAGGATTACTTTAAAAAGAAACAAAAGAAGATAATTTTTTAGAAATTTCTATAATTTAGTTATCAATTAATTTTTATAGTGAGTATAAGTGAAATAAGCAAATAGTTTTTTTTTTTTTTTTTGCTAATTTTTTTTAAAAAAGAAACATATAGTTGGATAAATTAAAAAATAAAATAATTATCTATTACTTTTTATGTTTGTAGTTGTAAATTAAACACATAGGTTTTACTCTGCCAACATTTGAAAAAAAGCAAAAAAAAAAATATTATAACTATAAAGAGCTCTATTTTTCGTTTGAAGTCACGGAACTATATAATGAATTGCAAATCTCAAAAGTTCATAAAAGTAATCAATTTTATAATAGAAACTGGGAATGAAGAAAAAAGGAAATGAAATTATGGATATTTACATGAATGAATGGGGAAAAAGGGAAATAGAGAATGTAGGAAGAGAAAAGAAAAGTTACTAAATTGATTTTAGAGAAAATAAGATGACGTTCATTGAAAAGGATAAAAATTGCAGTCGTATCTTCTAACACTGACTATAAATATAAGATTAGCTTTTAATATAAGTGTGTTATTTTTGTAAAGTTATAAATAACAAAATAATAAGAAAGACTAAAGACACCAAATAAATTTAATAATATAAATATATATAACTTATATTTACTCTATATAATAGTATCGATATATAAATTATTAATTTTACCAACTGATACATGTATAAAATATAGAACCGAAATATCTACAATTTTCAATTAAGCACTATTGATAGATTATTATGTAATTATATATGCTTGACATTGATGAATCCAAAACACACGTTTTTGTTTACTTATATAATTTTCTTCTTCTTTCCTTTTTTGTTTTTTTTTTTTTTTTTGGCGCGAGAAATTATTCCAAAATTGTTATTTGATGAGAGAGTAAGGATCGAAAATTGGGAAATGTGTGTATTTTGAATGCTGATTGACATCGTTTTGGAAAGAGAAAGATAAAGAGAATGGGCCTCCTCCGCTTCCTCCTTTTCCCACCAAAAATAAACATAATCCGTTCCATTTTTCCCTCCACCAAAATCCATCGAACCCCCTCTACAAAAACCCTCCCTCACCTTCAACCATCAGTTCATAAAGAAAAAGTCCCTTTCACTGTCATGGCCTTCTTCGGTTTGTCTTTTTTTTTTTTTTTTTTCGTTTAATGTTTACTTTACTGTGTTCTCTTTTTTCTTATATCTATCTGAAATGAATCGTTTGATTGTGTTTATTCAGGTTGTGAAGTCAAACCCAACAAACCCTTCTCTTTTGGCGCCAATCCTGTTAAAGGAAGACTTCACCTTTCCCTGGTAATTTTATAACGATTATTCTGGATTTTTATTTATCTATTGCATTTTTAGGTAGTATAATATCAATAATGGAGTGCATAACATTTCTCTTTTAAGTGGCTTGTTTATTTTTTATGTTGCTGATTATTTTGGCGACTCCTCTGTAGGTATGTATGTATGTTTTGATTATTATTCAAGTATCATCGCTTGTTTTAAAAAATTAAATCAATTTCCTTTTATATTGAAAAAGATGGCTTCTTTTGCTGTTGGTTTTGAACTCTTACTTGGGATCTTTGCTTCAATTTCCTTTTCCAAATTTGATGGATCATTTACGTTCCTGTTTGTTATAGTTGTATACCAAAATCAGATTTAATTAAATCATTTACAATCAATCACTGCACTTGGAAGATTAATGGATATACGTGAAGGGATGCAATGTAGTATGACATTAACTCATCTTTCAATCATTCGACTATGCACAAATGGATGACGTTCCAACAACATTTGAATTTCTCTACTTCCGGAATCCTTAAAGTGGAAATGTAATGGTGAAAATAAGTTAGGTTGAATTAACTTACACCTATATATAAATAATACACATAAAATGTGATATTTTACATCACTATGATCATTTACTGAATGCCAAACAAATCTCATTGCGGGTTCCTGTATCACGACATAATTTTTGTAAGACCCAGAGGTTTCATAAAAATAGGTCGTTCTTACTGCAGGCCACATTGGGGATGGGTTCCTCGACAAGCAAAAGTACACTTCAGTGCATTTCTGGGGATGAAAGGCCTGTTTTTCTCTGCTCTCTTTTTCCAGAGAAGAAAGAGACATGTCAACTCCATTTGGAATTTGAGGAAGCCGATGATGTTGTCTTTTCGGTCATTGGTCCGCGTAGTGTACACATCACTGGATACTATTTGCATAGCCCTCATCATCACCAGCTAAAGGATGAGTCGTATCCTTCATTGTGCCCTGAGTTTTTTTTTTTTTTTTTTTAACAATTCCATTGCTCTTTAACTTGGGATTCGTGATTGTGCTGTGCACGTAATAGGGGCTTTAGCGACTTTCCTTTTCTTATGGTATTTGTAGTGATTGATCCCTTTTCTTTCTTTCTTTTTTTTTTTTTTCTGGATTTCATGCTTTCTATTTGGCGGTTTGATCTTTGACCATATTCTTAAGAGAATCTTTTGGAGAAGACATTGCGGATACAGAATCTGAAAGATCAAGTGATGATGAAGATTATGGGGGCAGTTTTATCAATGATGGTGAACCTGGTGTATTTTCGTCTTCTTTTGAATCAAATGGTAAAGTTATGTTATTCCATTGAACAGCCCTTCTTTATCATATTCTCAGCATTCTAATGGTGTCACACAATAGTTATATATATATATATATAAAGACCCTTAGGTTATTGCATATCTAGTTTTGCAGTAGTACTTCATTTGAGTTCAGGATTGGTTTTGATGTTTGTATTTGTTGTACGTTATCAGCCGCAGATGAGAAACTATCCAATTCCAAGAAGTCGGGGAAAGCTAGCCATAGAAGACTTATGAAGAAATGTCAACTCAATAATGGTGTATGCAATGATGGAGATAGATGGCTACAATGTGAAGATGTTGATGCTACTAGGCACAAGGATTGTGTATCAGACAGCGACTTTGGTGGCGGCTCTTTTATACCATCTTCTTTGATTAGAAAGAGTCCTAGTAAAGCAGATGATGCTAAGCACAAAGTTTATGTGTCTGATAGTGACTCTACCGGCAGCTTCTTTGTATCACCTTCTTCTTTACTTAGTAAGAGTTTTAATAAAACTCTTGCAAACAAGATAGAACATTGTGCTCGGAGTATGGGTCGAGTAGGAAATTCAAGTGATTTTGCTCTACAGTCGGAGCCCAAAAGGTATATACTACCGATAGTTTCCTTCAATTAAAGTTTTTTTGTTTTTATGTTGACTAGCTGATTTGTTGTGTTAGGGAAGCATTGGATGAAGGCACTCAAGAGTTAAAGAAAAAGAAAAAGGAGAAGAAGAGAAAGAAGCTGGCAGCAGGTGAAGGTGCTGAATTTGCTGGTGTAGGATTCAGGGAAAAGGGAATCTAAGAGGAAAAAGAGGAGAGACAAATTTGGAGATACTACTCAAGTCCGATATGAATATGTAGGCTCCTGCTGCATCAACAAGTGCAGGGTTTTGATACTTAGAAATTCCATTTGCTGCTGGTTTTGGTGGTAAATAGGTTATAGGTTTTTATTTCCTTGAGAATCCTGGAATAAAAGTTTCCTCATTTTGACATATATATTCAGGGGGGTTTCTTAAGATTAAATTTAGGTTAATTTTTCATGATTTTTGGAACTAATATCTTTTCTCGCTTATATAATAATAATAATAACAATAATAATATAATTACATGGGGACTTTTATTCTGATTGTGATTGGAAAAGAATGTGCTGTGAAATAAAACGTTTGGTCCTGTCCCGGTATTGACAATGAAACATTGAGTTGGTTGTATTCCGGATAACTTGGGAGATTTAATTTCATGATTAACAATTCCTACTTGATTCACTTCTTAAGACCAATAAACATTCAATCCTCACTACTGCGCTATTGATTTGCATATCTTTTTGTTTTTTATTATTACATATATATATATATATATATTTGTTTGTTTAGATTCTTTACTCCATTAAACTGTGACTATATATATATTTGTTTGTTTAGATTCTTTACTCCATTAAACTGTGACTATCTAACTTGATTCAATATTGTCATATATATATATATATATATATTATAAACCCATTCATGATTAGTATAAATCCTTAAGAAAACAGGGATAACCTAAAGTCAGATAAGTCACTCAAAATTTGTTCACTGAACAATTAATCTTGTACCTTTTAAAATTTGTTCATATAAACCATGGATCTTCCTATGTCGATAAGTTGGGCCATGACATAGCCAAAATTCGCCATGGCATATGTTACTTGGTTGGATTCCCTTGGCTGATAACACACAGAAACTTCTTCAAAGCGGGTTAATTATGCTCCGCAAGTATGCACAAGAGAGTAATATTTCCATTGATTATTAACATTGTCACAAGATAGTTGAAGAAAAGATGCAGCAATCAATGAATCGGTATTAATTTCTAGCCTATTGATGCATACAAGCTTAGCATACAACAAAACGATGTAAATAGCCTGTAATTCAGCTGCTAAAATGTCGCACTCTTCCAATTTTCCTGACAAAGCCGAAGACACGTCGCCCTAACTTATCTCTCCATACACCTGCAGCTACAGCATGTTAGTTTATAGAATGAATGGAAGCATTCGTATTGAGTTTTATTTTTCCTTCTCTTAGTGGCTGCCATTTAACACATTGCTGCATTATCTTTTTCGACCCTACCTGTTTACGATCCTGATTCCATAACTCACATGCCTATGCCTTTAGCCCTAGTGGGTAGGAAATTTTGTTGTGCTTCATGAATTATTAAATTTCTATCATACCAAATCAAGAAAGCATAATAAATAGTAACGTTAAAAAAAATAATTTTTTTCTCACTTATCAAAGCAACTTTACTTTGTAAAATAAAATAAAAATTTTAATTGTTTTATTTTATTAATTTTTTTTTTCAAAATTTACTTTAAAAAAT
Organism: Lumnitzera littorea; assembly: GCA_024138015.1. Taxonomy (NCBI): domain Eukaryota; kingdom Viridiplantae; phylum Streptophyta; class Magnoliopsida; order Myrtales; family Combretaceae; genus Lumnitzera; species Lumnitzera littorea. Next base: position 89,276,960 of record JAMXBB010000011.1, read on the forward strand.
TAATTTTAAACTTATCCAAAAATAAAATTTCTTCAAAATACTATATCAATTGTTTTTTTTTTCCCCAAATTTTATCTTATATTCATTTCATTTTGCATTTACTTTATAAAATAGAAAAATTTTCCTCACCAATCAAAGCATACAATAAATTTTATAAGAAAAAAAAATTATTTCATACATCTTTACTTTTACTTTGTATTAATTTCAATTTAATTTATTTCAAAATACTACATTAATTTTTTTTAAAGGAAAAAAAATCTATACTTTTAAAAAGAATAATTTTTTAGTTTAACTTATTTAAAAATAAATTTTTTTCAAAATACTGCATTAATTGTTTCTTTTTTAAAAATGAGAAAAAAGAAAAACTATCCTTTTTAAAAGGGAACATTACTCTTCATTTTCCCAAAATACCATTTCGCAAGTTTTGATAAGTGTTAAGTTAAGAAAGAAATGGTTTTGAAAGGAAAAAAATTTAAATAGAAAAACAAGCATAATAGTTGTAATGCCTCACTTATCTAGTCTGGTTGGTTTAGGTGCATGCCCTCGTGATATGATGTGATTTGCTTCTCCATAATCTCAATAATATCTGTGGTAATATTTGAAGGACTTAACTTGATGAATATTGAATTCAAATTTAAAAAAAAAAAAAAAAACCTAAAGTTTATCCTCAAGTGGTCAAGTGATGAGGTGTCGCCCAAGTGAAATATATCTTTTTCCCTTTTGTCTATAAAACATATTTCATTCGATGAGGTAATCAAAATATATCCACCTTTATACTGATAAAAGAAATTATTAATAAAATAGCGACCAGGTCCAATCTGAGGATGGACGCATCTCTTCTATAAAGACAAATGATATCAATCCAAAAGTTTAATGTGGCTTTTATTTGTCGATTGAGAGATGACTGTATGTATTCAAATTTGAATTAATATAACCTCTTTTCTTAAGTAGCAGTCAAACGAAGAAAGCTGTTGGACCAACTGATTTGAGGGTGTATAATGCTTTAAAATGGAGGATATCACATATCACCAAGTGTTCCTAATCTCTAATGTCACGTTAGGCGTAATATTCAATTAAAAACTTCAAATAATACTATAAAAGTCTCTAAATAATCTTATACAATTAATACTAGAATAATTTATAATTAATAAGTATTAATATCCAATCAATCAATATTACCATATAACACTAAATAGCCTTATCAATTAATTTCTTAAGATATTCTTCAATACCATACGGCGTTCTAACTCTTCTCATTCTTAAGACAGTAACAATTAGTTCTATAAATTATTGAAGTTAAGTAACACAATTATAAGTCCTTACATTTGAAAATGTGATAAAGTGACCCGAAATCTAATATGCAACACACAACCATATACATGTGATCAACGATATACATTCACATGCGTAGGAATGCAACAATAAGTAAATCGCATAATTTATTTAATTATCTTTGCATTTAAGTTGGTTACATAAGTACACAATAACGATCCTTTATAATCTGATCACGTCACAATTTATATCATAACTTAATGTTTAGGTGTGTCTCCTCGAACCTCTCTATAATCAAATGTTGGTCATGCCTCTTTGAGCCACTTTACAACACCTAGATTTATCCTAGATTATTTCCTAGCAAGACTTCACTAAAGACAGCATGTCTCAACAATCATCAGGGTTACTCTCTAGAGATATGTCACTCCAGACTCCTAGGACGAGCCAAATACAAGTAACAAAAAAATACATAAGCCGGATATGCATTTGATTTATTTTAATATTTGCTATCTTAACACTCACATACAAAAAGCAAGTATCACATACTTTGATATTTAGAATCCGTTAGCAACGAATTAAGCCTAGCTTTAAATTTTAGAAATAATAAATACTCATTAAATTTTTTTAAATAATGAATAAATATTGTCTTTTAGCTAAAACTCACTTTTACACCATTTAAATCTCTTAAATTTACTTAATGACATATTTAAGGGGTTTATTTTAAAAGTAACAAAAGAATAAAACAAAAAGAAGAGGCAAAACTTAGCTTAAAGAAGTAAAGCCTATGACACAGTCTTGTCTTTTGATCGTGTAACTTACTAAGTTACACTTTATTACTACAAAGAACATGACTAGGGATACGATTATGTTTTTTGGTTGTATAACTTTTTGGTCTATCAACTTACATCACTTACTGCAAAGGGGATAATAAAGAACATAATCATGTCTTTCGGTCGTGTCACTTTCTAGTTGATTAGCCCCATCACTTATTGTAAATGAACCATCACTTATTGTAAATGACATAACCAAGGACACAGTTGTGTTTTTTAGTTGTGTCACTTTCTAGTTGACTTTTTTTTTTTTTTTTGGGCCTAAAACCTTTTTAAACCTAACAACAACACTTCAATACCTTAACACATGGATCAAAATACCTTTAAATTTTTAAAAGCTCAACTCTACAACATAATCTCATCAATACGATACTTATCTTTCATATCTCTAACTCTTATTTCAAATCAACACTATTGACTAAATTCTATCACAGTATTATTTAATTGACAAATATCTCCTTAAACTTATTAAAAGAATAAAGATAATAGAGATTTTACGGATCATAAGATACATATCTTAATTTCAACGATCCTCTAGGGTTTTAAGTTTTTCCTTAATGGACTACGTAAAATCTAAAAAGATCAACATAAAAATTCTTAAACTCTATAAAGAAATCTTGAATTCTACAAATTAGATCTTTACTTACTAATGTCTTTTTTGGGTCGCATAAACTTTATGTTTCCCTTCTCCAAGCAGCTACTCTTACTCTATCATAAAAGAAATTTCATATTAATCCAAAATTTATTTTCTTTATTAAAAAGGAAAACTGTGGAATTCTCTTATACCTTAAGGGTTTTCGGAATTTATAGGAGATGAGTTTAATCTTATAGTGCACAATGAGTCAATTTGTGCACAAATTAGGTTAAGACTAGGTTAATATCTCTTTGTAATATTGTTAATACTCTTCATAAAATCATGACTTAACCCTTAATATCCTTTGCTCAAAACTTAATTACCTTTTATTTTATGATGACTTTTATTAATTAATTACTCCTTTTTTTTTCTTTAGTATTACAGGTGGATGGCTGATAGAGAGGAGTAATAGAAGAGGAATTTAAGATTATTAAATTCTTAAGAAACTATAAGGATTCTTTTGGTAAATCATTGATGAAACTTTAATTTCTAAACTTTTTTAAGATAATGTAAAAATATTGTAATTTAGCGATATGAATAACTCATCTTTCATCGAATGAATTAGGATCGATTATCTTTTCCCCTCAAGTGGTAGTATGTATAATAGTTTGGAAAAAAAAAAAAAAACATTTAGAACAATTGAATGCATATCTAGAACATATAAATCGGCCCTTTTATAGATGAAAGCTTTCTTGTGCTTTTCTTGTAAGTTAATAAAAAATAATATTATAACAATCAAATTATATTGAAGGTATCTTAAAAGGAAAACTATAAGGAAACAAAGAAAACATAAAATGTTAAATAGATTTTCAATATATAAATGAAGATAAATAATATAAGAGGTGACCAAGAAATATTGGAAAGTAACTAAAGTATGAAATTTTCAAGGATTTTTTCAATTTTGTTTGTGTTTTTTATCAGATCGATTTAGCCTTCATCCTACCTTTATTTTACATTCATTATATCTAAATCATTTAATTAATTATATTTTTAACGGTTTATATCTAATGGATATAAATTGAAAGTGGGATCAAAGGCTATACCAATCCCATCAAAATCAGGGATGTAGCTATAAAAACTCTAAATTTCTAAATGAGTTTGAGTTGAATAGGAGAGAGAAAATCCAAATTATTTCAACATGTGTTATTTTGTATTGGTTGAAGATTATGTCTATTACTTGGGGAAATTTTATAGTAATGCTATGTTATCGTAATGTTGTAGTAAATTATTTTGGTTTCAGTAATTCATACTCATCAACGATAAAAATAAAATTATTGACTATTTTCATTTTACCGTTTATGACATGATTTACTAAAATCTATTAAAAACAAAATTATTAATAGATTCCATTTTATTATTTATGGTATAATATATTAAAATTGAATGTAATTATTAAGACGTTACCATAACACTGTGTTACTGTAGAAAAATCCTTATTACTTAATTTGAGTTGTGATCTTTCATAGCAGGTGGTTGAAATAATATTCAATAGTCATGATAATTAGAAGAGTCAAAACCCTTGAAATTAGGTAAAAATCATAAAATATATACTTCTCATTTTCGGCATAATATCTTACACGGATTTTTACCCATTTTCTTCTTTGTTTTTTCGCCCTCTCAACCTTATCAACAACAGACAAATAACTTTCCAAATATTCTCGAAACTTGTATGGTGATTAAGAGCAAAGGGCTACTACTTTTGTTTTTCACAAACATTTAGTTGTATTATGGGTTCCTTCGCAGGACTCGTTAAACTTTTCAAGGAAAGCGTTTCTACTGCCTCTATGTGTCATTTGTTTCCTATGTTTTTCTGAAAGTTTCTCACGTAGAACACCTAATTAACTATGAGGTATTATGCTCTGCCTAGGCCTTTGTAAAATATTACTACATGTTTGGATGATAAAGTTCAAAGAGGATGTAGTAGAATATGGTAAGTAATAATATTTTCACAGCCTCCTCTCCAATCATTTGATGCAACTGCTAATTTTTGTTGTATGACTACAATAATAAAAGCTCGTCTTAGTTTTTTTCTTTCCCTTTTTTTTTTTCGGTCGAAAAGCTCATCTTAGTTTAAATTTTAAGTTCTGCAGTCATTCTTCCTTCATTGAATAAGAATCACACTAGAGCCTTGTTTCGAATATAGGATCTTTTAATTGTTTTATTTGAATTTTGTTTGTCATCCACACTAAAATCATGTGTTTTACCCCATGGTCACATGGGAATTTTCTTTGGACTAATATGACTAATATTTATGTAGAAGATCTATTCGTTGTCGGATTGGATTTTTACATCTCTATTCCTTTTAGTTTACTTTATCAATGTAATATGTGCTTGTATTCAATCATCAATAACTGAAATTTCTCTAGGGAAAAAAGGATAGGTAACCTTCTTTTTTTTTTTTAAAAAAAAAAGATAAATAAATAGAAGGACCATATGATGAGTTGTAACTTATAACTTATGATTAACAAATCATATATGAATTTTGATTTATACTCAATTCAAGAAGGGATGCCATTACGCTAAGAGATTGTATTGTGTTTAGGCTTTTAAGAATTTTATCCTTGAAGCTTTAGTCAGGACAAGAATTAGCATTCATGAGGGTATATTTCAGTGGCTAAGACATCTAATGATAAAGTATTTAGGGTTTAAACTTTAATGGGAGTAGGGTAAAAGAGGATTACTTACCTTGTAAATCCTTAAAAGAAAAAAAAAAAAAAGATTCATTAATATTAACATACCACCATGTATTTGGATGAATGCCATACAACACTTATGATAATGCATAATTTTTAAAATATTACTATTTAGTTTTTCATGTGTTGGAATGTTATTGGTACTCATATATAACAAATTTGTCCACCTAATATATTTTTTAACATTAAAGGTTTTTTTAACGAGGGTGTTGATATGGCTTTCTTTGACTCGTTATAAATAGTTACTATCATTTCTCTTTCTAGCTCATGAGGAAGGGGGGTTGGGGTGGGGTGGGGTGAAAGTAACGTTATGGGCGATGGTCTTGGACAAGGCATGATTCTTCCTCCATTTATATTCATAATACGAAAGAAAGCATAAAGAAGCCATCTGAGCAAGACAAATGATATGTCTAGATTGCTGCGGAACGACGTGGGTTCGGACAAAGCTCAATGGTTCTTTGCGGGACTTCTTGTTAATTAGTTAATTAATTGAAGATATGAGATGAACAAGAAAGGAATTATTCTATTATTAGAGTAATGTTGGATTGTTCGTTGAGATTTAGGCATCAACTTAGTCTTAATTAAAAAAGATTTATTCGAACCATCCTCGTCGTTGTGTGTGTAACTTTTTTAATTGAATGATATCGTATAATCCAGGAAATTGTTAATTAACTCTTGATAATAACAATTATTTTATCGTATAATCCAGGAAATTGTACTGTACTTTTGCATTTTATTTGGGATAATTGTAAGGGAATCGATTTAGGTTTACTTTCAAGTACAAATAAAGAATATACATTATTATGTCATGTAATAGCATGAATCATAGGGGAAAGTCCAAATAATTCCCATAAATCTAAACTTGGTATGGATCTAACTTTGAACTTCCAAAGGTTGTAAACAACTCCCTCAAATATCGATAGATTGATAAATGAATCCTAAGGTTGCAAATGACTTCTCTATACTTTGACATTAATGTGAAAATGCCTCATTGGGCTTATCAATGTGTATCTTAACACCACTAAACTTTGGCCTCCATGTGTTTTTTAAATTGGAAATGCAAATGCCATTTATGTTGCTTGTTTATCGCATCCTTTTTAAAGTCAGTTTATTACAATTTAAAAGGCTTATTTATATATATTTGTAAATAAGTTAAATAAATTAATCTAGCCTGACTTACTATGAGCTTACGGGTTAAATGGGCAAAGTTTTTAAATGGTTAAAAAACCTAACCTTAACCTACTTTTAAATGGGTTAAATAAGTTGGCTAGTAAGTTAAAGTGTATAAGTAGGTTAAATGGGTCGACTCATTTTGGTTTATGGGTGAAATGGGTTTGGTTCATATGGCTTTGCTTTTTAAATAAGTAAAAAAATATAGCACTAACCTATTTTTTAAAGAGGTTAATAGGCCGACTCATATGCCAAAACTCATTTGTACACCTCTGGTTATTTGCAACATTTTATGCTTATGAATATATCTATTAATAGAGGACAAAGTTTACCTAAGTTATTTGTAATTTTCCTTAAGATATATCAGAGGATGTAATAACATATAGAAGAATGCTTTTATCAATTATATATGTTGATATGATCATTAAAGAACTAAAAAAATGAAAAAGAAAAGCATTGGAAACCAAAATAGAAAAGGGGAAAAAGAAAAACAAAAGGACCAATGCATAGTACCCTCAAAGTTATCACTAACCATCCCTTATCTTAGGGTGATCATCCACTACCTTATTAGGGTTGTGCGATATATGTAGGGTGGTAGGCAAGAACCACGATCCATTTATTGCTGTGAATTGTGATAGGAATTAGGTCATTAAGCCTTTAATCTATAGTCGAGTCCATGGACTAGAGGGATTGGCGAGGTAAATCCTCTTGCTTTAGTTGACTCTTATTGGGGCCGAGTTACTCCTTGTTACTGAACGACTCTTGATGCTACGCTAAATGACTATCCATCTCTTGGAAGTTGAGTGCCGACTAGGAGAATGTGCTAACAACAGCTAACCCTCGCCCGCCTACTTGGCCACGTTTGAGATGACCACTTGCTCAGCATCATTACTGCCGAGAAGTCAAGAGAGTTGTCTTATACTAATCTTTAGCCACTCCTATTCGAATGAGTCCACACCTGCTTGGCACTCTTATTCGGCTACCCAACTAGCTTATACTGTTTTGTCTACATCCTCCAACAGCATCAACAATATATTACTGCTACGTGTTTAAGACTATTTGTAGAATCTACTACTCTAATTATTACTTTTTTTGTGAATGTTCATTTTTACCCTTTGTATACTCTATATCTTACTTTTTTAGAATAATACCCTTTTTTTTTTTTAGGTAGGTTACCCTAAATTTTCAAGTATAAATACTCTTTATACATATAGCTGCAGATAATCAGATTATCACTAATACACTAAATACTTTCCTCTTGTAAACATTGTTTGTTTACTTTCGTTTCACTTTTATCATAACCCTTAAGAAAGGCTAGATGGCAAGTATCCTTACCGGACCATCTTATGTGTCATATCGAGCTGTTCCGTGAGTCTTCGAAAGTTTTATTGATGTGTTAGATCCTTTGGAATTGTTCGTGAATTTTGCTTACTTTTTCATTCATTTTTCGTCCTTATGCGTGTTTCCTCATCATCCTTTCAAGCTTTTGGCAACCGTGGATTCATCCCAGCGATTAGCCTTGTATGTTATTGGCTACGGTATACATCATCTTGGTATTAGAGCGAATGTTTCATTTTGATTGTAGAAGTTGTTTCAAAGTTCTGTCTATACTTGGTTTTAGGCGTGTGAAACAGAGCAAGCTTCTGTGTTAATTTAGTTGCCATGTCTACTGAATATTGAGCTTCTAGTTTGAAGGGAGTGCATGTTGTTGGATTTGGAGAGGTAATGTTAATTGTAGCTCCGACTTGAAGATTTAAGGTCGAGTTTATTGAAGAAAATGACTGAACTAAGTATCAATGCTAATGTTGGGGATGATAATAGTGGTATTGTCCACCATGGTTGGCAATCCCAAGGCACCCCTAAAAGTACTAATGAGAGACTTGACGAGGTAGCTAACCTCTAGTGGATCTAACTCGAGTTATTTATGATAGGAGTTAGGTTATCGAATCTTTGACCCGTAGCTGAGCTTTAGGGACAGAGGAACTGGCAAGACGAATCCTCTTGTTCCAGCCGACTCATGTGGAGGTCGAGTATCTACTTGCCGACCCATTCTGCCTACTGAGTTGAATGACTACTTATTTCATGTGTATTGAGTGTAGAGAAACTAAAGGCCAAGGTAATGGCTCGTCTTCATTCTCGTACATGCCTAGCTAATTACTTACTCGGCCTCACCTCTATCGAGATGTCGAGAGAGAGAGTCCGAATTGATTAAGCCTTCCTTATTCGGACAAGCAAGCCATCTGTACTTTTTTTTCTACATCCTCCAACGGCATCACCAATACAGCATCACTACATATACAGTATCATGTGTAGAATTCATTGCATTAATGATTGTTTTCCTTATATATTCATTTTTATCCATTTGTATCTTGTACATTATTACCTTAGGAAGTGCCTTTTTTATTTTTTTCCTTTTTAAGTAAGTTACCCTAACTTATGAGTATAAATATCCTTTTAATTATAGCTGCAAGGACATAGATATACAGAGATTACCATTAACGTATTTGTGTATTTTTTTTCCTTGCATAAACACTTTGTTTACTCTCGACGTCACTCTTATTCTAACCTTGAGCAAGACTAGGTAGTGAGTGACCACACTGGATTGATTTGTGCATCACATCGAATTGTGTCATAAGTCCTTAGAAGTTCCATTGGTGCGTTATATCCTCTGGAGCTGTTCATGAGTTTTGCTTACTTTTCATTTGTCATTCTTTCCTTTTGCACTTTTCCCCATTAACTCTTTTGAGCTTTCTACAAGTTTGAACCCATTCAGCGACTGATTTTATCTGTTTTTAGTCACGGTTCACACTAGCTATCTACGCATTGGCTTATCGACTTATTGAAGTCGTGCCTAATATGCCACAAGCTGTCTAACTACTAGAGGTTAGAACCTAGCTTGATAAGTTCGAAGTGAAAGAGTAGGTGGAGGAGTGAGGAGAAGAATTGACTTGGGAGAAATGGATGATGTCGATAAAGAAGAGTATGAAGAAGAAGAAGAAGAAGAAGAAGGAGCTCGAGCATCCCGAGCATCTAACCATGTAAAGCTTCAGATTCTAAGCTTCAATGAGTTAAGAGATGCGAATGATTACTTAGGTTGGGAGGAGAAGGTTGGGCATATTTTTGAATACTACCAATATGAAGATTACGATAAACTGAGAATTGCTGCTGTTGAGTTTTTTGGATATGTCACCATGTGGAGGAAAAATTTCTAGGCTATGAGGAGACGAGAAGGGTATAAAGAGATTAACACTTAACTTGAGATGAAGAAAATACTTAAAAATGAATTTGTGCTAGATACTTATTTGTTGATGAATATGTCTAAGAATTCCAGATGCTTATGATCCATTGTGAAGTAAAGGAATTACTAGCATGAACAGTCTTTAGCTTTCTTACTAGATTGAGGAATGACATTCAAGACATCGTGGAATTTCAACGATTTATTACAATGGATGAGGTCATACGAATTGCTCAATGAGTGCAAAGGTAAAGAAGGAGTCGAATGCTGACCCAACCTGACCATCAACTAATCGACTTATTTAGTCAAGCTGACCTATTTAGGGAAGCAACTAAAGTCAGTCAAGTATTGATTCGATCAGATAGGGAGATGTTAAGACTGATTAGAAGGGTCGATCAGAAAGTGATGTGTTGACCCGAACATATGAGAAAGGGTAAGGATTTGGTAGGGGGATGAGTTAAATCAAGTGTTTCAAGTGCCAAAGGTTCCGACATATAGCCACTCAATGCCCGAACTGAAAGACTATGGTTATCAACGGAGATGTCCTGATGTTGGAAGTGGAAAGTATTAATGAGAAACCCGAGGAGGAGGAGAGCACTATTGAGAAAGAAGATAATCAGGAGAATAAACTGATTAAAGAGGATGTGTTTGCCAAGGACCTAGATCAGTTGATCTTAGTAGTCCAATGTACGATGAACTTGGCACCTTCACATGAGAAGGAGTAGAGGGAGAACTTATTTCATATCACTTATAAGGTGAATGATTAAGTGCACGCACTAATTGTAGATAGTAGTAGTTGCACTAATGTGGCCTTGGTTGATTTGATTACAAAGTTGAAGTTGTTAATTATTGTACATCCAAGGCCGTACAAGTTACATTGGTTGAGTGAAAAGGGAGCACTACATGTTACTTGACAAGTACTGCTGCCGATCATAATTGAAAATTACTTCGATAAGATTCTTTGCGACTTGCTGCCCATGTATGCTTTACATGTGTTGCTTAGCCGACCATGGCTATTTAATAGAAGAGTTATCCATGATGGATACATGAATACTTATGTGTTCAAGAAGGATGGTAGGAAGATTACACTAAACTTAATGCTGCCGAGTCAAGTTAACAAATAAAGGCAAAACTAGCTTGAAGATCGAAGAAGACTTTGATGATGAGTAGAGCTAAGCTCCGAGAGGTTATTAAAGCTGATGTGTTGACCCTCATGTTGGTCAGGCGTTTATTAGAGTTGAAAGAGCGGGGTGAACTACCCTCGGAAATAAGAGAGTTGCTGGATGAATATACTAATCTGTTTCTAGAATAGTTGCTTAAGGGTTACCTTCTATTCGAGGCATAAAACATTGCATTGACTTAGTACTCGATGTTGCCCTATTGAATAAGCCTACTTATTGGATGAATCCCGAACAGGCTTCTAAGCTCCAATGATAAGTTAATGAGCTATAGGAAAAAGGATATGTTTAGGAGAATCTCAGCTCTTGTGTTGTTCCGGCACTCTTAGTGCTGAAAAAGGATGGTACCTAGCAAATGTGTATTGACAACCAAGTTGTAAACAAGATAACTATCAAATACAAGTATCTAATCCTCAAGTTATAAGATATGCTGGATGAATTAAGTGGAGCTAAGATCTTCAGCAAGATTGATATGAAGTTTAGTTACTATCGAATTCGCATGAGGTTGAGAGATGAGTGGAAGATTGCGTTCAAAACTCGGCATGGACTCTATGAGTGGATGGTTATGCTATTTGGCTTATCGAATGCACCGATGGAAGGACAGTGGATGAGTTTTATATAGAAGATGGATACTTGTTCCAAGGAGGGAATTTGTACGTGCTGACCTGTTCATCGAGGGAGTTACTGATCAGGGAAGCCTATAATGGAGGACTCTTTGGGGAAAAAAGGATGTATAAGTTGTTAAGTGGACGTTTCTTTTAGCTGAGAATGAGACAAGATGTACATCGAGTTGTTGAAGGCTGTACCATGTGCAAGAAGGCTCAATGCCGAGCCGAACAAGGGAAAGTGATGTCTTTGCTTGTCTTGACGAGCCATGGACTGAGTTGAGCATAAACTTTGTTCTTGGATTATCACGAACTGCCCAATGCAAAGATTCCGTAATGGTCGTCGTCGATAGATTTAGTAAGATGGTATACTTTGTGCTTCGCTCCAAGACTAATGGTGTTCCGGTTATTGCTTCTCTTTTTTTGTAAAAAATTGTTTGGTTACATGGCATGTCGAGAAATGTAGTATCAGATAGAGATTTAAAGTTCATGGGCAATTTCTGGAGGACTTTGTAGTGACAAATAAGGATCAAATTGCTATTAAGTACTTCTTGTCACCCCCAAATAAATAGCCAAACAGAGGTGGTCAATCGTACTTTAGGATCGCTGTTCTGTGCTACAGTGGGCAAGAACTTCGCTGATTAAGATGTCTGCTTATCAATGGTTGAATTCGCTTACAACCGAATAGTAGATGACATCATTAAGCAAACCCCCTTCAAAGTTGTCTTTGGCTTTAATCCCGAGTTGCCCTTTGATCATACCCTTGTACTTATATTTGAGCAAGAAGACCTTAACACGAGAGCTTGAGCATAGTCCCTTCAATACATCTATGATAAAGTTACTTGGCAAATTAACTAAGCCGCTATAAGGATATAAGAGAAAGCTAAGGGAAAGATGACAAGATGGTTTCAACCTAAAGACTTGGTATGGTTGCACCTAAGTAAGGAAAGATTTCTAAGCATGGGGAGAAACAAGTTGTCTGCATGGGCTAAAGGACCTCTCATAATCCTCCAGAAGATCAATGATAATGCTTATAAATTGGAGTTACCTGAAGACTATAGGTTTTCGGGCACCTTCAACATTATCGACCTTAGTTCTTATCACCCTGACAGAGAGCTGAACGAAGACCATCTAGATTTGATCATAAATGCAAAACAACCAGGAGGGAACGATATGAATTAAGCCACTAAGCCTTTAACCTGCAGTCGAGCTCGCGGACTAGAGGGACTGGCAAGGTAGATCCTTTTACTCCAGCTAACTCCTGTTGAGGCCAAGTTACTCCGTACTGCTGAATGACTTTCAGTGTTGTGCTGAATGACTATTCATCTCTCAGAAGTTGTGTGCTGACTAGGAGAGTACCTTGACAGCATCGTACCCTTATTCAGCCATGTCCGAGCTAACCACTTGCTCGGCATCATTACTGTCGAGAAGCTGAGAGAGTTGTCTTGTACTGATCCTTAGCCACTTCCGTTTAGATGAGTCCATGCCTGCTTAGCATTCCTGCTCAGCTACTCGATTAGTTTATACTGCTTTGTCTATATCTTCCAACAGTACCAACAATACATTGCCGCTATGTGTTCGGGACTATTTGTAGAATTTGCTACTCTAATTATTACTTTTTCTATGAATATTCATTTTTATCTTTTATATACTTTGTACTTTACTTTTTTAGAACAATACCCTTTTTTGTCTTTTGCTTTTTAGGCAAATTGTCCTAAATTCTCAGATATAAATACCCTTTGTACATGTAATCGTAGATAATCAGATTATCAATAATACACTGAATACTTTTCTCTTGTAAACATTGTTTGTTTACTCTTGTTTCACTCTTATCATAACCCTTAAGTAAAACTAGGTAGTGCGTATCTTTATTAGACCATTTCTTGCGTTATATCGAGTTATGTTGTGAGTTCTAGAAAGTTCCATTTGTGCATTATATCCTTTAGAATTGTTCATGAGTTTTGCTTATTTTTTCATTTGTTATTTGTCCTTATGCGTATTTCCTCATTATCCTTTCAAGCTTTTGACAAGTTTGGATCCATCCCCACAACTGACTTTATGTGTTCTTAGCTGTGGCACACATTAGATTACGAGCCATTTTTCATTGTGGTGATTTTCTATCCATCCCTTTGGTTTTGAGGTGATTAGCAATATTTTCTTTCTAAGTAATGATAAACATTTTTGGGAAATTTTTGTAGAGAAATCAAAATGAAACATTAATAATATTAAAATTTTATCATCTAATTAGTGTAAGGATAGGTGGTTCAACTTTTATCAAACACATAATTCTCAACAAAGTTTCTCAATTTTATATATATTTTTAAAATTTTTCTCCTTTTTTTTATTTTGAGTATTTTTACTTCTTATTTTTTTTTTATATTTTGTGATTTGAAATTCTTTACTAATAAAGAAGTTTGCAATAATATTATAAAATTGTAATTTAGTTGCATAGTTCGTAAAAACACCAGATTTATTAAAATTTCCAAAAATGTAATGGAGATAAAAAAAAAAAGTTATAACTTTGCATAATTTTAGAAAATATCTTTAAATTCATTATTTCACTCAATAGAACGTAAAATATCTTTAAGTTTCAAATAAGCTTTTAGTTTGTAGAAAATCTTGAATGCTCATAAATTGTCTTAAAAGTTTGTAATATTAGTTAAATATTTGTAAATCTACTCAAAATTTTTACGTTGAATTCTCCTTAAAATCTCTTAAAATTTCATAATCTTTTCATTAGTTCGTAAAAAGCCGTAAGCTCGTGAGATTTTATAAAGTTCATAAATGGACTTAAATAGTTTACAATTTAACTTTACAGTGTGTAATTTCACATAATTTTGTAATTGGATTCTATATTCATAAAAATGCTTTATGGTTTGTAATTTCACATGAAAGTTCATAATATATCTCATGCTGGTAAATCTACTTAAGCTACTTAAAAAGTAGCTACTATTTTAATAAATCTCAATAATGTCAGAAAAACTCTTATGATTTGTAATTTCACTTGTTTTAATTTAATTTCTCTCTAGTTTGTGATTTCACTTGTTTTATTTTAATTTCTCTCTAGTGTTCGTAGCATAACTCAAAGTTTGCAATTTCACTTAAGTTTATAGAAACACTTAAGAAAAGTGACTTCACCAAAAATGTTTAGATGAGGCTTTCTTTGATTTTATGCAACGTTATATTTATGTTCAGAAGAGTGGAAAGGCGAAGAAAAATGAGGAAGAAAGAAAAATTTTATTATTCCCATGTTTAAAGGGGAAGAAAACTAGAAAGGAAGAATATGTGGGTTGTTTAAATGCAAAAGTTCGACAAAAATGTGTTCTGCCTTAGAGTAGAGAGAAAGGAAGGGAAAGTTGATAAAATTACACTAGGAAATTGAGTTTTTGTGCTTTTTCAGTTAAGATTGCTACGTTTTTATTCTTTTTACGCTTAACTTACATGTGTATTGCATAATTAAAAAAAAAACTAATTGACATTAACTGAAGGAGAAAAAAGGAACGGAGAAAAATAGACTAAACATACATTCTTCATCCTTAACCCCCATTTTTCTTCCTCACCTTCCAATAGTAGTACACAAACCCCAATTACTTCATGTTAGCATGTTCTTCTAATTTAATTAATTACCTTAGGATTTCCCATCCACTCGTGGAAATTTGATATTAGGGCTTGGAACCGTACTCCATATTTGAAACTGCACAAAAAAAGGGGATGCTTGCACCATATTAGAAGCAAAATACAAGTTAATTAAGTGTAAAATATAAAAGCACGAATATCCAAAGTAAAAATGTATAAATACGCAAACATATACAATGGATTATCTAATAATTGTCTTATTTTATTTCTTTCTTAATTCTACTCCTCCGCTTTTTTTCCTCTTCAATTTTTCCTTCTTTCCAAATATAGTGTTAGATGTTTAAAACGACATACTTTACTTAACCTCCATCAGTTATGTTATTTACTTTGTTGGACTGTCTTAGGAATGAGTGAAACAGGGTGAATAGGTATAAGATTCTTACTTATACCTTACCATATAAGCTATAGGTTACAAATTTGAAACTGCAACTAATCATATGGTATTGTGAAATTATTATTGACTTATATTTTATGGAACCTATAAAGTGGAAAATACCTTGTACAGTTTGTAAAACTTATGATACATATAGCAAAACTTGTGATATCAAAAGTGTAACTTTTTCTATTTTTGTTATTTTAAATTCATGCGACATTAAACAAAACTTGTAGATTGTGTAGTAAATTAGAATGAAATTTATCATTTATGAAAGTTAAGGTATCACATATAAATTGGAGATTAATTTGTCTATAATTGTTATATCACTTTTGAGGTACTCTTATATTTATTAACCATAGAAGACAATGGATAACTTTTATGAAACTTAGAGGATAAAGCATATAAAATCAAGAAAAATATAAAGTTATATTTTATTTATTGATTTGTCATATTTTTTAATAAGTTTTATCGGAAGGATGTATAGATTATCAACTTTATATATTTTAGAGTACAAGTTTTAGTCTGATATAATGATGATGACAATATACTTATATCTTACCTACAGGAGTAAGTTTTAATAAACTAACCTACAACTTATTTGTGATTCTTAATATTCATTTAAAATTTATTTGGTTAAACAGATACAAATGTATACTTTTAAATAGGCAGTTTTTATGGGCTATAAGCCTCTTTGTACGATAGGGTTGCTTATGTTTGTAGGTTTTTTTTTTTTTAATTTAATGAGTTTATTTCTTTTTTAAAGGTAAAAAGACATTAATACTAGTTAAATTATATTGTTGCATGGGTAATTTCACATACAATGAACAATTTATTAATGTGATGTAAGATATTGTTCATGAAAAAATCGGTGGAGTAGGTCGGCATAATTATTAATGTAATCTTATCATATCTTAATATAAAATCAAGATGTAATATAATATTCATGCATGTCGCCATCGAAAATCCCAAATTTTCTCACGATCAAATACAATCAGTTTTGACAATTGGCTCAAAATATCACCAAAAGCCCAACTCCCAAAATCGTAACGAAAAGGACTCAAACCAATCTCCTTTCATTAAAATATCATTGTTTCCGCAAGTGGATATTTAATGTGCTAAACTCCTTTTATCTTTAGCATGTGCATATCAAGCAAATATTCAGTGTTTTAGTATGATAAATTTTAATAATCATATATTAATTCTTTGTTTCAATATATTTGTGTTCGATAGGAACACCTTCGGAAAAAATAAAATCCAAAAATATTTTATTCATTAAAACTTAATAGAGCACGTACTTAAGTCGTGAAATCCAACTCTTATTGTGCTGTCACCGCTTTGATTTGCACGCGCACAAGACGCAATATCCACGCGTTCCGCCACGTCAAGCTATTTTTAACCACACATATGTTTTCAAGCAGTCAACTCTATCTAACTTGCATGGGTTTCCTGTTTCGCTGGGTCCCCGGTTCATTATATTTGGACTTAGCACGGGCCCGGTTCATTATGTTCGTTCTGCGCATGGCACGTTGTTTGTTGCTTTTTTTTATTGTACGCTCGCCGGCGAAACTATAAAGGGGGTCCTTTCCTACGTACATGTAATCGGATCGGTTTCGTAAAACCTATATATCGGGTTTTTGAAATTTGTCTTCAACTTATAGGAAAAGAAAGACCCGCAATTTGTTTGATTAAACAGCTAAAATATTTTAAAATTCATAAATAATGGAAAGAAATGAGAACTACTAAAACTTATAAAATAAATAATACTGTTTGTTATTATTTATTTTTACAAGCTTTATAATATTATTTATTATCAATATAAATGATAAGTGCAATAATATTGTTTGAATTGTACGCTTGCAATTAAATAAAATAATAAATAATATGTAGAATTTATTAGATTTAAGTTTTTTATTTGATCTTAATTTTGTCCCCAACTAATCTTAAATAGTCAACTTCCTAAAAAGATTTAACCTATTACTCGATGACAAAAGTTGAAACTTATCCCAAACCTTATATAAGTATTATGTTATCTAATAAATATTCAATTTGGATGGATTTGATGATCCGCTTGCATCCCAACCCGTTATCGGTCCAGCTCCCACAGAACGAGGGTCGAGCCTGGACCTGTGCCCCATTGGTTCTAGCAGCGTCTGAAACCCAGAGTGCTGGTCCGAGACCGTCATGGGTCAGACCCTAGACGGCTGTCCAAGTCTTTGTATGAAGGGGTTAGGGGTTAGTGGTTACACACTTTGTCTCATTGGTGCGTGCAAGAAAACGTTGTTCGACGCGCGTAATGTCAGTGTCCGTGTCCGTGTAAAAAGTAGCCGTTGGAGACTCCATTCCACGTGGCTGTTTGCCGACATATCGTACTTTCCATATCCCGCTTACCGGTCCAACGGGGTCGAATAGATGAGACAAGAAACTCTCTCTCTCTTTCCTCAAAAAAAAAAAAAAAAAAAAAACAAAAAACCTTCTCTCTCTCTTCAACGATGAGGAAAAAATGAAAAAATAATAATAAATAAATAACTCTTGTTTTATGTCCACCATCGTTTACTTCTCCGCAGTATAGCATTGTATGCTGTAATAATATTGATATATAAAGGTTTTCCTCTACTGTAACACCGAGTTAAATCTTTATTATCACTACGAAGTTGTAATTGTGTTTTGAGATCTATTGATCACTTTGTTTGACCTGTTCATTGAAATGTTAAATTAGTTAAAAAAAAATCCAAATGAAATGATTAATCATGTTGACGGAATAATTAGAAGTGTTATTGGTACAAAGTAACAAATTTAGTATTATATTATAGAAGAAAATTTTCTATGTAAGATATTAATTATTTTGGAGGTTCTACAATTGAAATTTTAGATCTCCTTTATGATTTGGATCACATTTATTATTATATAAGTCAACCAAGCCAACCAAAGGTTGTTATATTAGTTAGAAACGAAAATAATGCTATTTTATTCATAATTTAAGTTGGTATAAAATATTAAGTGAAAATTAGAGTTAAATTTAAGTTAACAGCGCCAAATACTTCTCGGTTATTTCATAGTTCAAACATAAAAGTTTATGCACTTTATTTTATGGCTTATCTTGTATTTAAAATATTTCGATCTCTAGTATTGGAGAATCAACTTAGGTATGCTTTTCCACGGTAGCAGAATCATTATAATTATTAATTAATATTTAGTAGCATGCATTCCTTAATTGTAATATAATATAATTAAAAAAATCCAAAATGAATTTAGACAATTCATCGTTTGATAATTTTCTAAAATCCAAAATCGTTTAATTAATAACATTAAAGAGGAAAATGACAGTCCAAAATGCATTCATACCAAAAAGAAAGGTTAACTTTACAACTGTAACTCTTTATATATATATTTCTTTTAATTTTAGATATTATAAGTAAACTTTTCATTTTTATATTTAGATTTCTTAAATGTATAATCATTATTGAAAGAGGAAAAGATACACAAAAAAAAATTAACATGTGCGGATTTCTAATCAATAAAGTTAGTTCTATTTACATGTTTAATGCCACCATAGTCCGTTGGAGTCTAATAATGCTTGACTGCCCTCTTATGATATGATATTTTTTATCGAAGGAAACAAAAAAAAAAAAAAAAAAAAGCTCCTTTCTTGCTCTTTACAAAAACCTTTTATTTTCATGCCGTAACTAGTAATAAATTGACTAGAACGGACTACCTTATATCTCCCGAAGTGGAAACGTAAAAATCAAACACATTGCCTACCTGAAACGGCTTCTCTGTATCTCTCACACATATTGTGTTCCTTTCTTTGCTTTTTTGTGTTTCATCCAAAAAAAAATTCCATCACATGAACTCTCTCTCTCTCTCGATTCCCTCCTTTAACTCAATTACTTAACTATCCTGTCTTTCTTTGTTTTAATGCTTCATGTTCTTTTGTACTTTCTAGTACCATCCATATGTGGACATACCTGTCTTCAATGAACAATTTTGAGTTTTTCTCAAACCTATTAGAAAGTTTATAACTTTGGGAATCTCCTTGTTCATTCCTTTGTTTTATAACCTTCAATATATACAAACAGGTCTTAAACCCATCTTCAGATCTCTGGATTTCCTCTCTTTTAAGTGTGAGTTTAGTTTCTCTACTTGTATTGTTGGGGGGGAAAAAAAGACATGTTTTGTATTAGTTTTAGGGTTTTAATTAACAATTTGATTCTGGGTTTTAATTGATTGTCATTAAATTGTGGAAATTCATGGCTTTCTGGTAGTTGGGGTTTGTTTGGAAGTGTAAAGGAGAAGTCCTTTTTGTATGATTGGAGTAGGTTGTGTGAGATTGAAAGTATTTTAATCTGTTGAAGTTGTTCTAGTTAGTTGTCGGATTGGAATCATTGTTTGGTCTGATATTTGAAGTGTGCAATTGAAGAAATGTTGCAATTGAGTAGAGTGATTATGTGTTTTTTTCCAACCCCTGCTTTTGCTTTTATAATAGGGTTTTAAGTTCACGATCATGATCCTGCCATATGTGATCTGTCTTGTGCATTGTAGAAGTAAATTTAGAATGTTATTTTGGGACTAGTTTTTGGGGAGCTAAATGGATGTTGAAGCTTTGGAGGGGAAGAACTGCTTCTGTGGAAATATTGGGTTGTAGTGTGAGTTTAAGCTAGCTGCATTCCACAATTAAACAGAGTAATTGGCTTGTTTCAGCGAAGTGGTTCATCCTCATAAAAGAATTATTTTAGCTCCTCACCATATGACCTTAGCTTTTTAGTTCGCTTTGTAGATATTGCCCTGCAAATTTTCCTATGGTTTCATGTGTTCTAGGTCCCTGAAGCTATTTCTTGTTAATAAGTACTGGCTTATATCTAATTTCCTTTTTGGAGATTATAATTTTCTCCTTTATCAAAAGACGAATTCTTGCAATGTAACTCAAATCATTCTAATTTGCATGTATTAGTTCTCCGTTTATAGCTTGGTTGTGATTGAAATTTTCCATGTCAATTTTGTCTAACAGGGGAAGTGGAGTAATCATTGAATACAAGAGATGGCTACAATTTCAGATATAGGGGTTGCTGCAGGAATTAATATTCTCAGTGCATTCATTTTCTTTGTTGCATTTGCCATTTTGAGGG
The DNA here is from genome assembly GCA_024138015.1 of Lumnitzera littorea. Classification (NCBI taxonomy): domain Eukaryota; kingdom Viridiplantae; phylum Streptophyta; class Magnoliopsida; order Myrtales; family Combretaceae; genus Lumnitzera; species Lumnitzera littorea. The sequence continues at coordinate 89,297,712 of JAMXBB010000011.1, forward strand.
TTCAACCTTTCAATGATAGGGTGTACTTTCCAAAATGGTATCTTAAGAATTTACGCAGTAGTCCTACACGTGAGGGAGCTTCGGTCAGCAAGTTTGTCAATTTAGACTTCAGGGCTTATATTGGCTTCGTGAATTGGATGCCAGCTGCATTGAAAATGCCAGAGTTGGAGCTTATTGATCATGCTGGATTGGACTCGGCAGTGTATTTGAGGATCTACTTGATGGGGTATCCTCTAACAGATTCTGATTTTTTCCTTATTGGGTTGCATTTAGTGGATGATCAAAAGCTTTTAGCCAACTATTTTGTTTCTGTCTGTTGCATTGTCTTTTAAGATAGGGGGCATAGACAATCTGCTCATGAGAGTTTGCAGATGCCGAAGTAATTTTTTCTAATAATTTTTTAGCCTGAACGCTTATTCTGATTCACCTATTATTATCATTGTAGGCTTAAAATTTTTGTTCCCATAGCTCTCCTTGCTTGGACAATCCTAGTGCCAGTCAATATAACAAATAACACATTGGAATTAGCCAGCCATGTCAAAAATGTAACTGCTAGTGATATTGACAAGCTATCGATATCAAATATCCCTCCAGGATCAACAAGGTATGAAGCTTTCTCTTGCTTTTTGTCTTCCACTGCAAGTCTTTTACAATTGAATTATCGAAAATCCTCTTTAGGTCTGTTTTATGATTGGTATGTCAGAAGATTTAGTTTAAGGATGCCTTCTATATTGTTAGTCATCTTGCAGTAAGTTTCACTCTTGTGTTAGTTGACTTATATTGGGAATTTTCTGCAGGTTTTGGGCTCATATTGTGATGGCTTATGCCTTTAGCTTCTGGACTTGCTATATATTGTTCAAGGAGTATGAAACTGTCGCTTTTATGAGGCTGCAATTTCTTGCAGCAGAACGGCGCAGGGCAGATCAATTTACGGTAGGATTGAATCTAAGCATTTATGTCCTATTTCAAATTGGTGTTGGAACTCTCAATAATTTGCTGTAGTTGTAAACTTCTGCGGTGATTGAAAAATTGCAAATCCTGAATATATATATGATTCTATTAATGATAATATATGTTTGTTAATTTTACATCATCTTGAACTCAGGAAATCATTTTATCTTTTCCCTAGCAGTAGTGGCAACATATCAACTATCTGTTTCTCTTTTCTAATTTACCTACTTAACATCAAGAACATGAATGCATGCTTAAGGAGTAACGTTATATGGTTCTAATATCCCTCACGACACCTGTGTACACAATTAATTTTGGCCTGGTTAAGAATGGTTTTTTCCAGCTAAGTGAAAAGAAACTTAGTTGCAAAAGTTGTGGTAGAGGGACCTTTTTTATGATTAAAAAATTTTCAAGTGGGTCAAAATTATGATACAAGTTGAATGTTTGATGTTTTATTATTTTGTGCTTATTGAGGTACTCCACACTAATGGAGTAAAACAATTATTGCTGAGTTATGCAAAAGTAGCACTCTATATATATTCTGATGTTTTTGACATTTTCTTGCTGCTTCTTTTCATTGAATAATGTCTTGAGATACCTTACCTTTGTCTGAAGCAAAAGTTGCTTCTACAAACCTATTCTGCAACAAACTAATGCTTTTGGAAGGTTACAATAATATCAAATGTGAAACTATTCAATAACATCAAGCTTAAATTATGCCAGGTCCTTGTGAGGAATGTTCCACCTGATCCAGATGAATCGGTCAGTGAGCTTGTGGAGCACTTTTTCTTGGTTAATCACCCTGATCACTATCTTACCCATCAGGTTGGTTCATTGATACCATAGCTTATGCTCTTTTTGAATGACATAATTCATACTTCTTATTTGTCTTCAAATCATCTGTAAAAGTCTTGGAATTTGGTCATGGCCTATGATGTGAACAAAGCATCATGCAACTGTCACCTTTTCATTGTATGTTATCTAATCATATTGGTTGTAATTTATTGTTCATCCTTGGGTTCATTCCTTGTTCATCCAATGTTGTAATAATGGTGCCCTATGATGCTAGTTAGAACAAGTATGTGAATATTGTGGGATAGTTTCTCTTTCCTTCTTCTTCATCTCTCATTTTTTTTTGGTATTCCAATGTTGATGGTAAATTAAAGGATGTCAGTGTTGGCCTTTTTTCTTGATAATATCATCTTTTTAGATTTCAAGTACCTGTACAATATCAAAGAGCTAGATCTACTTGAACTTCCTTGCTGAACCATTAGTGGACCCCAAGATTTGGTTAACATAGGGGATACTTTTGGAGGTTATATTTCCTGACACGCAACTTCTTGACCAGGTAGTTTACGATGCAAACAAGCTCGGCCAATTGGTCAAGAAGAGGGATAGAATGCAGAACTGGTTAGACTATTACCAGCTAAAGTATTCCAGAAATAGTTCAAAGAGACCTGTCACAAAGGTACATCATGAAATCTCATATCATGAAAACCAGTTTGGTCCAATGTTTTTCTGTGTCTTCTTCCTGTTTTGTTTTTAGTTTTGTTGCCTCAATTTATTCTTGTCATTTTGCTACCAGACTGGTTTTCTTGGACTTTGTGGAGACAAGGTGGATGCAATTGATTATTACACATCTGAAGTTGAGAAGCTATCCAAAGAAGTGAGCACTGTTTCATGGTCTTCATTTGCTTTCTTCCTATTTGCCCCTGTGTTTTGCATAAGTTAACGGGCCTTAAACTAGTTTACGTTCTTCCATTATTTTTGTTCAGATGATGTCTCTTAAGTTAGTTGGGCTAGACAATGGTTCAACATTCAGCTTTACAATAGATGAAAATGACTTGTTTGGTCTCCCCTAGCATTTAGATGATGTGTATGCTGACAATTATCTGTAGCATTCATTCCCACATTTTGATCCCAAATTGGTACTTAGAATGTTGATGGAAATGCTCATTTTGATTCCTTCTAGCTGTAGAACCTTATTTGGAATTTTTGTGTAAAATTACAATAATTAGTTTCTACATAAATTATGGAACTAGAAGATTACAGTGTATTTCAATCCAACTGCATGCAGCAATTTTTTTACTGTTCTTTTAAGGAAAAATGAATCTTTTAATATTGTGAGCCAGAGGGTTGGTTTATGAACGTGTGGATCTAACTAAGCATTTAGGGTTCCTTTTCGAAAATACATTGTAGAGAAATGATCCTAATCTTTACAGTGAGATCAGATTATTTTATATGACATTCAGGCTTCGTATTGCCTGCCTTGCAAATTGAAGTGTAGATTATGGGCTTAGGCAATTAGATTAATGTTCTTATTTCAGGCACTTGTAGAGAGGGAGAGAGTTGCAAAAGATCCCAAGTCCATAATGCCAGCTGCATTTGTTTCCTTCAAAACTCGATGGGGTGCTGCGGTCTGTGCACAAACTCAACAATCTCGAAATCCCACTTTGTGGCTCACTGATTGGGCTTCGGAACCTCGTGATGTCTTTTGGAAGAACCTTGCAATTCCCTATGTTTCACTCACTGTTCGGAGATTGCTCATGGCTGTTGCTTTCTTTTTTCTCACTTTCTTTTTCGTAATCCCAATTACTATTGTACAATCTCTTGCAAGCATTGAGGGATTGGAGAAAGTAGCTCCATTCCTGAGGCCCATCATTGAAATGTGAGTATTCTTCCTAAACTCTCATATTACCTCATGGTCTGATTAAATCAAAGCTAGAGCTTACACTGCTTTAAAGTTCACTTACATTTTTCTTTATAAACTGCAGAGGCTTCATAAAGTCTTTTATTCAAGGATTTCTCCCTGGAATAGCTTTGAAGCTGTTTCTCATTTTTCTACCGAGCATACTGATGATCATGTCTAAATTTGAGGGGTTCATAGCGATATCTTCTCTCGAAAGAAGATCGGCATCCAGATATTATCTTTTCAATCTCGTAAATACATTTCTGACGAGTGTGATTGCTGGTTCTGCCCTTCAACAGCTGAAGACATTTATTCATCAGTCACCAAGAGAGTACGTAAAGCGTAGAAACTTTTGTCTTTTTGTCCTAAATGTTTTTGCTTGTTTTCTTTGGCTATACTTCCATATTACATAGAAAATGCTAGATTCTTTTGCAGTATTCTCCAACTCTTAGGTGTTTTGATAGATCAGATGATCAAATAAGCAGATGTGTGTTCAAATAAATTTTTTCAGGTCTTCTGTATAGAGTACTGATCTTAGATTGGTAGTAAAATGGGTTCATGTGTTCGTTTTCAACATTGATTTGGCACATTTGATAAATTACCACTAGTTCCATTGATTTTCCCTTTGTCTTTGGGAAAAAATGGAGCATAAGAGCTGCATCTTGATACTTTATTTATTTATTTATTTTTTGGCAGTATCCCGATAACAATTGGACGGGCCGTCCCAATTAAGGCAACCTTTTTCATATCCTATATAATGGTTGATGGATGGGCTGGTATAGCAGGGGAGATATTAAGGCTAAAGCCATTAATAATCTTCCACTTGAAGAATTTTCTCTTAGTGAAAACAGAAAAGGATCGGGAGGAGGCAATGGATCCTGGAAGTATAGGCTTCAACACTGGAGAACCTCAAATTCAATTGTACTTCCTTCTGGGCCTTGTATATGCTGCTGTGTCACCTATCTTGCTTCCATTCATAATAGTTTTCTTTGCCCTGGCTTTCATGGTGTACCGACATCAGGTATTTATATATATAGAACTTTCTTATCTAGTTGGATGAAGTACAGAAAATAATCTACTTTTGTTACCAAAAAAACAAAAAATCTACTTTTGCATGAATAGATGTGAGGTAACATGGGTCAATTCATGATGGTTTCTTTTTTTTTTTTTTGGGTTGGGGTGTGGGGGTGGGGATAAGTCAGTCAATTTATGATAGTTCTTTTTCTACTAATGCATATTTTCATGTTCATTTTGTATTTGCAAACTATGACATGAATCCTAGAATGTGGATACTGTTTTAATTAATTATGACTTAATTTTTATACGAGTCTTTCTGGATTCTGGAGCCTCAAGTGTCCCCATTTAGATTTGATTTACCTGTTTGGATCACTGCATGAAGTAAACGTAGAAACACCCACGTAATTATCCCAAACTCCATGCTTATGAATAAAATTTGTCTTTACAAAAGTGAACATTCCTAAACCTTTTTCTTTTACCCTTCTATGTATATAGTGTAGCTCTTTTCGGGATATCTAAGTTGTATTTTATATCATATGCTAATTTCCTTTGCATGAAAATTTCAGATTATTAACGTTTACAACCAGGAGTATGAAAGTGGTGCAGCATTTTGGCCAGATGTTCATGGGCGTGTTATATGTGCATTGGTGATATCACAAGTGCTTTTGCTGGGACTTTTGGCTACACTGGAAGCTGCTCAGTCAACTCCACTTCTCATTGCTCTTCCAGTTCTTACCATTGCATTCCACAGATATTGCAAAGCCCGTTTTGAACCTGCATTCACAAGATATCCATTACAGGTTTGTCTTAGTCTATGCCTGTTGCAATAGTCTATACATTTAAAATAATTTCATAGAAGAACCTATCTAGTTGAACTTTCCATCAAATTAGTTTTATATTCTATATATTTACATTTCATGAAACCATGTCAACATACATGTCTGCTGTTTTTTTCTTTTCAAATCTGTTTTCCACCCCAGGCCCTTTATTTTTGTTTTTGTTTTTGTATTTGTATTCTTAAAATTTAAGATCCGACTCTTTTGTTATTACAGGAGGCAATGATGAAAGACACACTGGAACGGGCTAAGGAACCAAATCTAAACTTGAAAAGCTTCCTTCAAAATGCCTATCTTCATCCCATCTTTAAAAGTGCCGATGATGATGAAGATGATGAGGACGATAACAAGTGGGAAAATGAGAGCGTTCTCGTGCCAACTAAGCGCTCCTCTAGGAGGAGCACTCCATTGCCTAGCAAAATCAGTGCTAATTCATCCCCTTCTCTACCTGACGTTCAAGAGGACAAAGAGATATAAATATTTATGGATTAACATCTGGGAGCTTGTAATTGATGTGTACATTTGATCCTTTGGATGAGATTTTCTTGTAAATTATGTGAGTTTGCTTTAGAAATCAAATGAGCAATACAAGTTGTATAGTTACCAGGGAAAGGTAAAGGCGGTAGGTTTTGTGGTTAATGACAGGCGCCGCAGGTTTGGCGTAGACATCATGAGACATTGAAGTTTTATGGCAACTTCAGTTTCACATGAAATTTATTTATATTCCAATTGATTTTGTCCGGACTTTTCAAGTGAAAGTTGAGTAGGGCTAGCAATTTCATTGTTTTAGTATGAGATGCACTTAACTCTCTAATGATTTCAGTTGTCTACAAAGCCAAATTTTGTATATATATGAATGTCGCTAGCCAGAATTTTGCAGGAGTATATATGGAGAGCGTTTTTGAAGATGCTGTTATATACCTAAACTTTTAAACTATACAGATAGACTTAGCCCTGTAGGGCCATTTAGAATTGATTCGTTAGGGTATACATGTATTTGTATTTTAATCTTTTTTATTTTGGCCAATACCATTTAGAAACGATAAAAAAAAAAAAAAAAAGGGACAGACCCAGAGAAAAGGATAAACAAAGATCCTTGATGACTTAAACCTCTCGATATTTCCGCAATTTTCTAATCGGTACCATTCTACAGTACCATTGCAATCCATCATAAATTTTAGGCTTATTTACTTAAAAGGGAAAGAAAAATCGAATCCATAATAAGTTTACAGGTATAAGGACATCCAATAAAAATATAAATATAATATAACAAAACAAACAAAGCTTTGTGTGTGACCTTACTTATTAAAGACACCTATTATTAATAAAGTAAACAACATGAAAAAGAGTGAAAAAGATAAAAAAAAAAAAAAAGAAGAGCTCTCACATGGAACAAAAAATACACTCATAAAGATTCGATTACATGTGAGGAATTTGTACGGACTGCAACAATGAATGGAGTAAAAGCAGTTTATTTTCTTAGAATGGTGCTTTAACTTGTGTCAGTGTTTTTTTTTTCTTCCTTAATTTTTATTTTTCTTTTTTTCCTTTTATTTTAGCTAAGGATTATTTAGTTTAGGTCTCTTGGAGGTGCGTAGAACATGAGGAATATTGGGTTTCCGCTACACTTGCGGGTTAGAGCTTTTGTAGTTCAAAAATCAGGTTTTCACTAACTCTTATCTAATGAGTAGTTTGATGTTTTTGATGTTCATATTATATGTTTTTAATGTTGTATCTCATGTTTTTATATGTGTTGATGCTATTATATGCTAACTTGTGATATTGGAGTTGTGTAGAATTTGATGGGTATGTTATTGTAGTTGGATTACTGATATTGTATTATGTAGTATATAAATGTGGAAGTTTAGTTAGTTCTAGGAAATAATTAAACCCAACTTGAGTGTAGGGTTAATGTCTTGCAAAGTAGTGGTTCCTTCGCATGGGCAATTCCCCTTGTTGACCTTACAAGAATTATATACATTAATCATATTTGATGGTTCCAAATAGGACTTAGAATTTCTGATTCATACAAAGTAAGGCTTAGGGATTAGGGTAGCACAATCCCAATACTCACCCTAAGCTTTTATGTGGTTAGAGTTGCACTCCGATCCTAGATAGATTACCTAAGTTGTGATAGGGTTAGTCAATTACTTGTTTAGTATATATAAGAGATTAGTAATACAATATTTCTATTGCATTATGAAACCTACTAAGTGAATGCAGTTTGAGTTTTCTACATGTGGTTTAACTCCATTTTGATATCAATACAAATATCTCTAAAACACAACAATAATGAATTCCAGGGATTATTGAAGGACATTCTATATTTAAAAGTTTGCTAAACTTCACCTTGATAGTTGTGAGTACCAAGTTTACATTTACTTTGCATTAATTTCCTTTTTTTTTTTTTCCTTTTTAGATTATTTGCATGATTGAATTACTTTTTTTTTTCGAGTTGCTAAGATTAGAATAGAGTTAATATAGTTTAGTAATTAGTTTTTCCCCTTATCCTTTTCCTCCATGTGAAAAAATACAATTTTGGTGCTCACCTTACACATTTGTACGCTTGTTGAACATTTTACAATTTTCACAAGTGTTTAATTTAGAATTGCAAGGTCAATTGATTAGTTGTCCATTGCTTTCATTATTAAAAAAGGGGTTGATTTTTACATTAGTGCATGGTGAAAGTGGTGTCAAGAAACCAAGTTTACTAGTGTCGTCATCGAAGAAGCAAAGGAAAATAAGAAGTGTTGGAACTAATATTAGATGTTTAACCCTTTCTAAAACTAAGCTTAGAGTAGTGTAATGTAGTCTAGCATAGTGTAGTTTGTGGTTTGTAGGGTTAATTGCCTGTGATTCTTGTGGATTGCTATATATCTGTTGAGAAATTAATCAAAAGTTTGAAGCTTTGTACAATTTTGTTGAGGAAATTGATTTCTAATAATAGCCTGTGCCTTATTGAGTTGAATTACAAGTATAGATTGAAACTTTCTATCATTTTATTAAAAAATATTGAATTTTTAAACCGTGTTTGCATTGTTTAAGTTGAATATATCATAAAGATTCAATCTTTTACTTGTATTGCTAGGTATGTTGTGTTGTTTGCTGGAATTTTCTCTACAGGAAGTGTAGTTTTGTGATGTTGAGATTGAAAGATTTGTAGGGTTGAAAATTGTATTACCGAATGTCCTAAGTGTTGTGGTTGTTAGTGAGAAAATAGAGTTTATGGGTAACATATGCTGGAATTATGGAGATGATCATGATCCTGTCGATTACGTTGAACCTAATTTCTATAGTATATCTTCCATCACTGCAAGCACCTATTACCTTAATTTTCTATATGGAGAATATACTAGTGTCATTTTTGACAACTCATTCTTTATATTATGCGAGAATTGTGGAGGAAAAGATTGGAATCATGAGTGTTGAGCGCGCACGCACACATACACACACACACACACATTATTTAAACTGTTGGGAGCTGCCACCACCTACCACCCTAACAAATACAATGTTGAGAACTATCACCTCTAAATCTACTTAGATCATTTCCACATGTAACTCCATAGGATAACGCCACAAACACTGGAATGCCCCTTAAGGTTCTACCATTTCTAGTCCTTAGACTCACTTATGCACAAACAATAATTAATTTATAAGTTAGATACTATTTACGTTTGTTAATATACTAGTCTATCATATAAAACCATCAAACATTGTAAACACATACTAAGTAAAGCGATTACCAACAGTAAAGAAACTAACTCACTCCTAAAGCCTGACAAAACCATGACATTACTCATTTTATAACTCGTTAACTAATTAACTAGATAATAGGTATAAACTAAATTATTACATACAATAAGACTATAAACTAAGAAAATAGTTGAAGATTATTTATAAAAATTAGTTCATTGAAAAGTAATTAAGAAAAAAGAAGCTTAAAGGTGTTTGGATTACTTCTAGAAAAACGTTCTTTAGATGGTACAAGAGTCACTGTCTAAATAATGAAACATCGAAGAGTTAGTGTAACTCTTTAGGTCAAAAGTAGTAAATAATCAAGTTAATAAATATTAATAGGCCTTCTTGAACCACTTGGCTTAAAGGTTTTTTTATTAATATTGACAAGATATTCTTCATCATGAACTTATAAACCAATACCTAACATATCCTCTCCTACCATTTATGTAAGACTTCACTTAATATAGGGTATTACAATTTCCTTACCTTAAAGATGCAACATTCTCATTGCAAGACTTTACAATTGGGTTTAGTTTTTTTTTTTTTCTCCTTTTCGATGTACAGTTTGGCTCATTCTTGCCATCCTTGACTTATAAATTATCTTGGAAACATGTTAAGAGACATACCTTACTGACATTCCTTGTTCTCTTTAGACCTCTTCTCTAAACTGAGTCAAAACAGTCCTCGAATTGTGTACCCACTGGTAGGAGATCGGCTTTAATTTCATTTGTAACTCCTCCGATAAATCAAGTCGATAAAAATTAATGGGCCTTTTTCAATCATTTAATTCAAAAGAATCTAATTAATGTTGACAAGGGCTTATAAACTAAGATGTTATTGCCTTGATTGGGATTATAAATCCCCTTATTTTCATCCATACCAATTCTCTCCTACAATTTATGGGGGACTTCACATGACATAAGGTATTATAGTTGGGAACATTTTGTTCGTAAAGCTAGTAGCAATGGCTAGACAATGTAATATGTGCTGCCTAAATAGTACATGGAGCTTGTAACTTCATCGTAAACTTAGCAAAACCACTTAACTTTCAAGATTTAACTATAACTTGAACATAACAACCAAAAACCCTTACTCTAGACATTAGAAACATCAACCCACATACTCTAAACATCATACTTCTCCCTTCATTAATATAAAAGCACCAACCAAACTTCAACATCAACAAAGTTTAAAAATTTAAAGAAAATCATAGATTAGATGAAATACTTGAGTAATCACAAAACACACAACACAACATGTGTACAAACTCAAATTATTGCAGAAAACACAATCTCGAATTTGTTTTTTAGCAAGAACTCCCAACAACATAAAACTTTGAATGCATCAACCTTATAATGTATCAAGAAACCTTCTTTAAGTTAAGTTTTCCTTTGACTTACCTTATTCCTCTTGCATAAAAAACAATTTCCTAGACTAGTTGATAAGGAAGGGAAAGAACTACTTGAGAAAGGGAAGAAGTCGTGAGAAGAGAGGGAGAGGAGAGAGAGAGAGAAAGAGAGCGAGAGAGGGAAATGTGAATGTAAAAAGCAAGGTTTTTGGTCATACAATTTACTAAAGTCCCTCTATCAAATAAATTATAAAAAGATTTAAAAGTTTTAAAATAATTTATAAAAACTAGACATCACTTTATTACATTTATTAGCTATAATAAGGTATATTCAAGAAACTTTTTAAATAGGTAAGAATCGAATGAACTTTTACTCGAATAGTCAATAGCAGTTTAGTTCATTGGGGGTTAAATCAAACCATTTCAAAAATGATTTGGTTCTATTCTTAAACCGGACCAAAACACATAAAACTAGGAGTGTTGGAGGTATGGATGAGGATGTGGTACACATAGTGCCACCCAACACCATGTGATGTAATGTGGCCTAATGAGGGGTTAAATTGTAGAGGAAGGAACAAGAATGCCATGTGACTTAACACTTGGCTGACCACGTGACAGCCACGTAGTAGATGTAGCTATTGGTCACCATGTGGACTATTCATATGATGATACATGGCATTTGTGGCACATCATTGCTACATGGTCCAATGAGAGTGTGACATGTAGCATTGGAGTGAAACAAAATAAAAGGCACCGATCATACCTAAGGGAATTCAAACTACCGTCTCTTCTTACATACACACTCCTCTTAACCAACTGATTTGAGTTTGTTCTCAAACAACATGTCAATTATATTTGAAACACACTTTGGCTTAGACCAATTTTGTAATTACAAATCTAGTTTGGACTAAACTTAACCCCCAATCAACTAGTTCCCATTATACAATATTTAAATGAATAAGTCAATTTTGCATATGTTTAAAAAAATTTCAAGACAAGGACAATTTAATAATTTTCCAAGCCTTGATTCATTGCTTGTCTAATTAATTCAAAATTGATTTTCTAATAAATTGGTCAATTTAAATCCAATTGAGGCTTTCTTTAAAACCACAATTAACCTAAATTATTCTCATTTTCATCATCTAAAAATAATTAACCTAGACTGCGGAAGAAAAATTAAACTTTTATTGACAATTCAATATTTTCATATATGGCATAGAACCTATCAAATCACATATGTACACTTGACTTCCAAATTTATCCTTTGACCTTAAAATGAAAGATAACCCTGAATGAGACCTAGATGACCCTTATTTTTCTTAGATAAAAATATTTCCTAATTTTTATCTATTTTTCCATTTTTCTATTTTTTGTTATTTAAAAATTTTTCTTTTTCTTTGGGGTATTTTTCTAATTAGGACCTTTTCCTTTTATTCTTCAAGAACCTTAAACTATATTATTTTATAGTTTAGTAGTTATAAGCATTTTAATAGTTATAACTAGTAAGCAGTATTAGCCAATATCATGATACCTATGCCCATAAGGTTGTAAGAGTTAGTATAAATCCTTTCATAAAGCAGTTACACGGCTTACCGATTTAATTAAAATCCTAATGAGAGTCTTTCTTAATAATCTATTCCTCATTAATTCATTGTAAATTGTGGCAACAACCCTTTAATTTCAATTAGTTGTGGACATAGTTGTTAAAATCATAAGTTAACAATATGATTTTATAATATTTTTTTAGTTAAAATAGATATAAAATTATTTATATGTGAACTTTTGATAAAATTATGAACTTTGATATATAATTCTATAAGCTTATGATTTTATAGGTTTTATACAATTATAACAGTTCTATGCATTCAAATAAATAGTAGAATTACGATTTTGACAATCGAGTTGTGCATAATATCAATATATTGATTTCAAAAATCACTTTAGTTATAACCTGTGTCTCATATCAAATTATAATTAAGCATAGTTTGAATTGATCTTTTGGTAATCATATCCTTAAGACCAAATCGTTCATATCCCTTTTTGTTTTCTTGTTCTTTAACTAGAAAACCATGAAAATTACAAATGATATCTTTTCAATTTTTATTTCAATTTAAAGGTTTTGTTGCATTTAACTTCGTGATACCCCATAGTTAAGTGTCTTATATGAATTGTGGGTTGTTGCGGTATTAATTTATAAGGTTATAGTAGTGAATACTTTGTTAATATAAAATTGCAAATTTTCGATCAAGTAGTTAATGGGATCATTTGTGTTTATTGGCTTGGTTTATTCACTACTTTTGGTTTGAAATGTTACAAATGGTATCAAAATGAGTACCCACGAGCTTCCATGATGATAGGAGGAATCCTTCTAAATAGTAAGGAGTTAAGATTTGATATGTGAAATATGTTTTAGGTATCAACACCTTCAAAACTGTAAGACACAATTATATATTCAAGGTTCAGTTCGTAGAATTTAAGACGATCGAGTAAATTGTTTGATTTAGCTCAAATTTTACAAAAAAGTTAGGATTATTAGTAAAAGTAATCTTATAAGTTTAAATTTAGAAAAATAAGTAATAAAATGATTAATTAATATAATATTGAATTTTTATGAAAATTGTTTGTTATTTATTGGAAATACTTAGAACGAATTCCGATAACTAACAAATCGATAGAAATAAATTATATGTACACTAAAAATCATAAAATAAATTAAATAATATTTAAAATTATTTATTTACACCCTATATGTGTTTATGTGTAGGTAGAAATACATGAAATTACTTAAAATACATGAAATATGCTAATTAATTAAAGAAAATTCATAAATAATTTTAAAAAAATTAGAAAAAATGATTAAATATCCAAAAAGTAGTCATGGTAGTTGGGAAATGGGAGAAATAAAATCAACCAATTAAATTTCAACAAATAAAAAGTAGAAAAAGATAAGATAAGGCTAATGTCAAGTCAAATTAATGAGAAAAAAAATCTATATAGCACTATAAATACCCTAAAATTATCAGGAGCTCATTTGGTCTGTTTGGAGAGCAAAAAAATTAGAGAGAATTGAAATAATTAGGATTAGGGTTTATATACAAAAATTTCAAAAAATATGTGCAATTAAGGCTTTAGAGGGAAACCAACATCCAACGATAACCTGAGAGTGGACGAACACCATTACCACACGGTGGTGGTAATGCCCAGATCGGTCGTAAGGCCACAGCGGCCAGAGCCACCAACATTGGTAAGTCTAATTTTCCTTCCGATTTTAGTTATTTTATTAAAAACATTAAATAGTTTTAAAAAATTATGAAATTTGGTATTCTAGGGTTTTTTAAGGATGTAGATTTAGTGAAAAATTTTAGTTTGATTAGTTTGTATCAAAAAATATACCGTCCTTAAGAAATCATGCAAAATTGAATATGTTTTAGATTAGAAATAAATAGGCTTAAGAGTATAGTTTTGGACTCAAAAATTTTTTGTAGACTAATTAGGTGATATAAAATGATGCCATGAAGCCATTTTTCAAAAATTAATTTTCTAAATTTTTAGGCCTTAAAATAATGTATAAAATGGATTATTTTTGACTAATTAAGTAATTAAAAGGATAATCACTTATTTTGGGCATAGTTATATATTTTAGGATATTGAAATCTGATAAAGTATGATATTTGTAGCATCTAGAGTATTAGATGTAATTATTAGGGTATTATGTAGTAAATATATAATAGGTAAAAATAGTAAATTTTAAGTTAATTTTGTAATTTAGGGTAATTAGGTGTAAAATTTGATTTGGGATGAATTTAGACATTTTGAGATGTTAATTGATGTTGGGAGATGATATTTGAAGTGATAAGACTATTAGATATGTATATTATGTATATATTAGATGATAATGTATAATATGTAAATATAAGAAATAAATGAGTAGGAAAATATTAGGTTAAAATTGATATTCTAATAATAATAAAAGTATGTAATAAATCTGGTAGAAAATATAAATTTAAGTAGTTATATGAAAAATATAAAATTTTCTTACATCGGGAGTAAATTCAATAGTTAAGTTAGGATATAAGGTATATTATACAAGCTAAAATATTGGTTAGGGTTTAAATATGATATTTAGGAAATTTGGGAATAATGTAATTAATTTCACCTTATAGGTCAAAATGAGTTTTTAGGGTTTGCGTATAAAATTGTACTTAAAAACAGAACTAGAACCTAATTTAAAAACCAATTTGGAAACTAAATTGGAACTTCGCCTAAATCAAGAATAATTGTAAAAGACTAAAAAAACCTAGATAATTGGGTATATTAAACCCTAAACCAAAGATAAAAATAAACATTGTAGGATAAAACCAATTTATGATAGTTATGTGGAAAACTGAAACTATAATTGTATTATAGGGATTTTTAGCGATAGCCAATACGACTTGCACTTCGAGTGAGCAAGCAAGGAGTTTAGGTAAGTTAGAATTGATAAATTACTGTATTTTAGAGTACTAATTTGTAGTACTTAAAGGTTTGAAATTGCACTTGATTGTGTTTATTAAATAGTTGACTGTGTGCATGTGTTTGTTTTGAGTTAATGATGTGATTTGGTTTGTTGCTCTAGCTTATATTATGTGATTTGTATGAAATGATTGATCATTATAAACTGAATCTAATTGAATATATGGCCTGTAAATATAAATCGGACCTGCATAGCAGCCTATTAGAAAAAATCTAAGGTTTTTTGGTCAAATACTGACTCTTTCGAAAGCGTTCGAAATGGATAGTATTGAATAGAATAATTGGTCCCTTCTTTATCCTTAGTTGAACTAAGTAATGAGTGAGGAGGTCGCAGTAAGGGTGAAGAAAATGATTTGAAGGTAGTCATGGGAGGAGTGGTGTCTCCATTATACAAGCTTGAGTTTAGTCGTGAGCTGTTATATTAATAGAAACTCCTTAATTCAGATTAGAGCGAGTGACATCTCTTTAATCTTATGACAGGTTGAATAACGTCGTGTAATGACATTTGCTTGAATATGCATTGAATCTAACTAAATTAGTTGATAACCCTGTTTATGTTTGATGTATAGTTTTGAGCATCTATTCTAACTTACTAAGTTATGGTTGTTCACATCCTATAGACATTGTTGTAGGTGCTAGCTAGGAAGCGGCTTATATCAACCCTGAAGCTAGCAATTACTAGATTCTAGGGGAGCGGGGATATAAAATCAAAGATATGATACTCTTATAAGTTTGAATTTTATCTTTTAAGTTTTATGTATTTCTCAAGTAAATTATGTTAGGTTGCTAAATCTTACAAAATACTCAAATTATTTTAATGCAAGTATGTATTTTTCTTAAGTTCATAAGTAAATAACCTATTTAATTTATGAACTATTTATTTCAAAGCAAGTTAGTCGTACACGACTTGTGTAAATTAAGTCTAGGATGGTAGCTGTATAATTAGTTTCTATCTTATAATGGTTTGTATGACGGGACTGTTATAACTCTGTTGATTTGGGGCATAACAAAAACCTTTATCTAAAGAAGCATGTGTTAAGGCTCATAGATGATGTTCTATAATTATTGATGGGAATAATGTAGATGAGTAGGAAACATTAATAGTTGTTTGCGAACGTCTTTATGTGAATTTGAATGAGATTGAGTGTGTTCCTACAGCTTAAACGTAGAGAGAGAGGCAGAAGTTATGGAGGAGATCAATGTTAAGAAGGAAGACTTAAAAAAAGTAGAAGATGCTGTAAAGGGTGAAATAAAGGGTGATTTGGAAGTAATAGAGAAAAGGTCATAGATATAAGAATCTACATGTAGAGATGAGATTACGGATGAAACCTAATGTAGATGTGCTTTATGTTAAGAGAAGTCCTACACAGATCATGGGAGAGGATTGGTATTAGCTTATAAAATTGTGATAGTGAATATTTTATCAATATTAGTGTTTATTAGTTTAATTATTTACTATTTTTGACTCTTAACAAGTAGTTGGATGATTCAAGATTATGTTGATTCAATTTAAGATAAGAGGTCTGAGGATGGTGGGGTGTATCATCATGATATGACTCATAGTGTGCTTCTAATATGGCTTATAGGTTGAGAGTTGTATAGTTGAACAAAATCATATATTGAAAAAGGGGAAAATAATCGAGTCCAATTATAAAGTCTTGTGATTAGGATGTAATATGTTTAGGGTAGGGGGTGATTGTAATATTCATGTTAAGTGAAGTTTCATATGGATTGTAGGAGAAATTTGATATTGGTTTATGAGGCTACAGTGGTGACTATTTTCTCAATATTGAGTGAAAACTTTTAGGCTAAGTAACTAAAAAAGGTCCATTAGTGCTTGTTAATTTAATTATTCACTACTTTTGACTAGAGCCCTAATAGTAGAACACTTGGAATTTTTTAATTAAAGAAACCACAACAAGGACAATTGTTTTTTTGTAGTAAATCTATACAATAGTGAGGTGTTACTACAAAAGCATTGTATTTAGCAAGTTTACACGAATGTAGTTGACAAAAAACATGACAAGTGGAAGGTCATAGGATGCTAACATTGCGGACATGGTTGAATTGCTGCAGTGTTGTCATCCTTATCTTTTGTGGGTTCATCTTTGATCTAGGTAGAAGTATTTCCAAAATTCGAGGGCGAATCTTCTTGAGTTTGGTGGTGATGATAGGAATTGATTTCTTGCTCCTAGCTTTAAAAGACTTATGTGATAATATACACGGAGATGTTACGTAGGGTATATATTGATTAGTTAGTTGCTTATTTTATTATTATTTTCTAAGCATTATTAGCTCTTATTTTATTATTAAATTTTAAATATTATCAGTATCTTATTTTATTAGTTTATCTTATAGGTAGTTTAGTAGCTATAAGCATTTTAATAGTTGCAGGCAGTTGGCATTATTGGCTACTATTGGCATGAGTCTTATTCTTATCTCATAACACCAATGCTCCTAAGGTTATAAGGATTAATATGTATTCTTTTGTAGTAGACAGTTGTACAATTTACTAGTTTAATGGAAAACTTGATGAGGGTCTTTCTCAAAAACCTTTATCTTATCAATTCACCATGGATTGTGGCAATAACTCCATGATTCTAATTAACTGTACGCAATATCAATCAATTGATTTCAAGACCTATTTAGTTATAATTTATATGTTATATCAAATTATAATTATTTAGGTGTATCATGTGAATTATAAATACTAAAAACCTAAAAATATCAAAATTTTTCAGTTTCTATTTCTATTTCAAGGTTCCTATCTCTTTAACTCACCTATGAATTTTGTCTTTATCATATTGGTACCAAAGTTGTGGTGTGATATACATTGTTGAGTAAGTATAATCTATAAGGGATTGAAGTTAAAGGTGCTTTGTGAATTTGCAAGGATATCTACAATAAGATTAAAATTTACAAAATTATTTGCATTGTTCCTTATTCCTTTTCTTATATGATGGTATGAGTATATTACTTTGCCTATAAAATATATATATATATATATATACATGCATATGTATATACGTATAAAATACACATACACATATGTGGAAAAGAATGTTTTTAGTCTTTAATATTCGAATGTTTTTCTTTTTGAGTCCTAATTTTTTTTCTTTTTCTATTTGAGTCCTTGACATTTATAGAAGTTTACAAATGATGACTTTATTTAACCACATCAAGTTTCCAATCCTCATATGACATGTGGTACGCTCTTTTTTGTTTAGGTAATTATATTAAATAAGTAATACAATAAAATATAAAAAAAATGATCTTATAAAATTTTAAAAAATTGAAAGAAGAGAAATAACTCCAATAACATTGGAAAAATAAAATATAACTAGCTATTCCATAACCTTGGGTTAGGCAGAATGGCTACAGTTGTATTATGGGTTATACGACCCATTAGTAATGGTAGTTGGTAGGTGGCTACCATAACTGCAAAATTTAGAAAAGGAAAAAAAAAAGTAGCAAAAACTTGATTGCCTTTTTGCCTTTTTCTTTTTTATTTATTTATTTTTTTTCATTTTAGGGGTAGTGAGTTGAGCAATCTTCAAAAGTGGGGTGCAACCCACCTATTAGTGGTTGCTTATCCCGTAGCTTTATGTGGTCAAATCTTTTTTCATTTTTTTTTGTTTATTTTCTCCATTTTTCAATTTTTTGTTATTTTACTTAATATAATTATATTTTATATTTTTATTTGTGCCGCATGACATTTATGGATGGAAAGCTTAACACATTAAAGAAAATCCTTGTTTATAAACTTTTGTAAGTATTAAGGAGTCAAATATAGTATAAAAGGATTTATGATTAAAATAAATAAATGGTAAAGTGTTGAGAAATGAAAATGTACTTTTTAAATATATGTGTGTGTATGCAATTTTTTTTAATAGTTATGCAAATGATGGATTCAACCTAATCTTACTTTAACTTACAAGTTAAACATACTAACCTATTTTGGCCTATTAATAAACAGTTTAGAATTTGTAAGCCCAACCCAATTTAGCCTACATGAATTAGCAAGTTAAATAGATTAACTCACTTATATAACCTAGTTATACATTTTAGTGGGAAGGGCTAAACCACTTACAATAGGATTTATTATTTTTCAATTTAGGTTATATAGAATAAAGATGGTATTAAGAAACTGGAAGGAAAAATGTACAATTGTCGACCATCCAGCAACTAAATAAAAGTATTAGAGATCATCAAAATAAATATCAAACATCAATAAACAATGGAAATGGAAATAAATATCAAATATCAATTCACAAATCACTATGCATATATATATATATATATATATATATATATTTTTGGTAAATAATTACCTGTTAAGAAGCTAACTTACACTTTGTAGAAATCTACTGGAATATTTTTTTACTTGAGCAATAAATACCCAGTAAAAGCCATAACATACGATAAAATCTGTTGCATTTCCGAGGCCAACTAGCTAGACTTATCAACCACAAAAAAGCCACTTTTTTCGGATTTTCATTCTGCTAATGACCAACGTTAAACAACAAGATTAACTGGGCAACGAATAATGGTAACAAAGTTGTACGGACAGACAAGAAGACCACCATCTGTAAGTTTAAATCGTTTCTCTCTTCTCTCTCTCTCTCTCTCTCTCTCTCTCTCTTTAAGTTCTATTCCTTTACTTCTAGCCGCGAGCCCGTCAGTGAAGTGAAGCGTACTGCAGTGTTAGCCTATGTTTTGAATGAACCCAAAAAATAAGGAAGATAAAGCATGTGAAAGAAACTGGGACATTTAATACGCTTTTGTTTACTTGGAAAAAAATGAGAGAAAGTTAAAAAAAGTCATTTAAATTTCAATTCTAGCCTTCTTTGTCCTCTCTTATTAATTTTTATGAGTCTATTAATAATTTTATGTTATACTTAATCTTTTTTCTCTAACAATGATTAAGATTTCTTCCCTTTTCTTTCTCTCGTTATCCAAATATAATATGATGTTTAGGATAAAAAAAAAATTAAAAGGAAAGAAAATGACAGAAAAAAATAGGAGGAAATTTTTGTTTAGATAAAAAGAAAATAAGAAATAATGATTATGGATCGAAAGTTGATTAGATATTGTTTTAAACTTGTTAAATTAATAAAATATTTTAAAATTTCAAAATATATTTTTAATAAAGGAGCATTTAAGTAAAACCATAAACTCTTCTTTCTGATTTTCTGCAAATTGGGGAACATGACTTTTTATGAGACCATGGAAAAATTTATACAAAAAAAAAAATAAAAGATTTTTTCATTTCACTTTCCATTGCTTTTTCAAATAAGGAGAAGAAATTAGAGAGAAAGCAATTCTTATCCGATTCCTCCTCTCCTTTATCTTACATTCAATGGAAATACAATGTTATTTTTCCAAACAAGGGGATTATTCCCTTCTCAATTACTTCCTTTCATTTTCTTTCACTCAATCTAAACATAATGTAAGAGGAATCAAATATACTTACTGATTCTTTTCTCTTATATTTTTTCTTTCTGTATTTCTTTCCTCACATGCATAACGAAGTACTAGAGTTGGTTAAATTGTTTTTGCTATGTTTTGGGTTTTAGCCAATTTTTATATTTTATATATTTTTATTTTTAGTGGCCCACTTGGTGCATGGCATGCTAGTCCCTTTAACCCGCGTTAAAGGGATCGGATTCAGGCAGCTCGTTTTATAATGGGGTTAACAAATTCAACTCTAATTTATTTTGTCGTTGATTAGACAGAGTGACCCGTTGAGCCCGATCCATTTGCACCAGCTACATCAGCTAGCTCTAAAGTGGGCAATGGCTCATGGGTCTCCACTGATCGCCCACAGATTTCACGAGTTAAATGCGTTGGTTGGGCGATAGGCTCAATAAACACGTTTTATTTTTTTTAGGTCATGGACTCAATAAACACGTTTAGAGCAATGACACCGCTCCTTGAACTCGGAAAAAGTGACAAATTGGACGAATCCATGACTCGTTAACTTAAAGTCCTGTCTTTGCGTCTTTTGGGTCAGTAGTCAGTTAGCAGTCCGTCCGCGCGAGTTCGGTTAATTTATTGGTACAAATATTGTACTCCTTTTTTTTTTTTTTTTAATATAGTTATGATAATATGATTAATGGAAAAAAAAAGAAAAATTAGAGATCTTATTTTAAAATTAATATAAAGTAACTTATGAGAGAAATCAATTGATAAGTTGCCTTTTCTTTGGGCTAAGATGTAGCTCTAAGAGAAAATACTAATGATTTGATAAAACGGATAATTAAAAAAAAAAAAGGAGAAAAGATACAACCACATCTAGTATGTTTGCCTTGATTTTGGTTTGTTTTGATCAAGATTAAAATGTACAATTCTACTCAAAACTTGAATAAATAGAATCGATAAAGTTTTGTAAAACCAATAAAATCATAAACTTATAAAATTATATATTTAAACTTATAATTTTATTAAGAGTCAACACCTTAACAATCTTATATTTGTTTTAATTAGAAAGGATCTCATGAAATTGTCAACTTGTATAATGATACAAGTTAACTCATGATTTTAACAATTACAATATTGATCAAAGTAGACTTATATTAGTTAGTTGAAGCAAAGTGAATAATGTCTTTGCTCATTTTTGATTCACTATAGTTGGTTTGTCCTTAAGTTTGAACAACTCAATTTATTGCACTTAGTTCAAGTTTTAATCTATTTCCTTAGATGAGCTTACCAATCATGTTTTAATTGAGTTTCAATATATATTTAATTTTATCATGCTCAAGTTGGGTTTGAACTTGGATATAAATTAAATTAAAAGAAATAGAATTTTAATAAATAATAGAGTTTAAATGAGTTTTTTTAATTAAGTTAAGTTTAAACACATTTAATAATATTACTTATCCATACTGAGAACAAAATGTAAGCTTACATGAGCTCGAGATTTAATATTTCAAATAGAGTTTGAGCTTAGCACTGCATGGCTAAGTTGAGTTTATCTATGACCTTAATCATAGTAAAGGTGAATTTAGCACCTAACCCACTAAATTGGACACAACACAATATATTGTAAATTGGTTTGTGTAAGCAAACTTATAAACAAGTTAGGCCAATGTTGATTTATTTATAATGTGTTTAGGATTGGGTTTAGCATTTAAATCTATTTACAAACCATTTAATAAACAAGTCCATTACATATCTTTGAGCGAACCCATTTAAAATTAAGATTTCTAATATTTATGATTTACTTTTGCACACTACCATCTTTTTGCTCTAATCTCTTCTTCTTTAGTAATCACTTATGCACTTCTCTCTCTCTCTCTCTCTCTCTCTCTCTCTCTCGTCATTTTCTACTACCTTTTTGCTATTGGTCTTTTAGTTGCCATATTTTTCCTTTTATTATCATCTTCGCCCATGTTGACTTTAGTTTCTTGGAGCAATACTCTTAAATTTTTATTTTCATCTATATTCTAATTTCCAATATTTTTGAAATGAAAAGCATTTTATAATACATTTTAAGTTTTATTTTTGTATACACATCCATCAATAACACCTTACTAATCCTAGCATCATCAATGAAAACATTTAATATTTTTAGGAAAATTCAAATTCGAATATATTATCAACTTTGATTTGAGACAGTCGAGTAATGTTGTAAATTGAACTATAGAATAATTATGCCATATAAGTTTTGTTAATTAGTCACATAGTACTTAAGTACTAGTCAATGGTTAGATTCTTACACCATTGTATTTTCATTGAACTTATCAATAGCAATGTAACTTCAATTATAAACATTATGCAAATTAAGGATAATATTAAAAATGTCTTATAAATGGATATTCAATAGTTATTACATGTTTATATTAGAATATTCTTACAATAAAAAAGCTCAACATATACAAGAAGCAAGCTAATTAATAGGTCGGATTATGGATTTAGGTTTTTATATATAATTAATATATGAGTTGGGGGTATTCAAAGGCAAACTCATTTAGATCTAGACATAAGATATGAACCAATAGCACAACTTGCCAACCTTAAATCATAGTCTATCTTGGAAGTGAGTATTTGAATCTATGGGATCTTGAATCCATGGTACCCCATATGGTCGGGTAAATTCTAGATGAACATTACACATTGTATGATAGGTTTTGGCTAAAGAGTTTTAGAACCTATAGTTATGGGTTAGGATATAGAATATGAAGTTTTACCCACTTTGGAACACAGTAAGATTATTTAGTTTGTATATTGCAAATATAGAATATGACCTCTTACCCACCTTGTAACTTGATCGGATCTTATGATTTGTATATTACAAGTAAGCTACATCGTACTTTCTTATATATATATATGAAAGGTACCACAAAATAAACTATGCAATATGTTGCTAGTGCATATAATTTAATTTGACAAATGGGATGGAAATTCGATCATGTTCCCTTGGCTTATAGATCAATTTTTAAAGTTAATACATGATTAGATAGTAAAATCTATCTTAAATCTTAAACTATCATGTTTTATGTTTATTGGATTTTGTTATTGTTTTCATCTATAAATTGAAGTTCTTCATATTTACATTTTTCATAATTCATATAAAAAAGCAACTAATTGAACATTTAGATACGATGATTTTAGATATAAATAACTAATCATATCTTAATTAATTATACGTTTGATAGAGTAGCACAGAATGTAAGTTTTAAGAGGATGATAAGGGTTATAGGATTGATTCCCATTTTCAACCTTTGTGCATAGAGTAGGATAGGGTACTAGGTAAGGATTCCTATCCCGTTGACCCTATATGTGCTTACCTTTCAACCTTCTTGCTTTCTTATCAAAACAATGCAATGTCTTATTTGAGATTTTATTAAATAGTTATTATTTAACGAGTTCCAATAAGTTTAGCTTATTATAAACTTCTTTCTGAATTTCCTTCGCTTGACTATAAGTGGGAAACACAGCAAATTGTAACTATTTTAGCCAACTTATCATAGTTAAAAAACTTGATTTTAAACGAAGTGAAATTGATATGTAATTAACATCATTAAGATAAGTAATTTTCCTAACGAAGTAAGTCTTGCTAAGAATTGAAAAATATCTCTATTTATCTCTTTTCCGACGTACATACAAAATCGCGTAATTTCAAATATTTTGTAAGCAATTTATTTTCTTCAATTTCTACCCATTTTTTCCAGAACACTCTTTATCAATGTTATGCAAATTCTAGGTCTGGCGTAGTAAAATTACCTCTTATAAGTTTATAATGAAGTGAAAAAGGGTAAGTATCTAGATTTACCAAAATTGGTTCAATCAATTTATTAGAAAAAGAAGGAAAATATATCTGGTATAAAAATTTAATAATTCGTAATCTTGTAAATTATTGTTGCCCTCCTACACTCGGTTGCCCCCCCTACAAATGCGAAAAACTAAATTTTATGTCTCTCTGTCAGTTCTTTTCTTAAATTACACGTGCATCACTAAAAGACTGCTATTTGTTTATGGAGAACTAGCTAGGTCGGTACATTTTTTTTTTCTTTTCTTTTCTTTTTTTTTTTTTAAACCTTAATATATGGAAAGGGTCTCGTCTTTTTTATATGTAAAAGAATTTACGAAAGTTACGTGTAATTCTATATGTAAGCCGCTCTATCTTTTTTCTTTTTCTTTTGGCAATTTTTTATCCGATCTTTCATTATCCACAAAATAAACAAATTTTTTTATATACCATTCAACTGGAAAAAGAAAAATAAATTCATCAAATCTGTTTTCCTTTACTCACACATCAACATATTCAGAAAGATAGACATATATAATTCTTGTAGTTTACTTCTGAATAAGGGTATTGTTTCTAAATGTATAAAACATTTGCTAAAATTAAAATATTACTTTATTTCACAGAGATGTGTGAACCATACAAAAAGAAATTATCTTCTATTTTTTAGTTTTTTTTTTTTAATGTAGGATAATTCTTTCATTGGAATAAATGTTAAAATTGTTCATTGAACTGTCACGTTTTTAAAAAGAAATTATTCATAAAATTTGAAGTCATTAAATATTGTATTTAATTGAATTTTTATTATATATATATATATATTGTGTGTGATATTAACTATTAGGCACAACCCAATAATTCAAAGCCCATAATCATGATGGCCTAAGGCTACCTCCCCAAGAAATGAGGATCATATGTGGACTTGGTCCATATGACCAAATGGCCAACTCTTACCCAACCAAATGACCTAAGCTTAAGCCAAGCTTGAGACTAGTAGCTATGCCACCAAGCCAGCTGGCCTCGATACTAGCTAGATGATTCAGACCTTAATTGAGCTTAGGTTCAAGACTTAAAGACCATCTCAATCAAAAGACCAAAATGGTGACAAATCCTTGAGTAAGCGTGCAACTTGTGATCCTCAAGATAGAACTTCTCGATGAGCCACTCTTTATCTATCTGTATGAGACTTACATCACATTTAATGTGATGTGACAATCAGTAGTTCATCTTATACCGGCTAGTATGGCCTAAATATATGGCGCTGTATAATAGTGAAGAGGGTGAGAGAGACATAAGGCCTAAGGGTAATCATTTTCTCGATCAATGTTAGGAGGCCTTGTTGATTCCCTTAAATCTTGAGGTTGAATGTTCCATCTTGGTCAAAGGGATAGGAGTACATCCAATAAATACCTCCCTTTAGGGTCCTTCAAGGGTTAAGCCTTGAATTTAGGTTTCAAAACAGATAGAATTCCATACTCATTGCATTTTCTATTAAGCTCAAGCTCTTCTTCCCTTCCCCCCTTTAGCTTAAGCATCAAAGAGATTACCCTAGATAACCTCCAAGTGTAGCGATTCACCCCTTTGTCTGTTTGTCTTGCTAGATGTTCCCTTAATGACTTGAACCTCTTATACTGTTCCCATAGCACTCTAAGAGGCCTAAAAACTTTACTTATAGAAGAGTTAAGGCAACATGTGCTAGTTTAGTCAGTATGATTAGTCAATAAAATAGTCACCTACGACTTTAATGAGGTTCTATAAACCCTTACACCATGTTTACTTAGGGGAATGGGTATTCCATTCCCTTCTCATTCCTTATAGCCCCTACCCCACATTTATTGTGTTTAGTTGTCTCCATCAAACCGAATTCGTATTCCATGGAAAGCATACTACATTAAAATGCCGAATGTGGATTCCTACTCAAAAACTTTGAAACATAGTTCAACATACTTTCTCCATTTTTTTGTCCAACGTTACCCCAATTTTTTTCCAAAATGAAATCATATACCCCTTCAATTCAAAATATGTCTTACATCTCGACACCTTCCTGCCTCTCTCTCTCACTCCACTAAACTCTGATAAACCTTAGAGTACTACTTCTCTCACTCCCTTCTTGCGTTGGGTTTTTTGCAATAATCCAATTACGTTGCACATCCTTGACTTGCAATCTAGTAAAGGAAGATTAGGTTTTTGGCATAATATTTAAGGTATGTCAATGTTGTTGCCTGTATTTAACAAATTGTTCATGCGAGATGGGGTTTATAGTTTGTTTTTCAAACTGAAGTGTGATGATTACCTTGCACGATGCTTCGTCAGGCCAATCCACACGTTGTGTGTTGATGATTTTTAAAGAAATTAGGGTTAGGGTTTTGTTTGGCGACAAACCTTGATTTGGGGGTTAGAGTTTGACGTCTTGTTATGTGGAGGTGGGAACTGTTGTATATCAATTTATTTGGATTTGATTTTGCAATTATTTAATTACTGTTTAAGTGGGGGCATTATTTGTATTTCACAACTAATTCATATGTTATTCATAACTAAAATGAACAGTGTAATTTCAACTCACTTATGTCTAACTAAACACCGTAATATGAATGCATAACTCATTACACCCTTATTCTATTTCTTAGTAATCACAATTCCATTCAACCTATTTCAATACAATTCAATGAACTAAACGAGCTGTTAAGGTTATAGGTGGCCACTTATGATTAATATTTTTCAAGTGGATCAAGATCTACTATTTTACAAGGGGTAGCTGTGCGGCCACTTATTCCAAGTTATGTGACCTCTTTAAGGTTGTGTGACCCCTTACTCTAAGGTTGTGGTCGGTTATCTATTGATTGATTATACTAATTAGACTAATAATATGAATTGGAGTGACTAAAGTGTAGATGATGACATCTGAATTTTCAATTGGATATAAACAAATCAAAACTTTATATGTATAATTTTAAAAAGTAGTAAAATTGAGGTGTAAATCGTGATATTAATCCTACCTTTTATTTAGCAATTTTTGTTTGATCTATCATTATCCATAAAATAAACGTCTTTTTTGATCTTTTGATTCAACTGCAAAAAGCAAAATACGATGATCAAATCTCTTTCCTTTACTTACACGTCAACATATTATAGGAAAATCTACATGTGTATTTCTTTCAATTTACTTTTAAATAAGGGTATTATTTATAAATGTATAAAACATTCGGTAAGATTAAGACATTACTTTATTCAACAATACTATATAAATTAAGGGTGAGTATGATTTGATTAAGTACTGCATATGCCTCACCATACTAAATTAAACATAATATTATCGATGATATTTTACTTGAATCAAATCTTACTATATGTGTCGGTTTATAATTTCTTTGAATATAAAAAAGAAAAGTTCGATCTTATGCGGCATGTGGGTTTGAACTGTTATCGCCATATGATTTCATTTAATCGATCTCATGTGGCCTTAAAGAATTTCATTAATCCTTACAAAAGAGTTGTAGTAATCGCAAGATGAATAAACACGGCATATAGAATTAACACAACCGATATATGAAAAAAGCAAAAATTTATTGGCCAAATGTATAACTACAAAGCTTGGCATATAGATTAAAGTTCTAATGGAAACCATAATTAGTATGCGAAAAAAAGAGAAACTTGGACAGATGTAAACTCATATATATGGACTGAACAAGAGATAATTCGTAGAAAAACATATAACTAAAAACAAACCTTTCATTTGCTTTTAGATATCGCCACTTTTGAATTAGGGTAATGTTTTTTTTTATTTCAATCATTTTTTTTTTTTTTTTTTGTTTTTGGCAACAGAACAAACAGTTATATATCATGATTAACATCAACTGGCGAACCTCATAAATCCTAAATGCAGCCATAGATCAGTGGCCATATCTCAATAGCAGCAAACGTTGCTTACTTCAATCCTAAGCCAAATATTATATCTCTTACGTTGCAATTTAGATACAGTAAAACAATTCGTATAAAACTTGGAAATATAGTGGGAATCAGTATACCCCAAGATCAATAATGGGCAGAACATCAGGCCTATGCAACGAGATATCATGAACATATGAACAGCGCCAATTTTGTATATATTTTTTTTAATCAACCGATTTGGTTCGGTTAAAATAAGCAAACGGAAACTGCGAACCGGTAACACATAGTTGATCCGAACAACGGTTTGATCTGATTTTCTCCACGTTTAATATAAACTATTTCAATTATATACACATAAAGACATATATGGCAACTCTTTCATTGAAATGGGACAATACTAAAATCATTCCATGAACTAGGAGAGTTTTTAATTTTATACGTGAAATTTGATGTTGTAAGTATTATACTCAACTGAATTTTGGCTTCTCAAATATATACAATTTCACCTCTCATCATTTTTTTTTTTTCCGAATGAAAATTAAATTCCATCTATGTCTAATGGTGTTTATATCATTAAAGTACAAGATTTTTCCCCACCACTCATCATTTATACTTCTACTTTTCAACAAATCAATATTTATTGTTACATCTTCTTAAAAATATCGAGTAGCAAAATCTGCAAATAAAAATTCCATTTGACATGGCACTTAATAATTTAAAACAACATACAGAAAATTTGATAAAGTAAAAATTCTATTAGTCATGAATAACAACAACTTTAGACATCACGTATAAAATTTAAAATAAAATTACAAGTTGAAACATTTATTTTTGAAATTGTCTTTATTGTATCTATAAAATCAATGGACTAAATTACTTTATTTAAATTCTTATGTGCATTTTACATGGAAAATCAAAGCTATATGCTCGAAATGAAAAAAAAAAAAATCATAAATATGAATAAAATTCTATGTGCCATAAAGAGGAAAATATTACTCGACCTAAATAGTAAAATTGCAGTCCAAGTAATAACAACATCAAGATTTATTTGAAATGGTAAATGCATTGGCACCATCTCGATCAGCGACAAAAGTAGTGGGAGACCACGGAACGGCAGCTCAACTAACCTACCCAGGAGCAACAAAAATTACTAAAATATCCTAGAAAAACAGGCAATAAACTGTGTAAAGATAATGCTCGGCCAAATAAATGGAATGAAATAAATAGATATATATATGCAGATTCAATTTCCATATATAAAGAAAACGGAACCGCACATATAATTTAATTTTCTAAATATACACGACACAATATAACTTATTATTATTATTATTTGGTTTATTCGTTCCGAGATCAATATTTAATTATTTATCATGTAATTATACTACAAGCTAAAATCGGCCTTTGCAATATACCCGAAATGAATATGAGCAGATTCACCTACCTATTTCGTATTTGAACATATTCATGACTATCCTATCACCCCACTACCAAAATGCTACATGCGTTTCCACCAAGAGCATTAACCCAAATAAAGGTAATATTTTCCCAAAGAAAATCCAAACCGCTCAAACATAAAAACTCTCTCTCTCTCTCTCTCTCTCTCTCTCTCTCTCTTGTTTTGAACAGATTAGACGTAAAGTATAAAAATCAGAAGAAGATCACATACCATATACGTTTATAAATATACGTATCGGTTTCACTTTCTCAATCCACTTTCCCTCTCTAACATTCTCTCTCCTCATTCTCTGTTACTCTCTGTTCCTCTCCCTGTTCTTAGCGATTCCTTTTTTTGTCCTGTTTGATTGATTTCGACGCGCGAATTCTTCGTGTTAAACCTCGAGATTCTCTTTCAATGGTGAGTGCTGATTTCGATTCGTAGCATCATCTCCGTTCGCTGATCACGTACATGACCGTTCTTTTTCATCTCTCTTTACTTTTGTTATCGTATGATACGATGATCATAGTGCATTGTGATTCAATATGATTGATGAATGATTATTAGCTTTTTTAATTATCCGTACGTTATGTTTTCATGAACTTCAGGATTGATTGTCGTGAGGACGACGCTGACCATGATTATGTAAAGAGAAAAAGGACTTGACTTTTGATTGACTATAGTCAACGTATTTTATAGCGTTTCAATACTTTTTATCTTGTTTTTTCGTGTGGATATTAAAGGCTGTATTGGAATTATCAGTGAAGAGCCACAGAATCACGATTTGTTTAAAATAGTTAGTGGTTTAGTAATTGGATTAATGGATTGATTGTTGCATGCATTTGATGATATCTAGATTGAATTTTGGTTGGACTGTACTGAATTTATATGGAGAATGTGGATTTGGATTGAGAAAATATGAAAACTACTCTGATAAGATATTGTTATTGTTGTTGCAGCTGATTTTTGCTGCTTTCATTGTCGCTGGAAATTTTCTTTTTCCCCCCATTACCTGTGTTAGCATCTTGAGGTCCTGTTTGGTTGATTCTTCCAATATACTAACCTTTTGCAAGGTGAAGATTATGGAATTTTAACAAGTAGTGTAAGTGAGAAATCGAATTCCAAGAGTTGGAACGTTTTGAGTCAGGTCTTTCATTGCACACTATATGCTGATTAAGCACTTTGTCAAAAACAGTAGGACTGTGTATTCTATTCTGTAGGATTAACCAAACAGAACTGATTAGTGGTTTTGCCTATGCTGCAGAACTAATCTTTTGTCCCCCTCATTAAAGGAAATATAGAGGTGATGAATAACAAGCAAGATTTACAAAATGGTTTAATTATATTGACATGCTGGATGAATTTCTTTTTAGTAAGTGATATCACGCTGATGGAAAGTTTTGAAAATATGCAAGTATCTCCTCATGAGTTTTATCATTGAATATGCCTCTGTTATATATAACCAGATATAGCACCACAACCTATTCTATCTCCACGGCATTAAAGAAAAACAGCCAACAAAATATAGGAAAGGATAAGTAACTAGAGAGTCAAATTTAAGGAAAACAGTATAAGCAAGAGTGCTAATCTCTTATAATTGTTGTGAATCACATCACTGAATAACAAGAATGGGAAAAACTGAGTGAGGAAAGGGAAATTAGATCCCATAATGAAAAGGTAGAAATAAACCTCCAATGTTATGCTGGGCTGTGATATTACATTTGCATTTCTCTAGATATGGTAGTTG
This sequence comes from Lumnitzera littorea, assembly GCA_024138015.1. Classification (NCBI taxonomy): domain Eukaryota; kingdom Viridiplantae; phylum Streptophyta; class Magnoliopsida; order Myrtales; family Combretaceae; genus Lumnitzera; species Lumnitzera littorea. The sequence continues at coordinate 89,329,126 of JAMXBB010000011.1, forward strand.
TAATTCTGCAATGTCAAGATGGGTTGTAATCAAAATATTATGTTTTTAGCGGTTGATATTTGAAAAAATTATGTTTCAGGATTATTGCTTTGACAGTTTGAAATGTCGAATCACTGGATTTGCAATGATCATTTATCCTGTGATTATGACAATACTGAAGCTACGGATTAACATTCTCTTTGGCAGTAACAATGGCAGCAGTTGTGCTTCCAAAGCAGCACCAGTTTGGCCGTCATACAAAGAACACATTCCCAAGAATTAGAGAAGCATCTAGCAGCGTGGCATTTGCTAATAGAAATCATACATCGAAGAGCCAATGTGAAGATGAAAAGCAAAGGTCAATAGCGACTATGAGCAGAGGATCATGTTTGAATGTAGGAGAATCTCCATCCAAGAAAAATGTTTCTTCTTTAGGGAAAAGAAAATCCTGTCAAGATATTCTTGTGTTAGATAATATGAGAGTTCCAAAAAAGCTACGGAGTCGCAAACGAAGGAGAAGAAGTTTTCCATGTGTTTCTTTGTGTGATGAGTTTGGAGGTAATGTGGAAAAAGTGTTTGCATTAAAGATGAAATCAGATTGTAGATCAGTAAGGTCTGAACCAAAGAGACCTCAGTGTAGTAGGGAAAGAAAAAAGAGCGTCGAAGGATATGAGTCAGAAGATTCTGAGGAAATATTTCTCTTAACATCCAAAGCTCTCAAGAGAAGCAGAAGAGTTCAAAGACAGGTGGCAGAGAATATTAGTGTGACGCAGAATTTCCAGCATACTCCAATGATTTTGATGTCAAAGCCGGCAAGTTATGAATCTACAGCTATCAAGGGGGACAGCAGTGGTGATGCTGTGTCTTCAAGTGGAAATTTTAAGGTATATTTTCTGACGCAAGTAAAAATTTGATATATATGGCTTTCCTCTTAGTCTACTTGTTAAATTTCTTTGTTATGAAGCAGATTAAAAAACATGAACGCTTGAGATGCCATCAATGTAGGAAAAATGAAAGAAGAACTGTTGTTCCGTGTGTTAGTTGTGAACAAACAGTTTATTGTATCCAATGCATCAAAGAATGGTGAGTCTCTACTTGGATTGAATTTGTAATTGCTTTTCCAATTAAAGATGGAACCAATTTTTTTTTTCCTTTGTTCTTAATAGGTATCCTGAGATGAAGGAAGAAGAAGTTGCAGAGCTTTGCCCATATTGTCGGGGAAATTGCAACTGCAGTATTTGCTTACACTCTGGTGGTATCATCAAGGTTTGTTTTACTTATCCAAAGATACTTCCAAAAGTAATTATAAGATATCAATGCTGAGATTTATGGAATTTAGTGAAAATATTAGATGATGATTCTATCTGTGGGATAAACTGGAGTGAGCCTAAATTTGCTAGAATCTCATGCATTCTACTGCTGTGTCTCAACCATCAGGGCAGCACCATATAATAATACAGTGTTTCTGAATCGGTTTTGTATGGATGCTCTATATATTTTGGCCTTATGTTTTCCATGAAGCCAACTACATAACCGATCAGCTTCCATCAAAAAGCCACTGCAATTTCAAACTCTGGTCATAAGGTATTAATAAAACAAAGCCCAACTGCAAAATTTTCAAGCTGCACTTGCTTCCCATAGTTAAAATTTTCTAACAAAGATAAGTTAGAGTAAGGTCATAGGACATAGTGTCCATTACAAAGGGTATTTACGTTTAAATAGACATTGATTTCTGGTAATGCGAAATTCTTTCTAAAAGAAAATGTCTTGATTGAAATGTTGAAGAGATAAAGCAGAAGGCTTCACTCTTGCTTAATTGCTTCTTGACAAATTTTTTGCCTCAATTAGCTAATAGGAATCTATGTTTCTTCTTACTCCACGATGGCTGTACTAATATCTTAACCCATATTTTACAATTTCAGGCATCAAAAATGAAGATGAGTACCACTCAAAAGTTTAAGCATTTGCAGCACATGATAGATTCATTACTCCCCTATATGAAACAGATTTGCAAAGAACAACTTCAGGAGACAAAGATTGAGGCAAAAATTCAAGGTGCATTGAGTTTATATTCGAGTCTGCTATGTGATCTATCAATTATGCTATATTCATTAACAATTGCAATATCTTTGTAGGAAAGCCATCTTCCAAAGTAGAAATACCTTTGTCTTGCTATAATGGGGAACGTGTCTATTGGTAAGAATTTTCACCCAATAAGGCATAGTGTAGCATATCTGTCTTCTGAGTTCATGAGTTCTGTAGTATTTTAACTTTAATGTTCTTGTTTTGGACCAGTGACCATTGTGCGACCTCAATTGTTGATTTCCACCGAAGCTGTCCTAACTGTTCCTTTGAACTTTGTCTGTCTTGTTGCAAAGAAATTCGTCAAAGAGTTATTTTTCCCCGTAATGAAATGAAGCCACAATATTACTTTAAAGGGTCTGACTACATGCATGGCGGTGACCCCCAAGTGGCCACCTGTACACCTGTAACTTCTCAGGATCATGATGAGCCACAAGTTGAATGGGCAGTCAACGATGATGGGAGTATTACCTGTGCTCCCAAGGAAATGGGTGGGTGTGGTAGTTGTACATTGGAGCTCAAGCGTATACTTCCTAGAGACTGGATTCTGGATTTGGGAATGGAAGCGGGAAAGTTGTTGGAAATTTGTAGAACTCGACGAACCATTAGAAAATGTGGTTTCTCTATATTAAAGCCTGAAATGTTACGTAAAGCAGCATCTAGAGAGGGTGGTGATGACAATTACTTGTATTGTCCAACAGCAGCTGATATACTGGAAGAAGGGCAGCTTTTACGATTTCAAAACCACTGGGTTAAAGGTGAACCTGTTATTGTTCGAAACGTTCTGGAGCAAACAGCTGGCTTGAGCTGGGAGCCCATGGTCATGTGGCGTGCATTATGTGAAAACACGGAGTATGATATGAGTTCAAAGATGTCAGAAGTAAAAGCTATTGATTGTTTATCTGGCTGCCAGGTTAGTTCCCATTTTGTGTTTATCTTGCAGTGTGGCCTATTGGTGCCCGCTATTGTATTTGCTCCCTTAGATTTAGAATTATGGTGATGTTAGGAAATCTGATTAAATTTTATATTTTCTCTCTTTCCTTTAATATGCTCTACTTGTTTATGTGTGCAGGTTGATATCGACACTGGTCGATTTTTTAAAGGCTACTCAGGAGGTCGAAGATTCTCAAACTTATGGCCAGAGATGCTTAAGTTGAAGGACTGGCCCCCTTCAGATAAGTTTGAGGACCTTTTACCTCGTCATTGTGATGAGTTCATTAGTGCACTACCATTCCAGTTGTATACAGACCCTAGGGAGGGGTTTCTCAACCTAGCTGTGAAGTTACCACCAAGTGTGCTTAAACCAGACTTGGGGCCCAAAACATATATTGCATATGGAATTGCTGAAGAGCTTGGACGAGGGGACTCTGTAACTAAGCTTCATTGTGATATGTCTGATGCGGTATGCCTTCAGAGTTGAACACGTAACATTTGAGCTGCATACAGTGACGTGTAAAACTAATGTATTTATGCAAATGGGCTATGACTTCTAGGTTAACATTTTGACGCACACATCTGAGGTACTGATGAGTGAAGAGCAGTGGACTGCAATTCATAGCTTGAAAGAGAAACATAAAGCCCAAGACAGGAAAGAAGGTATTGAACTCGAGGAAACTTCTTCCACCAGAGATATTATGGCCAACCAAGATAAAAAGGATATGCTTGAAGAAAACTCCAATGAGGAAAACCCAAGAATCGATGCTCCTTCAAAACCTAAAACTGAGCAAAGAGGTGGTGCCCTTTGGGACATATTCCGGAGGGAAGATGTTCCTATGTTGGAGGCTTATCACAAAAAACACTACAGAGAATTTAGACACGTATACTGCTGTCCAGTCAATGAGGTAACTCGTAATAAGTATTGATGATTTGCTCTATTTGGTTTAGATCACACGTGTATTGTACTTAGAATCTTGGCGATTCAAACTTTTAGGTTATTCATCCAATCCATGACCAGTCGTTCTATCTTACGGCCAAGCACAAGAAGAAGTTGAAAGAAGAGTTTGGTTAGTATACAAGAATATTGTAATCTCCTCCTACAGAACTTTAAAGTCTGATGAATACTCATGGTAATCATGCTTTTGACACTTGTAGGAATTGAGCCATGGACATTTGAACAGCATCTTGGTGAGGCAGTATTTATTCCTGCTGGATGTCCTCATCAAGTGAGAAATCTCAAGGTAAGAATGGTTTTTCTTTTGTCTACACCATATTATGAGCTTTTCCTATTCCTGATGAAACCTTTCTTCATATTCCCCAATACAGTCTTGTACCAAGGTTGCTGTGGACTTTGTGTCCCCTGAGAATGTTCATGAGTGCCTTCGTCTGACTGAGGAATTCAGACAGCTTCCTAAGAACCACAAGGCTAGGGAAGACAAACTTGAGGTGACCAATCTCCTCCTTATACATTGACTTATGTGCTGTCGCGCATTCTATCTTCTAATCGTCAGTGTCTGTGAAACAGATAAAAAAGATGATAATTTATGCGGTTGATCAAGCTGTAAAAGATTTGAAAGACTTGCTAACAAGAAGATAAGGAGCTTCACCTGTCCAATGTTTAGCAGTCGCATCATTTCTTGCCCTTTTGCTGTCAGCTATGACGTGCGTTAATTTTTCTAGTTTGCAAGTGGATAAGCAATAAGCAGAATAAAATTTTGTAGAAATTCTTTTGGGAGAAAGGCGGCTTTTACTTACCTTTTATCTGTACCATTTAAAGCATCATTCGGTCTGGAATTTTTGTCAACGATTGGTGGGGCATCACTTTAATAGATGGTTCCTTTTCGTTTCTCCTTGCCGTCACTGTGACAAATTTTGAGTAAGAAACTTGATTTTGTCTTTAATATATAGTTCACAATCTTGCTACACAACACGACAGTTACGAGAAATTCGTAGGTGCATTTTCTAAAAACTAATTTATATAAATTAGCTAGTAAAAAATGTTTATCCATTTCTGCCTGGCTAGCCTTCACCATTTGATTTATTCCTTTGAGGTAGTGGAGATTTTAGCGCAGGTGCAATCAAACAAGAATTTAAGAATGTTTGCCCATCACTGAAAAACGAAACGAAAAGTACCACTGTGTTAAGTGTCATTCTCAATCTTAAACAAGTCCATGTATGAAAATTTTACAAAATCATTAACAGACTTGGAAAAATTAGAATAGGGAAGTTGAAATACTAAATAGAAAAGATGGAGTGTTTTTTTTTTTTTTTAATTTGTTATCATTCTGAAACTTAGTGTTGTATAAACAAAATACCAAAAAGATAAAATATTGAATAAAGAAGTCAGACAAACATATTACGTAATGATCAGACATATTCGACACGAATCATATATTATTCAGATCAAATTAGACCAAATACATAGGCCCTAATTACTCAAAAGACTACTGCAAGCATATTGAAGACATTGGTAAATGGTAGGCAATTACAATGAAATATCCTGGCAACAAAGAAACTGAATAAAGAAAAACATAAAGTTTTTTTTTTCTTTTTTCCTGAAATTCAATTAATACTCTACATCTTAAGTGAACTTTCTATTTTTATGACAAAAGAAATTGATTTCTCTTTGTTTTAAATTTGTCCAAGAAAATTGCACCTAATAAAGTTCCCAATGTTTGAGGTCATAAATTATGAGAAATAGTATACAAACGGTCTATATATTGAAAGATAGTAAATATGACTAGAATAATTATTTCTCAAGTAGGTTTTATACCGTTGATTTAATATTTTATTAGATCTAAAACATTAAGTTAATTGTATTTTTAATTATCTGAATTTAATGGAAAATACATAAAAGGTGAGATAAAGGGCTTGATCAATCCTATTAAAATAGCGAACGGGACTGTAAAAAGTTTTTTTCATTCTTTTATTTATATAAAACTTAGCTAGAGAAATTTTCACCCAGAGTCTTTTCTAATTCCTTCCTGTTATATTTATATTTCTCTTTCACAAGGTATAGAAAGTTTAATTAAAATGAATATTATATTCTCACTAAAGTCACTATTTACAAATTTAACGAACAGAAAAATAACAAAAGCACATGTATATATATGCTATATGTACGTACTAATAGATATGTAATGCTATATTCTATATTGTATTATAACATTATATATAATAGATTTTATGTTACCACATAATATTGTGAATATTATATCTATATAGTTATAGCTCAATATAGATGATAATATGTGTGCATGTATATGACATCAATGCATACGTAATTGACAATATATACGTATTGCGAAGTTATACTATAATACAACAGACTGTAATATTGCAATTTACTGATGTGAAGTAGGCGTTAGAATAGAAAGCTATGATTCGAAAAAAAAAAAAAAAAGCTTAAATCATATAGGACATTTGAATTTAAGTGCAAACATGAATAGACTTAATTGAATTTTGATACATATACATAGGATACGTTGTAAAGGATGGGAAAAAAAATTATTAATTGATCAAAAAAGAATATGCTAACCAATACCTCGGAAGCAGTTATCAAGGGCGCAGAAAAAGGTTACTCCTCGTTATGCTAATACTTTTTATGAAGTGTGCTGTGAGTTTTTAGGCCTTCTTTGTTCATTCTTTTGTTATCGTTTTAGCATCGTTTTCAAGAGAAATTTACCCAATGCAGGGACTCAAAAGTAATTAAATGCTGCAATTACTCTTATATTATAGTAAATCATCTTGAATTATAGTAATGAACCTGTTAGTAGCTTATATTTAAGATATTGACAACGTTTATGAAAATTATCATTGGTTTTATTTTTATAGTTAATGAGCCGCATTTATTGTGATTGAGATGATTTATTATACCCCAAAAGTGATTACATATTGGAGTGATCTATTTTCAAATCATATATTTATAAAAACAAGAAACCAATGAACAAATTATTTCTTTTTCCTTAAAATGCATGAATATTCATTTCTCACTATTATTCCTCAATTATCATCTCTACTAAAATTAAATACCTAATAATTTTCTATACTATTGGACTTGTTTATTCTTTATTTATTTTGTAAAAAAAAAAAAAAAGGAAAACAAGGACATTTAAATAAAGTTGACATTTTCTAATGAATTAAATATATTATCTTTAAAGCTTTTTCATTAAATCAACATGCAGGTTTATATACAAACTTCCATTTTCGAGTAAACATTTTTACCCTAATTATGATAAGATACATAAGAGACAATTTATCCAAACACTAGGATTGAAAACCAAAACAAATGATATATTGTTCGATTAGATTTCTATATATCAATTTTAATGTTATCAAACTCGGGTTGACTCCTAAGTTCAAATTGGTTTGATATTGATTTAACTTTCGATCAAACTTGGTTTTCTCCATAATTTTTAATCCCTTTACATGTTTAAATCAACCCCTTGGTTCGATTTTGACAATACCGATTTTAAATAAATACAGATCAAATATGGAATAAATATTAGATAAAATAAAAACAAGGTACTAAGAAAAAAATTTTTTTTATGCATCATCTTAGTTTAATGTGGTCTAAGAAATAGGTGGGATTTATCGGAATATGGATGCCATTTGGATAGGTTTTGAACGAGTTTTGTGAAACTTGAACCCAGTCTGATATCCTATAAGCTTCTCAAAACCCTATAGGGTATTTTATAGGATTTTTATTCTATTTCCAAAACTCGCCTCTTTAGGATTTTATAGAACCTGTTAAAAAATGAACTTGACATGCTAATACTAAAAAAAAAAGAAAACAAGATATCATTAATTAATTATTATGTTTTATTATTTACATTTAATACTAAATTACTAACATTTTATATATTATTATTTTTAATTGGGTTCCGATTTTTCAGTGTGTGTTAGGGTTTAAAAACCACTTCCAAAATCCAAAAAAAAAAAAAAAAATTATAGGATTTATTTTATAATATTTTTAAGAGGTTAGATGAGTCAAAAACTCTATAATGATCTACTTAGTAACATCCTAATAGTAGTAGGAATCATAACCAATTCATAAGAAGATTGACTTCACTTAAGAGTCACACCTGTCTAGGTAGGTGGGTCACTTAGAATCTTAAAAAAAATCGTAATTAGAAACGCATTGATTCAAACAAAATTTTCTGTTTTTTTGATTTCGTATTGGTTTAGAAAAGTTCTGTTTTTGATTTAAGATATCTGTAGACTAAAAAAGCAACCGAAACACCGAGTGAGTATCACACAACAAACGTTACATTTTAATAGACACTAAGCAATCATGCACAACAAAGAGAAAGTGAATAATAGTTTTTCTTTTTCTTTTTTTTTTTTTAAGTAAAAAGTCATTTTGCAAATTATTCTTCGTACACTCTTTATAGCGAGGCAATTATTGACCTGGGAGATAATGAAAAAGAATGCCTATTGCTAACTTCCTTTACAGCATATGGAATGAATGAAATAAGAGACTGTTTAGGCTATCGGAAGTAAATGTAAATCCACTAAGGATTAATCAAGCCAGAATTAGGGTTGCTAACTGGTCAGCGTCTTTTTGTGCATCAAGAACTATCTAGACTCTGTATATTTTTGGCAATAAAAAGAAAATATATAAATTGCGTTTGAGTGGTTCTGAAAATGGAGGTCTTCTGGTATCAGTGGAATATATAAGGATCACAATGGAATGGTTTGAGATAGCTATTTTAATATTAATGATTTGAAATGGATTAGAGTGGTAAATTTTTTTGTATATTTGGAAATTTTTATGAAATAAAATGGAACAGAATGAAATTAAATGCATATATAATAATAATTATAAAAAATACACTTAATTAATGAATATTATAATTAAATCGAAGATTAAATAAGTAATTTGATTAATAATAATAAATACAAGTAGAATCGAGTTTCGATCGCCAGTTCCATAGAATCGTCTTTTCGGTTTTAAGTACAATTCCAAACATGGAAATAAGGAACAAAATCTGGAATTGTGATTCCGCTTTAGCCCATTTTATTAAACCCAACATGACATAAAAAGATCCCCTCTCCCATGAGTGGAGTTATAAAGGATTGTAAGGCCTTGAATTAGCTAAGCAGCTACCACTAGATCGAGGTGACGTGTGAAGAGAATGAAGTGGGTGACTTCTTGGCAAAGACTGGTCTGATTTGCCAGAAAGAATTGATTTACTGTTCTACTCCGCCTACTGATATTTCTTCATTGTTATTGAAAGAGTTATCTTGTTTTATTGAGAAGAGTCCTTCTTGCCTTTTGGAAACGGGTCAAATAGATTTCTTCAATCATAAGATTTTTAAACACTTGAAAACTTTAAAACTTCCAAGAAAAACTAAGGGTTTCGATAGGAGAACAAATCTAAGGTGATTTTGGGTAAATTCTTAAAGACAAGGGCACTTAAATTATTGTTATTTTCAAAAGTTGATAGAAAAAGAAAAAATAAATAAATATTTGGTTTTTGTTTTTATAATTTTTATGAGTGGCTACGAGTGTGGAGTATTGTGGTGCGTAAGTGGCCAAGTAAGTTTTTGTATTTAATGAGACTAGTGCGGAAACCTCATCCAAGTTTCTTATTCCTCTATAAAAATATTTATTTCATCTCATTAATTACGGTATAAATTGGAAATATAATTAAAAACACCAATTTACCTTGTTTGGTCATTTTGAAAAATAATTAAAAGGTTATTTAATTGCAGTATGAGGGTGTAATGGTCATATCCTCTGTAAAGGGAATAATAAATATAACCTTTCCTCCTTAGAGTATGAATAGAAAAGTTTATGGAAGTTCAAGTTCTTAGTCTATGGTAATAGAAAGTTATGAACGAATAGTTATTCTATTTTCTCTTTATTACTTTCCCGTTAAATGATGTGTGGTAATACGTTTAAAGAATGTTATATAATATTCATAATTCAAACACTAAAAAGAAAAAAAAGGTTTTTTAGTAATTTTTATAAACACAATTAAACATACGTAGCAATTTTTATGAAAATATTTTTAAGGAAAATTTCTTGTTTATTACACAAAATGATAGCACAAAACGATATGATTAGAAACATGATTACAAAGAGAAATGACATAATACGAGTAACACGATTATGACACGATGTCGTCAACTAATTATTTGTAATATATATTTAATTTTATGTACTTTTGAGATTGACACTTATTTGATATAGCATGAAGACACAAACATGATCCGTGAATATGAATTAATACATGTAATGTTAAGTAGTTTTCATTAAAAAAATGGAACCTTACAAGGAGATACTAAAATGGGATAGGGAAATTCTATTCCTAGCATTTTGTTTGGATGAGTTATAGAATTAGAAAAGAAAGAATCATAAAGAAAAATAAGTGAAGGCAAAATAATAGGTATTTTTAAAAGTAAGTTATGGTGGGGTGACTTAAAGAATCAAAATCTTAATCTGTAGGTATTTCAACTATTGATTGCTAGATTTTTTCTCAAACTATTTTGGTTTTGGAACTTGGATAGACAAATGCTCTTGATAGTATATAATTTTTTTAGGATTTTTGAGTGTGTAGTGGTTAGTAACTCAAGTGGTTTCTATTTATATATATAGTTCTCTCATAATTTAAAAAGACCTTATAAAAAATATATGATCCATAATTAGATAATGGATTTATAATTAGATAATGGATTTATGCACTTTTATCAAAAAGTAAATATGTCTTTTAGACTTATTTTGACCATTATCACCTTTCACACTTTACCATTTGAGAAAGAAAGGAATGAAACAAAAATATTATTTAAAAAATTGTATATGTGTTCCTTCCCAGATTGAAGAGAAAATGTAGGCCTCTTATCACCTACTTTGCTTTCCTATCCAAATTTAAAAGAAAAGAAATAAAATATTGCAAATATTCCTATGGATTTTTAAATATTATAAATAACTCCTAAACTTTGATAAATCGACAAAATAAATCAAGAGGTTGTAGAAAATTCCCCTAAAACTTTGACCTTTGCTGCAAAATGATAACTTTTGAAATTATCAAAAAAATACTTTCATTTTTTGAATAAGAAAATAAAAAAAATCTTTATATTACTAATTTGTTAAGGTGTTTATAGTATTTCAAAGTTTATGTTATATTCACTGTTTATGATCTACTTGTAATTTCTCTTAAAAAAGTCTTGAAAATTATAATCATATATTCTTTGTAATTCTTTTCTTGTTCCAATTATAGGCTATAGCTTTTGACCATGTTAATCAATTATGTACCTATGGTTGTGCTAAAAGGTGAATATCTAAATGTTATACCTATTAATCTCTGATGATACTTTTAAATTTGTATATATATATATATATGTATTTATATTTTATTTGTGAGATACATTGTTCCTTATTGTGCCAAACTTTAGATTTCATGAGGAAAAAAAAAAAAAAATGGTATCAGGACTTGAATACAACGTTACGATTGTGGACCACTTGGTTAGATCTTGGTAAAACTTATTTTCCTTAGGGGAGGGTTAGAAAATGAGTCCTATTACCCTAATCCCTTGAGAAATCAACACGTGATGGCCCCATAAGTAAAGCATTATAAGGACTAGGTAATGGTGCCAATTCTTAGTCAAAGGAGAGAAGGACCCAAAAAGAAAAAAAGGAAAGGAAAGAAAGAAATGTTATATACACCAATCTCTAATAATGATATTTTGAGTTACATAAGGAGAGATCAATCATACCTCTCTCTCTAACCCTTGAAACAATTTTACCCAACAATTCTCCATAATCTTCCTGGAGGACTTCTCATCCACCCTTCTCTTGCATAAGAATCCATTAAAGAGGGATATGGAGATCTCATCTCATTCGCTTTTCTTGATGATATTATGCCTATGAGTAAAGATCTTGAGATGTGTGAGAAAAGTTGGACAACCATGGTTATGCCTTTTCTCGATGCAATTATATAACCAAGTAGGCCCGAGGGCAACTTTGCTTTACACCCGCAATGACAATATTACCCTCGGTACAGGGATAAGTTAAGTATGTGATCCAATTTTATCACCTGTAAAATCGGCTCGGCAGCTGTGCACAGCCTTGGAAGCTACCATTGTTCTCTAACCTACAAAAGGAATGAAATCTAGACGGAGCCCACTTGATTCCTCTTCATGAAATGAGAATAAGATATTAAAAAGATAAAAATATTATTTTATATATACTTTTACCGAATAAATCTTAATTATATTAAAAAAAATAATATTTTTAATGTATAATATATATATTTTAAATATTTTGACTTAAAAATATGTAAATTTTTATTTTTAAATTTTGATATTTTAATTACCATTTTTATCATAATTATGAATATAGAAATAAATAAAATAGTTTTTTAAATATAAGATTTTAAAGAGATCCAGAATAAACATAGATAAAAAAAAAAGAAAATCCAAACAAGATTTTATCTTATTAATTCTTATATATTATCTTTTATTTTTTTATTCTATCTATTCTTCTATCTTCTATCTATTCTTTTTCTATTACATGTAGCCAATAAAACTTCAATAGACTCCATATTTCTAGAAGACTTTATTGGGCTTTGAATATCTAAATATATAGTTTTGGATCATTGTAACATTTGCTATCTGAAGTTTATTGAAATAGGCCATTTATTACCTTAACTTTAAAATGGTCAATTTAATAATACCTAAATGAAGTTTTTATTATCATTTATTACTACGTGGTAGTAGCATGAATGGACATGTGGCATATATCGTGATGTAGCATAACTTGACATGTGGTGCCTAAAAAAGCAATCAACTACCAACACAGATCTAAGTGTAGTCCATACTAAGTCCATCAACTCACTTTTTCATATAACTTATGGGGCAACTTATAATATATAGAGGGCTTCTTTTACATAACATTCCATATGGGACTTGTGACAAAGGTGAATTTTAATTTGCAATTTTTGTAAGAGAAGGAGTCGAATTTGACTTGATTATTCTCACTTTGTTCAATTTTCAATTTAAAAAAAATTTCTCAATACTTAATATACTCCACGATTCCTTTTAATTTGAGTATACTTTTTTAAACTGAAAGTTGAATCAAGTGAGAAAAATTAACTCATTTCCTTGTGAAAATTGCAAATTGGAATTCACCTTTGTCACAAGTCCCACATAGGATACTATGCAAGATAAGCCGTTTATATATTATGGGTTGCTCTATAGGTTATATGAAGAAATGAGTTGGTGGACTTTATGTAGACTACACTTGAATTTATGTTAGCAATTGATTGCCTTTTTGATAGGGAGAATTATAACAAATGGGATCAACGTTTAAGAATAAGTTTTAATAAGAGATCAATATTTTAAAATATTTAAATAAGGATTAACTTTTTACAAAGTGGTTCAAACAAATCTATGGATTGGTTATCATAAAACCTTTATTTGAATCAATTTATGAAACGTTGATTCTTTATTTGAACTTATTAAGCTCTCTTAACAAATTTTGATGATAAATAGAAAGGAGAAAAGTGTATCTAATAAATATAACAAGTGTATATGACAATTTAAAGTAAAATTTGGTTGAGAATGAAAATGAAGTTTATGAATTGCTTCATCATATTATATGTTAGAATGTTGATCAGAAAGTATATTAGCAGAATAACATAATTATTTTTGATAGAGTTTAGAATGTTGATTAGAAAGTAGTCCTTTTAAAGCTTAAGATCCTTGACCAATTCAAATTAATTAAGTTAGACAATTATTTAAGAAGATCTATCTCCACCTTTATTGAGTATATTGGGGAAATACACTTAATTCTGTTCCACTTGAGTTGGTTTAAGTCCATGGGGATTCTAAGGAGGATTTATATTTACTTGAACATTTCTCTAGATTATTTTAGAACTAGACTTGAAGAATTGGATTGAATAATAATTTGCACAATTATCTTGTAAGTTCTTAAACTGATAAGGAAGTAAAGTTTTTAGAATTTCCAAGTAAGCTAGTCTATTTTTTCAAAAGGAAACTGCAACCATATTGTAAGAAGACTAAAATTCAAAGTCTACAAGAGTCAGGAGAAGCTTAGTATTCTATTTTCATCTCAAGATTTTTTGTAGATGGGTTAAATGAGAATAAGATGAGATATATTAGCTGAAGTTTAATTTTGTAATTGGATGAGGGGAGTTTTTTCAATAGATTTGAGTTGCAAATTTTTAGAGATAAGGTTCAATTTTTTTTTTCTTTCAAGTGTAGCATGTTAATAAGAATAGATCGGATTTTTCAAAATAAATCTAAGATGTTTAAAAATCCAAATGATTATGTATGGTTACTTGAGCAGATTCATGGAAGATATGTTTAGAAATATTTTTGGATTGATATACATGTATAGATTCTAAGAGGATAATTTTCAATCTTATTTCAAATTTTAAATAGATTTGAATGTGCAAACTTTTCTGAAGTAGGATATGGTTCCATATTTTTTGGAGTTCAAGTATAGCTTTAGAGTTGAACTCATATTCATTTCATCAAGATATGACTAGATATATTCAAGCTTATCCAATCAGAAGCTTTTTAGTTTTCAAATTTTGAATCTTAATAGAATCTCGAAGCTCCTGGATCGAATATTACAAGCTACAACAGTCAAAGGAAGATTGAGCTTTACAAGATTATATTAGGAGGTAACAGTAACTTGTTCTTTAAATGTTTAAAAACTCTTACTTTCTTAGGATTTTTTTTTTCAAGGAAACAAAGAAGATAAGTTTGAGGAAGATTTTTTTAAAGAAAATCAAGGAAACTAGAACGTTATAGTATATTTCAAGCAGCAGAAGGAAAGAGTAACACACATTCATAATAGAATACTTTGCTATCTCGTATATAAGTGTAGACTGTCAGAAACATAGTTAAAAATTGTGTCAAAAACTTAGTTAGAAATTGTGCTAAATAGAGTTTTCATTATATTTGTACGAATGTTTTAGAGAGATTTTCTCTATTGTATTATCTCATACTTTTGTAATCTTTATTGAGAAATTGTAATCGAGAGAATGTAAGGTTTAAGGGGTTATCTTAGGCTTGTGTTTAGCTTAGGGAGAAACTAGTGGGATAGGATAGGGAGTGACTGATATCCTTGTAACCTCAAAATTTCATTTTTGATTGTTAAATAATCAAACTAGCAGTCCGGCATTGGTGAGGAAGATTGGGTCCTTAGTAGTGAAGTTGGAAGAGAGCAGTAGCTATAAGGCTGAAGTGCCTTAAATTATCTACTTAATTCAATCTTCCCTATCTTTGTTATTTCCTACACTTAATTATTTGTGTTGTTCTTTTTGCACTTAAAAGTTAACATTCAATTAACAACTATGGTACACGCCATACTAAGTCATTAAGAGGGGTCTTTTTAATTTGAAAAAGTTTTAATTTTTTAAAGATATCGATTCATCTTTGCTCTTGATATCTTACATGGGTATACAGAACTTTTTGAAATGCTGATTCCTTATTTGAATCTTTTGAAACATTGATTTCTTATTTGAATTTAATCTTAAACGTTGACCCTCTCTGTTATAATTATTATAGTTTTGATATAATTTTTTAGTTCCATTTGTCTTCCACTCTCTATCCCACATTTTCTTTCTTCATATTATTTACTCTCCAATTAATAGCTTCAAAAAAAGTTGTTTAAAATCTAAACACCACATAGCAATTGCTCGGTCTATAATTGTACCTATTCATGGGAATTGATTAGGGCTAAAAACGCATATTTTATTAACTATCTTCCTCTTTAGACACATTGAACAAATATCAAACATCTTTCCTACCATAAAATGGTTAAGATCTTAATCCATTTACATTGCTTCTATTATAGTTGACTAATTTTGTATTTACTTTCGAACCATTTACAATTTTCTTTGTATAAGTGATCAAAAATGACTTGAGATTTGCATTTTTATTTTTTCTTTTTTCCTTAGTTTGGAATGACCAATTATAGTAGTTTCTTAAAAAATTATACATAAAATAAAATCTTTGCTAAGCATATTTTCTTTGTCAAATTTTTTTAATCAAATATTCTCTTTATATATTTTTTACATTTTTTCACTAATCTTTTTATATTTTTACTCCTTTACTTTCCTTTTTTTAGCTAATTGTATTTTTGTAGTAGATTCTCTACAAAAATATCTCTTCTATAGGTTTATTTTCTTTCTTCTGTATATTCATGTTCACTTCAAGTAAAAAATCTTGTGAATCACAAATGATACATTATCCATATATTATCTCATAGTAATGTGCTTTTCTTCATAAGTTTCTCAAATTTTATTTTATTTTATTTTTTTGTCAAGGAAAAATCTCAATATATAGTTGATAGATAGGGATGCAACCGAGATGGATTCTAATAGGTTTTATAAAAATTGAATCCACTCCTATTGAGTTTACTATCTTTTAGAACTTTATAAAAATGTTATAGGGTTTTATTTCCTATTCTTAAAACCTATTCCCATAAGGTATAGATGTGAGTTTTTATAGAGTTTAGACGATCCTATAAGGGTGAGTTTTCATATGGGTTAGATGAGATGAAGGAGAGAGTAAACTGGAATATAGTTAGATAGGAATAGAGTTACACTTACTAACTTGTACGAAGATGAAATTCAAAAATCAAATGTGTTTTATAATATACATATCGTATAGGGTATACACAATACATAGGTTAAGAATAAATATTTTTCTTATTATATTATTTTTTGTCAAGTCAGTTTTCAATCAAGTTTTTTATAATCCCAAAGTTTGACCATAAACCTTATAAGGTTTTGAATCATGTCCCAAAACCCGATCCTAAACACTATTAGGTGATACCCTAAGGTTAATAATAATGATAATTAGTGTTGATAAGATATTTGTCACTATTGATCTTATAAACCAATACCAATTCTCTTCCATAATTCACATAGGACTTTGCTTAACATGAGCTATCACCTACATAAGGATAGAGAATGTGGAAGAATGAGAAAAGATAAATGGAATGCAAAATAGTCGTTACAATTCCTCACATGAAAGGGGGCTTCATAAGAATCTAAGTTTCTTCAGTCTGAATAAGTTGTTTTGTCATCTTTAAGGTTTGATATAGTTTGTTCAAATGTATTAGGACTTCTTTAAGATCTTATATGGAGTAATATTAATGGTCTTTTTTTTTTTTTTTCCATATGAGTGGGTATACTTTCGACTAAATGAAAAAAAGTGGGAGGGTTTTGTTGATGAAAATGGTTCTATGGAACTCCATCAACATATTTTCCATCCACCATTATATTTTAGTTCACAATTCAAACACACAACGCAACTCAATCAACCATTTTTCCAATCATACCTTATTTCTCATTGAAATTTCCTAGAAAAATCCCTCTTAACTATATCATACCTTTTACGCATAGCTAACTTAAAGCAAAGATCATTTACTAGATATATGGTAGATGAGTAGTGATGTTGATAGATGGGAAAACATTAAATTGTTTTCAAGAAGTTATATTATTACATGAGAGGAAACGGTAGTGGGTGAAAGTCGTGCAAGAAGAGCTAAAATAGCATGGCGATCAAACTTATGACTTTGTAGATTTGTTTAAGGAAAAATGCCTATAGAAGAATAAATAATACAGACTAAAGACTAAAAAGAATAACTTATAACTTAGGTATGAAGCATGACTAGAAGGTGTTTAGTTAGAGGATAGCCATTGAATTTCATGAAATTTTCTCATTAGTGGTAATGTCTTTCATTCAAATTGTTCTTAGGATAGCTGCCCATTTAAATTAGAGATTGAACAGTTAGATGTGAAGACGACATTCTTGCATAGCAACTTAGAGGAAGAAATTTATTTAGAGTAGCGTGAAGGATTTAGTGTCGAGAAAAAAAGCATCTTGTTTAACGATTGAAAAAAAGAGTGTGTACTTGAAATAGGAACCATGGTAGTGGTATGAAAAGTTTATCTCCTTTATGATTGACCATGAATATGTCAAGACTGCATCAAATCATTGTGTTTAGAAAGAAATTAAGTAGTGGTGAGTTGCTTATTCTTTTAGTATATTTGAATGACATGTTGATTATTGGTTGTGATACTAAGAAGAATGAAGATTTGAAAAACATATTAAGTAAATTTTTTACTATGGAAGACTTAGATCTTGCATACCAAATTCTTGGTGTAAGAATCACATATGTTAGAAAGAGAAAATTTATGACTGTTTCAAAAAGAGTATTATAGAGATTTAACATAAATAAATTGAAACTAACCTATGCTCCACTTACAAGTCACTTTAAGCTCAATTTGAATAGTGTCCTAAAAGTAACATAGATAAAAAAAATACGAAGAAGATACCTTGTGCATTTACTGTAGGTAGTTTAATGTATGTTATTGCGTATAATAAACTAGATATTCTTCATGCTATTGGTGATTTTAGTTATTGTCTCTCAAATCCAATATAAGAGCTTTAGATAGTAGCGTAAGCCTCGCAATTAGTTACTTAGGGTTCGGTTCGTAGAATTTAGAGCAATCGAGCAAATTGTCTGATTTAGCCCAAATTTTACGACGAAACTAGAAATATTAGTAAAAGTGATTTCATAAGTTTAAATTTAAAAAAATAAATAATAAAATGATAAAATATAAAATATTCAAATTTTAAGTATATTACCTTTTATTTATTAGAAATGTGCAAAATGCATTCCGATAACTAACGAATCACTAGAGATAAATTATATGTACACTAAAAATAATAAAATAATATAAATAATACTTAGGAATATTTATTTATACCATATATGAATTTACATATGGGTAGAAATATACGAAATTATTTAAAATAAGCGAAATATGTCAAAATAAGGTTAATTAATTAAAGAAAATTCATAATTAATTATGGAAAAATCAAGAAAAATGAGAAATGATCCAGATTTGAGGCATGGCAGCTTGGAAATGGAGAACCAAATTTGACCAATTAAAATGCAACAAATAGAAAGTGAGAAAAAGAAGAGACAAGGCAAATTTCACCTCAATTTAATGTACAAAAAATCCCCAATACCTCTATAAATACCCAAAATTTTACAGAAGCTCATTGGGATGTTTGGAATTGTAGAAAATTAGAGAGAGTTGAAAACAAAGGGAAAATTAAGGTTTAAAAAAAAAATTATAAAAATCTGTGCAATTAAGACTTTAGAGAGAAACCAACACTTGATGAGTACCCAAGAGTAGATGACTACCACCACCATATGGTGGTGGCAGCGTCCAAGTTGGCCAACAAGGCCCTGGTGTCCAGTGGTGGCCGGAGTAGCTAACGCCAGTAAGTTTCGATTCCTTCTTGATTTTTCTTAAATTGTTAAAAAAATTAAATATATTTGGAAAATTATGAATCTTGTTAGTATGGGATATTTTAGTATGTTTGTTTAGGGAAAAATTTTATTTTGATGAATTTATGTCTAGAAATATATTGTCCTTAAGAAATTATGTAAACTTGAGATTTGTTCAAATTAGAAATAAATGACCTTAGGAGTATAGTTTTGAGTCTAAAATTTTTGTGTAGACTACTTAGGGGTTATAGAATAGTGCTACAAAACCCTTTTTCAAAAATTAATTTTCAAAATTTTTAGATAATTTTTAGACTTTAAAATGATGCATAAAATGGGTAATTTAGAGCTAATTAGGTAACTAAATAGATAATTACTGATTTAGTATATAATTATATGTTTTAAAATATTGAAATCCGATGAAGTATGATATTTGTAACATTTAGGGTGTTAGATGTAATTATTAGGGTATTATATAGTATATATGTAATAGGTAAAAATGATATATTTTAAGTGAATTTTATAAATTAGGGTAATTAGGAGAAAAATCTGATTTGGGATAAATTTAGATATTTTGAGAAGTTAGTTGATGTTGGGAGATGATATTTGGAGTGATAGAAATATTAGATGTGTATATTATGTATATATTAGGTGATAATGTATAATATGTAAGTATAAGGAATTAACGAGTAAGAAAATATTAGGTTAAAAAAATGATATTATAATAATAATAGGCTTCTTATCTGAATCAATGACATTAACAGCACCGTCATGAAAAATCATACCAATCATTGACCCGTGGTTGGGTAAGGGATTATTGTTAATGTTAGGAACCGAGGCTTCCACGAAATCCAACTGCACTGTCCCTTCATCTATCAAATCTTGAATCTTATTCCTTAGTCTCTAACATGCATCGGTCGAATGCCCCACTTGTCCACAGCGGTATTCACACTTTACTGTGGGGTTAAAGATTCTCGGTCGGTATCGATCGCTAGGAAGTTCGTACCGTATCAAATTATCCCTTCGCAACTTCTCGAAGACTTGACTTAAAGGGACTGGTATCTTGGTAAATTGTTTATAAGTCCTGTTAGTTTGAAACTGGTCTCTGAACTGTTGCTGAGCGGAAGGTGGATTTGCCCTAAAAGCGACTTGAGCATTTGGTCTGGCATTTGAATTTACCATACCAACCGTAGATTTTTTAGGCTTGCTGTCGATTGGTCTAGGACCAGATGATGACACTGGTGATCTTCTATTTGCTGGCTCTTGCAGCTTACTGGAAGAGATGGCACTTTCAATCCTGTACCCAGCTGCTACTACTTCAGCAAAACTAGACGAGGCTTGCTCGATGAGATTGGAGAAATAGGGCCTCTCTAAGGTGTTAATGAAAGCCGATGTGAGCTCCTTCTCGATCGTAGGAGTAGAGATTCTTGCAGCTAAGGACCTCCATCTTTGAGCGTATTCTTTGAATGATTCATTATTCTTTTTTCGTAAGGCAACCAAGTCCAGCATAGTTGGGGTTACTTTTATGTTGAATTTATATTGTTCATAAAATGCTCGAGCAAGTTTCTCCCATGTATTTATCTGATTCAAATCAAGTTGGGTATACTAAATTAAGGCTGGTCCAGTCAGACTATCTTGGAATGTTTGTACCATGAGTGGATCGTACTGAACATATTTACCTATCTTCCTGACATACAACTTGGTGTGGAGCTTGGGACAACCCGTCTCGTTATACTTTTCGAATTCTGGTACCTTAAACTTCTCAGGGTATGATCCCATGTCATACGTGGAAAACTCTATGATCCCTGCTTGTTCAAATCCGTCATACCCTATAAGTGCCTTCATCTTTTCAGTTATCTGTTGTGTCAATTTCTTTTCTAGTTCTTTCAAGCTGTTCGTACTAGGCCTTTGGTCAACAGGTCTCGGGGCCACATACGTATCAGGTTTGAAGGTAGGGTTGTCTTTCGGGTAAACTCTTTCTGATTTGAATGGGTCTTTTTGATATTCGTGCTCTGCTTCAGGAGCTTATGTATTCTTCCCATAATAGGTTTTGGAACTTTCTTCATTAGCCAGTGTTGTGGCTCGTAGTAAAGCAATGTTGTCTGCTAAGAAGCTCATTTGTTCTGCCATCTTTTCCATTACCCTTTCTATGGAACGAAACCTCAACTCGGAGGGATCATTGATCTCAGGGTCTCCATCATTTCCTTGAGTGGTGGTCATCCTAGTCTGAGAATGTGTTCCAATCGGACTTCTCTGAAAGACTTGACGTTTAGAAGCTATCTTGAAATTTTATCTTGGATTTTGAAGACCAACTCAACAAAGGGTTAGTACATATTACATTTTCCTAAGAAAGAGTTGTTAATCGTATAAATGCAAAATGCATGTCACACGAGTGCAATGAAAAAATCAAGAATTGGGAAGAAACCTTTGATGTGGCAAAACTTAACTAACTTTTATTAATTTTTGTAATTGTGAAGCTTTACACTTCTTATTCTGTTCACAAAATAGAATTCTAAAGAAAACATAAAAAAAAACCTAAAATCTAAAATCTAATCTCCTAGTGGCTAGTAGGCTTATCCTGCGTCTTTCTCTTCTTTCGGATCATAAGAGCCTGCTCTTCTTTGCCCTTGGTCCTCTTCAATTGTGTTTCCAATGCCTTTATCTTCTGATGATACTCCTTACCACGGTTTTCCAACTCATGCTCTCTTTTACTCGTCCTATCGGGTTCAGCTTCAACTTGGACTTCCCCCCTTCTCTTTGTTGTCTTCCATATATTTCAGCCCTTTTAGTTGGTGATAATGAAATCTTTTGGTTGTTTGGCTCCTGGCTGTTATCCCTCTAGTGGTAGGGGTAGTCTTTCTTGTGCACCAAAGAGCTCGGATGCTCTAAAGCTTAGCTTCTTTGTCAACTACTATCATGTCGGGGTTAAGGAAGTCCAATAAGACAGCTTCTAATGACGGTTTGGGGATCATGTCCTTAATGAGCCCATTGGCTAGGACGTATGCGGTGCAGAGGTTGAAGCTGATCAGAGGGACCGCCCTGAAGTCTTTACACCTTCTTATCATTTCCTTGCTTGCAAACCACCTAGGTGTCAACAACAACTCTTTCGCTTTTATACTCTGAAAGTATTAGACCTAGTAGTAGCTAGTTATATTTTCTGGCAGCTCGATTCTTTCTCCAAAAGATTTGATGAGATCATATTGCTGAGTAAACTCAGCCCAATTGAAATCAAGTTGGTAACTTCTCATGTGGCTAACGAACCAGACCACCAGTAAGACCATATTAGTTTTCAGATCTCCTCGTTTCTTTTTCTTGAGATGGTTTAGTGATCGGATTTGCTTGGCCAGAAGGGCCGGGACATATGATTTCCCTTCAAGGAATTGGGTTACGAGTTCTGCAATTCTGAAATGGACTCGACGTCTTTCATCAGGGAACAAAATAATATTGAAGACCACTAGTATAAAAGCGTTGACCTGATACTAGTGCCATGTTTCTAAATTTGCACAAAAAACCTCGCGTTTTTCTCTATGCTTTAATTCAGTAGAAAACCAGTCCATGACATGCTCTAATCGAATGGTCTTTCCTTGATTTAGAACCCAGTTTATTTTGTTTTTTTTTTTTATTCCCAGCAACTTGCTAAAGATTTTTGGTGCTACAGCTTTCAAGTCTGGGATATAGATATCATTAGTGATTGTAGGAGCCCACAACAATTGGGAGTATTCTTCTAAAGTTGGGCTTAGCTGATGTAGGCCCATACAGAAACTGGTGGATTCGAGCTCCCATAGGTAGACTAAGGCTCGTACTAGAGTGATGTTCACGGGGATCTTCTGTAGAGAGAGGATGGGCCCAATCTTATTCTTAATAAATTCCTGTTTATCTGGGCTGAAGAGTCGAAACCACGTTTAAAGTAGTTTCTATGGCCAATGCGGTAGGTGCACATGAATGTCTTTAAAAGGCCCTTGACTTGATTCAGCCATGACTAATCAAAATCAAAATTAAAGTTACAATTACAACATAATCTAAACCTTATATAAAATTTTTACAAATTATTTACAAGGAAATATTACAACTACAACTTCACAACTGCCTTTATCCATTTAGGTTTACCACATCATAGGTTCTTGTAATTTTTTTGAAACAAAGGTTTTGTGTAATGCAAAAGGGTGGGTTCTAAAGGTTCTCAAGTTTTGCAACCACTACGTTTTTTTCAAAGCAACAATTATGTGGTTGCATTTGAACTTGAGTGGGGTAGCCTGATCGGCCCCGGAAGGTAGTTACCCCACAACATCTGAAGCCTACACAATGACCCTCCTCCTAAGGTCCACTAATAGATGACTGTCTCATAAAATTTACTCTCTGAAGAGTTATGCTTTCTAGATTGATCTTTGGGATAACTAAGTAACTGTTGATTAAAAATCCTAATCATCTCCAACTTGTTACTTTAATTCCATCTCTACTGTCACTTGTTACTTATCTTACTACTATTTGAGGGTACCTAGATACATATTTGTTTGTAGTTTACTTGACATCCTTACTTCATTTCTCATGTACCATTTAATAACTATCCATCTCCTATAACCAATTATAAATACCATATAATGATATAACTCTACCTGTCTCAGCACTCCATAAAGATCTCATTATCCATTTCATATTTATTTGGCTTTACTTACACTTAATTATCACTCCAAACTATAATTCTCCAATTTATGATTCACTAAAGGCCTAAGAATTCTTAATTTGATTGTAGTCTTAGAGCACTATTCCTTCTACTGTTCTTACACATATAAAGGACTTCAAAGATTGATTACCAAAATACATTTGATCTTTTTACACTCCCAGCTACAAATATGTCAGTCGTCATTGCATTTGCACATGTCCAAAAGGTTACACTTTCGTCGAGAAGCAAAATTGCATCCATTAAGAGATCGTTAGGATATTTACATATATGAGTAACTAATGTAGGATCAATTCCAATTCTTAAGAAGACATGATCAACTATCATACTATATCCATAATTCAAATTACTTATAACAACTATTCATTTAAAAGAATTCCACCACATTTGTCTTCTAATTAATTCAGTATCTTTTCCACTTATTGATTTAATACTTTATACTTTCGTAAGAAAATCAGAAATAACGATCACTTCATATACCTTTTCATTATCAGACTCCTTATTATTGTCATCATTTATCATCTCCTATATCGCATTCTCATTCTATACAAGATTTACTCCTAAATTAGGTTTGGATTCATTTCTGAATTAGTTTCTAACTTTTCTTTCTCAATGTTTTGTCTTCTTAGAATCTGCTTTTATAGTATGCTTTATTTTACTTCAAATTATACTACCTCAAATTCATACTAAGCATCAAGCTGAGATCATCTCAGAAATCCTATAAGTTTTGGATTCACCTTAATTTTCTGTACATATCACCATATCTCTCTTGTTCCATAACTCAAATTGATTTCCACTATTATTCATGAGTCTTGTCACTTCATCACATTTCACCGATTACGACACAACTTTATCAACAAACTTCTTAAGAATTTCATCCATAATATTAGCATATCCCACCAATCAGTTCTATTAATATTCTTCGCATCTCCACTCTATATTAACTCCAAGATTCTTCTTCATTCAATCTAAATCACTTCAATAAACCACCAATTCTTACATATATAAGATACTTCCAAAATCGGTCACCTAAGACACATCCAATCCCCTTTTATATTTTACTCACAAGGGTATAATACATTATGTCATATGTACATATCCAAAGAATATACATCCATCAATGAGCACTACTATATCTATTAATAGATCAATAGGATCTTAACTTATATGAATAGCTAATCATATGATCAATTTAAACTCCTAACAAAATATAACTAACTAGTACGTTGTATTCATTATTCAAATTTTCACCACATTCATCTTCTCATTCATTGAGTATTATTTCCATTTAGTGATTTAGGACATTGTATTCCAATAGGAAAATCAGAAAGATTTATCATCCTATATACCTTATTATTACTAAACTCCTCAATACTATTTTCAACTATCACCTCATATACTGTATAAGCTCCACAACTAGCCATTTGAGGTTTCAATCAGTTGAAAGACTCGATCGAACCTAAATTATAAAGTAAAGCTAGAAATATTAGTAAAAATGACTCCGTAAACTTGAATTTAAGAAGATAAGTAATAAAATAGGAGATTATAAAATTTTCAAATTTTAAGCATAATAATTGCTAATTACCGAAAAGGTGAAAAGTGTAATCTAATAACTAATAAATTACTAGAGATAGATTATATATATACTAAAAATTTTAGAATGACCAAAATAATAATTAGGAATGTTTACATGTACCCCACATGTATTTATGTGTAGATAAAAATACGTAAAATTACCTAAATTTGCCAAAAACTTAGTAAACAATTAAAGAAAATTAGTAATTAATTGTGGAAAAATCAGAAGAGTGTGGAATGATGCAAATCTAGTCGTGGCAGGTTAGGATCTGCAAAATAAAAATTAACCAATTAGAATTAAACAACACAAAAGCAAAAAATTAAGGAAATGTGGTAATGTCATGTCTAATTAATGCATATTAATTACCAAAATCGTCTATAAATAGGGAAAAAATTCATAGAACTCATTTGGGTAGTGAGGAAGTAGAGAAAAATAGAGAGACTCAAAAATTCAAGAGAAAATCTAGAAAACAAAAAAAGAAAAGAAAACTGTGCAAATAGGGCTAGGGAGCCAAACCCATACCTCAACACCACCTGGGACCGAACCACCACCACCACCCCACTCCAGACCTACCGTCTGGGCCGGCCGAAAAGCTTGGACTGGGTTTGGACGGCCAGAAAACATTGAACCGAATGAGTCTCATAATTGTCCCGATTTTGTGTAATTTCTTAAAATTAGTTATTTTGCCCAGAAAATTATGAAACTTGTTATTCTGAGGTTTTATTGTATATATATTTAGGGAAAAATAGTGATTTAGTTTAATCACATCTGAAAATATAGGGTTTTTAACAAATTGAACAAAACCAAGTATATTTCGGTTTATAAATAAATGACCTTAGGAGTGTAGTTTCGAGCCCAAAATTTTTGTGTAGAATACTTAGATGATATAGAACAGTGCTATGAAGCCCGTTTTCAAAAATTAATTTTCAAAATTTTTAGATAATTTTTAGGCCCTAAAATGAGGCATAAAATGGGTAAATTAGAGTTAATAAAGTAATTAAATGGTTAATTAAGTAATTAAATGGTTAATTACTGATTTAGTGAATAAGTATATATTTTAGGATGTTGAAATCTGATGGAGTATGATACTTGTAGCATTTAGGGTGTTAGATGTAATTATTAGGTTAATTATGTAGTAAATGAAAAATAGGGAAAAATAGTTAATTTTAAGTTAATTTTGTAAATTAAGGAAATTAGGAGAAATCTGATTTAGGATGAATTTAGACATTTTGAAATGATAATTGATGTTTAGGGATGGTAATTAAAGTGATAGAAATAGTAAAAGTGTATTATATACATAATAGGTAATAATACATAATACATAATTATTGGAAATATAATAAATAGAAATATTAGGATAAAAATTGATATTATATAAATAATAAGGATATATAATAAAACCGATGGAAGACTTGAATTTATGTAATTATATGAAAAATGTAAAAATTTCTTACATCAAAAGTAAATTCGGTACACTAATACGGATTTAAGTGTACTGGGTGAAATAAAATACTGACTAGGGGTAATGATGATATTTAGGAGATCGGGAAGTAATGTGATTAATTTCATATTATGAGTTGAAATGAATTTCTAAGTTTTGAGTATAAAATAATACTTAGAAATCAAACTAGAACCTAATTCAGAAATCGATGCGAAAACCGAACCCGAACCTAACCCCAAGCCTAGAATAATTGTAAAAAACTTAAGACCTAGATAATTAGGTAAATTAAACCTTAAACAAAACATAACAATAAGCGTTATAGGATAAAACAAACCTATAATAGTTATATGAAAAACTGAAACCACGTTTGTGTTATAGGGATGATCGACGATAGCCTGAGCAAGTCGGATCTCAAGTGAGTGAGTAAGGAGTCGAGATAAGTTGAGATTAATACGATGCTGTATTTTGGAGGCTTAAGATTATGCTTGTTTGTGCTTGCTAGATAGTTGAATGTGTGCATGTGCGTATGTGCGTATGTGTGTATGTGCGTATGTGCTTGATTATGGGTTATGCTATGATTCTGTTTATTGTTTTGACATGTATTGTATGATTTGTATGAAATGATTGATCACCCTAAACTGGACTTAATCAAATATACGACCAGTAATCATAATCGGACATGCATGGTAACCCGTTAGGGGAACTTAGGACTCTCTGGCCAAATACCGACCCCTTTGAAAGGGATAGCGTAAGATTGCATAATGGCCCCTTCTTCATCCTTAACCGAACTAAGTGACAGGAGAGGAGGTCGTGGCGAGGGTGAAGTCAGTGGTTCGAAG
Source organism: Lumnitzera littorea (assembly GCA_024138015.1). Taxonomy (NCBI): domain Eukaryota; kingdom Viridiplantae; phylum Streptophyta; class Magnoliopsida; order Myrtales; family Combretaceae; genus Lumnitzera; species Lumnitzera littorea. Next base: position 89,356,942 of record JAMXBB010000011.1, read on the forward strand.
GTAGTTGCGGGAGGAGCGAGGTCTCCATTGCACAAGCCTAGGTTTGGTCATGAGTTGTTGCATTAATGGTAACTCCTCAACCCGGATTAGAGCGGGCGCAATTTCTCTAATCTCATGACAGGCCGGACAACGTTGTGCGATGGCATTTGCTTGCATATGCATTGCACCTAATAAGTTGATTGAAAACCTTGTTGTGTTTATGGTATAGTTTTAAGTCCTCCATCCTAACTTACTGAGCTGTGGTTGCTCACATCCCTATAGACGTCGTGCAGGTACTGGCTAAAAAGCAGCAAACAACTACTCTGAAGCTAGCAACTGCTAAATCCTGAGAAGTGAGGAAAAACATTTGAAGAATAAACACATATTTTTAAGGTTTAAGCTTTTTCTTTAGAATTTTTCATTTCTGAATAATGTAATAACTTGGAAATATATTATTGAGAAATATTGTAAACTTTAATTGTAATAATTGAAATATAACGTATATATATATTTCCTCACTTTCTTAAGTAAATGATTTATTTAAATTACAAACTGTTTACTTCAAAGCGGGTTAGTTGTAGACGCCTTGTGTAAATCAGGCCTAAGATAGCGATTGTAAGGCCAACTTCTATCTTAGGATAGTTTACACGACGGGGCTGTTACGACTTTACCGCTTCGGGGTGTGACATACCGTATTTTCATACTGTATATAATCTTAATCCACTCTAACTGATTCAAGAAAATGTGAAAGCTATTCGATAAATCTTTAGGGTTAATCATCTAAAGATACATGATGCGCTAGTTATAGTATAAGTTGTATTAGTAGACTAGGGTATCTCTCTTTTATCGTTACTACACATATCTTACTAGTATCGCTTGAGTTATAGTTCTTCACTTCCAAATCATCCTTATTCAACAAGTCATATCACATGATCCCTATTATGCTAAAACTCATATTAATCTTTGTTATCATCCATAAGTTTCATCACTTCTCATCAATTTCTACATAACTCGATTAACAAACTCCTCAGTAATTCTATTTGTAATATTAACATATCCTAACTAACCAATTATAATATTGTTCTCCACATCTCAGTTTTGAATTAAATCAGGTGTTCTCCTTCATTCCACTTAAATTGCCTCAAATATTCACCAATTTTTCCATATGATCCCATCATCAGAGTTAACTTCGATTAACACCTATCTTAGTTTAGCACTATAGTCACTACTTATCTTATAATTTGTAGTTTGTTACTTTAATATCCATTTGTTTCTACCCACTATCAATGTACTCCTAAGATGTCTAACTCTTTTAATTGTTCATTTCAAAGCGAGTTCACTAAAACTTCACTTTGATACCAATTTAGAATTGTCACACCTTGAAGTGGCAGAGTCGTAACAGCCCCGCCGTGTAAACCATCCTAAGATAGAAGTTAGCCTTATAACCACTATCTTAGACCTAATCTACATAAGGTGTCCACGATTAACCCGCTTTGAAGTAAACAATTTGTAATTTAAATAAATCATTTACCTATAAAAGTAAGGAATTATATATATATATATATATATATATGCTATAATTCAGTTATTTCAATTAAAGTTTACAATATTTCTCTGTAATATATTTCCTAGTTATTACATCATTCGAAAATGAAAAATAATTCTAAAATAAAAACTTAGACCTTAAAAATATGTGTTTATTCTTCAATGTTTTTCCTCACTCCCCAGGATTCAGCAGTTGCTAGCTTCAGAGTAGTTGTTTGCCGCTTCTTAGCCAGCACCTGCACAACGTCTATAGGGATGTGAGCAACCACAACTCAGTAAGTTAGGATGGAGGACTTAAAACTATACCATAAACACAATAAGGTTTTCAATCAACTTATTGGGTGTAATGCATGTACAAGCAAATGCCATCGTATGACGTTGTTCGGCTCGTCGTGAGATTAGAGAAATTGCACCTGCTCTAATCCGGGTTGAGGAGTTGCCATTAATGTAACGGCTTACGACCAAACCTAGGCTTGTGCAATGGAGACCTCGCTCCTCCTGCGACTACCTTCGAACCATTGACTTCACCTTCGCTGCGACCTCCTCTCCTGTCACTTAATTCGGCTAAGGATGAAAAAGGGACCATTATGCAATCCTGCGCTATTCTTTTTAAAGGGGTCGGTATTTGGCCGGAGAGTCCTAAGTTCTCCTAATGGGTTGCTATGCATGTCCGATTATGATTACTGGTCGTATATTTGATTAAGTCCAGTTTAGGGTGATCAATTATTTCATACAAATCATACAATACATGCTAGAGCAACAAACAGAATCATAGCATTACCCATAATCAAACACACATTCAACTATCTAATAAGCACAACTAAGCATAATCTTAAGCCTCCAAAATACAACATCGTATTAATCCTAACTTATCTCGACTCCTCGCTCACTCACTCGAGGTCCGACTTGCTCAGGCCATCGCCGATCATCCCTATAACATAAACGTGGTTTCAGTTTTTCATATAACTATTATAGGTTCATTTTATCTTATAATGCTTATTGTTATGTTTTATTTAGGGTTTAATATACCAAATTATCTAGGTTTTAAGTCTTTTACAGTATTCTAGGTTTGGGGTTAGGTTCGGATTCAGTTTTCGCATCGATTTCTAAATTAGGTTTTAGTTTGATTTTTAAGTAGTGTTTTATACTCCAACTCTAGAAATTCGTTTCAACTCATAATATGAAATTAATCACATTACTTCCCGATCTCCTAAATATCATCATTACCCCTAGTCGGTATTTTATTTCATCCGGTACACTTAAATCTGTATTAGTGTATCGAATTTACTCCTGATGTGAGAAATTTATACATTTTTCATATAATTACATAAATTCAAGTCTTCCATCGGTTTTATTATATATCCCTATTATTTATATAATATCAATTTTTATTCTAATATTTTATATTTATTATATTTCCAATAATTATATATTATGTATTATTACCTATTATGTATATAATACACTTCTAATATTTCTATTACTCTAATTATCATTTCTAAACATCAATTATCATTTCAAAATGTCTAGATTCATCCTAAATTAGATTTTACTACTAATTACTCTAATTTACAAAATTAACTTAAAATTTACTATTTTTCCATATTACTTATTTACTACATAATTAACTTAATAATTACATCTAACACCTTAAATGCTACAAGTATCATACTCCATCAGATTTCAACTTCCTAAAACATGTACTTATTCACTAAATCAGTAATTAACCATTTAATTAATTTATTAACTCTAATTTACCCATTTTATGCCTCATTTTAGGGTTTAAAAATTATCTAAAAATTTTAAAAATTAATTTTTGAAACGGGCTTCATAGCACTATTCTATGTCATCTAAGTAATCTACATAAAAATTTTGGGTTTAAAACTACACTCCTAAGATCATTTATTTCTAAACCGAAACATGCTAGGTTTTGTATGATTTCTTAAGGACCCTATATCACAAGACATATTTTCATTAAAATAATATTTTTCCTAAAAACTACATACAAAAATATTCCAGAATGACAAAATTCATAATTTTCTAAGAATATTTACTATTTTTAACAAAATTACATAAAATTGGGCTGGAAATCAGACTCACTAGTTTGGGTGGCTTCGGCCACCGTTGGCCGCCGTGGCCTTATCGACCGGTTTGGGCGCTGCCACCACCGTGTGGTGGTGGTGGCCGTTCACTTCCAGCTGCTCGTTTGGTGTGGGTTCCCTTTAAAGGCCTTAATTGTACAGTTTTTTTTTTATTTTTTTTCTAACTCGAATTTTTCTCTCAATTTTTGCCTCTCCCTAATTTTCTCTGATTTCCAATTGTCCAAATAAGCTTGTGAATTTTTCTTGCTATTTATAGAGCTTTATGGAATTTATTGTGTATTAAATTGGACAAGACAATTGCCTTATCCCTTAATTTTTAGTTTTTGTATTGTCTTAATTTAATTGGCCAATTTTTTTCTTATTTTTCCCAGCTGCCATAACCCAATTCTAGATCATTCCTGATTTTTCTTGATTTTTTCTTAATTAATTATGAATTTTCTTTAAGTATTTAGTATTATTTTAGTACATTTCGCGTATTTTAAGTAATTACACGTATTTATACTTACATGTAAATTCATATATAGTACAAATAAGTATTCCTAAATATTATTTAGGTCATTTTATGATTTTTAGTATACATATAATTTATTTCTAGCGATTCGTTAATTATCAAAATGCATTTTACGCATTTTCAATAAATGACGAGTTATATACTTAAAATTTAGAATTTTTATAGTCTTTTATTTTATTGCTTATTTTCTTAAATTCAAACTTACGGGATCATTTTTAGTAATATTTCTAGTTTTACTTTATAATGTAGGTTCGATCGAGTCTTTCAATCGATCGAAATCTCGAATGGCTAGTTTTGAGGCTTACAGTGGTGTTGCATGCGGAGGCTATAGTGTGTGAATTTGGTGCAGTGTGCTATGTTGGACTGTGACTGGGGCTAATTGCGCTTGCTGTGGATGTGTGTGGATTGCAGACAGTAGCAGCGAAGACGGATCAGGCTTGACGTTAGACGTGAAGTGTTTGAACGGTGGAGTGGTCGGCGTGCTTGGGCTGGATCATGCGTTGGGTGTCAATAGGCGACGCACACTGCTTGTCAAAAATAGACTGTGAGTTTTGTTGATGGAGACAGCACTGGGGGTTGGCTGGCATCGACTAATGTGTTCGTTGCTCTGTATGTATGATGTTGCTGATTGTGTGTGATCAGATTGTTGGTGAGCGGATGTGGTCTATAGCCGTAGTTGTTGGTTGTATGAAATCTTGAAGGGTGTTATAACAGTGGGCTGATTGTGGGACCGTGTTTTTTTATCGCTCAATTCTTGCTGTCTGAAGTCCTCCCTTTTATTTATACATGTATGTGTTCTTTAAGGTCGAAATCAAATCATATTTAGATATATCTATCGTATCTGATTCGATAATTAAATTAGATTCAAATGAATTTAAATTCGATTTAACTAAATTCAAATGATTTAATTAGATATGAATCTTATTTTTATCTCGCTTTTGCAAAGATAGAAAAATAAAGACATAGGTGTCTACTGAGACTCGAACCTAAGACCTCAAATTAAATCTAACCCAAATACTCCAATATTTATTCGTTAGGCTGTTGGCTTGTGCCTTAACATTCAGTATAATTAAATTATATTTAAACTATCCGATTCCCTAAAATAAATTTTTTAACTAAGCTAAAACTAAAACTATTTGTTCCTAATAAATCTACAAAACTTTTTATAATGATTTTTTCTTTTGTTATTATTTTTTTGGTATTTTCATCATTTGTTAATTTTTATTATCTTTTTATCTTTTATTAATTTTTTTGTTATTTTTGAATCAGGACCCTTTTTGTAAAAATAAAAATAAAAATAAAAATTAGAATTACAGAGGGGCAAAAATTAGGTGTCTACAGTACGTATGGCACAATATGATAATTTTACATATAAGATAAATTACATATTATATAATATTTTAAACGTAATTAATGTTATTTGAAAAATATACACAAATGTTATAGATATATATTACTTATTGAATAATACTTTTACTAAATCATTATATTATAATTATATATATACATATATATAAAACAAGGGTTATGTGATAAGTAACATAGAAATGATGGTATATATTCAACATATATATTTATATATATAACAGAATGATATATATATATATATATTTAATAAAGTTTTGATTATAAATAATATAAAATTTAAACAACTGAGTAAAATTATAAATTTAAAATTAAAAATAATGAGTAGCGATGATACAACTTACATCAGGCTTGAGTGAACAAATCAAAGACTTTAAGTAAGTTAGGATCCATGCTTCGTGGTATGTTGAAGTATTGTGTTATAGTACTGAAGGACTTAGGNATATTTGGGATGATCGTGCCACACTCTAGGTGCCTATTTTCTTAATTTATTTTTCAATATGTCAGTACTTATGAAACGACTCTCTTTGCATAACTTAAACTAGCAGAAGCACACCCGTGTGCAAAATTTTAAAGTATATGTTAATCAAATTCAAAACATAAAACAATTATCGAGTCAAAATTATATGAACGATCATTAATTCCCAAAAAAAAAAAAAAAACTATATATAATGATCTTTAAAATGCGTTAAAAAATGAAATGAAGAACAACAAAAAGCATTCTTAACGTATTTGTTAAAACTAGAGTAAAAATATATTATACATTTATTAGTTTTCTTTTTTTTCTCTATGGGGTTTGAATTTCTTAGTATGCCAACATCATAGTACTATGTATCTATCTCAATCTCCTTAATAGAAATTATAACTCAATAAACTGAAAATTCAAATCAAAAGAGCAATTTAAAAATATGTAATAACACTTAAATGTAAAACGTAAACACGTATTACATTTTCCAATAGAATGCCCAACTGCAACATGATTACATAAAGATATATGGCGCTTGTCTTTTCCTTCAAGAAAATTAAATAACAATCTAAAATTCTCATGATAACACGTATCAGTCAAGAATTGTGCATGTTTGCTATGTTGAAGATAAAGTACTGAAACCATGATTTATTAATATAACATAGAGGTTTTATATCATAACTAGGACTGCCTTCCCCCTTCTTTGTATCATTAATATCAAGTCGGTCCTTTCACATGTTTCTGTCAAGCTTTAATCCCTATCAAGAGAAAAACCATACTAACGATAATTGTAGAAATTAAAAAAGAAAAAAAATTAGTACCATATGTGGTTTTATGGGAAAACAAACGATGCAAGTGTATTATTAGAAACCATTGTGATAAATTGAGAAAGACACTGCTATATAAAAAATAATAATAATTAGGTATAACATATACAGATTTTACTAAAAAAGTAGGTGATTGTTGCTTGCTTTTGTGAAAAATGGTTGTCTATATTGCAATAACAAGGGCATATACAATGTACATCTATAGAATAACTACTCATATGTGCATAATATATGCTAGTGAATGTTGAGAGGGAAAAAAGGGAAAAAGAAACATCAACCTTAAGTAATAATAAAAGAAAAGGCATTAATCCTTCTTAGCATAACCAATGGGAAGTCGATCTGATCAAGCTTGATCTCTTATGGAAAGTTGAAATTTGGCGGGTGTAAAAAAGTCCACAAAAGAAAAACTTCTTTTCATAGACATACGCTTTCTCGTCTTCACTTTAGTTGATATATACATATCTTTGCAAATCAATTGTTTGAAATGAGAGAGCATTATGATACTATGGAGAGCAAAGAGTGCTAAAATTGTCGAGAGATGTACCATGAAATCATTAAAAATTGCTGCTATCATTTGATGGGCTTATAACTTGAAAGATGAAGTAGCTGATTGCTATGAAAGAGTTATCTGATATGCCATAACAAGAGTCGACAAATGTGGTGATAGTAGGGAATGGGTCGGCTCAGCTATAGCTGAAGTAAAGATAGATTCGTGAGGGTTTTGCAAACTCTAAGTTGCTCAAGTGGATATTATGCACCAAATGAGCACTACATGAATCTAATCTACCACTTTGATGTGAAAAACAGAGTAATGAATTATGGTTGCTCAACATAGTTTTTATTAAAGGGGTTGATAAGAGCTGATAAATTGGACCTAGTAGCTTAAAAGCTAGTTTAAGACCAACAATGGAGGAAATGCAGAATATTCACCATGATTAAGATTCAATCATGATGACGTGGTTTGCAAGATAATGGTATTTATACTCATCTCTTTAGGGTAATCCCTTGTACATGTGGACAATTACAATAAGGGGAATTTATCCAAAAGGGAGATCCTAGAAATATAATGCAAAGGAAAATAGTGAAAAGGGGAAAAGACAAAAGAATATTATGATAATATGATATAGTATAGATAGACATGTGTTACCATTTGTCTAGGTTGGAATCTCTATTGTGATGGCCAAAGCTAGAACGGGTTGATAGTTGGATGAATCGAGTGGAAGTCAGCAAATGTACTGTACTATTGTCTGACATGTGCAGTTCGGATATAGGTTGATCTAAGGACAAGTTGGCAATCCCCCAAACAAGTTAATAGTTGATGCAAGCAGCTTGAAAACACAACGGTTGAGCTAGTGTTCACATTTGTTAGGCTATCCCTAGGTTAGGACAAATAAGGGGGTCAAGCTGTAGCATAGAAAGGATGCAAGGAAGCTTGGGAAATTGAGAAGCTTAGATCTATTCAACAGGAAGACTCTTTAGAACTTGGTTAGAGAGAGGTGATTCAACGGGCCATTCTTTCAAGTCCTCTAGCTCAAGTACAGATAAAAGGACCTTAGATTTGATTCCTATTAGTTATCACATCTTCAATCCTACTATGTTTGCAATTAATCACATTGCCTACTTTTCAGGAAAGGATACAAAAGGTATGACTATAATGAAATGATATCCAAAATTATAGAGAGGGAAAAATAATTATTGACTTAGTATGATAGAAGATAAAGATCTAGCTTGCAGTAAAATTAGCTATATCTTTCACTTATCCTAATAATATCGATCATTTGAATGTAATCTAATATGGGTAAACAAACGACACAAATTGCATGTGCATATATACAATAGAAACATGTGTATATATGCAAGAGAAAAATGGTTAATAAGTGACATATTTCAACAAAGTTAAGCTTCCATTTTTTCTAAAGTTAAAAATAAGAATATTCGCGACTCCAACGGTCAAGTAAAACCTAAATGAAGACACAGTAGCAGGCAAATAGTGAATACCTATTTAAAGTCTTATCTTTTTAGTTACCTCAACGATACAATTCAATGAAGCCAAAAAAAAGAAAAAAAAAAGAGACCTATTTTCACAATTAATGAAACTAGAATAATAACCAAAACTTTATAGTCAACGTGCAATGGAACTAGAAGAATTAAATTATAAAAAAAGAAAATACCTTAGAACCGATGATTCTTTAATGAAGAAGCATGTTTGTGGTTTTGAGTTCCTCAAACCTAAGAAGCCAAGAGACATCTCAGTCGGTGAATAAGAGTTCGTCCAGAGGAATCATTGCTGCTCCTAAAGGCGGGTTTAATTGTACGAGTTTTGCAAGAGAAAGTGTGCCACATTGGGACTGCCCTCTTAAGCCCTGTCCGTGAGACTGGGAGAAGTCGTTGGTGGTGATGGTGTACACTCCATCTTCTTTTCGTTCCTTTTCTTCAGCTTCATCGTTTAACTTTTCCGGGTTCAAAAAAAAAAAAAAAAAAATCGCAATATATTCTCCTCTCGAATTTCTATTCTTTCACATTATACTACCAATTTGAATAAACGTCCAGCAAAATGACCATAAAACTAAACAAGAAGCCATAAGATTCATACACGAACAACATTTACAGACCAATACCTTCTGAAATCGACATAGTAGTCCTTTAACTTTTTTACTCTATGCGAGCTTGTATGGGAGAGGAGGAGGAGGGAGCAGTTGTTGAGTGGATTTGGTGGGTTGAGAAAGAAACCTACCAATAGATGGATTCAGAACTTACATGGAAAATGTGGTTGAAATCAGAGGACAGGGATAACATTTATAGGAAAGTAAGTAGAAGTGTACATGGTGGAGATGAATAAAAGTATACGAAGATTATCTATATGTTACAATAGCCACAATATCAACATCTATCCCTAAGTATTTAGGGTCTATAATATGAGCTTCATTCTTTCATTTATATATTTTATTTAGTGAGAAAATTGTGTTTTATTTATTACAAATAATTTTTTTTTTATTATGATTGATAAAGTAAATTATGTGAATATGTCTTCTCCGTTTTTTGTTTCCTCAATTTTCATTAATTTCAAAATCAATGATTGAGTTGAGATATATTCTTAAACTATTTCGTAACATCATTGGGTTATATTATACCAATATTTACTTACAACACTAAGATACGTGCATATAGATTAATTCTCATGTGTTTTCAGTGAACCTATAAATTCTTTAGATACATTCCCATTCATATTGTTATCTTTATAGGCTAGGCAATTTATCTATAGCTTCTTATTATATCTCAGAAATCAAAATTCGAGTTTTTGATTGATAATGTAATGACAAATATAGAATTTATATATTTTTATCCTAACTTTAATATGTACTCATATGTATTTTTATAATTTTGATAGGAAAAATATATGGATTTAAAGAATACATATATGATGTATACAGTTGTAAGTATCATATGGAAAAGGGAGTCAATTAGCCAAAGAAGTGAACATACTGATCGAAACGAAAGTCGGGCACAATTATTAGATAATTATAGGCACATCATTATTTAATATCGGAGTAAGGACTCATGATTACAAAATGATTAAGGTGTCATGGGCATGATTATTAAATCATGAAATTTCAATTTGCCAACTTTCCCATTGAAAAAAAAAAAAGGAAAAAGAAAAAATTGCAAGCTCTCCACGCGAAGTGCAAAGTCAGGGGAATTGAATTCATGTGTCAAACCCAAATTTAATTCTCGGTTCAACTTATTTTGGCAAAGTTGATCCGCTGTTGCGCACAGTCCATCCACGGTTGCGGTATCGAGGCAACTCAACACACGCCATCCATTTCCTCAAGCACAGATTCCACATGCCAGCTCACGTCATCATATGGTCAAGGATTATCATAAATGAGACAATCAATTTTAATTAAGATGTGAGACTAAAAGGCAAGAATAATTATTATTATATCTTTTCCAAATTTGAGGTTGAAATTTGTATAAATAGGGGAGGCCTACCATTGTGAACATCATCGTATAATATATTTTTTCCATGTTCTTAATAATATTTTTTTCTTTGAGTTTCATTTTATTATCTTGTTATAATTCCAGGGCCGCACAAGGTCTAGAATATATGAAGAGTATTTAGCGTAGACGGAAAAGAAGACAAAGAACATCAAGACAATTTTATTAATTTCTTTTCCGTTATACATTTATTTATGCATCATATATTTTGCTATTTTGTGTATTTTAGTTATCGTATCCATAAACTAAACCACACACAATAGAATTATGGCACAACTATATGGCTAATCAATGCATGATTTTATTATATGCTAACATTTAAATATCTAAAATTTTAATTATAAAATTTTATAATTCTTTAAAAATTTGTTTCAAAAGAATAGAACCTAAGAGATTCAAAAGAGAATCAAGAGTTTGTATGAAATTTGTCTAAAATCTATTTACTATTGACATGGAAACATGCAAGTTAAACTGATTTTAGAATTCATATATTTCTTAATGCGATTAATGTTAATATGGGTTACATAGACATATGGACAAGTATTAATATTAATTAGTACAATTAATTTGCGAGAGAAATTAATTATAAACCTAACAATTTTAGAAAAATTGTTGAAAGGGATGTTTTTATTATAATCAGGATTCTTACAAATCGAGAGATGAGTAAATCCTTACCAGTCTAATTAAAAATTAGATAATTAGTATTATTATATCTTGAGAGCATATAGTAATTATTCAAATGATAGTATTGCCATGATCATACTGCCATGATTGTACACATTTGATTATTGACTTTTGCCTTGGAGATTTCTTTTATAATTACTTAATCATATTTATTTAATCACTATTTGCTAGTCTAGCTAAAGAAAGAATTCTAGTAGTTAGGTTCTAGTCCTTGAGAGTGACCTAGTTCTCATCAGTTAAAATCTTTTACTATAGTGTACGATCTGTCCAGTATATTTTTTGTTGAAAACTTTAATTTAAAATTATTGTATACACCAAGTTTATGGCATGGAATTGAGCTAAATTAATATAAAATTTTTGGTTTTATTTTTAGACTAGTCATTTTGTTTCTATCATTTTGATTCCTTTTGTTAATTAGAGTTATTAAATTTTAGTTTGTTGACGACATTATTTTTTTTCTTCTGTAATATAATTTAGTTCTCGTTGTTTATAGCTTTGACAGTCGTTCTCCTGTTCCGGATTTTTTTTTTTTTTAGTGTTGTACTTTTCGGGTTCTTCAAGTTTTTCAAGTTATTTGGTAATTATTTTTTTATTAAAAAAAAATCGATCATATCAAGGTGTTTTTGGAACGAAGTTTCATTGTTTTTGCTTTAATTCTATTTGTTTTATTTAACGTTTCATAACATGTAAATCAGTGCTTAAGTTTTAGTTTTATTCAGTTCTGTACATTTTGTCTTGTAAATTTGCGAGATAAAACAATGTTTTGCCGTTTCATTTTTATTGTTATTTCTTTTCTTCTCTTTCAATAGTTATCATTGTCTTCACAGTTACTTTTTCATTGTTCGAGATGAGAGTTTGGAGTACAATTGTGAAAACCATCGACAAGTCGAATATCTTGTGGAAAGAAAATTCATTCAAGTGCATGTTCGACACTTTTGATTGCCAAGCTTCTCGTAGTCTTGAGATACATTGCCACGCACCGGAGCCCAGGTAAGTTTAATGCACTTATGGTCATCACAAGCACGGTTTGCTCTGAGCATATTTGCATTGGTTTTTATTCCCATTCATTTTACTAATCCGTATTATAATAAGCACATTTTTTTTTATTAAGTTTCATGACACGTAGGTAGTTAATTGTTTTAAATTTTCGTGTAATTTTTGGGAAAAAAAAAAGAAAAGAAAAAATTCCTCCAAATGTGTGAGACGTTCAAATTCAAGGGAGCTTCAGAAGACATCATTTGCCTCTAATTATTTCCATTTTCATTGAGGTACAAGGCGAAAAGCTAGCTTAACTTGCTCCCTAATGGTAGGGTCACAACATGGGATCAACTGGCTTAAAAGTTCCTCATGCGGTTTTTCTTTCCTGCCTGTACTATTAAATGCAAAAGTGATATTATATCATTCATCTAGTATGATAGTGAATCCTTGTACGAGGCATGGGAAAGGTACAGATCTTAAGGAGGTATCCCCATCATAGGCTCCTTATTTGGCTTCACTTTGGACTCTCAACTTTGGACTATGGGATTTCTTGTCACTAGAAGAAGAAATTCTTGTTAGATATTCAATATTACTTCTAGGATAAGCCTTACTTATTTAAGAGTTGTGCTGACCAAGTAATCAGGTAATGTGTTCCTGAATGTGATCATGCTGACATTCTTGACCATTGTCATACTCGAGAGGTTGGTGGTCATTTTGGTATTAAGAGGACAGTAAAAATCGCACTGCAAAACCTTAGTAGTGCGATTTTTACTGGCTTACCCTTTTTAGGGATTGTAGAGCATATGTGTTAGCTTGTGCTTAGTGTTAGTGGTTTGGAAATATTTCCAGAAGATATGAAATGCCGCCAAATGGAATTTTGGTGATTGAGTTGTTCGATGTGTGGGGATTGATTTTACGACATAATTATGCTAAGCATCATTAAGCATCTTGCCTATAAATTTATGTTTACGATTAAAATTGAGCACTTATAATCTTTATTTTAAGAAATGAACTTTACAAGGTCACTTTACCTAATTTCATAGCCTCACTATAAATTATTTGAGCTAAAATGCAAAATGCTTTTCATAAGCCTAAATCTAATAGCTTGAAAGGTTTATGTTATCACATAAAACATATTGAAAAGTTTAAGTCATTAGATCCTAAATTAATGAGGTCCAAAAATCTCTAAAGGTTATTGAGTGGGGAAATTGAAAGAGGTGGAGGAGGGGGTTAAGATTGAATCTTAAAAAGGGGTTATGAAGTTGAGAATGTTGAGGCACATGTTAAAATTGAATATAAAAATGTTAAGATTTTTGAGAAGGCAATTTAGGAAATTAAAAAGATTGATGATGCAAAAGTTATTGGAAAGACAAAATTGATTCCTATTGTAGATAGTTCTATATTGGTAGCTTAAAGATAGCCATATACATTGATTAAGGATGATTCGAGATAGAGAAAAAATTTCCTTATACTCATCGTTTGGTATAGTATAAAGTACGTAAATTAGTTATAAATGGAGAAGATGTGCCAATGTTGTTTCTACATAATTTGTTAAAAAGATGGGTTTATAAGTTGTAGCATATCTAAGACCTTACAATCTATACTTGTTTAACAATTAAGTAGTCATGCATGTTCACAAATAAGTTTGTGTTCCTTTATCTATTGGTGATTATATTAGCAAAGTTGTTGGTGGTGTCAGTAACATATGATGGATATAGGAATAGTTAAACAATTCAAAAGAGTAGTAAGATTTTTAAGTTGCTTCTTATGAGTTGATAATGTTTAGAGTGATGCTCTTGGTGGAGGAAGGCAAAAAGAGGTTCAATAGGAAAAATTTGAGTTTGTTACAAAGAAAAAGGATCAAAGGAGTTCATCTATGTACCTAGGGAAATGTTTCTACGAGAAGAAGCAGGATTCCAACCTTAGTTATTAGAGGAAATGAAAATTAGGGATGAATCTTCTAAAAAAAAAATGGAGACTGGCATAGATTGAATGAAGTAGGAGGTCACAAGCAACATAAATGAAGAAAGACAACTTTTAAGATGAAATAAATCATCTAGAGATTTAGGAGGTTGGTTTGAGCAAGGTCAACCAGGAAAAGACTAACCAAGAAGTTGACTTAAAGATAACCAATAGCAAGGTTGATTGGTCTAGGTGTGATGCTCAAAAACTTTAAGGGTGACAATGATCCGCCACACATTCTACTTAAGTAACATATACTAAGGCTCTCTTACACTTAGTTAGATATCCAAACAACTTTTACTTTTTTGAAATTATGCAATTAGTTTTGAATAACCTATCTAGAGCCTTGAACGGCCTATTCAGAGCCTAGAATGAAGTGTTGATCAACCATTTTGGATATGGTCCACTATGCTTAAGCTAACCTCCTTAGAGCATGGGTTGAGCTATAAAAACAATCTATTTAGAGCTTAGGTTGAGTTTTCTAGAGCCCAATCAACTTGATCAAGATGAAGGTTGTTGAATTACTTAAGATATGGGCCTTTAGACCCATTTTAGTCAAAGTGTGGCCATAAGTTTAAATGAAGATTAGGTAAGAAACATGTTGGCTATTTATAGTAAATCAATATGTATCCTTGAGATGTCCTCCATAAATCATAGAGTGGAAGTAAGGATCTCGGGACATTTATCACCTTCTTAAAATAGCTTGGCCAATCCCCCTATAAATACAAGGAGACACTTTTAAGTAAAAGGTCTTTGCATTCTCCTAATCTTACTATATTACATCTCTTAACACTCTTAATATAATATCGACTTAAGCATTGAATTGGCTATGCCAAAACCACCTCTAGCACCCCTCTTTAGCTTATGTTTGCTATTGTTTGCATGTTACTTCCAACCTTAACCACCAATGAAAGTTGACCACTAACATTTTGGCACTATCTATGGGAAATCCATATCCCACAAATAACTGTTCTACCATCATTATCAACTTTGCTATAGTTGTGTAATTGTAACAATAACCATTAATGAACCAATATTTTCTCCAGCCAGTTATGGTAAAATCTTCTCTATACATTTACTTTGGTCATACATGACTTGAATTACTCTTCTACCATCCATTTACAAGCTAATATGTAGTACTTTACCATACCAACATAGCCAAGTTGGAAGCTCTACTTTCCTCCAAGGTAGATGATCTCCAATTCTCTTAGCCCACCTTCTTCTGAAGTTAACATCCTTCAACCTAGCTTCTTTTAAGGTAATTGTGTTGCAATCTTATTCTTTCTCAAGGTGAACGGACTCCTACCCTTTAAGACTACTTATAGTTGACCAGAGCATTCGACCTCTTTAGGTAGCATGCATTAAGATTACCTTCTAGTGACTAGAGCATCCGACTTCTTTAGGCCATGTGCTTTCTATCCACCATAAGGTGACCATAGCATCTAACCTCTTTAGGTTATACTCTTTAAGACCACCTTAGGGTGACAAAACATCAGACCTCTTTAGGTTATGCTCTTTGAGACCATCTTTGGGTGGTTAGAGCATCAGACCTCTTTAGATCATGAACTCCCTTAGGAAGTGTTTGACTGTAATCCGCTCCTGCCATAAGGCATTCTATGAGCTCCTATAGAAAGTGTTAGAATATGATCCACTTTGGTCATAAGGCATCCTATAAGCTCCCTTAAGAAGTGTCTGACCATGATCTACTATCGTTATAAGGAATCTAAAGCATCATAAGCTATAAAAACAAGTACAACCACTTAAGCCACAAGGCATTAGTAATGCTTATGTTGACATATAGACCTTATAAGGAAATGACACAAAGAAAAATAAACGGAAACATTACATAGGAGAAACAAGTAAAGGTAGTACGAGCTCCATACAAGAAACAACAATAAAAACATAAGTTATGGAACCAAGAGTTTCTGTTTGCCTTTGATTTGACCTGAAACCTTAAGTTATTTGCTCCAATGTGGCTCCTTTTTCATAAGATCATTGGCTTCAACTGATCTGCCAGCAATGTTGCTCACATCTTCGTCATTGACAATATTGCACCATGTATTTGCCTTGAAGCGCTAACCTGATAGGAATCAGGCTTCTGGATCAATCACAAGTAGTCGAGTTAGAGGACTCTAAGTACTTATGTAGAGAATACTAGCTCGAAACCAAAGCTAGGATGAGGATCCTTATGCTAAACCGGTCCCCTGTCGACTTGTCTATCAGATCCTCCTTCGTGTTGGATTTGCTCCTACTTAACAACAATGCCTTACTCTAGAAGACAGCCTAAGACTATCCAAGTCGAGTTGTCGGACTGACTACAAACACTTGATACCAATACAGCAAACTTTTCTATAGGATTGATTAACCCCCGACCTGATCTAGATCCGGTTGGCCCCTGACTATAAGTGTTACTTTGCTTCTGCCTACCTTGTATCATATTTCTCCAGTCCAGCCACTAAGTGACACGTGTCTTTTGACACAGTATTCTAGAATGATTCTTTCTTTTTTTTTGTACTAAATATTCTTTGCCCTTTTTACCCCTTTTAGTATGATTTATGTAATATAATTGTAGAATACCTTTTAGCCTTTTCATGCATGTAAAGTAACCCTAGTAGATGGGTATATAAACCCCCACTTTCTTGTATGCAGAAAATCAACCAATCAATACAAAATTTACTTACTTTAAGCAACCTTAGTGTTCTCATAATCATTCAACTCTTATCTATTCTCTTTAGCAAGGAGTAGTAGTGAGTGATCCTTCAGTTTGAAATGGTATGTCATATCCAGTGGATTGTAGGCTGAGTAGGATCGAGTGGTGTATCATATCTATTCGGCAGTTGCCTAAACTTTGCTAACTTTTTCCCTATTAGTTTTAGATTTGCTTCGTTGTAGTGCTTCTCTATGTACCCGACCCCAAAGATCCATTAGCTTTGTTGGTATCAAAGTACGGTTCCGCGAGGGAGTATGTGAAGTTGTAGTGAAGTTTTAGTTCGTTTTGCTATTGGTAGCTGCTGTGTTTCCTTCGTAGCTGTTACTATGTTCCTTCCGTAGCTAGTGTTGTATGTTTGAGTGTAAGTAAGTGTAGTTTCATTATTACTCTGTTTTTTCTTTATGAAAACAGAATAAGTCGTTACTGTTTTGTTTAAGTGATTGTTGGGAATTGAAGTTGTTAGTGAGTTATTAATCCATCTGAGAAGTATTGCACTTGATAAAGTCATGTTTTATTCATATTTTAATGTACGAATTAGAGAGAATTATTATTGATTTTATAGGAATAATTTAGAATTGGTACTTAAGTGTTTTCATTTGGACATTTCAAGTATTGGAGGATTTAGAGTGGAGATACGGACAATCTAGAGGAGTTTTACATAAACGAATGAAGCTCAAAATGAGCCACAACATGATTGAAATTGAAGATAGTCGACCTTGGGCTGGCCTACATTGAATACTAGTGGCCTTTGGAGTCTACGTCGCTAGCTTTCATGAAAAGAATGCCTTTCGAAAGCCAACCATAGTTTTCCATATAAATAGTCATGTGTTTCAAAATTTAAGAGAACTTTTACGTCTTCTTTAGAGTTAGAGAGTCTTAGAACGGTTATTAGATAGTTCTTGAAGAATTCTTTTATGAAATTGCTTGGATCGTTAAGAAGATTTCACTTTTGTTGTGGAGACCCATTTTGAAGTTGTAATTAAAGTTTACTCTTTATAATTACAAAATTGGTGACTTTTATTTTATTTATGTTTATGCAATTCTGTGGTTTATTCTTTTTTTCAATTATGGACTTCTTTGCAAATTCAATTAGTAATCATGCTTTCATTTCAAATTCCATGGCTAGCTAAGTTTATTTATGGGAATTGATGAAACCTTAGGTAGCAAAGATGACAATCGTATTCATGTTATAGGATTAATAGATATATGGATGATTCATGATTGCAAATTTCTATGATTTTGATTATAGTTGTTTAATTGATTATAATTGTTAAAAACCCTAGTGATACGAGAGTTAATATAAGGTTTGTTAGAAATTCTTGATTAATTTGATTGATTAATGCGGGAGCAATGTTAATTGAATTAATTAGAAATTATCTATAGATTAATGCGATGTTTTGCGATTAATTATTCATTAAGACATTAGTGATAATTGATTTAGGATATTAGATAATCATAGTATTGGGAGATGTGTGGTTATAATTTAGAGTCCACTGTTAATTGGAGATACGAGAGCTGATTAATTAATTAGAGGTTTAAGTCCTTAAGTTTTAAGGCATAATAATTTTACTTGAATGATCATATAGTTATTAATCTATATAATACGATAACAATTTAATTTGCATAACTAGAGTGGATTCCGTTTTTCTATAATTGTCAATTGATTGCTTAGTTTTAGATATTTTATAATTATTTTCTTTTCGATAGTTTTAGTATAATTATTAGATTAATTAATTTACTTTTGATTGCTTGAATATTGATAAGAACCAGCATATGATTAGTAATTTTGTTAGTTCTTGAGGGATCGACAACCTTACTTACTCTATATTACTTGATTCTGACCCAGTATACTTGCTGGAGTATTTATGATTTAATTATATATATATATATATAGTTTAAGCGGATTAGCATTATGTTAGATTTGAGTATTTAGGGTGTTATTGGTGATTAGAGTAATGGTGCTCAACTTGGTCATGGTCATAATGATAGTCATACCCTAGGGTTGGTTGATGACAAACTTAATAGACTGACTAACCTTGTCGAGAGTCTAGTCATAGTAATGTAAGTTAATAGACAATAAGCTCATGGTGTACTGCACCATAACCTAAAGAAGATGCCTTTGAAAGACACCATGGCTAAGGTAATTAAATCAATTGCCTGGTTTGATCGTAACGAGCTGGAGGAGTAGTAGACCGAACTGTTAGATGAAGACTAGAGTTGGAGGAGATTGGGGAAGATGATGAGGAGCTGGATGTTGAAGAGTTTGGGGAGGAAGAAGAGGAAGCTAACTATTACCTAGCATAGGGACAAGGATGCCGAGTCCCTTGAGGGTTAAACAATGTCAAGGTTTAAATCCTACCCTTCAGTGGAAGTGAAGATATAGATAAATACTTGGAGTAGGAAGAGAAGGTTGAGAAAACATTTAAATGTTATGGGTTTACAAATGTTGTCAAAGTCCAACTTACTGCACTGGAGTTTACTAGGTATGCCACTATAAAGTGGAAAGATTTGAATGAAGCAAGAACAAGAGATGGAAGACGAGGTATTAGAACTTAGGATGAGATGAAAAGATTATTGAGAGGTAGATTTATGCCCGTGACTTACCTATAAGATACGTTTGCAAAGTTGTAGAAGCTTTGCCAAAGAAGCCGATCTATTGATGACTATGTTAGAGAGTTCCAAATGCTAATGATCCGAGCCAATGTGGAAGAACCAGATGCTCGTACAGTATTGAGGTTAATTTTTTTGCTTAAGTATGAGATTCACAACATCATGGAAGTATAGAGGTTTTATATCTTGGAAGAGGCGATAAAGATAGTATAGAGGGTTGAAAAACAGAGGACAAGTGCTTCGAGCCAACTTAGGCCAACATTCTCCTGACCTCTAGTTTTACGCTGACATGTTCAAGCCAAGCCAAGGAGGCCATATGGGGCTAAGTCGATCAAACAAGTTGACCTGAGGTTAGGTCGACCCAAAGGATATATGAGAAAAGGCAAACCTCTGGACGGAAGATAAGTGAGGTGAAATACTTTAAATGCTTGGGCTTTGGACATATGATTGCTGAGTGTTTGAACCCATGTGTCATGGTGCTTTGAGGAGATATAGTGGACAATATTGACGAGAGCAAGCCTGAGAAAGAAGAAGAAGATGTTGGAAAACTTGAAGCCGAAGAGGAAGAGGAGACTTTTGTCTATGCCGATTAGGAAGAAGTGATGGCCCTAGTCCTGAGGTGAGTATTGAGTTCCTTATCAAACTGTGAGGAGGACTAGAGGGAGAATATGTTCCATACTAAGTATATTGTCAAAGAACAATTGTGCACAATCATTATGGATAGGGGAAGTTATACTAATGTCGTTGTAAAGTCCTTTGTGTAGAGGTTGGGTTTGCTGACCTTAAAGCATCCTCAACCTTAGAAGCTACACTAGCTTCATGATAAGGGTGCTTTGCACGTGATCAAATAAGTGACCGTATTGTTTAGTATTGGGATTGTATATAGGGATGGAGTAGTGTGCGATGTCATCTCCATGAGAGCTTCACAACTATTGCTTGGTTGACCTTAGTTGTTTGATTGACGTGTTACTCATGACGGGTATAAGAACACTTATGCCTTTGTCAAGGATGAAAAGAAGATTGTGTTGCAACCCTTAACCTTGTCTTAACTAAATGAAACCCACAATCAACTTACCTGACCTAATAAGAAGAATGCTTTAGTGATGAGCTGAAGAGAGCTTCGAGCTACTGAAAAGGCTAAAGAGTTTATGTTCTTGTTGATTAGAAGATTGTTGGAAATGAGAGATTTGGAGGATATCCCAGATGAAATCCAAGGCTTGCTAAATGAGTTTCCGATCTGTTCCTTGAAGAATTGCCTCCAGTTCGAGGCATTGAGCATTGTATTGATCTGTAGCTGGGTACCACCCTACCAAATTGACCTACATATAAAATGAACCTTGAGCAGGTTATCAAGTTGAAAAGACAGGTGGACAAACTTATTGAGCAAGGATATGTGAGGGAGAGCATCAGCCCTTGTGCTGTACTAACTTTGCTCATCCCTAAGAAAAATGGTGTAGCTGTATACTTTGATGACATATTGGTATACAGTATTGACTTGAATGAACATGTTCAATATCTCTGTGAAGTATTTGACATTTTGGGAATTGAGAAGTTGAATGCAAAAGTGAAAAGAGATTAGGGTTTCACCTATCTATAAGCATACGGAAAGGATGATGCAATGGCTATCAAAAAGACAATTGACATGATAAGTCTTGAACTAATCTTGCAATGTATCCAACAAAAGGGATAAATAGCCCAGACCTTCTAAATAAAACTGTTACTATGAAAATGTGCCTAGTGCCTTAGTGACATAAGTCCTTAGCATTTAATGGACTAAAAATAACACGCACTTAAGGACAATTTGAATTAAAGCTTCTCGGATGAGTTATGTCATGCCTCGAAGCGATAGAGTTGTAATAGCCTTGTCATACAACCGCTATCCTAGACTTGATCTACACAAGGCGTTCACGACTTACCTACTTTGAAGTAAACAGTTCGTAATTTAAATAAGTCATTTACCTAATAAAGTAAGAATATATATAGATACATTAGAATTCAGTTGTTACAATTAATGTTTACAACGTTTCACCGTAATATATTTCCTAGTTAATACGTTATTCAGAAATGAAAAATTCTAAAATAAAAGCTTAGACCTTAAAAATATATCTTTATTCTTCAAATATTTTCTCTCACTCTTTAGGATCTAGCAGTTGTTAACTTTAGAGTAGTTGTAAGCCGCTTCCTAGACAACACCTACAACAACGTCTATAGGGAAGTGAGCAACCACGGCTTAGTAAGTTAAGATAGAGGACTTAAAACTATACCACAAGTACAAACAAGGTTATTAACTAAATCATTTGGTGCAATGCATGTTCAAGCAAATGCCATCGCACGACGTCACGACGTTGTCCGGCTCGTCGTGAGATTAGAGAAATTTTGCTCGCTCTAATCCGGGTTGAGGAGTTGCCGTTAATGCGATAGCTTACGACCAAACCTAAGTTTGTGCAATGGAGACACCGCTCCTCCCGTGACTACCTTCGAACCATTGACTTCACCCTTGCCGCAACCTCCTCACTTATCACTTAGTTCAATTAAGGATGAAGAAGGGACCCATTATACTATCCAACGCTATCCCTTTCGAAGGGGACGGTATTTGGCTAGAGAATTCTAGATTTCCCCTAATAGGTTTCTATGCAGGTTCAATTTATGTTTACAAGTCATATCTTTGTTAAGTTTAGTTTAGGGTGATCGATCACTTCATACAATACAAGTCAGAACAACAAACAGAATCATAGCATCACTCATAATCAAGTATATGCACACAACTAACTATCTAACAAGCACAACCAAGTATAATCTTAAGCCTCCAAAATACAGTAACGTATTAATCCCAACTTACCTCGACTTCTCGTTTACTTGTTCGAGGTCCGACTCGTTCAGGCCATCGCCGATCATCCCTATAACATAAACGTAGTTTCAGTTTTTCATATAACTATTATAGGTTAGTTTTATCCTATAACGCTTATTGTTATTTTTCGTTTAGGGTTTAATATGTCCAGTTATTTAGGTTCTCAAATATTTTACAATTATTTTAGGTTTGGGGCTAGGTTTGGGTTCAGGTTCAGTTTTCACATTGATTTCTAAATTAGGTTCTAGTTCGATTTCTAAGTACTGTTTTATATCCGAACCTTAGAAAACTCATTTCAACTCGTAATGAAATTAATCACATTACTTCTAGATATCCTAAATACCATAATTACCACTAGTTAGTATTTTTTTGCACCCGGTACATTTAAATCTTTATTAGTATACCGAATTTACTCTTGACGTGAGAAATTTTTACATTTTTCATATAATTACATAAATTTAAGATTTTTATCAGATTTATTATATATCCTTATTATTTATATAATATCAATTTTTATTCTAATATCTTCTATTTATTATATTTTCAATAATTGCATATTATGTACTATCACTTATTAAGTACATAATACAAATATAATATTTCTATCACTTTAATTATAATCTCCCAACATCAATTATTATTTTAAAATGTCTAAATTTATCCTAAATTAGATTTTACACCTAATTATCTTAATTTACAAAATTAACTTAAAATTTACTATTTTTCCCTATTACTTATTTATTACATAATATGCTAATAATTACATCTAACACTCTAAATCCTACAAATAGTAGACTTTATCAAATTTCAACCTTAAATTACCCATTTTATACATCATTTTAAGGCCTAAAAATTATTTAAAAATTTCAAAAATTAATTTTTGAAAACGGGCTTCATAGCACTGTTCTATATCATCTAAGTAATCTACACAAAAATTTTGGGCTCAAAACTACATTCGTAAAGGTATTTATTTCTAAACTGAAATATGCTCGGTTTTGCTTAATTTCTTAAGGACCACATATCATAGGATATATTTTCATCAAAATAATATTTTTCTTAAAAACTAGAAACTAAAATATTTTAGAATAACAAAATTCATAATTTTATAAGAATATTTACTACTTTTATAAAATTACACAAAATCGGGTTGGAAATCGAACTCATCGGTTTGGATGGCTCTGGCCACCGTGGCCTTGTTGGCCGGTTTAGGCGCTGCCACTACCGTGTGGTGGTGGTGGCCGTCCACTTCCAAGTGTTTGTCTGGTGTTGGTTCCCTTGTAAGGCCCTAATTGCATAAATTTGAGAAATTTTTTTGTAATTAATCCAAATGCTCACCATTTCAGTTTTCTCTATTTTTCTCACTCTCCAAATTGACCAAATGAGCTTATGAAATTTTCTTGCTATTTATAGAGGTGTTAGAGAATTATTATGCATTAATTAGAGAAGACAATTGTTTTATCTCTTCTTTTTTTTTTTCACTTTCTATTTATTGCATTTTAATTGGTTGATTTCATTCTTTGATTTTCAGATTGCCATGCTCTACTTTTAGACTTTTCCTCATTTTTCTATTCTTTTCTTGATTTTTCCTTAATTAATTATGAATTTTATTTAATTATTTAGTATTATTTTAGCACATTTCGCGTATTTTAATTAATTATGTATATTTCACCTACATGTAAATTCATATATAGTACAAATATTCCTAAATATTATTTAGGTCATTCTATGATTTTTAGTATATATATAATTTATCTCTAACGTTTCATTAGTTATCGAAATTCATTTTACGCATTTTTGGTATTTTCGATAAATAACGAGTTATATACTTAAAATTTAAAAATTTTATATTCTTTTATTTTATTACTTATTTTCTTAAATTTAAACTTACGGGATCATTTTTATTAATATTTATAGTTTTACTTTATAATTTAGGCTCGATCAGATCTTTCAACCGATAAGAACTCCGAGTATCTGGTTGTGGAGCTTACAAGCTACAACACCATAGACTTAGCACCTCATAAGCAAGGTTAAATTGCTTCGCTTGACTAACTTTAAGATTGAGCAGCTACATTTCAATCTAAGGGTATAGAAGCTTGAAGCAGCTTGGAAACTACACTACCTAAATACTTAATAGTGCACCAGTTCGGTGAAAAATGCTGTTTTCTCCACCTTGTAATTGTCAAAGCATAGGTCTAATTCGGTTCAGATAACATACTTGCATGACCTTTAAAATTTTGGATGTAAGGTTAGTGGTATAATTAAAGTTGCTCACCCTTTAGCCCAAGCTCACATTAACCAATAGCAACTTGACTTGGTACCTTTAAAACCATGTTGGAACTTACTCTCCTTATTGACTTGTTACCAATAAGAGTAGGGCCAAGAGTCGATAGGCTATTTCAATGTAAGCCTCTAAGCTTAGTATAACCTCCTTACCTGGAACGACTTGTTTAGGACCTAAGAAGAGTTCCCTAAAGCTCGATTGATTGAATATATGGTTTTATTGAATTTTGTTTATTGAAAATTTATATATGGTTTTGTTCCTTTAAGTCCTTATCAACTGGTGAATTCCTAATTGCACATATTTTATATAATGATTTTTGATAATTTTCCCTTGATATTTGAGTTTATTTTTATATAATAATACTTAATTAAGTCAAATTTTATTTTCTAGGTTTTGAAACAATCTGTGTGAGAAAATGAGAAAATAAAAACAAATTTCACTCAAATCGAAGTGAAAATGAGCAAGTTATGAATGTTTGAAGATCGACACAATTGAATAACATGACTATATCATTTCTAGGAAAATTTAGAGCTTATTTTCTATTGTTATAGCCTAAGACACAACTATATCCTTAGTTGTGTTGCTTGTAGTTTTTTTTTTTTTTAAAGAAACAAACGTAACTCATAGCTCAGTGTACGACCAAAAGACATGGATGCGAGTCGTGTCCTCAGTCGTGTCTTTTTTAGCTAACTTATTTTTCTTTATCTCTTCACATATAAAGCCTTGTTAGGATTTATTTAAGTAAAAGAACTTATTGGACACGAATTGGAGAGAGCTTTTTAAGACAAGAACACTCAAGGAGTAAGAGGATCATCAAGAATTCAAGATTTAATTTTTCTTTAGACTTCATGATTTTCTTTCCTACAATTTTCTACATTTTGTTTTCAGATCCTTATTTTACGATGTATAGTTAGTAGATCTTTAATGTCTAGGTCTTGTGGAACTTACATCTATTCATGTGATATTAGTATTGCTTGATTAATTTTAATTCTTTAGTTTTTTCTTGGTTCAACTATGTTCGCTTCATGATTTAGGTTATTATTTCCATGGATAGTAATATGGAGTTTGATATCTTATAAGAGAACCAAGAGATTTAGAGATAATTGGAAGATTTTTTAGGAATTTTTTATTAAAGCGTAGAGAATTTATTGCTCAACAATATAATCTTTGATCATGTTACTGAGAAGAGATTCTAATAAGTGATTTTAGGGTTATGATTAATTGGCTTGAGAAAGTTATTAACTTTAGTAAAGAATTCTTTCAATTAAGAAAGATTAAAGAATGAATTAGATTATTTTTAGGAAACTTACATGTTAGATTTAGGGGAAGCAAGATCTACATGTAACATTGAATCTTGAATTATTTTCCAATTGAATTTCTTTTTTGTTAATTTTTGAATTGCATCTTAGTTAATCTTTAAATTAATAAATTTACTTTGCTGGTTAGATAATAGAGACTTAATGAGTATTGGTAGATAGAGTCCTTGAGGGATCAACACTTAGCCTTAATCTACTTTTATAATTTGATAGGGTGCACTTACTTGACACATCAAATTTTTAGCGTCGTTGCAAGGGACATTTGATATTAAGAAAGCTAATAGATTTATTAATCTAACCATTTTTTGAAATCTTTTCTCGATTTCTTTTCTTTTCTTTAATTCTTTTATTTTCTTAGAGCAATCTTTAACTAAATTCTTTGTTTTCTTTGGTGCAATGTATGACATGAAGCCAGCCAAAAGGTTTGATTAAAATTGATCCCGAGATTGAGAGGATGGCTTTACACAATTTGAGTCGATTATTTGTCAAAGAAATAGTAGAGGTAATAAACTAAAGATCTCTTATGAGATTGAAAGATGAACTAGAGTTGTTAGAGGGCGAAGTCATGGATCAAGTGGTAGAATAAGAATCTAATCAAAAGAGCTTACCTAATGACATCATGGCCAACAATAGGAAACATAATCGGACCATGTCGGACTACTCTTGATTGTCATTAACTAGTACCTAGTCTTGCATCAATTGACCAATAGTTGTAGCCAATAACTTCAAGATCAAGTCGAACATTATTTAGATGGTGTAGTAGTTTGTACAGTTTGATAGCCTCCAAGACGAAGATCCTAATGCACATATTTCCAGTTTTTTGGAAATATGTGATACTTTCAAGATTAATAGGGCAACTGATGATGCTATTTGGCTACATCTCTTTCCATTTTCATTTTGCGATCGAACTAAGCAATGGGCAAATTTCTTAGCAAGGAATTTAATTACAACCTGAAATGAATTGGCGAAAAAATTCTTGGAGAAGTATTTTCCATTTGCGAAAACTGCAAAGCTTAGAGTTGACATCTCATCTTTTGCCTAAATAGAGGGTGAGACCTTATATGACATATAGGAGTACTTTAAGGACTTGTTAAGGCAATGCCCACGTTACGGCCTCCCTCTTTGGATAGAAATGCAAACATTCTACAATGGTCTTAACCTTTCTTCAAGGAAAATGATAGATGTAGCAGCTAGAGAGACATTTAACTCCAAGATGCCTGAGGAAGTCCAAGCTTTGATAGAATGTATGGCTATGAATAATTACTAGTGCAAGAACCTAAGGGGGAAGCAAAAAGTCGCAGGCATGTTTGAGCTCAACACTGTATAGTCTTTAGTCACATAGGTGGAGATGTTGAGTAAGAAAATTAAATCCCTCTCAATTGGTTCGCAACAACCATGGTGTAGCTCCAAAAACTTCATCTAAGAAGGGATTATAGGTTGCGAGCAGACACAATATGTTGATTTTATGGGGAAACCTACAAGACCCCAGTATAATCCTTATCATAACACGTATAATCCAGGGTGGAGAGATTACCTTAACTTTTGATGGGGAGGTCAAAATTAGGGTCAAGGCCAACAATGGCAAATAAGGAATTAGCTTCAACAAAGACCAATTTTTCCTCTACTAGGGTTTCAACAACCGATAGCACCCCCACTTGCTTTAGAGAAGAAGTTGGAAAGCTTCTTAGAAAAACATATTCAATCAAATGAGGCTTGAATGCAATAAACAGAGGCCTCTTTAAGTAACCAAGAAGCCTCCATCCATAACCTAAAGAAGCAAATTGGCCAGATCACGAGGATGTTAAATTAGGGATAATAAGGATCATTACTAGGGAATACGAAAACAAATCCCAGAGAATAACTAAAGGCAGTGACTCTCCGAAGCGGAAGAGACTTACAAGTTGAAAATAAGAGGGATGAGAAGAAAGTGTCTGATGAATTCACTAAGGTATAAGAAGAGAAGATCTTAGATTAGCCTAGAGTTAAGGAATATCAACCTCCGATTCCTTATCTTTAGCGCTTGAAACAAGAGTGCAACGATCAACAGTTTGGTAAATTTTTCGACCTTTTCAAACAACTACATATAAACTTACCACTTATTGATGCTTTTTCATAGATTCCAAAATATGCTAACTTAAAGGACTTACTATCTAATAAAAGAAAGCTAAAAGAAATCTCAATAGTAACTCTTAGCAAGGATTGCTCGACCTTGTTGTAGAAAAAGCTACTAGAGAAGCTTAAGGATCTAGGGAGTTTTACTATCCCCTATATTTTTAGCAATTTTCTTATTGATAAAGCTTTAGTAGATTTACGGGCTAGCCTTAATCTTATGCTGTATAAGCTGTTTAAAAGGTTAAGGTTAGGTGAGCTTAAGTCCATACGAATAGGTTTTTAGTTAGCAGATAGGTCTATTACCTACCTTAGAGGAATTATCAAGGACGTTTTAGTCCAGGTCGATAAATTCATTTTTCTAGTAGATTTTCTTATTTTAGACATAGACAAGGATCGTGAGATACCACTTATATTAGGACACCCCTTTTTAGTGACCGCTTGAGCCGTTATTAATGTTAGTGAACGGAAACTAATATTAAGGCAAGGAGACGAAAAGATAATTTTTAAGATGTTTGAAGTCTTGAATAAATCTACTGAATTAGATGACACTTGTTATCGGTTAGATGCCATTGACTCCGTTGTTTTTGAGTATTTGCACGAGATATTGACAAAGGATTCATTAGAGCTGTGTTTGTCAAAAGGAGAAGAAGAAGTAAGCGACCCCGAATTTAAGATAGTAGTCGCATAATTGGAGGTAACTAAATTGATTGAAGCAGGCATGGGTTTTGAACAAATTAAGAGGGAAAAGGAGACAAGGTTGAAGCCCTCAATTGAAGACCTATCAATACTTGAGATGGGACATTTGCTTATAGGCGAATGCCATTAGGCTTTTGCAATGCACTGGCCACCTTTTAGAGATGCATGATGGCCATTTTTGAAGACTTGGTTGAGGATATTATGGAAGTCTTCGTAGACGATTTTTCGGTGTTCGGGGACTTTTTCGAGCACTAGTTAGAGAATCTAGAGAAGGTCTTAATACAGTGCGAAGAAACCAACTTGGTTCTTAACTAGGAAAAATGCCATTTTATGGTTCAAGAAGGTATTGTTCTTAGGCATAAGATTTCATAAAAGGGGTATTAAGGTAGATAATGCAAAGATTGATACTATTGCTAAGCTACCACCCCTAACTTCAATAAAGGCAATAAGAAGTTTTCTTAGACATGTAGAGTTTTATAAGTGATTTATTAAGGATTTCTCAAAGATCGCCAAACCATTAACCTAATTGCTAGAGAAGAATGTACCTTTTGAATTTTCCCAAGAATGCATCAATGCATTTGGCACCCTTAAGGATAAGCTCACAAATGCTTCGATAATAGTGGCCTCCGATTGGAGCCTCCATTTTAAGTTAACGTACGATGCCAGTAACTATGCAGTAGGAGCCGTCTTGGGTTAAAGAAAGGATAAACACTTCTAACCTATTTACTATGTTAGCAAAAACTTAATTGAAGCTTAGGAAAATTATACAACAATTGAGAAAGAATTGATAACTGTTGTCTTTACTTTCAATAAATTCCATTCTTATTTGATCTTATGTAAAGTAATCGTTTATACTGATCGCTTTGCTCTTAGGCATTTGCTGATTAAGACAAACGCCAAACCATGCTTGATAAGGTGGATCTTGCTCCTTCAGGACTTTGATATAGAGATTCGGGACAAGAATGGTG
The DNA here is from genome assembly GCA_024138015.1 of Lumnitzera littorea. Classification (NCBI taxonomy): domain Eukaryota; kingdom Viridiplantae; phylum Streptophyta; class Magnoliopsida; order Myrtales; family Combretaceae; genus Lumnitzera; species Lumnitzera littorea. The sequence goes on from JAMXBB010000011.1 coordinate 89,386,898, forward strand.
CTAAAAACCTGATGGCGGATCACTTGTCAAGGTTAGAGAATCTAAATTTGGAAAAGCTAGTAGAGCATGAGATTAATGATGAGCTTCCTGAAGAATGGCTATATGTTATCAATAAGGTAGTTAATCTCAACACTTTGTGGTTTGCTAACTTTGAGAATTATATAGTTGCCAAAATTCTTCCTAAGGGGTTTTGATATCAGAAGAAGAAAAAATTCTTCTCTAACCTAAAATACTACTCTTGGGAAGACCCTTATCTATTTTGAGTATATGCAGATCACATAATTAGAAGGTGTCTTTCATACCTTGAGGGATGGCAAATACTATAGCATTTCCATGCGGGGCTAGTTGGTGGACATCATAGTACTAACCATATGGTTCATAGAGTTTTAGAGGTAGGATTTTATTGGCCTACCATCTTTAAGGATGCTCAAAAGTTTGTTGAGTTTTGTAAAAGCTGTCAAAAATTGAGAAACATCTCTTAAGGGGATGAGATGTCCCAAAACCCCATCCAAGTATGTGAAATTTTTGACATATGGGGCAGATTTTATGGGCCCATTCCCAAACTCAAATGGGAATAAATACATTTTAGTGGCTATTGATTATGTTTCTAAGTAGGTTGGGGTTCAGGCCTTACCCACCAATGATATTAGGGTAGTCACTAAATTCTTAAAGAAACTCTTCTCTTGATTTGGTGCTCCTAGAGCAATAATTAGTTACCAGGGTATACACTTTTGTGACGCTCAGCTTGATAAGGTATTGAAGCATTATGGTGTAATTCATAGGATAGCGACTCTGTATCACCTACAGATAAGTGGTTAAGTGGAAGTAACCATTAGGGATTTAAAGAGAATCTTAGAAAAGATAGTAGAGCATCACAAGAGGGATTGGTCAGATAAGTTAGACGATGCTCTCTAAGCCCATAGGATAGCTTATAAAACACCAATTGGAAGTACTTTGTATAAACTTGTGTATGGAAAAGCATGTCATCTCCCAATAGAGATTGAACACAAAGCGTTTTGGGCTATTAAAACCATTAATCTAGATTTTGAGTTTCCAAGAAATCATATGAAACTTCAGTTGAACGAGCTTAGTGAATGGTATGATTTAGCATACAAAAATTTTTGAATCTATAAAGAGAGGACCAAGAGATATTATGATCAATGGATAAAGGGAAGATGAACTTTTCAAGAAGGGGATAAAGTCCTCCTATATGATTCTTGACTCCATCTATTCCCTGGTAAGCTTAAGTCTAGGTGGTCTAGGCCTTTCATGATCACATGGTTTTTCCTCATAGAGCGATTGAAATTATACATCTCAAAAAAGGTACGTTTAAAGTTAATGGTCAATGTTTGAAGCTTTACATAGGAGGAGAGCTCAAAAGCCATGAACTCAAGGAGTTACAACTCCTCGACACTATCTACAAGTAAGTTCATTTTTCTCTTCCCGTCGAGCTATCAACATTAAATATAGCGCTCTTGGGAGGCAACCTAAGCTGGTATGTTATGTTAGCAATTTTTATTGTCTATTTTAGCTCTTTAACACTTATTTTTCATTTTAGGGTTAAGTTTGTTTTTATGTTTCTTTAAGTTTCTTTTATTTTTCAATTCATGCATTTAGGATAAGCATGCATCAATTTGAAGAGGAAATTAGGTCTCTTTGTGTAATATGGGATTGTGTGATTATGAACTATTTCTTCAAATTCTCAAAGAAGATGACATGCTCACCATGTGTTTGATAAAACACCTAATTGATTTTTATTGTGTTTTCTTCCACCATTGCGTTTAGTTTTTACAATGTTTGTTACTCTAAGTGTGGGGAAAGTATTGGTGTCCATTTCTTGAGTTTAATTTACGTCTTTTTATTGTAAAACATGGCACTAAGGAAAAAATTAGATGTGAAATGCAAGGGTAAAGAAATTGCTTCATCTTCATCTCAATCGCTTCCATCTCCGAACCTATAAGTGGCCATCGATCCCCCAGTTCATTTGATGTTATGTTTTACATCGAAAGCCTCCCGAGATCAATTTTGTCAACTTTAATCATGCACTTTTGGTGAAACATTATGTCTTGATTGGAGTATTATCGAGGAACTCTACTTGAGTAAATCTAAGACATGGTTTCCATTGAACCATGGAAACAACTATTAATATGCCAAACTCTTGTTTACTATGAGCTTATACTCGAGTTCCTTTGCATGGTCCAAATTGATAAGCTTTTAGATAATTTCGGACCGCAATGGAAAGTAAATTTTTGGATGAACAACCGCTTATATTCAATAATGGTTGCTGAGTTTGGAGCTTATTTAAGCTTGTATTCAGAAGAGTATGTAAGGATTGAGGAGTTTCTTAGGCTTTCGGTTAAGTTACCTGGTGGAGTTTCCTAATATGCATTTTGGCAAAATATTGCTAGTGGAAGATCCTACCAAGCTACGTCTAGTAAAGTATCTTGCTTGCGACGTCCCAAGTACGGTGTAATTCACTGGATGATATCCTATACAATTGTAGGTAGGGGGAAGAGCACGGGTGTAGTTGGTAAACTTGAATTGTTGGCTCTTTATAGCATGATTGAGAAGTATCCTGTTAATGTTGCTATGCTATTAGCAAATTACTTAATGAAGCAAGCGACCAGCATTCGTGCACATGGGCAACAATGTTGTGGACGTTATGTCACTTTATTGGCTTGTAGAATGGGGATCATGTCGAGAAGATTGTCTGACATGACTTTGGTTGGGGAAATAAGGCCAGTAAGGAAAGAGACATTTAGGAACATGCATATGAACTTAGGTGCACCCAAAGGATATGTAAGAGCAAGTTTCAATGCAAGTCAAGTATTAAGCACTCAGCTTGATGAATTAAAAAATGCTGAAAGATATTCATATCCACTAAGGCAAGATGGAGTATGAGATAGATAAGATAATGATTAAGTGAAATCGCATTACTCAATTTTTCTGCAATGTGGTTAGAATGAATAGCTTGAAATTCCTGATGTTTTCACAATGGACCCTTCCTCATCTTCAGAAGAAGATGCCGCCCAAGAGTCAGACAACGAGGAAGAGGTTTAAGATGAAAGCTTTAGGGGGGAGAGTGCTCAGGTAAAGATTTTAGCTGAGCAAGCTGATGATGAAGATTCGGATTTTGAGGAAAATGAAGATGATTTAATGGATGATGATTAGGGTCATGTAGTTATTTTTCTTTTCCTTTTGATTACCTGGGATGTACTTAAGTTCATAAGGCTAGGTTTCTTTTCTAGACTTTCTCATTGCTTTTTCCTTTAGGATTTGCTTTTGTTTTCTTTGTTTTGCTTTTCTCTTTCATGTTTTCTTTTGTGTTTTGATGGAACGATAGTGTTAGTTGTTTCTTCATGGTAGAACTAAAGGTCAAAGCTTTTACATGGACATGTTCAGTTTTTGCATTTGCAAATTTGGCATGGGTTATTTCATAACTTATAGCTTTTGTGCATTTGATTTACTCAAATTTTCAAGAGAGTATCAGTTTTTCTTTCCCTCTTTTATATCATCTTACTCATGATTGTTTTGATCGATATATTTTCCATTATGTGACTTAATTTGTACATTAAGGATAATGTATGATTTTAAGTGTGTGGAATATGATATAGAAATTTACAGAAACTTATAGAAACTTTTGCTACTTAGGAGACTAATTTTTTTTTTTTTTTCACATTTAACCCAATTTTATTGTTTTATTGACTTACAATTATTTGGGAATTGGTAACTTCCACTAAGTTGAATGTAATTTGAAATGTTTGAGTTATGTTTTGCCAGAGTTGATAGGTAAAATTTTTGTGGAGTAAAGTTAAAGATTATTTAGCTTAAGATTTTAGTATTTAGGATTAGAGCAATATCACTGGTTAGGAGTTAGTCATAATTATTTTCGAAGCTTACTTTGATATACAGTTTCCTATTAGATGACTTAGAGCTTTATAATTCTTAGTAAACAAACAAATGAAATTTATCTTTTGAGGAAACCCTTGAAAAATTGAAATAGTTGGAGATAGAAAGTGATATAAATGAAAAAAAAAAAGAAAGGAAAAATTGGTAAGGATTCACTTTGGTCCCTTAGAAGAGTGAGGTTGAACTTTACTGTCAATGCCAAAATAAGCTTAAAGAATAAGTTGGTATAGATCACCTTTAGTCTCTTAGAAGAGCAAGGTTCTTTTTTATTATCAATATGAGGGCTAAGTTGGTATACATTGGTTTTGGTTCGTTAGAAGAGTGAGATCAATTCTCGCTGCCAACAAAATCATCCTTAATTAATGTGATTAATTTGGTAAATTTGAAACCTTCCTAACGAAAGCATGTATTAAGGAGATGATTAGAGAATGAGTGGATGTAGTATGTGTTTTCTTTGAATTATAACACTTAAGGAGATTGAAGAGAGGGTTGTATACATTAAAATCTTTATGACTCTTTCTTAATTGGTGAGATATTAAATCTGATATTGAGTACGAGAATCCTTGGTTAAATGATTCAGTTAAACTTTAATTTATATAGATTAGCTTATAAACTCCGGTACTTTATGTCCTTCGGATACTGGGAAAAAAGATTGAGTATAAGAGTTAAGGAAGTTATTTAAGAAAGTTATTTAAGAAAGTTGATTAGATTTACAAGTTGAATATTTTCGGTTTAAGTGTAAATTTTAGCTAGTTTCTTAGATAGTGATAGTTTTTAACTTAAGAATTCTTATCCTGATTTTTCTTTGCTTTATTTATTCGAGAACAAGCAAATTTTTAAGTGTGGGGAAGTTTGATGAGTTTCTAATTGTACATATTTTATATGATGATTTTTGACGATTTTCCCTTGATATTTCAGTTTATTTTTAGATAATAATACTTAATTAAGTCAAAATTTATTTTTTAGGTTTTGAAACAATTTATGTGAGAAGACGAGATGATAGAAACAAATTTTACTCAAATTAAAGCTAAAATGAGCAAGTTATGAAGGTTTGAAGATTGACATAACCGAATGACATGACTGTATCATTATCAGGTAAATTTAGAGCTTATTTTCTACTATTACAACCTAGGACACCACCAAAAGACACGACTATGTCCTTGATCGTGTCGTTTCCAATTTAAAAAAATAAAAAAAAGAAACAAACATGGATCATAGCCCAGTATACAACCAAAAGACACAGTCGTGTCCACGATTGTGTCTTTTCTAATCGATCTATTTTTTTCATCTCTTCATATATATAGCCTTGTTAGGATTTATTTAAGAAAAAGAATTTGTTAGGAATGAATTGGAGAGAGCTTTTTAAGACAAGAACACTCAAGGAGTGAGAGGATCATTTAGAATTCAAGATTTAATTTTTCTTTAGACTTCATAATTTTCTTTCCTACAATTTTTTACTCTTTATTTTTAGATTCTTATTTTGGGATGTATAGTGAATAGATCTTTAATATTTAGGTCTTGTGAAACTTAGATCTATGCATGTGATATTTTTATTGCTTGATTAATTTAATTCTTTAGTCTTTTTTTGGTTCAACTATGTTTGCTTCATGATTTAAGTTATTATTTCCGCGGGTAGTAATCTAGAGTTTGATATCTTATAAGAAAATGAAGAGATTTTTTATAAGATTAAATTTAAGTATAGTTGATGAGGATAATTATAAGATTATAATTTGTAGGATTTTTTAGGAATTTTCAATTAAAGCATAGAAAATTCATTGTTTAATAATACAATCTTGGATCATGCTATTGAGAAGAGTTTCTAATAGGTGATTTTAAGGTTAGGGTTAATTTATTTGAGAAAGTGATTAATTTTAGTAAAGAATTCTCTTGATCAATAAAGATTAAACAATGAATTATATTATCTTTAGGAAAATCACATGTTTGATTTAGGAGAAGTAAGATCTAGGTACAATATTGAATCTTAAATTAATTTCTAATTTAATTGCTTTCTTGTTAATTCTTAAATTGCGTTTTAGTTAATCTTTAAATTAGTTTCAGTAGTAATTTAGATTTATTTTTTTAATTTTTTAAAAATTTAATTTACCAGTTAGATAATAGAGATATAATGAGTGTTAGTAATCAGAGTCCCTAAGAGATCGACACTTGGACTTAATCTACTATTACAATTTGATAGGATACACTTATCTGACACATCATCAACCTATAGTTAGATTGTTATGAGCTCGTTAATCGAATCCTTCAGTTGTATGGGTTTCTTTTAAGACCTGTGATAGTTTCATAGTAATTTATAATATTAATTTATGATTTGATCACAAAATAATATAATCATGCATAACATCGAATATTTATCTCATTTATATTCTTTTTACTTTCATTTGTACAAAAACCTAAAATACCTAAAAGTATCTCTTTTCTTATGTATCAATAGTAAAACACAAAACATAACAAATTATTGTAGAGCAACCTTAGATCAACATCAAGAATTCATGTAAAAATGTGACTTAATTCTATACCTGTACCTTTAGTTAATTCGCTATTTTACTCACAAGTATCACAATGGTGTAGTGCTAACATTATGGGTAGGTAGTGCAAGGAAAGTTTAGTTGTAGGTCCTTAAAAACTCTATTGTACAACTTTTAATCAATCATATACATTTAAGAGAGTAGTTTGTTTTTCATGACAATTTTGGATCAAATAAAGGAACTTGCATTAATAACAATTAGCAGATCGTGTGCCTACAATGTGTATGCCAAAGAAAAAAAAAAAACACACACATACACACACACACACACAAATACACATTAAAAGTGTTTTAAAATTTTTAGAACTTTTACAATTATAAGTTTTTCAATTTGAATAATTTATTTCTAGAATTTTTTGAAGACTTTTAACTGAATACACTTTTTAAAATGGTTTTTACTGCGATCATTAATAGAAAGTTGGTAGATAAATAGAGAAAGATCATGCAAAGTATCCATATAATGGGAATGAAAATATTAAAATTATGAATGAAAATTATATTTATAGTAATGAGAGGGAAGTGAAAGAGAGAGAGAGATGAGAAGGTGGGTTTGAGAAGTGGGAGAAAAGGAGAGAGAGAGAGAGAGAATGGGTAGTTATGATGATAGAAAGAGAGAGAAATATAATAAAATCTTATATTTAAGTTTGTGTAGTTAAATAGTAGTTAAAGCTAGTTATTTTTTTATTTTCACTTAAATAATATATTGATAAATGACGTACTCATGTTGTGTTTGTACAAAATGAATAAAATTATGCAATGTAATTAAATATATTGTAATATTGATAAAAGGTAATAATAGATGAGGAAGAGAGATAAATATGGGTGGTTGGGAGAGAAATAAGGAGTAGTGAAAATGTTAAAAGGGAGAGGGAGAGAGAGAGAGAGAGAGAGAGGGAAAGGGGGAAAGTAGTGGGAATATTGGAGGAGGGAGAGAGAAATATAAGGAGGATTATATTTTTTTAAAATTCTTAAATTGTTTTATATATATAATCAAACGTATTAAAGAAAATTATTTATCAATAATGAAAATTTTATTTAAAATGTTAAATAAATAAAAATAATTAAAATTTTATTTCGACGATTACTTAAGATTTCAAACGCTTTAATAATATAAATATAACACTAAACACCTTATTCTTACTATTGCAGGTTGGTTATATAGATCGTGTTTCACTATTTCATTCAAGGAAATTGCATATATAAAAATAAAAAATAAATAAATTTCCTAGTGAACCAAATAATGGTAAATGAAAGGATTAAAATAATCAAACTATGTTGAGCTTTCATCAAACTATAACATATTAACTGTACTTCAAAGGAGAAACTCTTCACGCCATCCTTGTTTTCTTGCTCGAAGCTCCCACATTTGCGATAAGCTCTTCTGTTCTGCCAAAGTTTCTTCGGCTCTTTCTCTAGCCTCCTCACAGGTTTCCATCCCTGAGCTGCATTTGTCTGCCTCCTTTTGGTATTGAGACGCCATTTTCTTAGCTTCGAGCAGTAATCTGTCGGCTCGATGCTGGTTCTCAACCGATTGAGCTTCCTTCCGTCTTAGTTCTTCTGCAAGCAAATTCGAGAAACTCTTCTCCCTTTCTTCACTCGTATCGTCATCGTGATTCAAACAATCTAACAAACGATATAACAATTAGAGGGAAAATTCTAGTATGAAATTGAAGAATCTCCCCTTCTTATGCTGCAAGCGAGATATTTTCTACAGAAACCAACAAAGAAAGAAAACTATATGCATTTCAATTACATAATTTTGCAAGTGTATATTGGCAAGATTGTTGCCTGGGGTTCTAGTTAATTTCATACCTGAACTTTAGCATTTACTATGACATCTAGCTATGTCAAGATTCTAGTAAGAAATTGAAAAACACCTAAAGTTTAAACAGTGGCTGTAACACTATACCTTTTACATTTTTAAGATGAATAGGAAATCGATAATCAAACATCTGACAGTAACTAATCTCTTTCATAAGCACAAGGCTTTTGTGAATACCATAATAGCGACACTAGAAACTATATTCGCGCCATGTGAGATCAGGATCCGGGTTGGTGTCTAGTGAAACACTGCGATAATTCTCTATGTTACCATGCAATGTTAAGTAACATTAAACAACAATGATATTGTGCTAGTCGACGGAGTTCTTGCGTAAATGACCAAATCGAGAATGCAATTCATGCAATTTTAGCTTATGAAAACTTTAGGACTAACCTGTGTAGGTGTCGTTCTGCGGTTCTGCAAAAGAACAGATGAGGTTAATGAGCATTTAATTGTCCAAGCCACATGTAAGAAACATTACATAAGAATGACAGGATTTCCATCTACATAAACATTAATAACTAGGCCTGGAAACGTGATCAATTATAATTATATAAGTACAATTAGGCAACATCATTTGAACGTACCTAATTATCAACGTGGCCCTGACATAAATGGAACATTAGCTACATAATTCCAATTAGCAATTATTTGTAGTTGGATTTTGTTGCTATTGAGACCCAAAAGAGGTTTGCCCCAAAAAGAAAATGACAACTTACCTATAGATTCATGAATATAAAGTTTCATTTCATGCAACGCAGAGCGATTAATATACTTAGGATTTATTCACCGAGCTTGAGTAAATTTTTGCAAACTATATCTGCCATCAAGTTTTGAACCATGAATGTCCTTAACCCGGTTGATTAATCCGGAGATTCTATGTACATGCCTTAATAAGATTTTGCATACCATCCTACAAGCATTATGCGGAAGGTTCCAGGATTCTGTATTTCAAAAAAATGGAAATGTTCCATTTCACTCACACCACATGATCCATGAATGCCATGTGTTGCACATACATAAATACATCGGTATATTGTACGTATATACTTTTTATTCCGAGATGCAAATGGAGGATAAGCGTTATTACCGTCGGTTAGGGAGAGTACGGGTTGCTGAGAGCAATCACAATGGCAAGGAGGACAAGAGATGAAAGTGCGGTGAGTAATGGACATTAAACCTTCGATGAGATTCCGATACAAGGGTGGACCAACTATGTATCCGATCATGAATATTCCTATTGTCCATGTTACAGCCTTCAACAACACTTTTTGTTGTTTCCTATTAATTTTCATCTCCCAGCTGACTCGTTTTCCTTTTTATTTATTTATTTTTCTGTCTCTGGAGATATATCTGTATTTTGTTGTGTGTAGTGGTGGCGGTGTGGAGATGTGGAAACAATGAAGAGGAAGCTATGTGATTTGGCCATCATAACGGAGAATAAGGGCGGTTTTAGGAGAAACTCGGACGTCTACTCATAGTTGTTCCTTTTGTGGGCCAGGATACTTCTACTTCATACCACGCTAAATTTCAGAATAATGATGCACGATTAAAAAAATAAATAAAAACAAGAGAGAAATGGGAAAAAATTCATTAGCCATCTATATATTTATATATATGGATTGACTTCGTTTGGTTTATATTTTTTTCATCTTGTTAGTGTTTTATTATTATTTATTTGAATCTTTATATTTGGTAAGAATAAGATAAATATATTTTTTTAAAAATACCAACTAAAATAACTATTCTCAATGTATAATATATATATATATATATATTCAAATCTTTTCGTTTAAAAATATGTAAATTTTTATTTTTCAATTTTGACATTCTAATAATTATCTTTATTATAATTATGAATCAGAAACAAATAAGATACAGATAAACTAGTTTTTTAAATACTAAATTTCCAATAGATACATATAAGATATAAACCAAATAAAGACAATCCAAACATGACTACATATAGATATATATGTGATGTGATTAATAGTGGCCAAGTTCTAATAACATTTAAATTAATGCTAGTGATAGTCATAGTTTTCAAAAAACCACATATTTTTACATATTAAATTTTATTTATATTTACCTACCACTAATCTATTAACTTGACATGTTAATACCATTGGCTCTTTTTTGCAAAATAGATGTATGAAATATTACAGTGTATAATAGACTAGATTGAATGTTGATCGTATATATAGGGTTTAGATTTAGAAATGATAGTTAACTAAACTCAGGTAGTTTAAAAATAAAAAAAAAGAAAGAAAGAAGAAAAATAGAACATGCATCGCTCTAACTAATAAGTCTTGTAAACTTATTTATGGTACAACTTATGTATAATATAATAAAAAATGGGCGATGGGTCATATATAGGTTTAATTTGATATATTATTTAATAGTGTATATATTTTTATTTTCAAGTTTGTAGTTGACATAAGTACATAGAAATACCAATTATGTCAAATTTCATAAGATAACTACTGTTATGAAAAACTCACTTGTTAAAATAAATTATCAAATCATATAATTGCATGCATATATTCTATATATAAATGTATCTACATAAATTCTCGTATAAAGAAAATTTTGTTTAAGAGGCGTATGGTCACTATGAGAAATAAAGCTCTGCTTCTATACTAAGGATTGTACGGTAGTTTTACTTGATCGGATTTGTTGGACACATGTATGATAGTTAGAAACATAGTTAGTTGATGGCTTAGTTTTATAGTTGGTTAATACCTCAACTTTCCTTGTATATAAATAGGACACTATTATTTTATCAACTAACTTAATACACTGTATTACAAATCAATTCTTGCTCTTTATTTGTCTTTACACTCGACCTTAGCTACCATGGAGAGTTTCTTCATCACAAGTGAAAATTCCACATGGTATTAGAGCATGCATGGTACTGTCTACTAATTTCTAATAGAATTGTTGAAGTAAATTGTACTCACATGTTTCTTAACAAATTATGTTGAATGATTTTGTTCAATGGCTTCACTTGAATAAAATGAATAATCTTAGAGATCAAGGAGTTGTTGATGAATTGTACATTTAGGATATGATAATCCTGGACTAGTTTTAAGCAATATTATGTTTAATGGATTGAATTTTTTTTGGCCTGGAGTCGGTCAATTAGGATGGCCATAGATGCCAAACTCAAATTAAGGTTTTTAGAAGGAAAATTGTCAAACTAGAAAAGGATTCAGAAGTTTATGTGAGATGGTTGTGATGTGATTATCTTATACGTTGTTAGATTCTAAATTCGATGGTCAATTACCTTTCTCAAAGTTTTCTATATGCACAATCCTTGAATAAGCTATGGAATGAAATTGTCAAACAATTTGGATAAACTAATGGTCCATTGATCTATATAATTTAGCATGCGTTAGCAAATATAAAACAAGGTAATCTTTCTATTACTACATATTATAATAGGTTGAAGGGTTGTCGAGATGAATTGCATTCACTTCATCCTTATCTAGTTTGTACATGCAATAGAAGGAATGATTGTGAGTGTGGTATTAATGACAAGTTGAATGAATTTGAATCAAATAAAAAATTAATATAGTTCTTGATGGGATTGTCCAATTCATTTGGGGTATGAGGAATTGGTATCTATCCCTAGACCTAGTGCCTACTGTTAATAGAGCTCATTATCTAGTTCAATAGATGGAGAAGTAGCGCTAAGGGACAACCTTTATGTCTACCATAGAGGATTTTGCAGCTCATGTTGTTAACGGGGGTATTGTGAATCAAAATGTTATTGCTAAAAGAGACATGACAAAGAGTAGTGTAAGGTGCAAGCATTGTAAAGGGAATGGACATTCTATTGAGAATTGTTTTGAGCTTATCGGACTATTATGAGTGATATAAAGGAAAAAGAAATAGGAAGGCTAGCAGTCATGTTGTTCAGTGTGTTCATTAGGATATATCAAACACTCCAATTGATGTTATTGATACTAAAATTGAATCTAATAAGCCTTTGAGTGGTGGAAACTTTGACATGCAGATGTTTCAGGGTCCTTATCAAGAAATGATGAAGTTTCTGAAAGGGAAAGAACATTTTAAGCAACTTGCTAGAATTAGTAACAACTCCTTAACCAATACTTGTTTTGCTTCACTCACATCTTATAAGAAGTTTATGAATAATTTTGATAATTGATGCAGGAACTACAGACCATATTACACTATTTGAAACACTTTTCTTCAACAAACAAACACTTTTGAAACCAATTACACTTAGCTTACCTGATGGTTCAACCAAACTTATACAAACTATTGGTTTAGTTGTTGTCACTCATAATCTTGTGCTCCTTAATGTTTTCTTGGTGTAAGATTTTAAACACAATCTCCTCTTAGTTTCTAGATTTTTAAATGACAGTGCCTTTATTGCTATATTTGACAAAAACACATGCGAATTATGGTACCCAACTAATAACTCTTGCATAACTACTACAAAGGCAAATCTAGGCTTGTTTGTTTTATCTCTTAATGTTAACGTCGGTTGATTTGATGTTGTAAATGTTTCACAGTAGAAATACATTTCTCCTTGTACTACTCCTTCCGTTGTAAGTAATAAACATGTCTTTCATGTTGATACTCGGTTGATTCATGCTTGTTTAAGGCATTCATCAACACTCGAACTTTCTCATTTGTCCTTTCATGTTCAGGTTGATGTGAAGATTTTTTTGTATGACACCTATCACTTAGTTAAATCACATAGACTACCCTTTTTTAGGAGTACAAATGCATCAAGTTTTGCTTTCTAGTTATTACATATTGATGAATGGGGTACTTATCATGTTCCTTCATTGATTGGAGCTCGATTCCTTTTGACTATTGTGGATGATTTCATAAGATATACTTAGACGCTTTATGCAATATAAGTCATAGGTTGTTGGTATACTTAGAAATTTTTTCCATTAAATTGAGAATTATTTTCATGTGACACCTAAGTTTGTAACAATCGACAATGGATTTGAATTTTTATCTCAAGAATGCTAATCATTGTTGCATGATTTAGGAATTGTGTATCACAAAATAATGACTAGTACCTTCAACAAAATGGGATTGGTGAAATGAAGCATAGACATCTAATTAAGACTTCATGAGCACTTTGGTTACATGCCAATTTCCCAAAGGATTTTTAGGGAGAATGTGTGTGTTAATTTTATCAATAGGATGCTTGTGTTAATTTTACAATGGAAATAATCTTATAAGGTTTTGTTTGGATACGTTCCTTATAGGTTGCTTATGTTTTGCTAACACCAAGAAAGGATAAATTTGATGCAAAGGGTGTTATATGTGTATTCTTAGGTTATGTTAGTGGCCAAAAAGGATATAAAGTTTATGATTTGAGGAAGAAGAAAATTTTCTCAAGCAGGGATGTGATTTTCTATGAGTAATATTTCCCTTTTCGAGAACTTGATGCTGCTGTACTTCTAATTGATTCTACTAACCTAAACACACTTCCACATGTTTCTTTTTACTATAATGTTCTTGTTTTATTTCTAAAAGATACTACTACTTATACAACATTGAATGAGTCTGTTGCTATAGTTCCTGATTCACTTCTTGCTGTACCATCACTTACTGATATTATTGTGCTTTCTAATGATCATGTGTATGTTGATTTTGTTGATAGTGATTCTAGTGTCATGCGATGATTAGTTAGACAAAGGAAAGTTCCTTCTTGGCTTAACAATTACATTCATAACATCAATCATGTTTTTCCTTGTTTGTCAACAACAGTTGTGCACTCATTTGATTCATCTAATTCTTCTTCTTCTCCTTCTCCTTCCAAATATCCTCTATTTTCTTCCACATCCTTTCAACATTACCTTAGTGAATATGTGGCTTCCTTAGCTCATGTTTTGACTACCAAGGAACCATCTCCTTATTCACAAGCTTCTCAAGATGAAGTGTGGGTTGAAGCTATGAAAAAGGAGTTGGAGGCCTTTGAAAACAATCATACTTGGGAATTAACCACTTTACCGAAGGGAAAGAAAACTATTGGGTATAAATGAGCTTTCAAAATTAAGTATAAGGCTGATGGTAGTAGTAAACGTTGAAAAGTACGCTTAGTGCCAAAGGGTTATAAATAAGTAAAGGGAGAGGATTATAATGAGACCTTTTCTCTGGTAGCTAAACTAGGAACAGTTCGATTATTACTTGTTGTTGCTACTGCTTATTCTTAGCCCATTTATCAAGTTAACATTAATAATGCATTTTTACATGGTTTTCTTGATGAAAAAATTTATATGACCCCACCTTAAGGTTATTCTAAGGCTAAACCAAGACAAGTTTCCAAATTGGTTAGGTCACTTTATGGGCTCAAGCAAGCCTTTAGACAATGGAATAGAAAGATTTCAAAGTTTCTTATTGTTCATGGTTTTAATCAATTTAAGAGTGATTACTCTTTGTTTACTAAAGCTAATTCTTGTTGTTTTCTTGTGGTGTTATTATATGTAGATGGCCTGCTTATAACAGTTACTAATGTTGATTGTATTAATGAGCTTAAAACTTAGCTTCATCAAGCTTTTACCATCAAAGATCTTGGTGAAACTCACATTTTCTTAGGAATTGAGATTTGTAGAACTTCTCAAGGTATGCTTCTTCATCAATGGACATTCATTTATAGATTTGCTCTTTGATTATGGGTTATCAGTTGCAAAACCCACTAATGTACCCTTACTTATTAGTTTGCGATTGGATGAAGGAATTAATGAGCTATCGGATGATCCATTGCAATTCTAGAAAATTGTTGGAAGATTGCTTTATTTGTCTTTGACATGTCTTGATATTTCATATGCATTATTTCACCTTAGCCAATTTCTTTCTTGGCCTAGTTATATCCATTTGCATGTTACCTTTCATTTGTTGAGATATTTGAAGGGTTCTACTTCTTTGGGGTTATTTTATCCTACTACTAATTTGTTAAACTTACTTAGTTATATGGGTTTCGATTGGGGTACCTATCATTTGGATAGAAAATCAATTGGTGGTTATTCTATTTTTTTTTTGGCAATGCACTAGTTTTATGGAAAACTAAGAAACAACCAATCGTTTTTGCTTCTTTGGTTTAAGCAGAATACTGTAGCATGGCATTCACAAATAGAGAACTTTTATGGGTTTCTTATGTTTTGAAAGATCTTCGTGCTCCTTTTCCATGATTAGTTCCTCTTTTTTGTGAAAATAAGGTTATTAATTCTATTACTAATAATCCTTATTTACATGGTCAAACAAAGCACATTGATAATGACATCCATCTTACATGCGATCAGATTTCACATGGTTTCTTGAAGACACTTTATGTACCATCAAAGCTTCAACTTGCTGATATTTTTACGAAACGAGTTTCTAAGTCTTACTTGAAGACATTTCATGGGGTTTGACATAAAGCTCTATTTCTATGCTACTAATTGTATGGTACTTTTACTTGATCGGATTTGTTGTACACATTTATGATAGTTAGAAATATAGTTTGTTGACAGCTTAGCTTTTTCCTTATTTATAAATAGGACTATTATTTTATCAACTAACTTAATACGTTGCATTACAAATCAATTTTTGCTCTCTGTTCGTCTTTGTACTTAACCCTAGCTACCATGGAGAATTTCTTCATCACAGGTGAAAATTCCATAGTTATATGCACTATTGAATTGGAATATATTGTTGCTATTGAAGCCTTGAAAAAGAAATTTTTAGGAGAGCCAAATCAAGAGTCGGAAAAATTGAGCTTATATTGTGCCAGTTAAAGCATCATACATCTTAGTAAGAATGCGTCCTTCAATTTTAGATCCAAACATATATATGCTACACATCATTAGATTCAAGTTGTTTTGGAGGCAAAATTTTGAAGCTAGAGACAATATACACTGAAGAGATGATAAAAGCTTTAATCAAGAGAAAACTTATCCTTTTTTTCATGGATAATTGGTGTAATGGAACCCTTATATGGGTTGGAGGGAAAGATGGTCATGTTTGGATCTAAGTCATATGGGCCAATATCTAATATCGTTAAGAACTAGATATATAATGAGAAAAATGAATAAGGGATGTACGTAATACGAAGTGTTCGGCGGTTGTGTAACTTGTAACGAAATTGAGAATAGATTTAAAAAAACAAAATAAAAAACTCTTGTAAGAATTGCAATGACAGTAGGAAAGTGAAATCAAGAAACAAAATTATTGTCTTCCTTCATATTATTATGAACTATAACAAGAAGAAAATCTCAATCGATAGATCAGCAACTTTAGATCCACCATTGGATGGCCTATTGGATCTTGGTCGTAACTTCAACACAAGGTTCATTAGTGTATTACTAAAAAGTGATGTTTCCATCTTTTCTAATCCTTTTTAATTGTTGTATTAAATATATAGTTTTGCAATTTCGCTTATTGACTTGTTTTGCAATTTTTATTGAGCTCTATCGGTTTGGTGAAATGTCGATTATCTACTAGTTTCACGAGCAAGATGATTGTGGGCCCATTATTTGTTTGATTGTGAAAGTTTTTGCGCTATAATTTTATGGATTTTTTTCCTCAATTGAGATTATTTACATAAATTGTTGCATGCATAATTATTTATTATTTCTACTTCTATTATAACAGTTTATCGCTAGTACATAAGAGCATAAATTACGTGGAATTTTTTTGCTAGAGAGCACGAACTGATTCATTTATAGAATATCATGAAATCATACAGAAAATAAACTAAAAAGATTAGAGTCATGAACCCATCAATAATGGTATATATCTGATAATAAAGATATGTATCAATAACCTTTTGATAATAACAATTCTACAAGAACAAAAAAAGGGTCGAGGAAACACCCACGTAAAATAGGAAAAAAAAAAAAAGGGAGGGAAGGAAAAAACCCCATACATCTACTAGAGATAGAGTTGATATGGAGTTGAGATCGATCAAAACGATGAAGCTTGATGTGTGGCGACCTTCGATGATGACGAGTAGGTAGAAAAG
Source organism: Lumnitzera littorea (assembly GCA_024138015.1). Taxonomy (NCBI): domain Eukaryota; kingdom Viridiplantae; phylum Streptophyta; class Magnoliopsida; order Myrtales; family Combretaceae; genus Lumnitzera; species Lumnitzera littorea. Next base: position 89,404,163 of record JAMXBB010000011.1, read on the forward strand.
GTGGGAATGATGGAAAGAGGAGGTCTATATTGGGTTTGATGAGGGTGAAATTGTGTTGGTCTTATTCCTTCACAGAAAATGTGCAATTATCTTCGCAAATGTCAAATTAGGTTCACTAGTCATTCCAGACTCAACGCATTTTCGTTGCCCCACAGTATTATCAAGAAGTTAAATACAATAAATATTCCGCTATAATCATCAGTTGTGAAGCACTAAAAATATGGTATGCATAATAGTTGCAAATAGTGGAAGACCAATATGTAGAAGTAGTGTACCATACAAAAAGAGATCCTACTAAACAATCAAATCCGAATTAGGAGGTTGTTTGAGAATGAGAAATGTTGAAGGGTCAAGAAGGTTGATGAGGTCAATAATAATTTTAAAATATAATTTATAATTATTTATAAAATAATAAAACCATCGCCCTTATGATGGGTGTGGAAACAGCTATCTTACTAGGACTTGATTGTATTTTTCAGCAAAAGAAAAAAAAAAGGAAAATGATAATTTTAAATTGAAAACCTATTGGGTAGTATAGGAATCGGATAGATCGATTAGGTTAGAGGTATTTCCAAGTCATAAAGAATCGAAGGGGTAATCCGAGTTAGTTCTTTAGTGGATCACATCAAACTAAATTAAATCGATTGAATTAGCTTGAATCTTAGCAAACACAAATAACACAAGATGCTCTTTAAACCCGTTGAGACTTTCATAACATTCTTCTCCTAAATAATATAAGCATTACTTTTAAGTCTTTTGTGCTCAATTGAAAAGCATTAGAACCTTCTCAAATGAGTGAATTCATCAAGCAACAATCATTCACTTATATAGGTATCACCCTCGTTAAGGTTGGATCAAGGATAAGTTTTCCAAGTCCCAAAATCTGTGCTCAACATACTTATTAGAAAATAGTGACGACTCTATAGCAAAAGTTGCCATGGAAATATGATGGTTACTTGATAGTTGATACATGATAGTAAAATCCTTTTGACATTTTTAACAATAACCCCTTCCTTCTTTCTCTCTCTCTCTCTCTCTCTCTAAATGTAAGATGTAAGGATCATATATAACATATAAGTAAACTTTTTGATTCCCAAATTGCCTAATTATTATTTGATCTTTAGTTTAGAGTTACTCAAAAGTGATTATATTGAGTTATGATAAATTACTCCAAATTATAGTAAATAGTTCATTAATGGTAAAAAGGCAAGTATTTAGGTGAAGAAAATGACACAATTTCAATAACTAAAGAGATCAAATTGCAAGTATCCCATCTAAATTCATCACTTCTATGTTTCAAAGTTCCACCATATGTCAAACACATGGTTCGAAAAGACAACGTATTCCTCATCTTTCAAATCAAGAATAAATCATGCTGTTATTGAAATTAGTTGACTAGTTACTTCTAGCCTTCACCCATTTACATGTTTCTAATGCTATAACAGTGAAACCCATTGCTCCTAGAAACCCCACATATGTCCATTTCCATTTCGTAGCTTGACTTTGCTGGTCAGTAACTTCAAATGTGAATGCAACGGTTAAGGTAATCAAAACATACCCAAACAGATGGTGACATATCTTCCAACGCTTGCCATATTCATCTTCTTTCTTTAGTTGGAGAAAAAGTGCCAGTATCTGGGAAAAAAGAAAGAATGAAATGATGAACTGATAAATATATAAAATCAAGAGTAGATTGCAAATGTATCGTTTATACTTTCTCTATGTGTACTTAACCATTTTATTTTTAAAATATTTAAACTCTAAATCTTTAAAAAATTTACTTTTAGACTCTTACATAACTACTGTATATTTAATAAAGATAAAAAAGTTATTAAATTTGAAAAAAGAATATAAAATTAGAAATGAAAGAAAAAGAGAAAACTACACTTTTTTTTTGGTTATTTGTGAATATTTTATAATGTCATATTTAGTACTTAAATTTTGTTTATTTTTGTAATTAAGTGTAGAAAGTTTAAAAGTGCTAATTTATTATTCACAAATTTTCCAGGATCATTTATACTATCTGAATTAGGTAGTTAATTATAACAATAGGCAAAGTTCATATACCAAATTGACACTTACTTCATTTACTCAATTAAGAAAATGGTCAAACTTTAGATGCTAAATGTGATATTTAGCCCTATAGTTACCATTATATAATTTTTTATGTTAGTTTTCGAAGGTAAAATGGTTATATAAAGCTTGAAAGTACTTTTTTTCTTTAATTTTTATATTCAAAGATCTAGACAGTGCATTTTTGATAATAAAGAGACTATCTAATACACATGAAATAAATTAATAAGAGATTACATTTGTTTTAAAATGAAGTGGGTAACATCTGACTTACTTGTACAGATGTTAACGAAAACACAACACCACCAAGAATTTTGTATGCTGCAGAGATGCAACTCTTGCGTGAACTTCCAAGCCAGAGAGCAGTGCCCCAACCGATGGTGCCCGATATATATCCCATGCTTTGGCAAAGTATGTGAGCAGTAAGCCAGTTCTCACACTTGATGAGGTGTCCTCTAAAGTATCTCGAAATAATTACTCCAACGGGCAGAAGGATGCCCCACCCTACGAAACATAGAAGTCCGTGCACCTTCATTCGAAAATGTACGAGCCAAGTAAAAATGGTTAATTTCATCCATAAATAAAGACATATGTCTAGTGACACCGCAGTAAATTAAAGCGTATATAACTACTAAACCTAATCCGATCCAAGTTTCTAGGAAAACCAACATAAATCCTATAAAATACTGGAACAGCTAATTTCTAAATTTTAACTCAAGTCGTTATATTATGATCATTCAATATGATCGAGTTTCAAGTCTCATAAATCATGTTGGTGATATATCTAAAATATCATCATGCATCAAATACGTGCATAAAAAATTTAAATACATGATTGAAAAGGAAAAGTTAGTATCATGTTATAATTTTTATGGAACTTTGGATTTCATACCCCTCTATTAACGTATTTGTAAGAAATTAAAATAGTCCATGTTTATGAGGAAAAATAATTGATTGAGATTATTTTCTTACGGTTTTTATATGGTACAGCAGATGATGGTGCCACAAATTCTGACCACCAAAGGACTTGAATTCTGATGTCACCTCGCCATTATCCTCGCTTCTAGTTGAAGTAGAATAGTGAGCGTGAGACTCCAAAACTTTCTGATTGAAGCCAGCTTTGTCACCATTATCATGGAAGGATCCAAGCAATAACAAATTGAGAGGAAGCTCTTCGCTATGCTTCGATAATGTGTGGGCACAAGTGGATGGAAGATGAAGGGACATATGAAGTGTAGCTAGGTAATGAAATAACATCTGCCCTATTATTTTCATATTATGATGTTACAACTAATATAATTTTGGCGGTACGATAAAGCTTAGTATTGTCTTAACTACAGAGGGACATGAAAGAACTAAAACAGGTTATACATGTTCGTGGTTTATTAGTTTCTGGCTGGATTCTTTTCGCAGACATTTTTAATCAAAAGGGAAAATTTATTCTCTTTTTTTTTTTTTTTTTTTTTTTTTGTATTAAGTAACAGACTAACAGCTGGCTTTACTTTTCCTTCATGACGCCATCCTATATGATCTAGCAAAAGAATATAGGGAGTTTAAGTTTCCCCATTTAAAGACAATACATACTATATATGTAATCACCTTTAATTTTGCTATTTTTTCGAATAAATACATAACACATACATATATATATATATATAATTTAATGTCGTGAACTGGACTAATATGCCAATAGAGATACAATCAGGTGGATTGTTAAAGAATACTTGACTTGTCAAACTCAATAAAAAGCCTCATATGATATTATCCTGTAGGGTTTAGGATTTGGTTTTGTGAAATAATTGAAAACCCTATAGGGTTTAAGGTTGAGTTTTTAGATTACCAAAACACTTGATAAGAAATCTCATTCAGTAAAAAAAGTATATATTAATAAAAATATTTACTTTTAACTTATACAATTGCATATCTTATACAAGTTTTATATTGTACAACACATTAATTCTTAATTTTTATTGTTGTGTAAGTAATAAATATAATTTTAATCCCATTTAATTTCTTTTCTTTTATTTTCTTTTTAATCCTATATAAACCCTATAAAAACCTATCCCTATATGGTCAAGAACCTTATAGGGTCGAGTTTTGGAAATAGGGAATAAAATCCTATAGGGTTTTTATAGAATTTTGGGAAACGTCAAATCTTGTAGGAGTAGGTTTAGGTTTCATAAAACTAGCTCTAAACTTGCCTCAATTGCATCCCTATGCGCCATGGACAAGCTTTAAAAAATGGGCCTATTTAGGGATGTAGTTTGATAGAGATTTGGCTTAGTAGACTTGTAAATATGATCAATAGATCAATTTTTACTACTCTCGCCCTTACGTTGTTGTCTTGTACATAAAAAGAGAATCAAAATAGGTTTTTCGAAGCTTCTGGGCTTTAATTGGCCTCCATAGACATAAAATAACTAAAATAAGTCTCATTTAAAGACTATCTTTATAAGAAATTAGGCTTTTTTAAATCTAACCCTAAGCCTAGGCCTATAGCTAAGGCCGACTAATTTAAGTCCAAGTCTATATAAAACAAATGATTGATATGAGCCCATGGACCATCATAAGCGGTCCAATGATTGCCAATAACAGTAGATTTTAGTTGTCCATGTCAGGTTGATGTGATGAACGAGATTGACCTCCAAAATTTATAATTAGATGTTGAAGCTTTATTGGAAATCCTCTAGAGAAGATAAAACAACTACTCAATGATGAACGAATTAAAAATATTTTTATCTATTATATTATAATCCTTTGACATAAGTGCAATACAAGACATCAAGCTCACTTATTCCTCTTCCCCATCTCTTTGTATCATGTCCGTACATGTGTCATTAGATTAAGTATTCTCCAAGATTGATTTGTATGTATATTATACATGACTGATCATCAACAATGGTGCCACTTATAATATGAATCTCTTCTATTCTTGGTAATATTTCGGTTACTTATCAAAATTCATTGCTTTAAGTTATATTTGTCATATAAAATTCTGCTTTAGTAAGGACTAGTTGATTACTCATTGCAAAAATGATTAAATTAATCGTTAAATAATTTGGCTAGTTAAGCTAAATTTTCACTAGTGAAAAGTTTAATTTGAGAGAGAGATAGAGAGAAATGTCACATGAAATCGCTAGTTATTTATTACTCTTAAATTGGGAAGTGGCAATTGTCTTTTAAGGTCAAGTAATGAATATTTGCCACTTTCAAGGGACTTTTTAATTTTTATTAAAAAAATAGAAATTAATTTTTAATTTATAAAATTTTGCTAAATAAATAATATTAATATTAAAAATTAATACAAGCATGAATATTAAAGTGATAATTAATAACATTATTAAGTGCTCACTAAATAAATATAGGGATAAGATAGATGAATATACAAGTGACAATTAATAGCATCTCATTAAGTAATCACTAAATAAATATAGGAATTAACATAAATGAAATCTAGCTACATGGTCTAATATCTCTACTTGATTGGTATTATGACTTTGTTATAGGAAAGTGGTATTGAAATTCATCAGCTAATAATAACCACTTGATCAAGGGTAGTATAAAGATGGTTGTGGCTTTTAAGATTGCTAGCCACTTAGGGAAGCCGTGATGGAGTAAGGAGAATCTATGGATATGATACAAGGGTGGTTACTGTTGTAATTATTCCTTTGGTAAAGGTATGGAGTGGGTGGTAATGCTTTGGGGGGAGGGGAAGGTTGTAGTACCCTAGGTTTTCTATCCAGTTCAATAACCGTAAGATTTGAGCCCTTAAATTTAGGACACCGGACTATATTATCTGTTTTAGTTTAAACTTTACAGCAAGGCTAAAAAGGCTGGAAAAAGCATCCTAATAAGATTAATTTTTCGAAATAAAAAGTATGTAATATTCAATTTTAATTAAATGCATTTTTATTGGGATTGCTTGATAATTATCGAAAAATCAAAATTTGAGTTTCAAGAGATAATGAGATCTTAGAGATAAATTATCTAACTTATAAGAATAATATTTAGAATCAAATAGCATGTGTAAATATGTATACTAGCAGGAAAAGATATGTATATATATATATATATATATATATATATATATTATTTTGACTAATGAATATAGATCACATAAGGTTTTGAAATGTCAAAATTCAGTAGATAATGGTCAAATGAAGTTTCATCTACTCTTAGCATCACATAGCTTATGATTTAATAATATTTCAAACTTCTTATACCATACGGCAATTTAAGGGAAATATATATTCATTATATTAGTAAATAACTAATACTACAATGGAATTCTAGGTAATATCCTATGTTGGACGTAGCTAATAAAATCAAGCTCTCCCTCATATGAATCACACCAAACAAGAGGCACATATTAACATCTGTAATGATAATGTTAAAATAGCATTGTGGCCTAGTAAATGATAAACACCTAAACAATTTTCAAACATGTAACTTAGGATTGACAAGCTAAGTGCCACATGGGAGATTTTATATTCTAATAAGTGATAGCAAGTGAGATATTGAGAAGGAATACATCTAAAAAGAAAAAAAAAAAAACAGTAGAATAGTTTTGTATTGGTGAAACCAACTTCTTCCCTTGAATTTATCCAACTTGCGAGAATCATTGGGGACCATCAACAAATAAAAGTTGAAATAAATAATATAGTTACGAGAGATTTCAGTGGAAAGTTACAAGTAATTTAGACAAGTGCAAACCAGGTGAGATAGTTGAAAAGGAGCAACGAGCTAATGAGTTAGTTTGAGGATGGACAATAGGCCTAGTAAGTAGATTTTTTTTATTTTTGTGCAAGTAAAATTATTTTTACTTAATTTGGAGTCATTTGTGTTGTGAACTGTAATAATATGTTGGATTGATTGAATACATGATTCTGTTGAATGTATATGTTGATTGAGTGAGATGTTTCCTCGTGTATGATTGATTCGTCAATGTGGATCTTTGTTTGGAAAACTTGGAAATTAAACTGTCCTTTAGAGTGTTCACCCAAGTGACCCTTATGTGAAGGAATGTAATATAAAGTTGAGAAACAAAGCTAAAGTTGAGATAGTTGAATTATTTATAATGTAGAACTTAAAATTCGTATCTGATACTAGGTTATTGTACTATTTACTACATTCCTAACATGGCATAAAAAGACCTACGGGTCGAGTTTTTGAAAGCTTGAACATTACTATGTTAGCTTTTGAGCATATTGAATTGCATTGCTCAACTTATTCTGGCCACGATGTATGACCGATTATGTATTGGATTTTCAAACCACAGTGGGTGGTTTTTGTTGGTGGTTTTACTCCCAAGCAACTCCTTGTTGCCTTAAGTTCCTAGATGTTGTATCTAGATGCTCAAGTACGTCGACTAATCGGATGAAGAATTAGAAAAATATGGGATATCGGTACTGATGCATGTCACCTACATGAGCATGGCATTAATTTCTTACATAAATAATTTGTATTGATAACTTGGATTATGAAATTGAATATTTATTAGTATTGATTTAGGTGAATGTATGTTGTGCTTGTTCTATGTTTTGTTTTGTTTTATCTACTCTCACTTAGCTCACAGAGAGCTAAGGGGATACTTGTGTATCCTCAAGTTATGAAGAGAATTCTTGTGTATCCTTAGGTTATGAAGATAATTAACTAGGCAACATCAATTAGGGGAAAAAGCCTTTTTAGAGCGCGTAGGAGGAAGTCAGTTAAGCACCAAGGAGTAGTGCTTGCCTCAATCCGATCTACCAAACTACTTCGCTCTCCATGCTATCTAAGGCGTTGCCGAGGTAACTAACAGTCATGTCGAACTGAACCCTCTGCTGTGCATTAGTCCAAGCACCAAATCTGAATACAACAATCTCCATGATATTAAGGTTGAGCTGATAACTTTTAGGAGTTGACCATTCGAGGTCGACTTTACTATGAGCCGTCCTTAAACTAACCCTAATCCAGCCCTTTCTGATGCTGAACAGACTTGAATAGAGGTTCACTCCTGCTAAGATCACAACATTGTCAGAATTGCAATAAAAACGCTCATGCGCTATCCTTACTGGCAATCGTACTGTCCTTTTTGACAAACGACTTTCGCTGCATACGATTTTTTGTTCCCTTGTAAAAAATTTTCCTTTTTATTTAGCAAATAAGAATTCATTTTTGTAATTATCTATAACGTAGAACTTACCTTAATAGGGTACTATAAATAATTACATATTGTAATAGCCGCAATATGATATACAAAAGAATATACTGAACTTTTTACCCTTTGTTGAGCTAAGTGTTCTCTTTTGCTTACTCTTAAGCTACTCTTAACCTAGCTTATTTGAGCATAGGCTATTGGTGAGTAACCTTCGGCCATACTTATGTGTTATATCAAGTATGACCCGAGCTCGTATGAGGCGTTGGTGCGTCATATCATTCGTCGGTGCACAAGAACCCTAGCTTACCTTCGATTATCATTTACTTTTCAAGCCATTTTACGGCTTGGACCTATCCCTTTGGTTATGCGTGATATTAGGTTTGTATGTTCATCTACGAATCCATATCAAACATACTTAGATTATTTAGTGTAAATATGTATATTTTATAATTTAATAGGTAAATAACATGTTTTAACTTATGAACTGTTTACTTCAAAGTGAGTTAGTTGTGGACGCCTTGTGTAAATTAGGTTTAAGATAGTGGTTGTATAGTCAGCTTCTATCTTAGAATAGTTTGTATGGCGGGACTATTACGAATTTGCCATTTCGGGGCATGATACGCATCACCATTAAGTACACGTATCTTATACTAAGGCTTGATGACATGTTAGATGAGTTGAATGGAGCAAGAGTATTCTCCAAGATTAATCTCAAATCTAAATACCATCAATATTCAAATGCAGGAAGGAGATGAGTAGAAGACTGCATTTAAGACCTTCCATGGATTATATAATGGCTTGTTATGCCATCTGGATTGTCAAATGCATTGAGCACATTCATGCGATTGATGAACCATGTACTCCGAAAACTAATGGGAAAGTTTGTGGTAATATCTTTTAATGACATCTTAGTCTATTTCCCTAATTTAGAGACTCACCAAGAGCATCTTTGAGCAGTTATTTTGAAACTCCAAGCTAAAAAGCTCTTTGCCAATCTGAAGAAATGTAACTTTTGCTGACTTGAAATGATCTTCTTAGGGTTTGTTGTGAGTGGTGGTAGTATCTAAATTGATGATGAGAAGATAAGAGCGATTACCGAATGGCTAGTGCCAACCTGTTCAGCTGACATGCAAAGCTTCCATAACTTGGCATCATTTTATCGTAAATTTATAAGGAATTTCAGTATGATTATGGCCTTACTCATCGAGATGTCAAAAAAGAATGTTTAGTTTAGGTAGGGAGAGAAGGAGTAGAGGAGTTTCGAAGAAGTAAAGAAGAAGTTAACCATAGCCCTTGTCTAATCTCTACTAAGTTTTGACAAAGTATTTGAAGTGGAGTGTAATGCATTTAGACTAGGCATAAGTGATGTGCTGATGCAGGAGGGCTGACTTATAGCCTACTTTAGTGAAAAACTTAGAGGAGCTTCACTTAACCATTTAGTTTATGATAAGAAGTTTTACTCCTTGATTTGAGCATTAATTGTACAGTAGCACTACTTGCTACCAAAGAGTTCATGACCTACATTGATTATGAATATTGGAGATATTTGAAGAGCTAGCTCAAGTTGTCATGAAGACCAGCCAAATGGGTCAAGTTCATGAAGGGATTTTTATATGCCATGAAGTATAAGAATGGAAAGAACAATGTAATGGTTGATGTCCTATTGAGATGACATTCCCTTCTAATCGAATTATAAACTTGGTTATTGGGATTTTCAATAATCTAGGATTTGTATGCTAAGGATCTACATTTTAGTTTGATTTATACTAGATGTGAAGAAGGCCCAACACTAAATGACTAGCACAGAGAGAACAAATACTTATTTAGGAAGAGGAGATTATGTATCTCAACCTATTCTATAAGAAAGCTATTAGCACTCGAGGCGCATGGAGGAGGATTGTTTGGACACTTTGGCAAACATTGAACTCATGAGGAACTATCCTCAAGATTCTTTTGGCCAAAGATGATGAGAGATCTCCAAGCTATGTTGGAAAGGTGTGTTACCTATAAGAAGGAAAAGAGTTGAGCCAAGCAAGGGAAATATTTGTCATTGCCAATCCCTACTAAACCATGGTATGAGCTAAACATGGACTTTATGTTAGGTCTATTAAGGACCTCTTCAAGGAATGACTCCATCATGGTGGTCATGGATTGTTTCAGCACAATGGAACACTTTGTACCCTGTTCTAAGACTAATGATGTTTTGGCTATTTCTTTTCTTTTCTTTACAGGAGGTTATTAAACTTATGGAGTACCTAGGACCATTGTTATGGATAGAAACCCAAAGTTCATGAGCCACTTTTAGAGAACGTTATGGAGATGAATGGGAACTAAGTTATTGTATAACACATCCTATCACCTATAAACGAATGGATAGACGAAGGTTGTCAATAGGTTAGTGGGAACTTTACTTTGGGTTGCTGTTGGTTAGAACATGGTCAATTGAGATCTATGTCTGCCTATAGTTAAGTTTGCCTACAATAGGACTGCCTACAGTATCACAAACATGTCACCATTTGAGGTTGCCTATGGGTTTAACCTTGAGCTCCCATTAAACCAGATACCCCTTTTAAGCTTAGATGATGATCAATCAATTGTAGAAGGATTTGAGGCCATTAGAGCAATGCACTAGAAGGCCATGGAACTTCTAAGTTAATTTGCTACCAAGCTTGCGAGACGAAACTAAGAATAGAAGAACAAAGAATTTTAGCTAGGTGATTTAGTCTGGATTGCCTCAGTAAGGAATGATTCCCAAACTTAACGAAGAGTAAGTTATCTCCCAAGGCTAAAGGACCATTTAAAGTGCTTAAGAAGATTAAACCTAATGCTTAGAGGATTAAACTACCTAAAGACTATAGAGTCTTTGACTCCTTTAATATTGTTAACCTCCATTCGTATACTCTTAAAGATGAGCAATGAGGAACTGAACTAGATTTGATTCTAAATCTCAAATAGTCTAGAGGGGGTGATAGGGATTATAGACCTATCACATGCTCTTAAACTTGAAGGTCTGCTTATATGGTTCGATGAGCTGTTTCAGGGGAGTTAAACTCCTAAGAGCAGTGCAATATTTAGTCTGACTTATAGAGTTATTTTGCTCTCCACCTCATCCAAGAGATTATCAAGGTGACCAATTCGTTATTGACCTAACCCTTCCTTAATACATCTGTCCAAGACTAAGTATAGAACGCGCATATTGCTGACTTGATTCATTGCTGAAGCCGAGTTGACATCGATTCCGAGCCAATCATCTAAGGTCAACTTGATGATGGACCATCTCCTAAACCAACCCCTCTTTAGTCTACAACGCCAGAGTTACCAAGTTGTCAAATTGTCGACCTCATCTTGATCTGCTCAAACCCTGCTCTGCTTAGCAAGCAACATCATTGGGACTATAAAGTGGATAGCTGACACAAACCTTATTTGTTTGACATTCATACCGTCTTTTTATAATCGAATATTCTTTTTGTTAGATTACAACTCTATCTCTATAATTTATTCCTTTTTCTTTTTCTAATAGGAATCCTTTTTGTAATTTGCAAATACTTATGGTTTACCCTAATTGGATCATATAAATACTTATAATTTGTAATAGCCATAATAGTTAATACCAATGATATTCAAACATAGTCCTTTTTGCGTGAGCTAAGTGTCTTTGCTTACTCTTGACTACTCTTATCTAGCCTATTAAGTGTGGATTAGTAGTGAATGACCTTTGGTTACACTTGTGAGTCATATCAAGTGTGACTTGAGCTTGTATGAGGCGTTGGTGTATCATATTGATAACTCTGATTTTAAATATATTTCATATGGTGATTTTATAGTATTTCCCTTACATTTTTTGTTTTCTTTAAAGAAATTGATACTTAATTGAGTAAAATTTTGATTTCAAGGTTTGAACGCGTTCTAGGATCGAAAACGAAGAAAAGGAATCAAGTTTCACTCAATTCGGAGTTCAAACGAAGAAGTTATGAAGTTTTAAAGTTATATAGAAAAATTTACCTAGGTGAAGAAAGTTACACGACCTGGGGACACGGCCATGTCCCAGGCCGTATCTGGTGACGAAAACAGAATCCTTATAATATATATATAAAAGGATATTTGAGGGTTTCAAGGCATGAGAGACATTAAAGAAACGAAAGAGACATGAGAAAAGAGGAGAGAGAAGAGACTTGAGAAGAAAGAGAAGAAAAAGGCGAGAGTAACATCAATTTCAAGATTAGAGAGATTGTTTATCAATTAAAGGGGTTTTCCATGTTTTATTTTATATTTTTGATGGAACTCGTTTTTAGATTCATTATGATAGCTTAGAATTCGAGTATTTAAGATTATGGAACTTAGGGTTTCATGTGACCTTTGGGTTGAATTATAATTTTCAATAAAGTTTTTATCTTTTCTTAATTCAATTATGTTGTTAATTGTTGATTGATAATTCTAGAGTATTAATTTATGATATTATGCATGATGATTGAGAAATTGCATGTATAATTAGATCTAGGCATAATTGAAGAGAATTACATGTATACTTAGAGATAAGATACATGTTTTTTCCGGAAAGTTGATTATTTGTGTGGGAATTCATTATACATTAATGTGATTCTAAGTTATATTACTAAGTGAAGAGATTCTGGTAAATAATTTAGGATTAGGGTTAATATGCTTGAAAAAGGTATTAGCTTTAATTGTGAATCCCTCCGGTCAAGAATAATAGAAACTGAATTGAATATATTTTAAGCGGTTAACTAGGGGAAATAATTCCTAAATACGTTATTAATTTCTTGAAGTCGTTTATAGTTCTATTGCTTTCTAATTTACTTAATCAAGTCTCATAATTAGTTTAGTTTGTTAATTTCAGTATTTTTAATTCATTCAACTCATCACAATTTTTCGGTTAAATAATAGAGCTAAGGTTAATATTAGTACTCAAAATCTCTGAGGGATCGACTCGGACTCACATCCGCTATATTAAAATTGATAGATGCACTTGCCTCATATCACATATCTACCGTTAGTGCCCAAGGACTCCTACTTAACATTCGACTATCATTTATTCTTCGAACTGTCTTGAGGTTCGGACCTACTTCCCTTTGGTTCGTATGATACTAAATGTCATGTGTTTATCCATGTTCATGCTCGTATCAGTCTTGATACTTTATGGGCTCTTTTTCTTAAAGGAATGCACTTCATTTATAGAGATTTTAAAGATGCAAAAAGAGGATGTGGAGGATCTTGGGGATGGCATAGTATTTTAGAAGAAAGAAATCTATTGTTTTGAGGGAGTGTTTGGAAAGTGGGTACAGGTGAACGCATCAAATTTTAACAGGAGAGACAGATTCCATATCTTCCATTTTTTCTTTTTTTAAATTGAGACTAGATATGGGGGACCCCAACATTAGAGTGTTAGAGTAAATTGATAAGGAGATTGGTATATGGGATTAAGGTAGATTTCAAAATATCCAAAATGAGAAGGAGAAAGAAGCAATTAGAGATATACATGTGCATTTTGTAAGTCAAAGAGATGAGCTTATCTGGCCTTTTGATAGATTGGGTTGTTGTTTTGTCAAAAGTGCACATCATTTCATTACAAATCTATAGAAAGAAGATAAATATCAAGTTGTCTCAACACCTTTGCAAATTATAAAGAGCAAATGGAAGGAGATATGGCTATTACTTGTACTACTAAAAGTTAAGCATTTTCTATGGCACATTACTTTGAAATTAACTCCAACCATAGATAGTCTTTGGAAAGAAAGGTTAATTCTTCGCCTTCTCGTGTTGGTGTGGTAAAGAAGAAAATTTGGAACATGTAATTCTTCTTTGTGCTTGGACTTCATATGTTTGGAAGAGCACACTTGGTATTACATTAATGAATAGATTGATTTTTCTTTTTTGTAATGGTTCAATGATTTTGTTTGTTTTGGTAAGATGTTAAAGGTAGAGGGTCTGGTAGTAAAAGAAAGTGTGTATGGTGGTGTAAGAGGTGTGGAAGGAGAGGTATGTGAGCTTATATGAACAATGATCCCTAACCATAGTGGTTAAAAGGTGCTTGAGAAGTCTTGAGTAGATGGAGTATCCATGCATGTTTGTTGTCAACAGAAGAAAAGGTTGTTCGTGTTAGAGGAAAAAACATTGCAGGAATGAATATTTTTAAAAGTTGTAAGCTCATGGAATAAATTTTTTGCATTTTGTCATGGTGTTAATAACAACTTAAAGAAAAATGGAAAAGACATGCATAGATAGGGTAACATTATAGAAAGAGAATGATGGGTTGGTGATGGATTAGAACTTTGAGCCATGTGAACTTTTGAATGTAAGGAAAGATAGTGTCTTGTTGTAGTCAGATACATCTTACACTGACCCATTGGAAGAAGTAAGGTTTAGTGTAGTTGGGTGTGAGTGGCAAGGAAGACTCATTATGTGCTTGGCCAAATTGTCTTATGCAGGTACCTTGGAAGCAGTAGAGTGCAAAGCCTTAATTCTTGCCTTGCAACTAGTTAAGGAATCCAAGAAAAGAAAGGCCATTATTCATACAAATTGCTTAAATTTATTCCATGCTCTTCTAAGGTAACATAAATCTTTGCATTAGGCTACGAATCCCTATTTTCTAGCAGCAAAGAGAATCGTGAACTCATTAGAGGATCATGATTGTTTGACTGTCTTTATTAATAGATTCGTTAATCAGGCCACTAATTAGGTAGCTTCTTCTTATAGGAAGAGAATGTATCCATTTGATCGATGTTTTAACACCCCTTTCTCTCTCCTAAAGCTACTTGAAATAGATTTTTCTTTGTTTCGTGATGGATTTTCTTATTATCCATCATGTACTTAATAAGCCTTTTGAGGCAGGTTGATTTTCAATGAAATTACTATCTTGAGTGAAAAAAAAAAAAAAAAAAACACTCTATTCTTGTGCATGGTACAATTTGTAAAATGTTGATCCTGTGTTATGCACATATAAATATATCTAAATTGAAACTTCTAAGTCACATAATATAGTAAGTTTTGTTATAGGTTATCAAACAATTTAGAAATACTCTAATCAAGTAATGATATTCGAAATAATCAATCTTTCATAGGCTCATAAAAGTCTAACCGCAAATTAATGATCATTCCTTCAATTCTAGACATGGTGCCATGTAAAAATTAATCTTTTAAAGCACTTTAGTTAAAGTTATAAAATTAATGGCCGAAACAATTTAGATATTTGATATATTTTACTAATTCAAAACGCTTGAGTTTTGCAAAAATTTCAAATTTATACTCAAACAACTTTTTGAGACACTATGAAAATACAAAACTGCCCTTTATCTCCGAAATAATCCCCACAAGCCTAAAAACAAGCAAACCCACCTTCCAACCCCAATTCCAAGTGACCCTGAATATGGCTTCAATTTGCACTTATAACGTCCCAAAAATCTTCGAAATTGTAGATCAACCTTAACTGATAGGAAAACTATGAAAATTTCCCCAAAAATAATATCTTCAACTTTAAGATAAATCTTACTACTTTGAAATCAAACCAAAAATAAATAAAGTTCCACTTGCATGCCAAGATTAACTATAATCACCTATACATGCAAAACTATAAATTTCCTTGAATTTTGATAAAATTTCTAGAATTTGTCCTTTTACGAAACTGATTATATATTCATGCAATTACGTCTTTGTTACATTCACACGCACATATATGAATTCGAATGTGAGAATGAAACTAAAATTATACCATGCATGCAAAATTCCTATTCTATGTAAGTTATATTTAAGTTTTCCATAAATTTCTTTTCATCAAAATGATTGTAAATTTATGAAATTAAGTTATTTTTAAACATAATTATAAATTTTCACGTTACAATCAAGCTCAATATTATGAAGTCACAAGTTTATTACCAAGTAAAATTTTAGAGTTTTCTTAGATTTCACGAACTGATTACAATTTATTACAGCTATCGGTGATCATGTAAAAATTAAATTAAGAATATTTTTAACACACTTAATTTTTTCATAAAACTATTGAAGTCAAAGTTGGGACTGAACCGGTCGAATGTTCTGCCTAAAATGGTCCAACTACGGAAGCGACACTCATCGAAGATGGTTTTCTAACTTGGTCGGTGTCAGGAAAGGGTGGTGGTCGTCATAGAACAATTCCAGAGGGTGTTTTATGTATTTTTTCATTACTTAAATTGTCATTTAAATTTTGTTATTTGAATCTCATCCCCTAACTTTGATAAGGAAATTGTATGCATCTTTCGAATTCAAAATGTCTCTGTCATTTCGATACATTTTAGGAGGTCTTTAACATAATTTACAATGACTGTGATTCGCCGAGTTGTAAAGACTATCGATGATTTGGTGCAGCATGGAAGAACCACTAGTAAAACGTACTGGTTTTTAATTGCTACTTGGGACCGATAATCTCCGTAAGGAGCTAGTAGGAAGCCATGACCATGAGTAATTATTACTAAACAAAGGGCCGTCTGATGATTGATTACTTAATGCCCCTTCGGCATCTGTTTGAAATTACACGAGAAAATGAAATCAAAAGCTGACTGGGGTTGCTCTAGTTTGTCTATTCTTGAATCCAAAGGAAAATAAATGCCATTATGTATGAATGCACGATCTTGGGAGAATATGTGCTTTTCCTAGTACACTCGAGAATAATATATGTCTTGCTTTAACCAGCATGTATGAGTGCTGGAGCTCGACAAGAAAAATCAGATATTATTCTCTCCTGTCCTTGACTTTATCTTTCCATGGTTCTCCAAATCTGGTACTTTGTGGAATAACATGAATCGACCCCCACGGTTTCGAAATAAATGCCTAGTTGATCATAACTCCTTCGCTTAATCCATGTATGCTTGCATTTCTTCGCTAGGACGACTGGACAAACTCTTTCGGTACTCTTCCATCCTTTCATGTTACTTCTTCTTCCACATGGGCAAGGTAATTCCACGATAATAGCTCGATCTAAAGCTACATTACGCCTCACGTAATGAGGACGTGATAACTTCCATTTACTGTGTATTTTTATATATGGTAAGAACACGCAAAATTCTAAAGTCCTTCCTAAAATCTTTAAATATAAACAACAGGCCTCAAAAAAATACTTAGACAAAATATCTCACTATTGGAAACAATGATTTAAAATAAATAACTTCTTTTCTTTTTCTTTCTTTCTTGTTTTTTTCTTTTTAAAATTCGGCAACTACAATGATTCTCCAAATATTTATAAAATATTTATAATTTAAGTATGAAGTTTGGAAACAAAGAGAAGCTAAAAATATACAAGCTACTAGCGGGGACCATTACATTGACTATCATCACTTTTTCCTCCAAAACACAAGCTGTTACATGATAATTAACTTAACCGAAAGAATCCATATCTAAAATTACAGGGTGCATGAGGCCCCCTAGCATGGTCGGAATGGGCAGGTTACGGGCTCCCCAGATAAGAAATCCGGGCCACCTCATCCCCCCAACCTAGGTGCTGCGTCCAGAGACGCAGTGGTCTGCTCGTTCCAGGTTACAATTCTCGGAAACCGGTTAAATTATTTTTTCTTTCCTTTTATTTAAATCAAACTAATTCCTACTTCCCTCGGATTTGCACATTCGTTATCTTATTAGAAAACATATTGCGCAACGTATTAAAAAAGCAGACAACTTATAGTTCTAATTATCTGATTCAAGTGCAAGTTAATCTGATCATTATATATAAATAAAATAGATATATGAAAGTACTACTCCTTTCCATAAAATAAAAATATGTTGAAAATAAATCAGATATGACAAATTCTTATATGAAAAAATAACAAAGGAATAAAACAAACTCATCTAAATGTAGATAATTTCGTTATTTTATAATGTCGATATCTTTAACCTTTTAAAAGATTTTTATAAGTATCACTATAACTCGTATTAGAATCACCATTAGTTTCCCTTTGCATAACGCTACTCCTATGTAGTCTATTGAAGAAATCATGCTCTCATTTTGCTTGAAATTTTGAGGTATTGAAGCAATAGATTAGAACAAAGAGGAGTATCAAGTTTGGACGTAGATATGATGATCGCTTAATGATGCGGATTAAAGGATTTTTGGAGGAAAAAAAAGTTTTAGATATGATTTTTGTTATCTTTTATATAAATAGATTAAGTTTCCTATTTCTAAGATTTAATTAGATAGATGTCTTATTTTTAAAATATTAAATCTTTTATTTTCTATATTTGTTAATATTTAGTTTTTAGAATGTTAGGTCTTGTCATACTTATAAATGAGCCATACTTCTAATCAATTAGATGAAGAGAGAGTGATTAAATATTAAATAAAATTATTTTTTTAAATTGATGTGATATTTTTTCTTTTTCATTGGTGGTGTGAGGTAATACTTTTTTTTTTTTATCAATTGTGTCAGGCTATTAAAATCTTGCCGTGTGATGTGAGGTCATACAATTCGCTGGTAGTGCAAAACTATTATCTTAATCTAGTAGTACGAGGCCATTAGATATATTTTTCCAAGTTTGTTATTATTTTGTAGAATAAATTGTTTAGATCAATTTTTCTCATTAATTTCGTGCTTTCCTTGATTTTTAATTCTTTTGTGATTTTCAATTCCATTGTCTTACATTACTTAATGTCCTATTGATTATAATGTTGAAGTCATAGAGTACTTATGGAAAATTTCTAGAGTTAAATTTTATTACAATCAATACTTCTATCGCTTACTGTTATCCTAACTAGATTGGTTAGGCATATGCTATTAGTGTCCTCAACTTGCATGAAATTCTACGACCCAATTTGTTCTAGATAGTCGCTTTCTCAAACTTCAATATCAGTCAAAGTATTTCTTGAGTAATACATAGATGTTAAGGCAAGTCCCTGAGTTAGAGTAGACTAGCTAGTAGATAATGACAACTCGCACGTAATGGATGTGACTAGCGATATAGAAAATAATAGTAATATTGATTGCGATACATATTTATCCCTGAAAATTTTACATTCGATTTTAATGCTTAGATTTGGTAAAAAGGAAATTTAATGCTTAGAAATATCATATTCTGCCGAAATAGAAAGGACGAAATATTATAGGATTCCTCAATTTCATCTCTTTTTAATTCCCAAACTTTATATCCTCCTTCGTTCCAATTACGTACTTCGTTTCTCAAGAACTAGAAAAAGAAAGGACCACAGCCACCTGGTCGGGTTCGGTTGGTGACCCAGCATGTCGGTTCAGTATTCGGGGACGAGTCAGACCAATCCCTGTCCACATCTACCTAAAGTAAAGAGAGAAGATGTCAACAAGGTGAGCTAAAATACCCAAAAAGCAAGCATTAAACATTACTACAACAACTACTAATTTCACACATATATGTAAAACATTTATATAAATATATGGACAACATAAGTAAACACCAACAACTACATTCTCTTGACACTTATCTTGTTTAGGTGAGGGGAATTAACATAAGCTCAAATTCCCCGATATCCCAGGACAATACCATAATTAGTACGATAACCATTGGCTTTCACATTAGTATTAGCCATCGGTCATTTAGTGCACTGCCTTTGTATACAATCATATTTCATACTAAGATGCGTCCCATTGGTAGCTTTTCTCCAACCGTATTAGTTGCAGATCCTCCACATCGCAATCTGCTTATCCACATATAAAGTGGTATTGTTGCCTAATGAAATGTCATCCATAGTAGGCCATGAATTCTCAATCAATGACCCACCTATCCCAAACGATTACAGCCCTCGATGTTAACCACAGCCGGCATAGCGATCACAGCCGTATAAGTTAAGTTCATTATACTTCTAAACTTAGCCTAAGATCCCAATGCAAAGCTCAACTTACCGATTTATACTCACAACAACTTGTTAACAACTAAAAAAGAAAACTTAAGCACATATGGTTGATGTTGGAACTGAACACTTAAAAGTGCCTAAGAACCACTTTTCTTGAGCTTTTAGCCAACTAACACATAAGAGTGTCGATGGGGCTCCTTTAATTTAACTATTGGCCTTTACCAAAGAAGGGGTGGCTAACTCTTAGAAGGGAAGGTCTATCAAGACCTTTGAGTGGTTGATTGGCTAACTGGGCGATTGACTACTCCCCCTCTTTTAGTGGGACTCCCTATGATAAATGCCAATAAAGGAGATTCGATCAATGGAGCATTGGTTGACCCTCTTAAGTTGGATTTTACCTTGAAATGTGCAAAAACCGAAACATTAGCACAATTTACATCAAAATCAGCAATATTGTAATGTTCTAATCGGAACTTGACACATCAAGTATTATTTGCTTTGACATGGCATACAACGTGGTTTTATCCCTTATTACAACTACTTATTCATCGCTTCATTTTGAGCATACTTAATATCGAAGTTTTAATGAACTCTAAGTTAATACACCAAAAACGCATTGACAATTAAAATTTTATTATTTTTTTATTTAAGTGACATCACTATTTATTCTCCTTATGGAACTAATATCCTCGTTAGTTTCAGTAGATAGGTTTAGGATTACATTAGGTAGTGACTTTTCACATTTTACCCCTAATTTTAATTTCTGCTTTTTTTTTATTTTTATTTTTATCTTTTTTAATAGTGTTTCATTTTACCTGCTTTGCATATTTTTCCACACTAACGGTAGCTTGATGATAGGGATGGACCGGAAGATTTATGCATGGAGCTTAACATGAAGGTATGATATTATTTTAGGCCTTAAGAATATTTTTATATTATTTTATTATTTTTTCAATATCTTAGTTGTTTAGAGTTTATTATTATTTTGAACATTTTATTTTTTAGTAATATTTTATTAGTCAACATTAATAGTTATGGGCAATTTATAGTATTAGCCAATATTAGCAGGTAAAAGTAGTAGGGAGTATTAGTTAATATGACAAGAGTCCTATTATTATTTTATTTACATTTATACCATTTAAATTCAGGGTTTAGTCATAAGTAGGTTCGTTAAATATTGAACAACAGTTTTACCGTCATTATTGCTATTGATACTTCGAGAGATCACTTTATCTTCTTCTCAAGATCTTATTAATTTGTTTATTAAATTGTGGTGATCAATCTCTTTCTTTTAATCTAATTCAATTCTTAGTGTGGCTTATATTTGACTTATCAATAGGAATAGAATAAATAGTTTTTTTCTTTTATAACTTCTTTTAAGAGAAACATTCATATCCTTTTATTTTCTTTGCAATCCTTAATAATTAAAAAAAAAAAACTGAAAAGATTTTATTTTGCAAGCCATTTGTTATTCATATATAATTAGATTTCCCCGTTCAAAATTAATGATTTCACTTAACCATACACCACCAT
The DNA here is from genome assembly GCA_024138015.1 of Lumnitzera littorea. NCBI lineage: Eukaryota > Viridiplantae > Streptophyta > Magnoliopsida > Myrtales > Combretaceae > Lumnitzera > Lumnitzera littorea. Next base: position 89,425,708 of record JAMXBB010000011.1, read on the forward strand.
GATAAATGCATTCAAAATGCTAAGTGAATCTGTCTCTGTTGCAATATTCCCATTTTCTCTTCAGATCGGAAACCACGATTTTTGTTTGATCTAGTAATTTCGCCTTGACAACACAATCACATCTTTCTTTTATTTATATATTTTAACATTTATATTTGGATGTAAAACTACCAATTATGAATTTTAAAGATTTTTTTTGTTATTAATTCTAATCCACACAGAAAATAAGCAAATGTAACTTGCTCAACCACTCGACAAGTTAATGATGGTCTATCATTTCTTCTTTAGCGCTGACATGACACATTATTCTAGTAAAAACGCGTTTCCTACATAGATTGCTTTGCGTGGTTCGAGTATTAGAAAGGACACGTCAACAAAAATGCTTTGTCTTAGGGATAATTGTAAAATTCAATAGTAAGCCCCAGTGTTAATTTGTTGTGCAATAGAGGCTAAAGAAGAAGCTTGACCATAATAATCCTTTCCATTAAGTTGTCATGGATAAAATGATATACCTTTATGAACCGAGCATTCACCTCTTTCATCATGTCGGCCAAATTAATTTATCATCCTTCCAATTGGATAATAATGTAACTTCTTTAACATCTTCTTGCTCTGCCTTCATAATTTCTGGCCTTAAAGCCTATAAACTCAACATCCGCAACTTAGATTGATCTTCATGCGATGCTGCCATGTTCTCAATGGGAGCCTAGGTATCCAAGTATCCCTCTTACCATTAATATTATTTCCTAATCTACCTATTATAGACATTGCTATATTTTGATAAGGATTTACATTTATTGTTTTAATTTTGTTATCTCAACAGTGTTCCAACCAATCATGATTAAACATCTAATAGTTTAAATATTAAATAATCTGTTCTGTAGTTTAATAAGCTCAAGTGTTAAATTATGATTGGTTGTGACACAATTAAGATACCAATCTTGAGACAACAAATTTTAATCCCTTTAATCATATTTAGACCCTCACATATGCTGCTCTAAGTCTAAGACACAAATGATCCCTTATGTTAGGATCAATAGACAGAGAATATAAAAAAGACCCAGGAAGTTTAGAGACTTCATAATAGGAAAAGCATAGATTATAACAGATTGTAACTAGAAGTACTAGAATTGTCTAACTAACTGATTAGTATAAACACATATAAAAAGAAGATGACAGTAATAAGAAGAACATAAGTTACGATTATAGAAGTTGAGAGTTTTCCTCTTTTAGAGTCCCGGTCTGCTCAAAGCGATCACCTTCTACACTAACACAAGGCCAAGAACAAGTTAGTATATGTTCTAGGCTAATATCTGATAAAGAATAATCATGAAGGAGAGAGTTATGTACGAGTTGGGATTTTAGACTCATCTTAAAAGGGTCTGGAAGTAGAGAGAGAAAATGTATCATTAGTTTGTGAAAGTATCTCTTAGGTATGCATTTTATCATCAAGACGGACCACAAAAGCATTAAAGAATTGTTGACACAAGTCATTTCCACCCCTGAATAGCACGAGTATTTGACCAAATTATTAGGGTATGTAGTGGCGGATTCTTTATTTAAGTAGCATGATGCCTCATTTTTGGCTATTATAATGCCATGCTTTAATATTGTTGAATAGTTGAAAGCTAAATACACTTAGATTCCAGCCTTTCAAAAGGTGATCAGGGACTTATCTGAAGGTCTTTCCTTAAAGTGGCTAATGCAATGGCATAATCGTCTTCTTTATTACCAACATTGCTTATTCTTAGTGCTCACTTCACAATTGATACCTCAATTTCTTATTAAATACCATCATACTGCTACATCCGACCACTTTAGAGTTCTCAAGACATATAGGAGATTGATGGCAGACTTTTATTAGGAGGGGATGAAACAAGATGTTAAAGTCTTTGTTATTGGGCATGTAGTATGCTAATAGACAAAGCATGTTTCTTGACAACCAGTAGGGCTCTTACATCCTCTCCCTATTTTGGATCAGGTAATGTCATAGCTCAAAGCGGTAGAGTTATAACAATCCTGCTATGCAAACTATTATATGATAAAAGTTGACATTTCAGCCCATATTTTAGTTGTCATTTTAGATTTGATTTACGCAAAGTTTTCATAACTAACCTACTTTGAAATAAATGGTTCATAATTAAGCATATTATTTACCTATGAAATTATGAAAAATAAATATTCATATTAAAATATTTAAGTATGTTTATAAGATTTATTAGCCTAATTATAATCTACTTAAGTAATACATAATTTGATTCTAAAAGTTTTAAAAATAAAAATCCAAACTTGAGAGTGTAATTGTTTCTTAGGTTTATATTTTTACTCTTTAAGATCTAGTAGTTACTAGCTTTGAGGTAGTTAGATAGCCGTTTCTTGGCCAATACTTGCAACAATATCTATAGGAATATGAGCAACCAACAGCTCAGTAAGTTGGTATGGAGACTTAAAACTATACACAAAACATAAATAGAGTTGTTAACTAAGTTAATTAAATGCAATGCATATACAAGTAAATACCATTGAATGACAATGTTTGGACCGTCGTGAGATTAGAGAAATTACGCTCGCTTTAATTTGGGTTAAGGAGTTTCCATGTTTATGCAACAGCTCACGACTAAATCCAGGCTTGTGCAATAGAGATACCGCTTCTTTTGCAATCATCTTTGAACCATTGACTTCACCCTTACCGTAACTTCCTCTCTTGTCACTTAGTTTGACTAAGGATATAAAAGGGATCTATTATATTATCTAACGCTATCCCTTTCGAAGATATCAATATTTGGTTAGAGAACTCTAAACATTCCCCCTAATGGATTGCTATGTAGGTCCGTTTTAGACTTATAGGTCATATAATCAATTAAGTCCAATTTAAAGTGTTAAATCAATTTAGACAAATCACATAAATACAAGCCAAAATAATAAACCGGAATCATAACATCAAATTCAAAAACACACATACATAGGCATACACACAGTCAATCATCCAACAAATACAATCAAGTATAATCTTAAGCCTTTGAGTACTATTAAACAGTACTCCGAAATACAATAACGTTATGATCCCAACTTACTTGAACTTTTTGCTTCCTCACTTAATGTATGACTTGTATAGGGCATTGTTAAGAATCCCTATAATATAAATGTTGTTTTAGATTTTACATAATTACCATAGATAAATCTTGTTTTGAGATTCTTATTATTATTTTCAATTTAGAGTTTTATTATACCTAATCATTTAGGGTTTTTTTTAAAGTCTTTTACAATTATTCTTAATTTAGGTTAAGTTTTGATTCGATTTTCGAATTGGTTTCTAAATTAGGTTCTAATTTAGTTTCTAATTACGCATTTTATGTAGTAACCTTAAGAACTTGATCTGAACCATCATATGAAATTAATCACATTATAATCAGGTATCTTAAATATCGTATTTGGTTTCTAACTAGCATTCTAGTCTGTATGGTACATCATAATCCTAATTTAACTATCAAATTAACTCTCCATGTAAGAAAATTTTATATTTTACATATAATTACCTAAATTCATATTTTATATAAGATTTATTTTATATTATTATTATAATATTATCAATTTTGACATAATATTTTCTACTCTTTAATTTCCTATATTTACATACTACCCATTATTACCTAATATGATACAGACTCATGGATGAACACACGAACCCAAAATCACACGTAACCAAAGGGGTGAGTCCAAGACACAAGATAGCTTGAAAAGTAAATGGTAGTCGAAGGTTGAGTAGGGGGTTCCCGTGCATCGACAAAGAATATGTTGCATTAACGCCTCACATGAGCTTAGGTCACACTTGATATGACGCATAATTATAGCCAGAGGTCACTTACCACTAGTCCACGCTCAAATAAGTCATATAAAAGTAACTCAAGAGTAAGAGGGATACTTAGCTTGAGAGTGAAAAAGTTCAATGTACTCATCTGTATTTTGATCTCCTTCAACTTTTACAATATGGCAGTATTTATATTATCCTATTAGGGCAAATCCTAAGTTATAGAAATTACAAAAGAATGGTCTTTATTTGCTAGAAACAAAAGAGAATAATTTACAAAGAAAATATGAAATCATGTAAAAGAAGGAATGTGGACGTCCTTTGTTAGAAAGGACAGTACGGATGTTAATAAAGGATAGTGCGTGTACATCTTTACTGTGATTCTGATAGTATTGTGGTCTAGGTAGGAGTGGACCTTGGTTTAGGCCTGTTCGATGTCAGAAGGGGTTGGACAGTGGTTAGTTTAGGGATGGCTCTCATTGGGGTTAGCCTTAGATGGTTGGCTCCTGACAGTTCTTCTTGGCCTCGGCACAGTAGAGTGCTACATTCAGATTTGGTGCTTGGACTATGGTTTAGCGGAGGGTTCGGCTCGGCATGGCATGTTGGTTGATCACCTCGGCAACATCTTGGATGGCATGGAAGCAAAGTAGCTCGGTAGATCAAACTGGGGCAAGCACTACCTCTCAGTGCTTAACTCTCCTCGAACAACTTGGTGAACCACCTGAGAGAGCCCTTGGGCTCGAGAGTGTATAATCAGTCCTTAATCCCTATCATCCCCTCTGGGTTGTTTGAGATTTGGGATCAAATCTAGTTTAGGTCCAGTTTGGTCATCTTTAAGAGTATAAGGTTAGAGGTCGACAATGTTGAAAGAGTTTGAGACTCCGTATCCTTCAAGTAATTCGATCTTATAGGCATTATGATTGATCTTTTCAAGCACTCTCAAAGGTCTATCGACTTTGGGAGACAACTTGTTCTTCCTCAAGTTTGGGAATCGTTCCTTGCTAAGGTGTACCCAAATCAAATTGCCCAGTCGAAATTCTCTCTTCTTCCGTTCTCGGCTTCGCTTCTTAAGCTTAATAACAGCTCGACCCAGTTGCTTTACAACTTGTTGGTGTATGGTTTTGATGGCTTCAACTTTCTCGACGGCTGGCTGGTTATCATTATTAGTGTTCGGTTGGGGTACTTGGTTGAATGAGAGCCCAAGGTTGAACCCGTAAGCGACTTCGAATGGAGATATGCTTGTGACGCTGTGGATGATTGGTAGACATAGATCCCAATCGGCTTTGTTTTGTTTAACAGTGACTCGTAACAAGGTTCCTACAATTCGATTGACAACTTCGGTTTGCCCATCTGTCTGTAGATGGTAGGATATGCTTTATAATAACTTCGTTCCTAGTCGCCTCCAAAGTATCTACTAAAAGTGGCTCATGAACTTAGGGTCTCGATTTGAAACTATGGTTCTGGGCACACTGTGAAGCTTAATCACCTCCTGCAAGAAAAGAAAAGAGATAACCGAACCATCGTTAATCTTGGAATAGAGCACAAAATGTACCATCTTGTTAAATCGATCCACAATTACCATGATGAAGTTCTTCCCTTTGGACGTCCTTAGTAATCCTAACATGAAGTCCATACTCAGCTTGGACCATGGTTTAGTTGGGATCAGCAAGGGTTGGAAGTATCCTTGCTTGGTTCGACTCTTCGCTTTTTGGTAGGTTGCACATTTTTCCAGCATGGATTGGATATCTCTCTTTATCCTTGGCCAAAAGAACCTAGAGGATAATACCTCATAAGTTCGGCACTGGTTAGAATATCTTGTCAATCCGCCTCAGTGCACCTCGCGCATTAGCGATTCTCACGTAGAATAAGTCGGGGTACATAGCTTCCTCTTCTTGAATAAGTATCCGTCCTCTCTGTGATAGTCATCCAGCATCCATCCTTCCTTACAAAAGGTGTAGATAGGACCAAAGTGTGGGTCTTCGACATGCAAATTCTTGATGGTTGAAAAACCAAGTAGCCTCATCTGTAGTTCTGTTAAAAGGGTATGTCACCTTGATAAGGTGTCAACCACTATATTATTCTTTCTGTTCTTATGTTTTACAACATAAGAAAAACCCCCCATGAACTTAACCCACTTAGCTTGTCTTCGAGACAACTTCGGTTGGCTCTTTAGAAATCTTAAGGATTCATAATCGGTGTAGATTACGAATTCCTGGCAATAGGCAGTATTGCTACATCGTTAGAGCTCGGATTAAGGAGTAGAACTCCTTGTCGTAGATGGAATAATTAAATGTGGCTCTTCGAAGTTTCTTGCTGAAGTAAGCAATAGGTTGGCCTTCTTACATCAGCACAGCACCTATACCTAGTCTGGATACATCATACTCTACCTCAAATACTTTGTTAAAACTTAGCAGAGTTAAGACGAGGGTTGTAGTTAGCTTCTCCTTTACATCTTCAAAACTCCTCCTTTCTTTCTTACCCCATCTGAATTCAATATTCTTCTTTGAGAGTTTGGTGAGTAAGGCCATAGTTGTACTGAAGTTTTTTATGAATCGACGATAGAATGATGCTAAGCCATTGAAACTTCTCATGTCGGCAGAATAGATCAGCTCGAGCCATTCTATAATCGCTCCTACCTTCTCCTCATCAACTTGGATGCTACCTCCACTCGTAACAAATCCCAAGAAGATCACCTTAGATTGGCAAAAATCACACTTCTTTAGATTGTCATAGAGTTGTTTAGCTCGATGTTTTATAAGCACTTATCGGAGATGCTCTCAGTGTATCTCTAGGTCGAGAGTGTATCTTAGAATGTCATCAAAATAAACTACGACAAACCTTCCTAGTAACTCTCGGAGCATGTGATTCATAAGTTGGATAGCCTAAATGACATTACAAGCCATTCATATAAACCATGTCGTATCTTGAAGGTGGTCTTCCACTCATTGCCTTCACATATTCAAATCTGATGGTATCTAGATTTGAGATCTATTTTGGAGAACACTCTTGCTCCACTTAACTCGTCTAACATGTCATTAAGCCTAGGTATGGGATACTTGTACTTGATGGCTCTTCGATTGATGGTTTGGCTATCCATACACATCCTCCAAGACCCATCTTTCTTCGGCACTAATAAAGTCGGTACAGTGCAAGGGCTTAAGGACTCACGCACATACCCTTTCTCTATGAGATCGTCTACTTACCTCTACAGCTCGGCAACCTGTTCAGGGTTTAACCTATAGGTTGCTTTGTTCGGCAAGGCAGCCCCTGGCTGCAAGTCAATCTCATGCTCAACACCTCGAATTGGGGATAGACCCTCCGGTAATTCCTCCAGAAACAAATCGACAAAGTCCTCCAGTAGGGTTTTTACCTCGGTCGGCAGCTCTTCTTCTTGGGGTCTCATCTCCAGAAGCCTCTTGACAAGTAGATAGGTAAGTCCCTCTAGCTCCATTTCTCTTTTTAGTTTAGCTTGGGTCAATACCAAAGCCTCCTTCTTTAAGGTTTGGCTAAGCTAGGACTGTATGATTTTTACCTGCTCAGCAATCATGGGACTTAATTTCACCCTTCTTCCTTCATGCTCTACAGAACATGTGTTCTTCCTACCGTCATACATAACTACTTGATCAAACATCTATGGTCGTCCAAGTAGAATGTGGGACACATTCATGGGTAATAGTATATTACAGAGCACTTTATCTCGATACTTGCCAATGTAGATCGGCATAGACCCTTATTTATTCACTTGTAGGGCTCCCTTATTACTGAGCCAATGAAGCTTATAAGGTTTTGGGTAGGGCATGGTCGACAATTTCAGCTATTAGACCGTAAATGTAGAGGCTGCATTGGTGCAGCTCCTACTGTCAACAATTAACACATAGTGATTCGTTCACCTTGCACCCAATATGAAAGAGATTTTTCCTCTGTTCATCTTCGGGTACAGAACCAATACTCATCGTCCTCCTCAATACTAGAGCAGTTGGCATGAAGCTACCTTCTTCACTGTAGATGACTTCCTCTTCGGATAACTCGACTTGTCCGTCCTCTTTCAGCTCCTCTACTTCTTCAAGGGTTCTTTCTCTTTTGCTCGGGTAGTTTGAGCAGGTCGAGTCTCAGTGACTTTGCTTGGTTCTGTTCGCACAATTTTACTTAGAACAAGTCGGCTATTGCTAGGACGGTTGACAGGTAGTCAGAATCTTCTTTTTCAGCACCTTTCTATCCTTTAAGTGGCTCGAATTGCATCATCGAGTGTCCTAACATCCAAGGTCTCCAATACATCCCCAATCTCATACCTAAATCAACCAATAAATCAAGACACAGTTCGGTCTTTTGGCTCCATGACTTCGCATCGGATCATTAGCATTTGGAATTCTTTAATGTAAGGGTTTACACTCGATGCTCCTTATCTTAGTTCTTATAGTCTCTTGAAGTCATCCTACAAATAATAGCTCGACACAAACCTTCTCCACATGACTCTTTTCATATTATCCTAACTCCTAATCTCTCGTTCTCCTTCCTTCCACCATAAGGTGGCATAACCAGTGAAGTCCAACACAACAAGTCTAATCTTTACATCGTTAGGCACTTCGTAGCATTCAAACTACTTTTCAATCTTGTCTACCCAATCTAGGTAGTCTTCAGCATCACCACTTCTAGAAAAACTTGGGATACGCATCCTGAGTCCTTCGACTTTAGGTGCTTGTACGTTTCTTTCTTCAACTCCATAGTGCTCCTCTCCATCATCATCTCCTTCAACTTCTTCCTCAATCTCTTCAAGTACTAATCTAAGTCTAGCATCCCCATCAACTCCTGCAGCTCGAGGTGGTCGAGTTGGGGCATTAGCCTAGCCAAACTGACCATTGCCTTGTTGTCGTTGCTTACGTTCTCTAGTAGGGTTATTTCTAGCTCGCTGTCTATCTTTTTATATAATGGTCACCAAACTAACTACTAAGTCAGTAAGCCTATCTAAGCGGTCGCCTATCCAAGTGGTCACCTATCCAAGCGGTCACCTATTGATTGAGGTGAGGAGCTTCCTTCCTGTCCTTGACCATATTGAGTACCACTTTTTTAGTTTCCTAAAGTCCCTTATACACTTGAATCTGACATTGATGTTTACTACACAATGACAATTTCTCAACAAACACATAGTCAACCACACTTTGTTTTGGCTTATCAAAAACAGGGGAAACAAAATACAAAACACTTCTCACTACTAAACTTCAAAGCCAACAATAGAATCATTATCACGCGAGAGTAATGACAAACTATTAAAAGAACATAGTAGCAAAATCTAGCTTCGAGCGTAGCCAGGCTTTGATACCAAGATGATACAGACTCATAGATGAACATACAAACCTAATATCACACGTAACCAAAGGGGTGGGTCCAAGCTGTAAGATGGCTTGAAAAGTAAATGATAGTTGAAGGTTGAGCAAAGGGTTCTCGTGCATCGACGAATGATATGATACACCAACGCCTCATACGAGCTCAAGTCACACTTGATATGACGTACAAGTATGGCCGGAAGTTACGCACCACTAGTCCACGCTCAAATAGGCTAGATAGGAGTAACTCTAGAGTAAGAGGGATACTTAGCTCGAGAGTGAAAAAGTTCGGTGAACTCATTTGTATTCTAATCTCCCTCGACTTTTACAATATGATGGAATTTATATCATCCCGTTAGGGCAAATCCTAAGTTACATGATTAACAAAAGAATGATCCTTATTTGCAAGAAACAAAAGAGAATAATTTATAAAGAAAATATGAAATCGTGCAAAAGAAGGAACGCAAACGTCCTTTGTTAGAAAGGACAGTATGGATGTCAGTAAAGGATAGTATGCGTGCGTCTTTATTGTGATTCTGACAGTATTGTGGTCCGGGCAAAGGTAAACCTCGGTTTAAGCTTATTCGGCGTTAGAAGGGGCTAGACAGTAGTTGATTTAGGGATAACTCTCATTGGGGTTAGCCTTGGATGGTCAACTCTTAACAATTCTTCTTGGCCTTGGCACAGTAGAGTGCGGCATTTAGATTTGGCGCTTGGGCTACGGTTTTAGTGGAAGGTTCGGCTCGACATATTAGTTGATCACCTTATCAACATCTTAAATGGCATGGAAAGTAAAGTAGTGTGGAAGATTAGACTGGGGCAAGCATTGCTCTTCGGTGCTTAACTTTCCTCGGATAGCTCGGTAAATCACTTAAGAGAGCCCTCAGGTTTGGGAGCGTGTAATCGGTCTTTGATCCTTATCATAATATGTATTTAATATGCACATATGACATTCTCAACACTTCAAATATCATCTTTCATCATCGACTAACATCTCAAAATGTCTAAATACATCCTAAATCAGAATTTGTACCAATTTAACCCTAAATTATAAAATTAACTTAAATATGCTCTTTTTACCTACATATTTATTGCATATTATACATAATATATACAATAACACCTCAAACTCCATTAAAGCTATGAAGAATATATTATACTCAGTAAATTATAGTTGTTATATTCTAATAATGGGAAATAATAAGATATTTTAATATATATTATTTTTCTGAATACTAATTTTAGGTCTGATTTTGCTAAAAATTAGCTTAAATTAGGTAAATGACCAAATAAAACTATAAGATTCAAAATAAATATTTTCAAAATCATAAATAAGCTTTAGCAGTCATTACAAATCAGATTCATTAAGAAATTTAATTAAAAACTTATTTTTTTTTAGGAAAAACAAGGAAAATTCAATAAAGATAATTTTAATAAATACTAAACGTATAGTTTATCAAAAATTATTTTTATTTAAAATAAATATATCATATAAGGAATATGTACACAAAAAATTAGCTCAAAATAATATTATTTACTATTTTTGAAAATTTATATAAAATTCGTTGGAATCAAACTTGTTCTTAAGAAACCTATATAAGAACTTTTAATTTTAAAAATATAATTTGATATTCTAATTCTACATACAAAAATACTTAGGGAAGCCAATTTTTATAATTTTTGAATATCATTTGATATTTTTAATAAAAATAGAAAAATTACAAGCAAAAATCGTACATTTTCAATTTTTCGACCATCGATAGCAAAAGTAGGTCTATTGAAACCACCACCACGTCAGACCTTAGGCCCCCAATAGCTACCATATCAGGTCTTTATTTGGTACTTGTTTCTTTATATAACCCTAATTACATTATAATTTATTAATTTTTAGTAAAATTAGTTTCTCTCTTCTTCTCACCTCTCTCTAATTTTTTTTTTTTTCCAGTTTCTAATTGACTAAATGAGATTTTGATGGAGGGTTGCTAAATTTATAGAGGTAGTTCGAGTTTGACTTTAATTTTCTAAGTACCACATGCCCTTTATTTTTTCCTTTTAAACTTTGTAATTATTTTAATATAATTGGTTAATTTTGTTCTTCCACATCCCAGCTTACCACAGCTCATTTTTGGACTTTTCTTCACTTTTTCATATTTTTCTTGAATTTTTCTTAATTTTTTATGAATTTTCTTTAATTATTTGGTATTATTTTGACATATTTTAGGTATTTTAAGTAATTTTGCACATTTTTACTTATACATAAATACATATATGGTACAAATAAATACTCCTAATTTTTATTTAAGTTATTTTATGATTTTTAGTCTATATATAATTTATCTTTATCAATTTATTAGTTATCGAAATTAGTTTTATACGTTTCCGATAAATAACGGATAATATACATATAATTTCTTATTATAATAATTAATTATTTTATTATTTATTTTCTTAAATCCAAACTTATGAGATCAATTTTACTAATATTTCCAGTTTCGTTGTAAAATTTGAGTTTGATTGGATAATTTACTCAACACCTTAAACTTTATGAATTAAATCCCGAACACCAAATTGCGAGGTTTACAAGTGTAGGAGGCTATTTCTATGGATTTTAATACATGCCTGCTTAAATCCTAAGGTTATGCTGTTATTATGGTGGTAGTTGATAAGCTCTCTAAATATTGCCATTTAAGAGCCTTAGATACTCATTTTAATACTACTGAGGTTGCTCATTTGTTTCTATACATGGTTGTTAAACATCATGGATATTCGAGATATATAGTGTCAAATAGAGACACTATCTTTTTTAGTAGATTTTGGAGGGAGTTGTTTTCTTTGAGTGGCACTAAGTTGAATATAAGCAATGCCTACCATCCACAGAGTGATTGTCAAATTGAGGTCTTAAATAGAGTAATTCAATAATATTTGAGAGGTTTTATGATGGACAAGCCAGAAGAATGGGTAAAGTTTTTACCATGAGCTAAATTGTCTTATAACACTTCTCATCAGGGCACTAGGATTACTTTATTTGAAGTAGTTTATGGACGTAAGCCTTTATCCCTTGTTCATTATCTTAAGGGTACTTCTTTAGTGGAAGTAGTGGACACTGAATTGTCTACAAGGGAAGGGATGTTAGAGGTGCTTAAACACAATTTAGAAAAGGCCTAGAAGCGCATGAAGTTTTATGCAAATAAGTTGAGGATTGATGTGAAGTTTGAAGTGGGGGACTTGGTGTTTGTAAAGCTTCAATCGATAAACAACCAAGTTTAACACAGCAAGGACATCATAAGCTGTCCAAGAAGTACTATGGGCTTTTTCCTATTACTAGATGAGTAAGAGATTGAGCGTATAAACTTTAGGTACCCCCGTATGTACAGATTCACAATGTTTTTCATGTCTTTATACTCAAATTAGCTAAGGTTTTTGACATTCCCTCACTAAATCTATCATTGGATGCTTTGACCAACCATCCATTGGTCCGTCCTTTGTCAATCTTGACTACACAATAGGTTTTTCGATAGGACATTAGGTGCCTTAGATTTTAGTGTAGTGGCAAGGGTTGCTACAAGAGGATGCCTCATGGTATGATTATCACTCATTCATATAGTTATATTCTAAATTTGACCTTATGGACATGGTCATTTTTCAAGACCTAGGGAAAGATGGTAGGAGTGATAGACAAAATATCAAAGAGACCTAACAAATTTAGAACTTTCATAATGGAAAAAGCATAGATTGTAAAACAAACAATAGTAATTGTAACAAGTAACTAGTTTGTACTCAAATAATAGTAGATATAATAGATCATAACTAGAAGAACAAGAATCATAACATATCTAAGTTTAACTAATAGATCTATATAAACACATATAAAAAGAAGACAATAGTAATAAAAAGAACATAAGTTACAATCATAGAAGTTGAGAGTTTTTCTCTCTTGGAGTTTCGATTCGCTCGAAATGACTATTTTCTACACCTGCACGAGGCCAAGAACAAGTTAGTATCCATTCTCGGCTAATATCTGATAAAGAATAAGCACGAAGGAGAGAGTAGTATGTGAGTTAGGGTTTTAAACTCATCTTAAAAGGGTTTGGAAGTAGAGAGAGAAAACGTATCATTAGTTTGTGTGTTAGAGAAAACCTTAAATACTATTATACTTAGATCACTAAGCCATAAGGTGGGTTGGGCCTTTGAAGTTAAGGCATATCACTCTATCAATATCCTATCCTCTCATATTTGGGAAATCGAAACTCGTAGTTTGAACTAAAAAGCATCAAGAATTTTTAACACTCACCCTGCCAAGTTTACCAATAGAGCAACGTTAAATGAATTAAAATCACATAATTCCCAACCACGATTGCAATATGCATTCTTTAAGCATAATTATCCAACTAGCCCACTGGATATTCCTCCTTATTTTTTATTAGACAAAATTTTGGCTATTTGGGAGTTAATCTCATCACATAACTTCATAGGTATAGTATGAAACACGCTAGTAATTGAGAATACTACTGCCTGGATAAATATTATTTTATCATAGTATGGTGGCAATGCCATTGCTACTATGGGCTTATTGGACCAAGCTTTTCCGGCCGCCCATAGTGGCGGCAGGATTCATTGCTATACGGCAATTTCTGTGAGAATTTGGCCTATGCAGGCCAACCTGGTTCGTGGGAATCGGCCAAAAAGCATGTAGTTGATGACGAATGTTCACCTTTTTACATTTGTAGTTAAAATTGTTTAAGGTTTCGCAACATCTTTACCGATAGAGATTTTGGATTATGCTTTACTTTTTCATTTTTTCTAATGAAAGATGAAGAAATATATAATCACTTGCTTAGCATACAGGCTATTTTTTATTAGTAGTTGAAGGAAATGACAAGTGAAAAGTTAAAACCACTCAAAACGGTTGGTAAAAAAATGTTTACCAACTTTCAGATTTGGATCCTTAAAATTCTTTTCTTCAGATTTCCCTAAATTTGTAAGTTAATAGTTAATTTTTAAAAAAATTTTAAAATATAACATAATATTATTATAACGTCATTTTATTTTTTATAACATTAACCATAATGAGACGTGATAACATTTTAAATCGGTAAATTTAATAAATTACACCCGTAATCCTTTGAAGAACATACAGGCCATCCATTAGCTGTATTTCCTAATATCGGTCAAAGGAATGACCCAACATCTTCGGTAGTGATCCTCTTCCTTGAGTTGCGATTATTTCGTAAAACACTCAATCATTTACCAAGAACAAAAATGCCGGTCAATAGAAGATCATGGGAAGTCAAAACTTTGGTTGGGCCAGAACGTGCTCTAACCACTGTCTCTTCGCTCTACGATCTAGAGGCTCCCAAATCTGGACATGTGTAATAACCTTACTCACTTGAGCTGGTCGAATAGCACTAATAATAATTACATTCATACGCAATTTCATTTTTACCAACCAAGATTCACTTGCTTGTTTCGGATGCCAATTCGATTCATGATTAATTTTTGAAAATCAATTTAAATCCTCCAATGCCATTGCCATAAATATATATATCTTTCTCATATATATACGAAACCAATTCACTAATGTTACCATGAATGTTAGCGGGAGGATACATACATAATTACAAATTGACACGTGCTAAAGTTTTGTTAAAAGATGGAAAAATTTCATGACTCACCACTCTTTGTCATGAACCTGGTAAAATTAAAGAAAATTTAACATCAAAACCATAAGCTTATGCTTTAAGCATATTTTTCAATTTTATACATAAAGTTTGAATATGTTAATACCCAATTGATCAAATTTTTGTTTTTGAAATTTTACACTGATTGTAATTTCTAAATGTCATACTAATGCAAATTTTTATATGTTAAACTTATTTTTATTGTTTTCCTTACAAAGATGTTGCCACAGACACTCATTTGTTGTAAATTATGAGTTAATGATGTCAAATGAGTTAGTCGATTTGAAAAACTAAAGTTTGATTATAACATTTAGTGACTTTGAACTTGAGGTGTAATTTTATCTACCTAGTTAAGTTTAGGTAGAGATTTTATATCGGTCCAAGTTAAAGGCGTACATGGATGAATTTAACCTCACATTAATTAAAACACTTATATCTCTCTCCGTATCAACACTAATACCATTATTAAAGTCATGCCATCTTAATTTTGTGTCAGTATTAATCATAAGTAGTTTAACCCACTTTCCATATAAGTTATTTTGCTCCCATATCATGACTCCGTGCTATTGATAACTTATATGTTCTGAATTTCCTAATTCATATTAGCTATAGATCCATTATATTGAGGGCTCACCTATCCCCATTTCCAGTAGCATGGACACCTAATTAGAAACTACATTAATTTAGGTATTCTACCCACAGGTGACCACAAATACCCGATGCACAACCATCTGTTTTGAATGGTTAGAGGGCTTGATGTCAACGACATAAAGCCAAACAAACTTTAGTTGCTGGATAGTAATTGGTTCAGTAATTGATACCAAAATGCGCAGCCAACCAAATAAGGCAGAAGTTATACTTATTTGGATTGCCAGGCTTCTGTGTCGTTTTTCTCGCAGTTATAAAATCATAAATTTATATTTCTTCTGGGAACGTAAATATATTATTTTATATTTAGTTTATGTTCAATCTAACGGCTTCAAGATTTACTGTTAAAGGATACACATTAGGAATCGAAGCAAAGAAGTGTGAATTGAAAAATCAAAGGTACGAGTGGGTGAAGTGTAGGGCCAATGAGATAGTTTCGCTTGCGTGATTGAATGGACATGGTTGGGCAGTCGCAGTCGAATAGGGTTTTCCCTAAGCAGTCAATCAAGAAGGGTCCCTGGCCAGTCCAAGTGACTTAGCTTGGTGGGGGGTTGTTTCGATTATGTCATGGTTTTACCTAGCTTCAATTTTCTTCACATATGGTTTGCCTAAATTGATGCTTAGGGTTTTAAATGGGGTGCTAGAATTCCTGTCTATACATTTCATTGTTTTCTAGAATGTATATCAAACCTTACCTATGTATTTTGGAGCTAGATCTTTATCATTTATTTCAAGTTCTCCATTTTTTCTTCCCAAATTACTATTTTGTCAAAATAGTCTCTCCAATGTCTTAAAAATACATGTTTTGGGTTTCAATTCAATAATCTCTATTCATTTAGTTAAAAGTTTGACGAATTGAAGCCTTTAGATCGCAGTTTGCTTCTAAGGGTTCATTTTGGTTATGGGAAGAGAAAACATTTTGATTTCTTATGAGTTAATTTAGTATAAAAAATGTTGAGTGAATCTAGTTTTGCACACGCATAGGTTAGGATTTGCTCTTAGATGGTTTTGAGTTTATTAGTAAAAGTTCCTAACTAATTTTAGTCTAAATTATGATCATATTTTGTCTAGATTTGGATAATTGTGATCGTAAAATAAGAATTGAAATTAACTTTAGCATGCTTACTTGAATTACTGTAACCCTCAAAATGATGATCCTCTCTATATCCATAGTAAGTGGTTTCTTATTAAAGTGAGTTTTAGATAGGACTAGATTTGCCCTAACCTATGATCTGTATGTTGGTGTCATTTGATTCTTCCAATGAGCTGCTCCGACAAGTAATAACTATTTAATTTGAACTTCCACTGATAAATTAAATTAAAACCTTCTAAATGAACATTTTATATTTTAAAATTTGGGGTGCTTTATTGGTGATGACTAATGTTTTCTTTTTTATTTATTAGTTATATTTATATACTTAAAGCCATTTAAGATTCGACAAACTTTTTACCTAACTAAAATATGGGACATTGGATGATATTTTCCTTTTATCATTTTTTCCCTTGCAAATCTTGTTACAACACCTTCTAATATGAGATATTCGTACCCATGATTCTACGCGGGAATATAGGAATGACCCAACATTATCGGTGGTGATCCTCTTCTTTGACATTTGCTGTGTTTGGCACATAGGAAAGTCAACCGATTAGGAAGAATGAGAATGCTAGCTAGCAGAAGACCATGGAAGTCAAACTTTGGTTGGAGTCAGAAAGTGCTTTCACCACTGTATTAATCCCAAATCTCGAACTAGTTTAATCACTTTATGTACCTGAGCTCTTACATAAACAATCCTAACCAAGTAGAAGAGCATTTTAATAACTTAGGTAGTGTTTAATTATAAGTACTAGATTGAATAAACATGATAAGTATAAGAAGGATTAGATAGTATAAGTTTACTGTATTATATTTGATTTGTACAGTACATGATATAAAATTTATATTAAAAATTAATTATTTATATTATAAAATAAACAATTTTTTATAATATTTAATAAAAATAATATTAATTAACTCAATTTTATGACACGGAAAAGTATTTTTAAGAATGTAAAATATTTTTATTTTTTAATCCAGTAAATTTCATTTTTATACCATGGCATAAATTGAACAAAATTTGGATATTTTATTCAGTTTATCAACTCAATTTTTGTCTAATCACCAAACAAATATACAAATCAAATATGGGATAAAATTTTTTATCTAGTCTAATACCATAAAAATTATGCAACTCAATGCTACCTTAGCATATTTACCATGAACAAAATATTCATATATGGGATAATAACAACAGCACTACTGAAACTGCATGCTTTTCCCAACTTTTTGCCTAAAGTTGGAAGTTACAATGTTATCTCTAATTAAATTTCGTTTGTCCAAATTCTACATGTTATGTTTAAAATTGTTATATGCCATATTCATTCAAACTTTTATCTGTAAAATTAAATATTCTGATTATTTTTATAAAAAGAAGAAAAAAAAAAAAAAACGTCATGGCAGAAAGAGGAATAAGCGACACCATCCATTTCCAATAGTCTCTTGTTTGCTGTTGGTTGCTCATTCATTGTAGAGTACAAGTGAAGGCGGTGTTATATGGTATAGTAAAATTAACAAGTTCTCCCCAACATAATCATCTACATGTACATTTTTCAATTCTTCTCAGTAAATTCATGAGCATATATAAACGACCTTAGGGGATACAACGAGCCTCCTTTCACTAAGCAAGAAAATTCTAACAATAGATGATACATTGATAAACATTAGCACATGAAAAACAGCAATTACATCAAATTAAATTTTGATAGACAATGGGCCTTCTGCGGATTAAATTAAATGTTTGACAAACCCTAATCCGACAAAATATGAAATCTGTCTTGACGTGGTAAATAATAACTTTTATGTTCTAGAGACGTATACGCAGCAACATTGGATTTCAATTTAGTCTACGTTGTACCCCAAAATTTCCTAACGAGCCTAACTTTGTTAGTTCTGTGTGTCGTTTGACTTGGACCATTCCACCTGAGAAATATTTGACATTTTTTTTACGCTGGCAAGTCCACGTTACCTGATTACATTAGTCCAAACCCTACAGCCTCAACCCTTTGTTTTATAAAAATCCCCTACGTGACTCATTTAATTCCATGCAAAGCATTCCTTAGCATTACTATCTCCAGTAATTAACTCACTGAAATTTTCAATTTCTCTCTAAAATTACAAGCACCATGACGAAACCCTTAAATTTTCTTCCTCTCCTTGTGATATTATTGCTCATCGAATCGGCATTGGTGAAAAATATTTTGGCTGTGACGGTACAAGATACAGCATCTCTCGAGAACACGGACCATAGCAGTCGAAACGAACAGAATGTCGATCCGAGTGAATATGTCAATGATTCACCGAATGTTGCAGTTGAGAAATCAACGAATTCTCTTCGAGGAGTTGGTCGATTTCTCGCTCAATCGCCAAGGTGGGTGTGGACGACATGCGACAAGAACCCTAAAGTTTGTCGTGCAAAGTGGAGTCCAGGGCCAGATTGTTGCAACAAACTATGTGTGAATCTGAAGACGGATAGATTTAATTGTGGGAAGTGTGGTAAGTGGTGCAAGTACACAGAAATGTGTTGCAAAGGTAAATGTGTGAACATATGGACTGACAAGAAGCACTGTGGAGGATGTAACAACAAGTGCAAGAAGGGACATCGTTGTGTCTATGGGATATGTGGCTATGCCTAAGAAAGGGAAGCGAATTGATATCCAATTGACGAATCGAAAGAAATGTGCAGATGCGTGAATTCGGATATGTTCGTTTTTCTGGGAAAAATACATTTGTTTGTCTAATTTTTTTTTTTTTATGTACTCCAGAGGTATCAATAAAGTTAGGTGATCCATATGCCCTTGTTGTGGGTTTCATATCGCTTTTTTTCTTTTTTGTATTTTCCTTAGTGGGGGTGCAATTCCTGTATCGGAATAAATATTGAAATCAATCAATAAATCCTCATCTATTATTATTAAGAGAATAAACAATTTGACTCCGCATCAAAGGGTAAATATTTTTTTCCACTTTCTAAGAAACCGATAATCGTTAGCAATCAGTTTTTTCATATCATCTCTCTCTCTCTCTCTCTCTTCTTTTGTGAATCTCATTCAATCCACACCTCTCTCTTTTCCTCTTCCATTACAAGAAAATTGTGGCCTGTATCTTTCTCTTCCATTCACTCTATCTCCTTTTACTTTCCCTATCTCTTTATGTTGATAATGAAAGAGAAATTGCACACACAAAAATGAAAACCCTGAAACCCTTTCTTCAGGAAAAAATAAAAAAGTGATAAAAATGGCATTTCTTAGATTAAGCATTATCAGTGAGTTTAGTGATATTTCTTGATTTTACACTATAATTGTTTCATGAATTTAAAAACTTTTGGAGCTTTTGTTTCCTATTGTGATACTTTGACTTGGTACATGAATTAGAATTGCAAATTGGATTGCATACACAAATTGATGTTGTTATGAGAAATTAGCCTAGAAGTCATAGAGTTCTTTGGTGTCTATGTTAGGCCCTATACTATTCGACCCACTAACACACAAAATATCTGGTATTACTAATGATCCCGTCACTCTCTATATTTCTCAATTTCTACCTCTTGAATATTCTAAAGCAAGAAACCTTAATGCTCTCTCTCTCTTCTCTTGTGTTTATGTGTTTGTTTTCTAATCTGTTTCTTACCAAATAGATAAGAACAATACTAACTTGATATGTTTCTTCACAAGGTACATCTTATTGAGCAAGGTGTGGCTTTGAGAAGTAAAGAAGGTAGAAGAAGGAAAATGAATTGATGTAAACTTTCTATGACTTTACCCTTTTTCATATTTTGTATTTATGCAATGATCGATCTGTTACATCTATATGTGTTTGTTGTTATGAAACTACTTCTATAACTATTTCTGTTATTATTGTAACAAAACCTTAGATCTAATTTATTTAGTTAAAATTAGTTTTAGATCTATCCAGATTTGGCATTCTTTTAGCTATCTTGGCCTATTCCCCGTACTCTTTGGTCTCTCTATAACAATTTCCCCCTAGTTAGAAAAATTAACCTTGTCGTCAAGGTTAATACCTGGGTATAGTTGTTAGAACTGATGAAAATCTTCCCAACTTATGTCTTCTAGTAACAAACTCTTCCACTGCACCAAAACCTGAGGTACGTAAGCACCCCTTCGTAGAATAATTCATGAGTCTAATATGACTAGTGGTGTCAATGGAAGCAACCCTTCAATAACTTCTTCTGGTAACTCTAAAGATGGAATGTCTGACCTATGAGCCTTCTTCAATAAGGATACATGGAAAACATCATGTCTCTTCGAATGCTTGGGAAGCTGTAACTAATAAGCACAAGTACTAATCTTCTTGACTACCTGAAAAGGTCCATAACACCTTTTAGATAGCTTGTGACCCTTTTGTCCAGCTAAGGAAACCAAATTATAAGGCTACAATTCAACAAATGCAAGATCACCAGCATTAAAAAACATAGTAGTCCTATGTCTATCTACAATAGTCTTCATTCTCTATTGAGCTTGATGGAACCTAGTTCTAAGTAACATGAGTATCTCATCTCAAGTTGCTAATTTTGTGTCAATAGCTTCTAATCTAGAAGCACTTTGTACATAAGATGAAATTGAATGAGGAGCTCTACTATACACAATCTCAAAAAGTGTTGTACTTGCTCCTTCATAATAAGAAGTGTTGTATGAGAACTCTACCCAAGGCAAATAAGATAACCATTTTAGAAAAGTTAGAAGAAGTTTCATAATAAAGTCAATTTCTCAAAATAAAATATATAAATGGTTTAATTTAATAAAAATGTGAGTTTATCGATAAAAGTTGACAATTATTGAGATATAGTAAGATATTAAAGTTAAGTTATTTAACTTATAAAAATAATAAATGAAGTGAAATTATATTATATATATATTTACATAGAATATGCATTATATGTATTAAATATGTATATATATTAATATAAAATTATAAAATATAAATAAAATAATATAAAAAATGGATGAAATTATCCAAAAAGTGATTTGATAAGTCATCAATCTACCCAGGTATGTTGTAGCAGCATAGAATAAGTTGGAAAGCATGAGTGATCATCAATTTAAGGAGAAATTGCCACCTAACACCTAGTTTACATGTTAGAAAATATTAAAATGACATGTGGCATTTACTTTTTGGACATGCAACCTCCTCTAATTCTATAAATATGATATTAAACATCATTTATAGTATTTTAGAAACTGGAAAACACAAGAAAATCGCTTAAGAAAAATTTAAAAAATAAAAGAAAAATAGAGCAAAAATANTTATAAAAAATAATAAATTAAGTGGAATTATATATAATATATACATATTTACATAGAATATGCATTATATGTATTAAATATGTATATATATTAATATAAAATTATAAAATATAAATAAAATAATATAAAAAATGGATGAAATTATCCAAAAAGTGATTTGATAAGTCATCAATCTACCCAGGTATGTTGTAGCAGCATAGAATAAGTTGGAAAGCATGAGTGATCATCAATTTAAGGAGAAATTGCCACCTAACACCTAGTTTACATGTTAGAAAATATTAAAATGACATGTGGCATTTACTTTTTGGACATGCAACCTCCTCTAATTCTATAAATATGATATTAAACATCATTTATAGTATTTTAGAAACTGGAAAACACAAGAAAATCGCTTAAGAAAAATTTAAAAAATAAAAGAAAAATAGAGCAAAAATAGGATTAAGACTGGTCACATATTGTTCATAAGGCTATTAACAACTTGACTTAGAATAGCATGCAGTTTAAAAGTTGGCCATTAGGAGAGGTGTTCTTATAGGGTTTGGTGGCCAAAGAGTAGCTAGAGATGCCTAATTCAGGTGAACTAAAATTTCGCCTGCAAATTCTTTAATTTTCTAAAAATATTAAGCATGCTTAATTAAATCTGGAAAAAAAATTTTCTAAGGTTATTTTTAGTCTAGATAAATGTGATAATTTTATTTTAATGAAATAATTAATGGAAATATAGGATCCTTAAGAAAATGTCCTATTTAAGTAAATTTTGATCTAATTTTTAAATATATTAGATGATGTTGTTTTAAGCTGAAGTTTTTATAATATACTTAATACATGTATTTAATTGTGGTAATAAGAATTTTTGAAAATAAATATGTTTACTATTTATTATATTTATTTTCAATAAAACTGGTAGTTTTACCGAATTATTGAAATAATTAGTTTTAAATAAATTAATTAGTGAGCCCTACATGTTTTGACTTCTAGAATTTATAAATATTTTTGGAACACTTTATTTTCATCTTACAATTAAATTTGCTTATTTGCCTTTTTGACCTAAAAATACTATTTTTGTAAATTAGGCAATAAGCTAGATAATTATTAGGGATGGTCAATATGAAAATATATATCTTCGTGAGCTCATGGTATTTTTTTGTAGAGTTAATTGGGCTCGTATATTATTTATTATGAATTTTCTTAATATAAGCATATACATACATATACATGCTAGTAAAATTTAGGAAGTGTGAGTTTTAGGATTTTTAGTTTAGAATTAAAGCTTAATCGGATCAATTATAAAGTTATGATAATGTACAATCGATTCGAGAGCAATAAAGGAGATTTTTGGACTTATAACTATATTGATTAGTGTTATTTCTTAAAATATCTTAATAGTACTCGAAACAACGATTGTGACAATATAAAGTTTACTAATATCATATAAGAAATAAGTAAGATATGGTAAAATGAAATTCAGAAACACAATAGTGAAAGAATAAGCTAATGCAAGCTTATAAGGATTTAGTTTCAACCCATAGTTAACTTAGAAACTGTATGTATTTTCCTAGGTATGATAGGTGAGGAAGGATTGAGTCATAAAGCTTAAGATTTCGCACTCAACTAAGCTAAAGGACTGTAAGGACTCACATAGAGGATACTAACTCGATACTCTATTTACTTCGAAGAGTCCTATTCCGATCTCTATCTTTTACACTATTGCTAACCCAAGTGCCAAGCCCCTATTAGTACCAGCATCGTTTCTAAGCTACCAGGTGGTCAAGCTAACCTGCCTAACATGCATGTCGACTAGCCAAGCAACCGTATATATCACCGAGCTCATACCAAGATCTAGGCAACTTTCGAGCTAACAAGCATCAAACCTCTGTCTAAGCTGAGCTGCCTAGACACCCAATTAGGAAACAATCAAAGTATCCCTTAAAGCCCAAGCTTTGACTCAAACCTGACCAGGTTGGTTCTAACTAATGACCTTCTTCTAGACTTGTTCGAATAGGACCCTATAACTATCAAGTGGCCTTAACACTCATTTCAACATAACCAATTACCTAACTAGCCTCCAATTGCTTCTTGTTACATGTCTTCTAGCACATTAGTGTAGAATGATTCTTTACTTTTCCGAATAGTGTATTACTTACCCTTTTAATAATGTTTTAGGAATCATTTTGTATATTATCCATTTTGTCTTTTCCTTATTTAATATAACCTTAGTGAGGCCATATAAATACCTCGCTATCTTTGTACGTAGACAATAACTCATTATATCAAATTATTACAAATTTCCTTCCATAAGCAACCTTAGTGCTCTCATTTTCCCTTCAACTCTTATCTATGTCCCTTAGTAAATAATAGTAACGAGTAACCCTATAGTTTGAATTGATAAGTCATATCCGGCGAATTATAAGTTAAGTAAGATTAATCGGTGCGTCCTATCCAATTGATAGCTACCTGGATTTACTAATTTCCCCTTTGTTTTCTTTTTGTTCTTGTCTATTTTTGGTGCTTCTCTATATGTATGAACTTGTAGATGCATTACTCAGGGAAGTAGATATTTTTAGTTTTGTGAAAGTAGACCTATGTCCACTTGATTTGGAGTCGGTTGTGTCATAAACTACAATTGTGTGCTTGATTGATTGCATATGTGATCCTATTGAATATTTATTGATTGAGTGAGATGTTTCCTCATGTATGACTAATTTGTCAATGCATTTTATTGCTCAGAAAACTTGCAAATTGATCTATCATTCTAGGTATTTACCTAAGTGAATCTTATATGAAGGGACAACTTATAAAGTTTAGACATAAAGTTGGATCTAAATTTATTGAGATGTTTATGATGTCGAACTTGAGATTCATACCTATTATTGGGTTGTTGTATTGCTTGCTCCATTCACTGCATGGCATAAAGGACCAACAGATCAAGTTTCTAAAAACTTAGATATTACTAAGCTGAGTTTTGAACATACATATTTACATTGCTCAATCAATTTTGGCTACTTCATGTGGTTTTAGTTAGGCTAGCTATATGCTGGGTTTTAGCAACTCCTTATTGTCCTAGGTTCTTAGATTTTATATCTAGATGCCTAGGAGTAGCCATCAATCGAATTAGATTTTATATCTAGGCTAAGATATTGGTATGATACATATTACATGCATAAGCATAGCACGTATTCTTTGCATAGACATCTTGTCTTGATAATTTTGTATATAGAGTTGAATGCCTTATGATAATGATGGTTGTACATGTTCATTGTCCTTGTTCTATGTTTTGTTTTAACTACTCTCACTTAGCTCACAGAGAGTTGAGGGGATACTTTATATTCTCAAGTTATGAAGAAAACTCACTAGGTATCACCATTAGTTAAAGGAATAACTTTTGAGAGCACATAGGATAGAATTAGCTATTTTTGGAAGGAGCCTTACTACATTTTGATCTTAGTCCTAAGAAGGATTTGTATATATGTAATAAATGAAAAAAAAAAAGGGTAATGTATATTAAGTTTAGTTATGTTTGGAGGTTGTACACTTTTATGTAAATAGGTATAAAGTTGAACTCCATTATAGTAATTTTTTGTTATAAATTGTATTTTTGTTGAATGTAAATAAGTATTTTTATATAATGGTACATCACGTGCTATGCTAGGATATGTCATAGGCTTTGTCAATTTCTTTAGAACTATGAACTATGAACACTGGTACTTCATTAGTATCAACAATAACCTAAGGGTTATTTTTGTCTATCTCATATCATTGTCTTTTAATCTCATAGAAGATACTGATTTTTTTTTATTATGTTTACTTTGTGATACTCCACAATTAATCATTTGGTTTGTTAATGTCCAACATCAAATTAAATATTTTTCTCATTAGAAATAAAACGGTAAACACAAAACAAAGATATGGTGTTTTCAATTGGTAAAACAATTAACAATTAGGGTTTCATCAAAAAATTAATATTTTCTTCTTCATTGTTTCATTTTTATTCAATGCTTTGATGGAAAATTCAAGTAGTTGAGTTGGATAGTCATTCACTTTCTAGCACCTTGATGTAATTCATATTTTAATTTATGTTGTATGGTTCTCTCTCTCTCTCTCTCTTTCTCTCTCTCTCTCTGTCTCTCTCTCTCTTAGTGTTTTTCTTAAAACTTACTACAAATAGTTTCATAATGTAGATGGAAAAAAATTGACTAGAAATTGCCTATGATAACTGTAAGTTTTGTGATGTTGAAGTTTTGAATGTGAACTTACTAATGTTTTGTGCATTTTGTAATATTACTTGATCGTGCTCTACTTCAACAAAACAAACAGTTTCATTATCATCTTATTAAGTATCATGATGGAGAAGCTATATACATTGTTGATGTATGGAGTTTGACATTGAAACTGCCAAACAACCGAAAGAGAAGGAAAAGAAAAAAGGTTGAGAACAACTATAGGAGAGTTCTAATGTCAAATTCAATGGAGGAGGACAATGAAGAGTATGGTGCTAGTGCTAAATGGGACACTAGTAATACTTAGATTCCTCTTTGCTATGTATACAAACTCCACCAATCATATTGTTCTCGTGATTTTGGGCATGTTTTAGTCATTTCTATTCTTCTTATCTTTTAGCGCAATGGTTCTTGCTAAGTTTTAGTCATTTTTATTCTTCTGAATATTACTTTCCACCATGGCCAATTACTTGGCTAAGAGTTCTTTTCTTTAGTGCAATAACATCAAAGATTATTCTATTTATTAACTCAATGGTGTACATTTTTTTAATAGTTTAGGTGAAGCAAATTATACATAGTTTTTCAATGAAGTACTCTAATGCAAGAACTACTTTGTAAACTAATAATAAGTAAACAATATAACAAAGGGCATCGTGAACTCAATAGGTTTAATAATCTAAGTGCAATCATTATGGTACCTAGTATCTCTATTGGTGATTAAAATGTAATCCATGGTGAAATTATTAGGATATTTCATTCTTTTTTTATGATTATTGTTCTTCTAATATGTGGTAATGTTTTTGTGACTGTTACGGCCTGAAATTGTAAAGTCACAATAGTCCGGTCATAGAAACCAACTTATAACAGTAACTAACCTCACAGTCCTTATCATAGGTATAATTTACATAAGACGTTTACAACTTCTCCATTTGAAGTAAACAGCTCAATACGTAAAAAGTCAAAGATCCTTAAGTTATATATACATATGTATATTCATATTTTCGTAGAGTTTCCTAAGAAATTATATATATTACAACAGTTTGTTAACTAACATATTACAATATCAGTTTATACACCTAAAAGTACTAACAGAACAGCAAAGACTCAATTGTACATCTAGTTGATCCTCACTCCCCCATAGTTTCAAAAAGAAACTAACCTTACGATAATTGTACCATGGCATATTGGTCAGAACATACAAGAAAATTTATATAAGTATTAGCAACCACAACTCAATAAGTTAGGTTAGAGACTTATGAATGCATAACAAACACAAATAGTGTTATCAAACAGTTAATTATATACAATGTAACAAATAAATGCCATTACCGGTTTATTGTGAAATCAAAGTAATTTCACCCACTCTAATCTAGGTTGAGGAGTTTTCATGTTTATGCATTAGCTCATAACTAAACTCAAGTTTGTGCCTTAGAGATACAACTCCCCTTAAGGTTATTCTTCAAACCATTGTGCTTATCCTTACCGTGACCTCTTCTCTTATCACTTAGCTCGGCTAAGGATAAAGAAAAGACTATTATGCTATATAACGTTATTTTTTTTTTCAAAAGTATCAGTATTTAGTTGGAGAATCCTAATGGTCCCCTAAAGAGTTGCAATGCATGTCTAATTAGGGTATTTAGGTCGGTTATGATTAAGTATGGTTTAGGGTGATCAAATAATTTCATACCATTCAATTCACTTCAATCATCAAACATAACATAGATTTTAGTATGAAATTAGACACACAAGTGCATGTATATAACTACTTACAATCACACTCATACACAATCATAAACCTCTAAATACTTTAAAATAGTACTCCAAAACATGATGAAATATCAAGCCCAACTTGTTGACTTGTCTTCACGTTTCCTATAATATAAATACTCTTTTAGTATTTATATCTTTATGATACATATACATTTTAGGTTATGATTTAACTCAATTTTTCATATATACATATTATTTATTATTGATTCATTCTAGGTTAGTTTAGGATTTGGTTTTCAAATCCAGTTCCAATTTAGGTTCCAAATCAGTTCCAACTACAAGTATTATACATAAATCCTAAAATACATTTCAAACCATAAAGTAAAATTAATCACATTAAACTTGAGTATCCTAAGTATCACTTTTGGTCCTTAAACAGTATTATAATCCATATGGTACACTTTAATCCTCATTTATGTACTGAATTTACTCCCAATATGAGAAAATTTTACATTTTTCATATAATTACCTAAATTTATATTTCCTACCAGATTTATCATCTATTAATATTATTGTTATATTATCCATTTTAACCTATTATTTTATATTTATTATAATTTCAATTCCACATATAATTAAAATTACATATATTTACTACATAATACTCCTAACAATCATATCTAACACACTAAATACTCAATTATCATATATTATAACTTAGTTGGAGCTACAAATGAAACGAGCAAGCAAAACCATGTATGAAGCAAAGTACATGGCATGTACTTTGAAATACATGGTGCATACTTTAATTTACATGTCATTTATTGCAAATGGAGATGTATGGCGGGTGTTCTTCTATATGGTATATATTCCTCCTTTAGGAAGCTATACGTTGTGCATCTTTGGAAAAGCTAGTACTCCATAGTGTTTATTCCAATTATAGTGTCTATGGCATATACTATTGTAGACACCCTATGTTTGCCCCTTCATAGTTCTAATATTTGTTTTTAGGGTCCTAATTTAAAAAATAATTAAAAAAATTGAAAAAAAAAATGCTAAAAAGACAAAAAAAAAAAAGGCAAAAAATTTTCATAAAAAGAGAAAAACTAAAAAGGAAAAAAATTTGAAAAGATTAATTAGATAAAATCTTGATTAAATAGTTGTTGAAAAAAAAAAGACAAATTTGATACGATGACGTTAAATCTAATAAAATCAAGATTTGTAAAATTTAAATCTATTTTTGAGTCTCATGAATAGGGGTTGCATGGTGGCAGCCAAGGATTCAATTCCACATTCACTCTTCAGATCAATTCCACAGTTGTACGCACGATAGAACTTACGATCCAATCCGTTCCTTTTCATCACCTTTGTGTGCTTTGCTTTGCAAGTACATAATAATAGTTTTTAATTATTATCTATAGTTTGTTTTATTTATTTATTTTTTAATTTCACTCAATGCAATTTGTTTATTTATTTCACTATTTTTATGCACAGTTATTTTTAAGACTTACACTAACTTCTTTATTTTCATCACGTCTTTAATTGTTAGCAATTAGTTATAGTGTTAGTGTCTAGTGAAGATGTATTAGGTTAAATTTTAGTTAAATTTGTTTTTTAGATTTCATATTTTCAAAATGACGATTTTAGAAAATCTCATATTTTACAAAATGTTATCCTTTGCATATTGTATCAATTTAGAAAAATTACATTAGGAATGTTAAGGTTTTCCAGATAAAAAAATCATTTTGTCACTTATTCAGATTTTCACAAAATAAAAAAAAAAAAAAAACCTTTAACTCACATCTTTTCTATAGCTAGATATTTTTTCCATAATTTAGGTTTTTTTTTCTAGAGTTTAGATATCTTTCATATAGTTAAGTTTTTTTTCTATGGTTTAGATATCTTTCCTATAGTTAAACATTTTTTCCATGATTTAGATTTCTTTTTTTTTTTTTATGTTTTAGACATCTTTTGTATAGTTAAACATCTTTTTCATGGTTTAGATATCTTTTATATAGTTAGGTATTTTTTCCATGATTTAAAATATCTTTCTTATAGTTACGCATCTTTCCTATGACTTAAGTATCTTTTATAGTTAGGCTTTTTTCCATGGTTTAGACATTTTTTTTTCATGGTTTAGATATCTTTCGTATAGTAAGGCATATTTTCCATGATTAAGATGTCTTTCGTATAGTTAGACATCTTTTTCATGATTTAGGTATTTTTTGTATAGTTAAACATTTTTTTTTATGGTTTAGGCATTTTTTCTATATAAAAGATTTACCATGTAAGATATTACATATTTCATAAAAATTGCATTTTTAGATCTTTAGGGTTTTTCTTCAAAATAAAAAATTCATCACTCAGTTGTTTTTTTAAAATCAAAATCTTAATTTGGGACTATTCAAAAATAAGGTTTTTAGGTTTTTTTTTTATTTTAAATTAAGAATAAAAATTAGGCTTCTAGAAATTTTTCTTAATAAAAAAAAAAACGGTTAATAAAAAAGTAAATTTGGTTGATTATTTTTTTATAAAAGAACCAACCTACTAAAGTTTTTACAAAAACCTATAGTTATCTGATCTTGACTAGCGGAAACGTAAACACCTTTGGAGCGACATTAAAAAATATAGAAACTTAGGTTTTTATTTTCTTTTCTTTTGGTTTTTATTTTTTTTAAATATATAAAAAAGGACAATTTTAATGAATAAACCTAATTTCGAAAAATAGATAGTGATACCCATTAGGGTTTAATAAGTTAGCCCCCAAATTTGAAATTACTTTGTTTTTATTAAATTAAAATCAAAGATTAGTAGCTAAATCGTGATCAATCTACCAAATTGATTACAATTTCTTTTTTTTTTTTCAACTCCAATCGGGTGGCAACTCTAAAAGTTTTTTTTTAAGGAATCAGAATTTTCCAATTTCTCTAGTTGATAATTAATACTGAATGAGTTAGGGTTTTGTATTAATCAGAAAATGGGAAATCAAATTTGAAAAAAATAAGAAATAAAAAATTTAGGCTTGACAATTTTGCGAATCCACTTAGGACTGTCAAGAGGGCTAGCCACTAGAATTTACTAAAATTAGAATTATTTGTCAAAACATTAAAAAAAAAACGCTTAAGGGGTGGGTTTGTAGTTGTTTTGGGGTTTCTTTATTTTATTTTATTTTTTTGCAGTATAAATGCATGATAGATACGGTCAAAATTAAACTGTTTTAGGACCTGAGGAGGGGGGCATATAGAGTAACTATCTTCCAAAGGCAATCAAGCTACTCCACTCAAGTTCAGATGTGACCATAAAACCTTTATTTTGAAGAATACGATGGTCACAGAACTTGAGGACTTTTAGAACCTATCTTTTATATGCATGAAAACCTTTTTCAAAAAATTTGTGAAAACCCATAATGTGGCAGACCTAAACGAATAAGGGCAGTTGTCCGTTGTAATATTTCCCCATAAATATCATATAATAATTCCATATAAAGTTTAGGATAAGCTTTAATTGTAATTTTATTTTATTTTTTAGATAGGAGTGAATAGATCAAGTTAAAGGGCTTTTGAAGAGATCCATGTCCACCTATATCATTGGCCTTAAAGATTACTCTAAATGTGGTTTCAACTTTGTAAGCTAGATAAGCAAGAAATTATTAAGAACAAGATTGGGCCCATCTTATCTCTATAAAAAAAAAAACCCTATCAATATTACCTCAGTGCAAGCCTTAGTACATGTATAAAAGGCCGAATCCATCGCTTTTTGTTTGGGCTCACATAAGTTGAGCCCAACACTTGTAGAGTAAATAATAAAAAATAGAAAAAAAAAACAAAACATAAAGAATCAAACCTATAAAATAATTTTTAAGTAATTGCCATTTTGCCAAGTATTTTACCAATCAAGAATATTCATTCTTTTGAATAGATTAACACTTTGTAAATAGCCTTTCTCATTTGAAATAAATAAGATTTAGATATTTTCTTTGTTTAGTCTTTTATTCTTCATTCTTTAGAATTCCTCTTTTGTAAATAGACCATCGGTAGTGTTGTTCTATTGGTAAATAAATTATGTAGGTCTGTATAAAGAATCTTAAGAAGGCAATTCTCTATTTATAATTTGATCACTTGGTCTCTGCATCATAAAAACCCTAACATTTTCTCTCTCTCTTTCAAGAAAGAAAAAAAAAAAAAAAAAAGAAAAGAATAAAAAGAAAGCTGTTAATGGTTACAAATCCTTATAGGACTCAAGACAAACATAAACCACATGGCCCGTTGAGGCAACCAATCAAACATAAACCCTTAGCCTATCAAGATAGTTTAACTAACTCAAAGCCCTAAAGCCCTTGAACCATCAAGTCCAATTATAAACTAAGTCAAAATATGAAGCCATGAAAAACCATCCTAAGCTTAACCCCCGATACAAATAAAAATGGCAATTCACAATCCCTTTTGCCTTAAAAGACATCAATGTTGGTACATTTAACTCTAAATAATCAGGTCTGAAATCATACATAGAAGCTTAGGGGCATTAAGACCTATTATTCTGACGGCAACTTAATTGAGAATGCAAAAGTTATGGGGTATTTGGTCATTGAAATTTTATTTTGAACTCAAATTGAGTGAAAGTTATTATTTCACAACTAGGGCATGTTTCAAGGAATTGGGGAATAAGGTCAGTCATGACCCTAAGGTTAATCAATCTCTACGTAAGGAATTCGTAACTCATTTTTATAAAATTTAGAATGAAAAGAGGTGAGCCATCTTCTATACACTAACCCTTAAACACTTTGAGAGTTAAGAGACATTATGGTGAGGATTTTTAGACTCATTCCTTAAAAGAAGTCCATTTTGAATTTGATACACAGACCAAAATAAAGTTAGGCATTCATTTTTAACTCCTAAACATAATTATCCTTTATTAAGCCCATTGAACCGATTTGAAGTCCTTTTAAATGAAAACCCTATCAAGAACCACCCTATAGTGAGGCAATTCAAAGGTTAGGGTCATTGATTAGGAGAAAAGGATAAAACTAGTTTGTGCTTACCTCAGTAATAACAATTCAAGAATAACTTTTGTTTTTGATAATTTGTTTCCTCTAAAGAAGAGCTAACACCTTTCCAAATACCTTAAGATTACACATACCTTACCCGAGCCCATACACTTAAAACTCATAGATTTAGGGCCTTAAGTCATATAAAGACAAAAACTTGACAAAAGTGATAATTACTTCTGGGGAGAAAAAAGCAAGAAATAATGGGGCAAAATGAGAAAGAAGAGGAAAAAAAAAAGAAAGGAGAGAAAGGGAAAGAAAAAAAAAAAGAAAGAAAAAATAAGAAAGGCTCGAACATCAGGCATGAGAAAAGCCCCAACTAAAGAAGGCCTAAAGGTCTAAGTTGCTACTCTAAAAACACAAGGTCTAGAATTGCATTTCCACCAAAAAACACAAAACCCCATAATCATTTTAAAATCATATTCCCAACATAAAACCCCATATCCATTTCAGAATCATACTCTAAATCACGAACACAAAACCTTTCTACTCATAATAATTTATCTAAAATAAAAATTATTTTTGAAACTAGGGCAATCACACATCTAGTTTTTTTCAAAGGGTTCTTGACTTGTACACTTGGGTTGGATAAAAGTATTTCATTTAAAATAGGCTCTCTCATTGAGCCCTTTCGAAACCATTTGACCAAAAGCCCGATTCATAATATTGAACTAAAAAAAAACCTAACAGATTGATCAAAGTGTATCACTTGCAAGTTAGACCATAATTTTTGGAACAATAGTTAAGAGTGAAATCTAGACCGAAAGTGTGCAAGGAAGTCCTCTTTGAATAGACTAATCGTGAGTTACATTTTTCTTAGGAAATAAATGTTTAAAATCATAAGTCATATCCAAGAAGCTCAATATTAAGGCCAAAAACTAAGACAAATACGAGATACCCCACATGGTTACTAAGGAAAGGGATGGTTATAACACTTTTCTTAGATAAGAATTTGTATCCGTCAGTAAACTTTCAAGAAAAAAGAAGAGAGATAAAAGAAAGGAAAAGAGGGAGAGAAAATAAAGGCTTGTTACAGGTTTTTTTTTTTCCATTCGTTTGCAAATCCATGTCGGCCTTAGTAGCCAAATCTTCAATTCATAAATAGTTTTCACCAATGTCTTCCTTTGTAAATTTCTCAAATTAAGAGTTTTTTTCGAATTGATCATGTTCCTCGATTTTACTTTCAACTGTCATATTGAGTTTTAACAAGTCCGTAGGATGCTTACCCTTTATCCATTTTCTCAAGGATCTAGCTAACTTATAGAGCGCTATCTCAATCCATATCTTCATTAGGTTTTCAGTTAACTCATGGAGTGCTGTCCCCATCCATATCTTCGTCAGGATTCTAGTAAGCTCATGGAGTGTTGTTCCCATCCATATCTTCATCAAGGTTCTAGTTAGCTCACAGAGCACTATCCCAAACCAGTTTTCTTTAGGATCATCGCCAGCTTAAGGAGCGCTTTGCCTATTCACTTAAGGTCTTAGCTAGCTCAAGCAGTGATTCGCTCGTCTTGGTTAGTTAGCCTATAGAGGGTACAACTAAGTTCTCAATATCTCTTTAGGGTCTTAGTTAGTTCGAAGAGCATTTCGCCCATCTTTGTTAGTCAGCCTATAGGAGGTATGACTAAGTTCCCAATATCTTTTACGGTTTTAGTCAGCTCAAGGAGCGCTTTGCCCGCCTTGATTAGTCAGCCCATAAGAGGCACAACCAAGTTCTCAATATCTTTTAAGGTCTTAACTAACTCAAGGAGCACTTTCCCTACCTTGATTAGTCAACCCATAAAGGGCACCACCAAGTCTTTAATTTTTCTCTAGAGTCTTTGCTAGCTTACGAAGCGCTTTACCTGTCTTGGTTAGTCAGCCTATAAGGGGCACAACCAAGTCTTTCATATCTCATTAGGGTTTTAGCCAGCTCAAAGAGCGCTTCGCCTATCTTAGTTAGTCAGTCAATCCATAGAGGGTACAACTGAGTTTTCAATATCTCTTTAGGGACTAAGCCAACTCAAGAAGCGCTTCACTCGCCTTGGTTAATCAACCCATATGGGCCATGACCAAGTCATCAACGTCTCATCTTGGTTAGTCAACTCATAGGTGGTACGAGCAAGTCTTTCAATATCTCTTTAGGGTCTTAACTAGCTTGAAAAGCGTTTCACTTACCTTGGTTAGTCAACCCATAGGGGGCATGATCAAGTTCTTGATATCTTTTAGGGTCTTAGCCAACTCATGAAGCACTTCGCCTGCTTAGGTTAGTTAGCCCATAAGGGGCATGACCAAGTTCTTAATATCGCTTAAGGTATTTAGCCAACTCAAGGAGTGCTTCACCTACCTTAGTTAGTTAGCCTATAGGGGGCACGACCAAGTTCTCAATATTCTCTTTAGGGAGTTAGCCAACTCAAGAGGTACTTCACCTGCCTTGGTTAGTCAGCCTATAGGGGGCATAACCAATTTCTCAATATCTTTTTAGGGTCTTAGCCAGCTCAAGGAATGTTTGGTCAACCTTAGTTAGTCAGCCCATAAGGGGCATAACCAACTTCTCAATATCTCTTTAAGGTTTTAGCCAGCTCAAGAAGTGATTCGCCTGCCTTGGTTAGTCAACCTATAGGGGACATGATCAAGTTCTCAATATTCTCTTTAAGGCCTTAACCAACTCAAGGAATGCTTAGCCCACTTTGGTTAGTCAACCTATAGGGGGTACGACAAAGTTCTTAATGTTACTTTAGGGTCTTAGCCAACTTAAGGAGTGCTTCACTTGCCTTGGTTAGTTAACCCATAAGGGGCACAACTAAGTTCTCAATATCTTTTATGGTTTTAGCTAACTTAAGGAGCTCTTCACCCATCTTGATTAGTCAACCCATAGGTGGCACGACCAAGTCCTCAATATCTTTTTAGGGTCTTAGCCAACTTAAGGAGCACTTTGCCTACTTTGATTAATCTGCTCATAGGGGGTACAACCAAGTCATTAGTATTTTTTTAGGATCTTAGCCATGTCAAGGAGCGCTTCATCTGTCTTGGTTAATTAGCTCATAAGGGGCGTAACTAAGTCTTTAATATCTCTTTAGGATTTTAGTTAGCTTAAAGAGTGCTTTACCCATTCATTTAAGGTTCTTACCAGCCCATAGGGGTGCTACCCTCACTACCTTTATTTTTAAGTTTTTGTCACCAAATTCTCAATGAACCAGCCCTAAGATAGCTAACTAATTGTAACACTTCTTAAGATAGAGTCATCCTCAAGGAAAAAATGTTATCTTTGTTGTCTTTATGATAAAGTTTTACTCAAATTTCACCACAAAACGGAGCAATTATAGACACTTTATTTTTAA
Organism: Lumnitzera littorea; assembly: GCA_024138015.1. NCBI lineage: Eukaryota > Viridiplantae > Streptophyta > Magnoliopsida > Myrtales > Combretaceae > Lumnitzera > Lumnitzera littorea. The sequence goes on from JAMXBB010000011.1 coordinate 89,461,808, forward strand.
TCCCTCATAGTTCTAATCTTTGTTTTTAGGGTCCTAATTTTGGAAAAAAAAATGATAAATGATAAAAGGACAAAAAAATAGAAAATTTTCATTAAAAGAGAAAAAGAAAAACTTAAAAAGAAAAAAATTTAAAAAGATTAATTAGATGGAATCTTGATTAAATAGTTGTTAAAAAAAGCAAATTTGATACAATGACATTAAATTCAATAAAATCAAGATTTGTAAAATTCAAATATTTTTTAGATCTTTATTAATTTAGATTTGATTTGATCTAATCCAAAAGATTTATTTTCGAGTCTTATAAATAGGGGTTACACGGCGCGAGCTAGGGATTCAATTCTACATTCACCAAAAATATGTTCGAACCCACTCTTTAGACCAATTCCGCAGTTATGTACGCGATAGGACTCAAGATTCAATCCGTTTCTTTTCATTAGCTTTGTGTGTTTTGCCTTCAAGAACATAATAGTAGTTTTTAATTATTGTCTATAGTTTGTTTTATTTTTTTATTTTTTATTTCACTTAGTGCAATTTGTTTATTTATTTCACTACTTTTATGCATAATTATTTTTAAGACTTGTACTAACTTTTTTATTTTCATCACATCTTTAATTGTTAATAGTTAGTTATAGTGTTAGTGCCTAATAAACATGTGTTAGGTTAAATTTTAGTTAAATTTGTTTTTTAGATTTCATATTTTTAAAATGGTATTTTTATAAAATCTCATATTTTACAAAATCTCATCCTTTGCATATTGTATTAATTTAGAAAAGTTACATTAGGTATGTTGGGGTTTTATAGATTAAAAAAAAATCATTTTGTTACTTATTTAGATTTTCACAAAATAAAAAAAATTAATTAATATCTTTTTTATGGTTATATATTTTTTCCATAGCTTAGGCTTTTATCCTATAGTTTAGATATCTTTCCTATAGTTAGGCATTTATTCTATGATTTAAATATCTTTAATATAGTTAGGCATCTTTCCCATAATTTAAGTATTTTTTATAGTTAGGTATTTTTTCAAGGTTTAGACATTTTTTTTTTTCATGTTTTAAACATCTTTCGTATAGTTAAGCATCTTTTTCATGGTTTATATATCTTTCTTATAGTTATGTATTTTTTCTATGATTTAGGTATTTTTTATAGTTAAGCTTTTTTCCATGGTTTAGACATCTTTAGTATAAAAAGACATTTTTTCCATGATTAAGATATTTTTCATATAGTTAGACATCTTTTTCGTGATTTAGGTATTTTTTGTATAGTTAGACATTTTTTTTTTATGATTTAGGGATTTTTTTTTATATAAAAGATTCACCATGTAAGATATTGCATATTTCATAAAAATTGCATTTTTAGGTTTTCAGGTTTTTTCTTGAAAATAAAAAATTCATCTCTTAGTTTTTTTTTTTTTAAATAGAAATCTTAATTTGGGACTTTTCAAAAATTAGGTTTTTTTTTTTTAAATCAAGAATAAAAATTAGGCTTTTAGGGATTTTTTTTAATAAAAATAAAACGGTTAATAAAAACATAAATCTAACTGATTATTTTTCTATAAAAAGAACAAATTTACTAAAGTTTTTACAAAGAACTATTGTCATCTAATCCTAACTAGTGAGTACATAAATACCTTCGGAGTGACATTAAAATTTGTAAAAATTTAAGTTTTTTTATTTCTTTTCTTTTTTATTTTCTTTTGGTTTTTATTTTTCTTATATATATATAGGACAATTTTGATGAATAAACCTAATTTCGGAAAATAAATAACGGTACCCGATAAGGTTTAATAGGTTAGCCCCAGAATTCAGAATCATTTGTCTTTTATCAAATTGAAATCAAAGGATGATAGCTAAATCATAATTAATTCATCCAATTGATTATGATTTCTTTTCTTTTTCTTAACTCCAATTGGATGGCGACTCCAAAAGTTTTTTTTTTAAAAACCGGAATTTCTCAATTTCTTTAGTTGAGGATTAATACTGAATGGGTTAAGGTTTAGTATTAATAAAAAAATGGGAAATCAAATAAAAAAAATAAGAAATTGAAAATTCAAGCTCAACAACTATCATTAATGGGTTGTAAATCATTTATTCCTTTTTTTAGATTTTTATTTTATTTTATTTGTTTCTTATTTATCAATGTTTAGCCTAGGTTATACATACCCTTGTAAGACTTGATATTGTTTTTCATCATTAAATGAAATTTACCTATTTATTCGAGTTCTCTCAACAATCCTAGATCTTATCAAATCTTTGCAATTTGTGGTGACCAGACCATCTAATTAAGTTGTTTGTACTATCAAATTAGTTAGGTTTAGTTTGAATTCTAGCAATGTGTCATATCCATTAGAATGTTGTCCATATCAATTCCTTTCTAAAGAGCCTAATTTAGTCAATCGATAGTTGTATCCCTAAGTGAATTCAATGTATGCTCTTCTTAAATGATGTACATCCATTACTTACATTTTCTATAAAGAATGACATAGTTTTCAAACTCCCATCTACATCTACATCCACATTTGCTGGGAACCCCTACTACCTAAGATTCTTCCTACTCAACCCATGTGGTTAATCTAATTTTTGAAGATAACCTTTCTTTTTTCTTACTATTATCATTAGAACCACTATTATCAAAATTCTCAGAAATATCTCCATAGGGTAGTTCATTCTCATATCTATCTCTCTATTGGCTTCACTCATAACCAAAATATTAGTTACTGAGAAACTATTACTGCTACTTACTTCTCAAGTCATTAGAATAGGTTAGGAATCATATACCTAAGTTTTGCTTTGATCATTAGTGTTAGTCTCCTCGCATAAGTCATTCTCAGGTGTAGTAGGCATGTTGACTTTATGCATTTCAACATAGAATTCCATTTAACTACTAAACCTACTATGTCCTTAAGAGGAGGCCAACATTTACTACTCATTGTAATTATCATTCACAATTGTAGCACATAAATAATCCCTACTACCTCCTATAAGGGGGCATCTATGGATCTTCTCAACCCAATGTCTTATCATGTCAATCAAAAGACAACTACATATGATATCCATCAATTGCTCATAAATTGTATCATGCAAAGCCGCATCCACCGTCTATATTTAAGCATGATTTGTATGGTTAATCTAAGTTAGTGAAATAATAAAAGCAAGAGGAATAGTACTAAAAAGACAAGGTGCAAACCAATTACAATATATTTAATGAATTTTGAATATTTAGTAATGGTTTTAGATATGTAAACTACAAGTATTTCATTGACTTATGATACTTACCAACTACTCATAACTTGTATCATTCAGTAAAGGAAGAGTACTAAAAAGATGAGGCACAAACCAATTACGACATATTTAATGAATCTTAAATGTTTAGTAATGGTCTTAGATACTTGAACTATAAGTAATTTAGTTTTTTATCTAATGAAGGCGAAAAAGAGTTTGTAATTTTCCTTTATATTATCAACATTTTTACTATATGTAGTAAATGAACTATACATATAGTAAAATTATTCTCAAGTGGTAACTCATGAATTCTTCATCTATTTCCACCTTAATATCGAGTGTTGTAAATGTATACTGAATGTGGCAAACTTGAAACAAAGTAGTATAGGAATAATATCATAGTTTATATCTTAACTTTGCATTTTTTTTTTAATTATACGCTTGAAATTTCCACTTTATTTCATTATACACTTAATTGAAGATTTAGTTACCACTATCTACATCTTTATTAACTCAAATTCACAGTATTAATCCAATCAGCATAATCATCTTATGGGGTAGCCACCCATGGTCTTAAGATGGCTGCGTAATCCCTGTAAGGCCATAGGCAACCACCCACGATTGATAGTGGGTCCTATGACCAAATTTTTGAAACAAGTTGTAACTCATTATTTTGTAAAGGGTAGCCAATGGTAACCTAACAAGGGTTATGTGATCCTCTTAAGGTTATGGGCAGTCACCCCCATTATTATGTTGACTAGACTAATAATTAGAATAAGAGTTAACTAAAGCACAAACGGTGACAACTAAATCTTTAATTAGATATATTACGATGCAAATGGAAATTTTAAATATATAATTATAAAAAATAGTAAAGTTAAGGCGTAAACTATGACATTTACCCAATGGTGGATCATCAAAAACTATAACTTTTACTAATTTTTTATTGAATGTAGTAGAAGTACATTAAATGTGTTTCTAATATTCTAAGATCAAAATTCACAAATGAGTGGTTACAAACATTTTATGAAATTTAGTAAAAACATTAAATATTGTAAGACTGTAACAAAGTGTTAAATCATCAAATTTATAGTTTTCATAAAATTTTCTTTGAATATGCATGGTAAAATTAAAGGAAAAGGTGATTGCATTGTTTCAAAGTGGTAAATAACAAAATTATTAGTAATACTAACTTTTGATTAGATTAATAGGAGTAATTTAATTTTATTGAAATTAATTTGAAGTGTTAAATCATAAAAATTATAATTGGAACAGGCCTTTTTAAAGAATGTGGTAATTATGCATTAAATAAATATTCAAAAATATATTTATGAAAACATTTTATAAATTTTGGTGAAAATATGTCAAATGATTGAATGTTGTTCAAAATTAAATTAAGTTTATTACTAGTTTTTTTATTTAATGTGATAAAAACATGTAGAATATGGGATGGTAAATCACTAAACTTATAATTTTTACTAACTTTCTATTTCTTATAGGAAAAACAACAAGTATATGATAAATAAACTTCTAATATATTGAGTACAAATTTTACATACTATCAGCTTTCTTACATATTTGGTAGAATACATTCTATGTATGGTAAAATTATTTCAATTTAATAAGCTAGCATTTTATTAATATCACCAACTTTTTGCAATGTATTGTAAAATTATGTTAAAAATAAAAAGATGTACTAAATGTGATTAAAACAATACTATCCTTTCTTTTCTTCATTTTACTTACAAGGTCACCATTAATGTTTACACAAAAAAGTTGCCATTAGTCAAATCAACCTAATAACACCGTCTAAACTATTAATTCCAAAACTTCGCCATGTTTACTTTAGTTAACATTCTCACTCCAATTCTCATGTCTTTTGAGTGCTTATTCTAAACACTTCACTTTATTCACTCATGTACTATTTCTCTTTTTAGTAACTTATTTTTATTTTTCTTTTCTTTTTTACATTTATATCTTGCATATACCCATGTCATACCATCAAAAAAAAAAAATTAATTTTAAGGTACTTGCTTTTCTCTATAGTAACCAATTAATCTTAAAAAATAAAAAAGTTTCTTTCTTAACCCCTTACTGGTTTCTTAGAGCACTCTTTAATGGAATATGTGAATTCCGTATTAATAGTGTAAGTTAACGTATTTGATCATCCTTATATGTATTTCTTTTTTAATTATTGAATTATAATGATATAGCTTTTGATAATATGTTTTCGCCAAAACACTTGATAAACAATGGTAAATATTACTTTTAAGTTAGGGAAAAAAAACCCAAAAAAAATGCTAGAGTGTAAAACTTGTATTTCAAATTCAATCTCTTTGTTGGCCAAAAAAAAAAAAAAACAAACAATCTCTTCTATAAAAACCTTACTAGAGTTTATTAAAAGAAATTGTATCTCATAAATAAACAATACAAATTTGAGGTTAATATTATGCCCCAAACTAGGGAGTCATAACAGCCTCATCATATAAACTAACCTAAACTAGAAACTAGCAACTTTAGCTGCTAACATAGGTATAGTTCACACTAAGCCTTTACCACTCCACAGCTCTAAGTCATCTAATTCAATATTTGTATGATATCAACTTATGGTGCAACTTTGTAAAATAACTTTTGAAAGAGACTTTATTGTATAAAAGTTTGAGAAGAAAACAAGTTATATAAATAACTTCAGAAAAATGACACAATAAGGAGTTATAAAAGTTCGCAAATTTAGAAAACATAGTTTTGATAACAATAATTGAAAACTAGAGGGTCACTTGAAAAAACCCTTTTAGTTTTCCTAAGGATTAGTAAAGCCAATTAACAAAATATGAATTCAACCAATTGGTCTTGAATCTAGCTCCCCGACCTCGTTCCTTACATGTTTGGAACTTTGAGTAGTACTAGTATATATACTGGGAAACCTACAAAACAACTATAGGGAAATGAATAACAACTTGCTCAATAAGTATGACGAAGATAATAACACATATCTAACATTAAGCAACTAGGGTTTTCAAGTAAGGTTAATTAGATTCAATACATGTTCAAGCAAATGTCATTGCATGATGTTGACCAATTGTCATGAGATTAAAGAAATTGCGTCAGCTCTAATATGAGTTTTGAGGAGTTTGATGCCAAACTAAGGCTTGTGCAATAGAGAAACATGCTCTGCCTGAGACTTCACTTCGAACTACGGTCCCTAATTTTGTTGCGATCTCCTCTCTTATTACTTAGTTTGACTAAGGGTGGGGAAATGACCATTTTCTCCTATCTTCATCGAAGGGTCCATGTTTGGCCCAAGTATCTTAATCGTCTCCTCTTAGTGGGTTGCGATGCAAGTCCAATTAGAACTTAGATTAAGTTTGAATTAGTTTGCTTCTTAAGGCAATCAAGCAATTTAATACAATTCAATCAATGCAATACCACAAAGCAATCAATACATAAAGTCCAATACTCCATAACAGTAATATAATGTCTAAGCACATGTACTGCATACACATAGGCTACTAACTTACAACCACAAACAAAACACATACTAAGATCTCTAAGTATTCTTAAACAATACTCCAAAATACAGTGAAGTACTAATCCCACTTACCCGAAGCTTAATCGCTCGCTAATTAAGCTTATTGACTTGTCTTTATTAATGATCCCTTGATATTTATCTCGATTTAGTACTTTATTCTATATATAAATTATGAAATATCGTTGATTTGCTCGTCTATATAAGAATTAGGTTGGTTAGTCGTTGGTTTATTAGCTTATGCCTTAAGTATTAGAAGTTTTAGAATAGTGCTATAAGTTTATGTTACCTTATAAGCTATCACTTGAGTTAAGATACCCTTAAAATATTTACTGGAGAAGTTTCTAAGATATCCTCTACACCACTTAAGCATTAAAGTTCACCATAGTTCAGCCTCTATGTCAATCTCTGAGGTTGGTAAATCCCTAAGATTTTTAATGAACATCTTCTAAGCTAAGTTCTAAGTTAAGTCACCCTTGAAATTCTCAAACTGGAATCTTCTCAGTTATCTCCTAAGCCATATCAAGGTTAAGGTATTAATAAGTTTAACATCTTAATCAACTTCTGAGTCTAATAAATACCTAAAATGTCCTATAGATTATCTTCTGAGGCAACTTCTGAGTGCTCATACTCATGTATTTCGCTTCAAGTACCCTCTAAGGCATCTTGTAAAGCAATCGTATAGCCTACTTAACTTTAGATCTTTTGACAAGATACCTTATGAGCTATACTCTGAGCTTAGCCAATTTCAAGTTTCTTAAAAGTTTTCCATCTGACTCAGTCTTTGAGTTTTCCCCTGTTTCACCACTTACTCTCAATCTTGTTTCTAATTTAGTTTCTAAGTGAATCTCAAGTAGAATATTTACCCCCATCTTCCTCTGATTTATCCTCTACCTAAGTTCAAATTACATATAACTTATTGATTTATTCATTTCCACCTTAAACTTCAATCATAATAACTCATTAACACTTCATGAAACAGACCCCAGCTTAATTACTTCTCAAAACTTCACATTTAACATATCATCACTCTACTATTCAAATCCATAACTACCCAACTTCACTTATAAGGGCATTTTCTTGGATACATGTAATTCTTACTCTTAAGACTTACTTCAACAACATTAGTAGACGACAATTACTCCAATAACTAGCTCACTACAAATTCCAAGTCAGCTCCATAAGTAAAACATGTTAATTTGTACTTAAAATTATAATTTCATTCTCAATTTAGGGGTCAAAAATTAATAAAAATATAGAAAATAGTTTCATGGAAAAAATCTTTTCATAGCTACTTAATATAAGCATAGAAAAGTTTATATAAAAAATTTGAGGTTGAAACTATGTTATTAAACTAATTTATTTAATTATTGAAAATTGTTTGATTTCACTAATTTCTTAGGAACGTATATAATAGCTACTAAATTTATACAAAATAATATTTTTCTTGGATTCTACAAGTGAAAATACTTACGAATAATTTTTTATAGAATTTTCTAGGCAATATTTATATTTAAATAATTTAACAAAATTTAGACTAAAGTAAGACCCTCACCAGAAACCTAAGCTTCAGCCACCAATAGCCAATCCAAGTGTGTTGGTTGGTTTAGATTTTGGTTGTTGCTCCTCGTGATGGTGGTGGTTGGTCCCTAGTAACAGCCTAGACTTATGTACCTTTCGTGACCTAATACTACACTCTGATTTTGTATTTTTTTCCAGATTTTTCTTCTTCAACTTTCTAAATTGAACTGTATTTTTTCTAGATTCTTTTTTACATAACTAAACTTATGATATAGTTCTTGAATTTTTCTAGAGCATTTTGGTAATGAAAGATGATTTTTCTCTCTCCTCCTATGAAAAATTCACTCTTTATACTTCATCTTTTAGGTGTCAATTTGTTGTTCTACACCTCAATAGTTGTCTTGAAGCCTTCCACACCTTGATTAGCATCCTTCCTATTGTTCCCTATGCTTTTGTTATTTTTCTTTGCTTATTTTAACTTAATTAGTATTTAATTGGGTATTTTAGATAATTATAAATATATAATTATGCATAACAATTACACGTGGGGTGCATACATATATTCTATATATTATTTTGTATCATATAATATTTTGATTGCATATATAATTTATCTCGAAAAGTTTACGAACTAATGGAACATATTCTATGTGTTTATAATAAATAATATGTATTTAATTAAATTATACTATTTAGCTATATTATTGTTACTTTTATTGTATTTTTCGAAATCTAAATCCATAGGGTGTCTTCAACTAATGTTTCGAGTCTACTCATAAATTTTTAGGTTATTCGAGTTAATTTATATATACCTTGAATTACTTGCACGAACAACCATATGAGATTATGAGGCTCACAATTAGAAAGCATCACACTTTAAAATGTACATCTTACATTGTATTTGTAGCGGCGAATTAGATACTGAGGTGAGTTAAAGGTACTAATGTCAAGCCTGATTTTTTTATTTTCTATTTAAAATTAATTTCCCCATTTCTTGATTAATACTAAACCCTAACCTATTTAATATTAATCCTCGACTAAAGAAATGGAGAAATTCCGATTTTTTATTGAAAATAATTTTTGGAGTTGCCACCCAACCGCAATCGGGAAAAAGAAAAAGAAACTATAATCAATTGGGTAGATTAATTACAATTTGGCTATCGATCTTTGATTTCAATTTTAATGAAGAACTAGAGGGTTCTGAGTTCGGGGGCTAACCTATTAAACCCTAACGGGTACTACTATCTATTTACCGAAATTAGGATTATTCTTCTAGTTATAATAATTAAAAAATAAATAAAAGGATTAAAAGAAAAAAAAAACTTAAGTTTCTACATATTTTATTGTCGCTCCAAAAGTGTCTACGTACCCACTAATCGAGATCAGACAATTGTAATTCTTTTAAAAAATCTTTAATGTGTTGATTTATTTTAATTTTTGAAAACCAGTCAAGTTTACATTTTAGTTGATTCGTTTTTTTTTTTTAAAAGAAATCTAAAGGGTCTTAACTCATAAGTAATAAAAAAAAAAAACTCTCTAAAACATTATAATCTTTTTATAAAAAGTTTCTTTCTTTTTTTTTTGTTGATTTTTTTACTTCTAAAAAATAATTTTCTATATGATGATTTCTAAAAAAAACCTAAACCTAAAAAAAAAATCCTAAACTATATACCACTACTGTTAAACGACTACTTATATAAGTAAATAAAACATAATATACGTAGTATATATATATATATATATATGCACGTGAAGAAACTAACACAAAATAATCCACTAAGTTAATATATATGAATACTTATAACTAATTAAGGATCAATATAATATAATAATATGATATAATATAATAAATAAATAAATAAAGAGAAGCAGCTGAACCTGATGCTATCCAACTATGGTGTATGCATGGATTGTGTGTTGTAACGTGCAGTGGAGCTTGCACGCGATTTGAATGTTAGTGGAAGGGACTGATCGTGCAACAGGGTGTAAAGCCGAATGTCCAATGCAGTGTTCTGACAACGTAACGGTGTATGTACGAGTGAAACTTATGTAGCTGCTGTCAGTCAATGTGGTCGATGGAGTGTAGTGCCATTGTTTGTCGACGATTCATACGTGGTCTACAGCGCGTATGTATGGAGTTGGGTTACAGACAGTAGCAGCAAAGATGGAGCAACGATGGATGGGCGTGCTGCAGCGTTGCGAATGAGGGCTAATGCTGGAGTGTTCTACTGCTGAACATGTTGGAATTCTGTTGTTGTTGTAAGTTTTGGACAGTGATGCAGCAATGGTTCTTTGGTTGCTGCAAGTTGGACAATGTTGTGTGGTTAGTGAACGTGGCGTGGGGCAGTGATTGTGGATGGAGAAGATAATGGCTGTCATAGTTGTCCGTATTGGTCAGTAGCTTAGCAAGTTGATGGTGGACTTAGGTCTTCCTGTTTGTGTAATATTGGACAGGGGCGAGGATGGTGGTTGCATCGTTGTGGGCTGTGAGATCAGTCTTCGGATCAGCAGCGTATCTAGCAGTGATCGGAGTGACGCTGTACTTGAAGCGCGTTACAACGTATTCCGTTGTGGACTATGATTGCAGCTGACAAAAAAGATTCAGTCGACAGTGGGCATTTAGACTAGGCTGAACGTATGTGATGATGAGGGCGTTATGGCTAAGTGTTGAAGTGTAGTAATCGGTGTGGTGCTAAACAATGGACTATGGTTGACACTGTTGCTGTCAGTCAAGGGATTGTCTAGGGACGTGGTTAGGCGATTGAAGCAAGTAAGACTTCAAGAACGTCAAGCGAAGGAATTTTGCAGTCATAGTTATTAGCCGTATGAAGTCTTGAAGGGTGTTATAACAGTTGGCTGATTGTGGGACTGTGTTTTTTTGTCGCCCAATTCTTGCTGTGTGAAGGTGGATCCTTTTTTCTGCTGTAGCTCCCCCCTTTTATTTGTAAAAAATAAAGATTATTGAGACTCAAACCCAAGACCTCAAATTAAATCCAACCTAAATACTCTGATACTTATCCGTTAGCCTGTTGGCCTACGCCTTAACATTTAGTACAATTATATTGTACTTAAACTACTCGGTTCTCTAAAATAAAAATTTGTACTAATCTAAAACTAAAACTAAAACTAAAACTATTTGTTCCTAATATAAATTACTTCCTAAAAAATCTTAAAAAGTCTTTTTAAATTTTCTTTTCTTATTTTTTTAGTATTTTCATTATTTGTTAAATTTTTTATTATTTTTATCTTTTATTAATTTTTGTTATTTTTATTTTTGAATTAGGACACTTTTTTTGTAAAAATAAAAATTAAGACTACAGAAGAGTAAAAATTAAGTATCTATAACTAACTTTTATTATTATTATTATTTGTTGCTATGTGTGTTTGTGTGACTATTATATTGAATTAGATGTGTGTGATTTGAGTATAATTGCTGGTATTTATGTAGAAAAATATAAAGCCATGAACATTTTCATGTCAAAGTGAAATTTTTTTTACTTTATTAGTGTTTATACATTGATTTTCAAGTGGTTCTATTATCTAAGTTGTCATGTCAAAGACAAACTTTTGCTAGAATACCTTTTTTTCTTTTTTTCAACTAATATTGTCATTGTAATCATGTGTGTTGAATATTGCTTTATGTTATTAAATTAATATGTGGTCCCTCATGTCTACCAAAGTATTGTCCATTCCGAACAGAATTTACAAAGCTTGTTGCGTTTCACTAGGAGATAAAATAGTTTAGATTAGATTAAAACTTGTTTATATATATATAAATATATATATGTATATATAGTCATTTTCTAACTTGTCGATGATGTAAAATTATTCTTAAGTATCATGATTGATACAAAATTTGGAAGTATATTTTCTAAAAGTCAAAGAACTATAAGGGAATATTTGCTAATACATTTTCTAATAGTTGAGCTTAATCACAACAATAGATAAAATGCATCACTGCAAATCTTATTTAGGACTATAGTTGATATGTGTTGAAATTGTAATTTAATTTGTGCAGGCACAAATATATATATATTAAGAGGGACAAGAGTAATGGTAAGATCATATGTATCTAATAAATATGACCAATTGCTCATTTGAACATGAGAATATGTCTAACTATTTGACTCCATATAACTAAGAAAATATTACTTCAATTGCAAAAAATAATGAAAATTATATGTCATGTAAGAATATAAAGATTTATGTTAAATCCTACTAACCATAAAAAATCATATATGTTACATGGGAAACGAAAAAGCGAAAAGAAGGAAAATGAGTTGTAAACCTTTAATAAACATTAAATTCTAGTAATATATTATTCTATTCAAGTTTCTTGTAGTATTAATTGATTTCCTAACATGTTGTATTCTTAGATTAATTACTTTGTAGTTTTCTTTTGCATAAAAAAAAAAAAAAAGATGGGTGGTGAAGACATTAAAGGTGGTATTTTTTTTCTAAGATATGATAATAATTTTTTGGAGCAAGTGAGGATTCATAACTTGCTTAGAGATAAGAGCATAACAAATAAAAGAGGTATGATTAATGAAGCTAATTTAAATGTGGTAAATGATGACTAAGAGGGTGATTATGCAACAAGTGATGAGTTATGAGTCTTGTTGACTCAGAGGATAAAGATGATGATGATACAAATTCAAATTTGTGCTCATTTCTTGATGAGATTGATATCAAAAGTCTACATTTAGTTGCTAGAATAAAATTTGTGAATGTAGACTTGTTTAGGAAGGCATTGGGGGCATACAATGTAAATATAGGGAGAGATATCAAATATATTAAGAACGAGAAGGCTAAAGTAATAGTAGCTTGTAAGCAAAAGTGTGGATGGCAATGTTATGGAGTACTAATAAAGGAGGAACATAGGACATATATACTAAGGAGGAAGGATCAAGAGCATATATGTCTCATTATGCACAAAAGTGGCATCATCACATTGAGGTTATTGGCAGAACAATATGTAGCACTAATAAATGAGCAACCTAATATAAAAATAGAGACCATTCAAGAAAGAGTGAGGTAAGATCTCAAGGTAGATATCTCTAGGTAGCAAATGTATCATTAGAAAAAAAGAATTGCTAATAACATATTACATGGTAGCTATATAGAGTAATATAACAAGTTGTATAATTGTGTTTACACTCTTCTTGCTTGCAACCAAAATAGTACAGTCATTTTGAAAATTGGATTGCCCCATTATGTCCCTAACACAAAGGTTTGAGAGAATGAATATGTGTTTAAAAGCTAAAATGTGAGCTTTCTTAAATATTGCAAGTTATGGATTCGTGTAGATGGTTACCACTTGAAGAGGCCTCTTCGTGGACATCTATTATGTGATGTTGGTGGAGATGCTAACAATGGTATGTTTCCTATTGCAATCATCACAATGAAGGTGAAAACAAAGGATTCATGGAGTTGGTTTCTAGAGATAATCCATCACTACAGTTTAAATCCAATTGAAGTTTGTGAAGTTGTTTATATTGCTTAAAAATATGCTTTTTTCATTTTGCATTTTAGTTGTTGTTAGATGACAATGATCATGATAGATGTGTGATATGAATTTTCATGTCAGATAAACAAAAGGTAATGATGCCTTCCTTTTTTCTTTCATCTAATTCCTTTCAAGTAGGTAACACTTATTGTTTTCGGTAGCTTTATAATTTGAACATTAATTTGTCTTGTAAGGGCTAATCAAAGCCTTCAAGGAAGTAGCCATGCATTGTGTGCATCGTGTTTATGTTCGGCACTTGTATGGGAATTTATATGATAACAAGTTTAGAAGTTTTGCATTGAAAGAAGAGCTATGGGGGGGGCAATACAAGCATACAAGTTGAATAAGTTCCATTATCACATGACTTGATTACAAGCCACATCACTAGAAGGTTTTCGTTACCTAAGTGAATCAATAAGCCACTTTGATAAATGAAGCAAGAGCGATATAATTGTGGACAACATATGTGAAAGCTTCAATAGTTACATCATTTTATCCAAGGAAAAACCAATAATGTCCATGATGGAGACTATTAGGGGAAAAATGATGTCTCGTTTCCAAGCAAAGAGAAAGGAGGCTAGATCATAACATTCTAGAATTTATCTTGCTATATTGAAAAAGATAGGTGCAAAGAAAAATGAGTAATGAATTGCATTTCTAGGTATGCTAATGATGGATATTTCAAGGTGTAGACTATAAGATCTATAAAAGTGAGTTTGAATAGCGAGGAATGTAGTTGTGGTGAGTAGTAACAAACCAAAATACCATTCGCACATACATTAGCTGCCATAATTAAAGAGAACCATGATGTATTTAACTATGTTGATAAGCTAAATTTTTACTTCCTTATGAAGATGTGATTTATCTGATTCCAAGTAAAGAGCAATAGAAAGACTCTAAACGAGGAGAATAGACCTACCTAAGTAATGAGTCCTTTTAAGTAAGCTAAAGAAGAAACAAACTAAACGACGAGATGAGATGCTACAGCAATAGGGGAAGTTGTCTAAGAGAACAACATATGCTAGACATCGTTCTTGTTGTAAGTAAGTGAGCTATACTATTAGAAGTTGTACAGGAAGCCTGAGAAGAATGGATGTTAATGGAGAGGGAAGTAGCAGGGATGGTAGAACAAAAAGGGAGCATCATCGAGGTAGGCGTAGTCCCCAACCTAGGATATATGTAGGAGGAATTATCAATATTGGAGGGATTTTTAGTGTCGAAAATGAGGGATGAGTTATCAATATGAAGATAAAAGCTGGAGTTACTAATGATAGAGAAGCTAGGACAATAGAAGAAAATATTGCATCTATGATATCTCCCAAGCTCCAACAATACAGGATACTCAAAAAGTTTTGTACATATGCTTACTTCCATATTAGAATTGCTTTTATGTCTTATATGATCTTTTAATTCAATTTATACATGTGAAATTATGTATAAGAGCTAGTGCAATTTATAGACTTCGTAAAAGAATATTTATATTTTTTTGTTAGGATATATATGTAAAAGAATGGCTTATTAAACTAGTAATAAATAGATATTTCAATTATAAAAGCTTGTGGTATTTGCAATGTATAGTTTATGTCCAATCATGTGCTTCTTTTTTTAACATTTCATCAAATTCTTAACAACCCATTTGGAAGTCAGTACATGAGTCAACAAATGGATGATTGATTGAAGTTAGACTACTTCAAACTTTCTTGGATTTCTTTTTTATGCTTTTATTTGAAACTTCTATTGAATTTTATGTGCATAAATTGCACATTTTTTTTTTTTGTAATGGAGGTTGATGCTCTTGTATCATTTAAAGCAAAAAACTCTTATGTTATTTAAGTTAAACATAGACTTATATTTTATTTTAATTTTGAATTATCTTTCTATTGAAGTTCCATCTCGTTATTGACCTTGAAATCCATGACCATGTTTTAGAGATTATCTACTTGATCACATTATAAGTTGATTTTCTGTCAATTTCTAAGTGGTGTCATCAAGGCATGAACACGAATACCTTTTTGAGTTATTTTGTTATAATTTTCTTTCTTTAAATCTATAAGAAAGTTTTTTTTTTCCCTTTTTGTTTTTAGTGTAGAAGAAAGGGTTATAATGTGAATTTTCATATCCATGAGACCTATAACTATAGCACATTAACCATAGATAATCAAATAGGTAAGTGTTTTCAAAAGATAAATCAATCCTAAATTAACATGATTATTCTCATTTCAATTCCTTGGTTATTTATTTACCCTTAAAACTAACAATGAATTCTAGACATATATATTTATATATGTATATATGTATGAGTGTTCATATTTATATTCTAAGCTATATATTGTATCAAACTTTAAAAAATTCCCCTTCCCTATCAAAGTCATTGTTGTAAGGATGGAATTGTCTAGATTAGCATAAACTTGCATCACATTTCTCATTATTACATGATAAAGTAAATGTATCGAACATTATCTTTTTCAACATCAAAATAGTATAAACTTATGTGGAAATAGTGTGAGAGCAAGACAAACACCAATATCGATGTAGGCTTGATTATTGATTCTCTACAATTTCTAAACCTAAATGTAGTAAGAAGAGCAAGCAACATAAATTAAGCTTACCTAACATTTGTGTTAACAAAATACTTAATAATGTTAACTTGCATCAACAAAAATTTGAGTTGGCTTTCCATAGAAGTTTTCTAAATATTGTTAATATTATATACTAAGATGAAACATCATCTTCATGTCATTAATATCAAGATTTTCATTGAGAAGTGGATTTTTTTGTTGTCTTTTTTCTAATTAGCTAAGCTATTTTAATTGTTTCCATGTATTGTTTCTTAGTGCAGCTATCGACAACATACAAGAGTAAATGCCTCTTATAGGAACTTAAGTAACTTACAATTAGTTTTTTGTAAATGTTAAGTCCCTACAAAATTCTGTCTAAATTAGGTTAATTTGCTTCATTAATATCAACTTCAAGATGAAACTTCACCTCATTTGATCCAAAAAGTCTTGAGAGTTAAGCTCCTTGCATGATTTGCAATCACGTTTGTAAAACTCATTAACAAAATAAGTATTTAGAAAAAAAGAAACTAATAGGTTTATTAATCTAAAAAATAGATTGTTGTTACCTATTTCAAAATTAAGTTAAAACATGCAGAGACAATTTAATGAGAAATTATCTCTATATAAATTAGATTCAACATTCACCTTGTTCATCTCAAGATTCTTTAAATCATTCCAATTAGACATTAAGCTTAGTTAGTTTATTTACAACATGATAAAACATCAAGCACACTAGCATTATGCTTATCATAAAACCAAAACAACAACTTGCAAAAGACTTAAAGAATGGTTCCTACAACTCATACTTTCCTCTATAAGTATCCAACATACTTCCTTTCCTAAACTTATTACTTAACAATATCAACGTTGATAAAACTATACATGTAATGTCATCAAAATATTTTGCTCATTTTCTTTTTAGGTTAAATAAAAGACTTTATCTATCTTATTACCCATTTTACATGACACTTGCTATGACTATTTTTAGAGAGTATTAGATCATCAATATAGACAAGTTAAAAGAGAAATGTGAACCAACCTTGTCCCAATAATTCTTAAGATGGTATCATTGAAGAATGATGAGAAGACCGTGAGCAAGTAACAATTTTAAGAAGTCCTACTTAATAAGGCAATTCTTCTAGTGGCAATATAGTTTGTGGTAAGTTAAGGAAATAAAAGGAGGTGCTTGATAATGTCTTTCCAAAAGCATAGGAAGATATCATTCTCAACTCTTTAATAAAAGAAGCAGATTTTCCCAAATAATTCATAAAATGACACTAGCATGAGAATATGTTAAGCAACAACTTTGAGAAGTTCTAACTTGATAAAATTTGAAAGCTATTAATCTTGCACCAATGCCTTTTGATGGGAAGAAAAAATAGAACAAGGAGCTCAATAATTAGTAGGTCACCAATACATACGATAACCATACAAAGAAACTATTTTATTTTCGAACCTATTAGCGATTATCAAATTCAATTCATCAATGGATACAAATCTAGTTTTATTTTCAATGCAATTGAGTATCTGTTAATACTTTGATTCTACTTTTTAATTTCATTTGTTCTTTGGAGGAAAAAAGGGAATACAAGTTGTTTATGTATCTTAGTTGGTGCTGATCCACAATTAAAATCTTGCTACCTATATGCATGACCAAAAAAGTCAATGTAATACGACTGAATGTAAAAGAACTTAGCATAACTTGATCTGAAAATTCATGTTAGCAAGTGCCAATGCATTATTTTATATTGAGTTTGTAACAATTATATAAAAAAATATAAATTTATATGGAGATCTAAAAATAATTTACTATACCATAATTATATTTTTCCAATTCATATTAATCTCTATAATCATATCCTTATTATATCATATCCAAAATTACCAACTTTAATAACATCTAATAAATAAAACACATATCTCACATGTCAGAATAATTATTATAAATAAAAAAAAAATATATTAAATTTGTATTTAATAATAGTTACGACTAAATAATTCATGTGGCTTATCATTTCCAAGAGTATTTCTCACGTATTTGGGGGAACCCTAGATAAAGGCAAGAGGCATCTCCTAATAATCACTATGGCCTTATCTCCCAAATAACAAGTTGTATTGAAATTATTAAGTTTGATAATCGCTAATAGGGCCTAAAAGTTAATCTTTTAGCGATAGTACTTTTGTGATGAGATAAGACAATATAAGAAAGAGCTCGATATTAAGTGCCTTGTTGAGATACTTGATATGCATAGGAAGATATTGTTTTCAAACTATTGATTATACACCTCACCTAAAATACTTGATCATTATGAAATATGTGTAAATTCTATATTTTTAGTATATTCTCATCTATTGGATCATTATTATGCATTATTGTTTAATTGTTGAATTACAATGTTGATAGTATTTATAATAATTACCTTATTGAGACACTTGTTATATATAGGAAGATATAAGCTTTATAAGTTATCAATTATATATTTGATCAAGTATGGATTATTTTCTTTTTCCTGGGTAAGAAATGAGAATATCCAATTATATATATTTTTTCATAATGTTAAAGTTTTATTTCTTTATTTAAAATATGTGGATGTTCTAAAATAGCTTCTTGCAAAATCTAGAAGGGGAGGGGATATTTGGCAGTCAAATTGAATCCATGTATTTAGTATTTTCGTAAGATATGGCAAATGATATAGGCCTTTCGAATTAACTTAAGGTTAACTAAGTTATAATCGTATTGAATTACTAATTCAATGATAATAAAATATTAAGACACAAATAACATGTATATTGCTAATTTACAACTATTATTAAGGGCATAATAGGAAAATAAAAGTATAATTACACCAAAATGAAATGGAAAATTCCATCCAAAATAGCCAACTAGATAGTTTAGGGTACTCGGGTGGGATTATAGTCTAAGAGATAACATCCTAAGAAATACTGGATCGCCCTAAAGGTTCAGAGGACAATTATGATGTTATGTGGAGGAAATCAATCGATACTCCATGTAAGGGTTCAAGAGAGACTTAGTTCTATAATATAGGAATCAAATGATCAATATTCCAAGAACTATTCAAATATCCTAATATATTAAACCTAAAAGGGTGAATTGGGAATAGCCCGAGACCATCCTAAGGCCCTATGGTTTTGTGCCAATTTCTATGAATCAACAGATAAGCTGATTAAAGATCATGGTTTTCCTTCATCATATCAAATTCATCACTCTTTCAATTACCTCAAAACAAATTATTCTACTTTTTTTTTTTTATAATTGGAAAGGTTCATATTTTATTAAAAATAAAACTGCTAAGAAGATGGACATTTATCAAGAAAATGACTATAAGAAGGAACATGTGCATTTTGATTTTTCCTTCTCCATTTTTCCCTAGGAAAAATAGTTATCTCTTGGTTTAACCCTAATTTCCTCTTTTATTCTAACTTCAGTTAGTGATAACTCTAATTTTTTAAAAATATTCTTTTGAAATATTTTTTATTGAAAAGAAAATGGAAATCAAGATTTTCTTACATTAGCATCTCCTTATTATATTCTATATTTCCTTACATTAGCATCTATTGACTTCCCTCTATATATTTTTCTAACCAACTATTCCCCTTTATGTCTAAAGAAAAAGAAAAACAAAATAACCATAAAACAAACTTAATTTACAAAAAGAAAAAGACCTAATTAGAATAATCCTAAATCTTATTTTAAACTTTCTTTAAAGTTGAATAACAATTTTAAAAATATGTACATCGCGGTTATCTATGGCTATTATCACTACCTTTACCTCCTCAAGGTCAACCATTCGCTCTACCTTCATCTTTGCCTCCAAATTTTTTATATTCCTAAGATATGAATAGACTTAACATCTAATGAAGGTTATCTTTTTTAATATATATATATATATTAAAGTAATCTTTATATGATTTTTTGTCCATGATGTCTATTTTATGTGTAATATTTTAAAGAAAAGCAAACCTTCCTTTACTTCTTTTTCCAATTGACTTTTAGCAACCATTTATGATTGAATAGTGAAAACTTATGCTTTTTACTACTAATGTTTGGTGGTTTAATGAACATTACATTGAAACGATAATATTTGGGAGCTAAACCAATTTGATCCAATCCACATTACATTGAACCAACTCGTTTAATGAACAAATCATTATTTCAACTATGATTTAGATATTTTCAAATGTTTATGGAGATTCCTTTGGACAATTTATGGGCAACGATGGTTTAGATTGAACTTAACATAGTTTGTGCCTAACTCTCTAAGTCTTTTAACACCAACAATTGGTATAAAGCTACAATATCAGTGATAGCTAACAATTAAGGTTAATGCACCAACCTGATAACCAATTGAATCTGCACCACCACCCATCCTTGGGTCCTCTTCTCCTAGTAACTAAGATTAGTTCACCAACTTTGGGTTGGAATGCTCATTAGTAAGCTTTGACCCCCTAGCATCCTACACTAACCAATATCTTCAAGCCAAGCTGTTTCTCAAAGTCCTAATATGAATCGAGACATGGAACACTGCTAAGAAGGAAGAGCGTCGAGCTAATTAGAGAGATAAGGCTACCATTGCTCAATCAGAGCCGCAAAGGTAAATTGGGATAGGATAATTGATGATTTTTTTAATCTATTCCATAAAGAGTTACCTAAGGGTTTGCTTCTAATTTGAGGCATTGAGCATGCCATCAATCTATAATTAGGAGCTGCTCTACTTAACAAGCCTGCATATAAATTGAATCCACAGTAAACTCCTGAGCTCTAAAGGTACGTCAATGAGTTGATTAAAAGAAGTTATGTTCGAGAAAGCTATGCTTAAGTTACTTGCATAACCAAGCTCAAGCTTTTGAATCCTAAGCTTGTTAAGCTTATGAGTTTAATCAAATTGAATATAATTTTTTGAAGTCCTCTTATTTTGCTTACTGTAAATAAAGTAGCATTTGATTATCATAACTAGATAGGACAAGTAAAATTAGCAACACAGTATAAAGAGTATGAGATAGTAAATCTCATTATACCATGTTTGGTGTCTGTAATACTACAGTCAGATTTTTGTTATTGAAAAATTAAAAAATAAATAAAAGATTTAGTTATTCATAATATAAATTACTACAAAGTTCAATATTGTGATTAAGTATTTGGTTTTAATGTTGGGTTATCTTTAGAAATTTAATGATATATTTACTATACCATGTGAAATAGATTTTTGTACCATAAAATATATGATACAAATTTTTAAGCTTTTGTCTACTACCCTAAAACCTCTTTTGTCTAATACTAATTATGCAAACAAAACAGAGAGAGTTTTGTTCAATTCAGTACCACAAAATTATAACAACCAAACGATACCTAAGTCATGAGCTTCTTCAATGGATGTCTTCTTTGCAATCCAAGACTTAGCCAAAATTCTTAATACCTCCCAGTATTACATGAAGAGTTAAAGTTTTAAAAGAAAATATGATATGTTGATTCATTTTCATTAAAAGTTCATGTTTTCAACATTAAGTAATTCAATAATCAACCTAATTTTCTTATCTAGATGATTTAGCATCAAAATAATTTAGTAATCTAGTTAACATGGTTCACTTCTATCCTAATTTGCAATTTGATTATCTTTTTAAGAATCCTAAGTGCAAGGGAGGTCATGATTCGGTTTGGTTTAGTTTTCCTTCTGAATCAAACCAATCCATAATATATATATGTAATATATATATTTATATTTTTGGGTAATAACTCGTTAAATATAATTTGGTCTTTTAACATTTTAATGTTTAGTTCAAGAACTACTTCAAACTAATAAAATTTTGATTTGATTTATGAATTGAACTATATACTTTTATCTACTAGAGTATATTTACATACCATGTAAATACTAAGGTTATTTGATGATGACATCTATTGATACTATATAAGTGGTCAACAAGATCAACATTCATAGAAATTTCAAATCTATTAACAATTAATTTTATTTATAAAGCTACAACATAATATAAATATTGAGTTAACATATTTGTAAAATCTATAAATTATAGTCATAACAATAAAATACATATACATTTCAAGAAATGTGCACTAAAAATTCTTTTATCTATTACGTTATAATAAAAGAGTTCTTTAATTACAAGTAAAATATTATTATATTTTTATTAGAACCATTTGGTTAAATTTTATGATTTAGTTTAGTTTATGTCAAGCCTTAAAAATCTAAAAGAGAATGACAACCTAGCTACATATCTTATTTAAATAAGATGCGTTAAGACTATTAAAACTAAATCAGATCGATTAATCTTTTCCCCATTTAAATTTCTAGAAAATATTTAATAATTTTATTTAGACAAAACATTTTAATGAAATGAAATACATTTGTAAGTAAATATCAAAATCTAAATTTAGAAAGTTCAACATCTAGATAGGTAGTAGTGAAATACCAAAACTTAGTAGCTCTCTAGCTAGCATTAACCTAGTCCTTAACATAGAAGTTGCATCTATAATCAACATACTAACTATTAGTAAACATATTGACATATAAAAGTTTAAATCTTAAAGGAGTGAGTTGCAAAACCTAGTATATAATAACCACATAAACACATACCATGCCACTCTATACATGCCTATTTCTAATGCGGCAATCAATGTTCATTAAAGTTATTTATTTGGCAAAAGAAAACATCACAAAGAGTACTCATGACTTTAAGTACAAAGGGGAATAGGGGGTTCGATCCTATTGCAGCAGATTATCAAAGGTGTACAAGGGTAGCAAGATTACCACTTCCAAAACCACAAGTGTAATTAGTCTCTAACAAAATTAACAGCTATCTCAACTATCAATATTTACGATCCACATATAATGTATTATATATGATTTTATTCCTTTGTATAGCACACGCTATAGCTTCTTCACATTTTCATTAACCTTATTTAGTATAGTTCCTTCTTATCGACTATCTGCTAAATTAATCGTAATGGCCTAAGCGCTTAGTAACTATATCATCTTAGCATTTGCATAGCATTCCCTCTTTTCTTTTCTATATAGATTTTTCATATATTTTGAAGGGTAAATTGCATGGACTACCTTACCCAAAAAAATTATATAAATCAACCCTAAAAAATTTAGAAATTAAATAATTCCCCAATCATTTTTTTTTCCCTTTTAAAGTCAATACTTGGTCCCTGAAAAGATGATAAGCATATCCATGTGAAATTTGCTGTTGATATAGATGCTGATGTCACAAGTAATTAAATGTGTTTAATTAATTAATGTAAAGAACAATGAAAATTATAAAAAATCGATAAAAATAAAATAAAGATGGGAAAATAAAAAAGAAAAGAGAAAAATATATAATTATAAAAAAAGAGCAAAAAAACAAAAGAATTATTATGATTTTATAACACAATGAAAATGTGAAGCAATATAAAAACTGTACTATGATTTTACAGCACAAATCATTCACCCTCTAAACTAATATATACACTCACTTGCTATCCCACTTCTTTGAAGAAAGACCAAAAAAGATTATCCCCTTGGTGTTTTGAGATCAAAAATCAAAACTCATAACAAATTCTCGATTTTGAACAAGAGAAATATTATTAAAAAAAAAAAAAGAAAAAAGCAAAACATAGTACATCATAGAGATATTGGGGATTGTGTTATGTTACTTCGGCTACGGCTTAGCATCAACAAATGCCACCTAAATATCATGATTATGTGGGCAACAATTGATTGGTGAGAGCCCTACCTTAGTCGTCAACCAAATACCTATTGTAGATATAGGGGTCCAATCGAAGTGATCACGTGCGTACTGTATGAGTAGCATACTATACATAAATTTAAAGAAGTGAAGCAAGACTATCACTTAAAGAGATGATTATGTGAGAGTAGGGTAGGGAAGAGAAACAAGCAATTTCAATGTCTTAAATATATAAGTAATAGACAAGGCAACCTTAGGGGACCTTTGGTGTTCATCTTATAACTTGAGCGAATAAGATCAATTCTTTGCTTAAGCGCTATTTAATCTTAGAGAGCAAAGTTTTCACAATAGAATACCGTTTTTTCGATCTCTTTAAGAGTTCTAAATGATGAGGAAATGTTGGATATTTATAGGCTCTTGGGCATGATAGCATCCGTCAAATCATCTAGGTGATCAACGAATAAGATGGAGCTTGCTTAATTCATGGTTATACAAAATGAGCTAACTAATAGGCCCAAGGCCAATAGTCTTCCTTATAAGTGCATGAATGGGCTTGAAAAAAATTAGAAGCAAACGTATCAATCCAATGATCCCTATTCCAAGCTCACCAAGCCAAATCTCTCTAAATCATCTTAATATGGACTGGATTCCTTAGGCCTTGTCACCTAGCCCAAGGAGAGGAGTTAAGCCTCAGTAAATAATGAATTTATTCTAATAAATAATATAACAATTTTCAACCCTCTACATTTATTAACCATTTCGTCATTATATTTCTTCAATGGTGTTCATGATATGTTTTGGCTCTTCTAATTTCCCCTTTTTCTCTTTCATGGGCAGCCTTAAAAAAATCGACTATGTCAATGCCTCTTCTTCTTATTTCATTTAACCAAACAAGACAAACTCGTCATACCTTCAGCTTTATATTTGGTACATTTAACAGAAAAATGGTTGACTAATGATAAAATTAAGGAGAAAATACAAATAACTCTTTAAACTTTGATATAGATACGAATTGACCTCTTAAACTTTTAAAATATGATTTTTTATCATTAAACTTTTACAAATTGGTAAACAACTCCTCTAGATTGAGAAAAACCTCTTTAAACTTGAATTTTGGTGTATAAATATCCCCCAAATACCCACATAGTTTAGAGGGTTGTTTACATATTAATATCAAAGGTTAAGGAGTTATTCTCAATATATAGGAATTATTTACCAATTTATGAAAATTTTAGGGATCAAACACTACATTTTGAAAGTTTAAGAGGTTAATTTGCACCTAAGTTAAAGTTGAGGAAAGGTTTTTGCAACTTTCTCTAAAATTAAACCATAAAGAATATTTTGATGTATAATATAATAAAATGAATCATTCATGCAATATAGGTTTTCTACCTTTTTCTTTTTATGATTTTCCTTATTTATTTACCTTTTATTTTCCCCATTATGTCTTTTTCTTTTTCTTTTTTTTTTCATTTTTCTATTATTTTCTTTACATTAATTGATTAACTATATTTAAATGTTATCAGACCTGGCTTAGGTGGTTAACCTGGACGTATAAGAGGGTCAAAGGTTAAATACTTGAAATTGAATTCAATCGAGATTTAATTAGAATTAAATTAAGGTTGAACCGAACTATTTTTACGACCAGATCAACTCTAATCGAGTTGACTTGATCGGGTTGAACCATAGGAGTCAACTCGATATGACAATACTATAAGATTGCTACATTAGCATCTTTGTCAACACCTATTTATACAATGGGTATGTATTGGCTTTTGAAAAAACTGGACCTCTTGTTTTCAAAATATCTAGAAGCGGGTGTAACATACGCTATTTAGAATAATTTCATTTTTACCTTCATTGTTGTCTTTTTCCATTGACTTTTCTTCTCTTTCTTAATTGGATACTTCTATAGCTATTAAATTTTCTTTTAAATTAGAATTACACAAGTGTAATGCTCAATACCAAAAATGAGTACATGTTTTATAACTAAAGCTGTAAATGAGTCAAGTCGAGATAATATAGTACTAAGCTTAAACTTAACTTAAATAGAAAACTCGAAGCTTGAAGCTCGAAGCTCAAACTCTACTTGAACTTGATCGAGCTTTAATTTATAAAACTTAAACTTGACTTGAAATAAAACTCGATAAACTCGATCTCAACTCGATTAAACTTATTTAGACTCAATAATCTTAATAAATATCATAAAGTTGAATAAAATAATAATAATATTTAAACTTGACTCAAACTTGACTAATATTTGAACTCGACTTGAATACCATTAGATTTACGAACTTATCGAGCCAGATATCACAAAGCTCAAGCTTAACGAGCTCGACTTAATAAGTTACTCGAGCTCAAGCTTAAGCTTAAATTCGACTTGATTGTAAACGAGTCGAATTTGAGTAAATATCGAGCCGAATTCGAGTAACTTACGAATAGGTTCGTCTCATTTATATCCCTACATATGACATGTAATGGAGTCATGTTAAAAATAGTGATGTCAAAATGCAAAAATTTGGTTGTGGTAAACTAAGCAGAAAGGATATTGTAGCTCGGGCTATCTATTAGGGCAATTTACTATGCCTATAAGAAAATTTTAACAACATAGAGATTGAAACAAATTTACAAATGGCAGATTACCTTTTACGAGCTATTGATAATTCTAAACTTAAATATAAATGCATCATATTAATTGCAAGGAAAAAGCATACCAACTGGGCAAGGTCTCGATCAAGGTGATTCCCTGTGAGTTGAACCGTGTAGCCGATTGGATGGTGAATTTTGCACATCTGCAACAGAAACCCTATTAAACTTTTGATGAAATGCCATCTGAGAACCCGCAGCACATATTGGATTAGGATCTTTTGGGATATGGTATTGATAAAGTTGCAAGAAAAAGAAGAGTCTTACCTTTGCTTTTGATCTCTGATGACTATGATTAAGTCAAGTCTGTGTCGTGGTTTTGTTTTATTCTCGAATAGGAAGTGTCTATTTATGTATTCGGGGTTTGTCGTGTTCTTGAATGGGAAATATGTTTGTATTGTAATTTTGTGACTTTTTTCGGATATTAATATAATGACCTATATTATCGAAAAAAAAAAAGGAAAAAATTTAATTGGATATTAAATGTTGCACCATAAAAATTCAAAATTTAATTGGATATTAATTTGCTTTGACAGAAAACCTTTCTCACTTTAAGACAGCCCTATGAACGTGGAAGGGAAGTTAATGCACACATATTTCCTGCACAAGAAGCAGCCGGACAGGACTATTATCTATTAGCCTTTTTTTTTTTTTTGCATGTCAACGCTCGAATTAATTAAAAAATAAATAAATCAACACATCGAACGTTTTGTATTGTTTCTTTACAAAGTCATATTAATACTTGCAACAGTTCCAGTGTCAAATATACCTTAATTGATTAATAAATTTGTTTGATGTTAGATAATATTAGTACCTTAAAGTATAAAATCCTAAGATATTGGACAAGTCAATCCAAATATCAAGCTCGTGCAACCACGTTTGTTTAAATTAAAACCCTAAAATTCTAAATGAAGTGAACCTAATTAAGATCGTGAATACGACATTATCGTCTTGTATATATACCCTCCCTTCTCTACGTTTCCTTTGCCCTGAAGGATCATCACTATCAATATCATGGCCTACATAGCACAAGGCTTTATGCTTTCGTGTCTTCTAACCCTATGCCTCTCTGCATCATCCTGTGCTGCTTCTTATTACCCCTCATCAACATTGAATGTTATCGACTCGTGTTGGCGGCGCAATCCCAATTGGGCGAAGAGCCGCAAGGCATTGGCTGATTGTGCCGTGGGGTTTGGTAGTGATGCGATCGGAGGAAAATATGGTGCTATTTATATAGTAACCACTCCATATGACGATCCGGTTAACCCAAGACCTGGTACGCTTCGTTATGGTGTGATCCAAGATAAGCCACTTTGGATCGTTTTTGCTAAAGACATGGTGATTAGACTTAAAAATGAGCTTATTATGAACAGTTACAAGACCATTGATGGCAGGGGTGCTAAAGTGGAAATAGCATATGGTCCATGTATAACAATACAACGTGTGAGGCATATCATTATACATGGAATTCGTATTCATGATTGTAAGCCAAGCAAAGCGGGTCGGGTACGAAGCAGCCCAACACACCTTGGGCGACGAGGAGGTGCAGATGGTGATGCCATTGCTATTTTCGCTTCTTCACATATTTGGGTCGACCATTGTTGCTTAGCACAAGGCAGCGACGGATTAATTGATGTAATTCGTGCTTCTACTTTGGTCACTATTTCTAACAACTACTTCGCTCACCATGATAAGGCAAGTCTCTTTCCTTATAATTATGGTATAATACTATCGTCCCTGTCTTTTTTCTCTTTTTTCCTGATGAGAAAAAAATGAAGTTAGAAATAGTATTTAAAAAATAAAAAAAATAAAAAAGAAAAAAGGTGATATGCATACTTAATTTATCCAAAAATGTGCAACAATACTTTTATGCTTACAGGTTTCAAAATAATAAAATTACAGGTGATGCTGTTTGGACACAGTGACAAGTTTACTGCTGACAAAATCATGAAGGTCACAGTTGTTTTAAACCATTTTGGCCCCGGGCTGATTGAGAGAATGCCGAGGTGTGTCCACAATGAATTACATCTTTATTTAGTCGATAAACCGTTTACATATATACTTGTGCTATAACTATAGGAGCGCAGGACCGTTTTAGTATCTTATATAATTTAAAAAACACATTATTAAAAAAAAAAAATTGATAAATTAGGGGAAATTTATCTTGGGATTGTAAACAAATGCAACTTTTTTTTTTTTAATTAAACCCATTTGTAATTTATCGATAAGTTATATATCATTTTCTGACTTAAGAGACTAAGATGCAGGTATAATGTTCGCTAATGATACTTTTAAAGAAACAGTTAAATGGAGTATTCGATTATGTAAAGTATAAATATTAATGCATTTTCGTTCATAGTCGAGTCTCGTACCTTAAATTGTTTTTTATTTTTTTCCTGCTTGGCAGGGTGAGGTTCGGTTATGCTCATGTTGCAAACAACAAGTACGAAGGATGGCAGATGTACGCTATCGGTGGCAGTGCAAATCCCACCATTTTTAGTGAAGGCAACTATTTTAAGGCTCCCAATAGGAAACCTAACAAGCAGGTACATGTACATGTCGACTGAAATTCCTCTCAAAGTTCCTAGTTCCCAGACTAATAGACTAATCATATGTTGAACATAGTCAAGGCGGCTTCAGCTGGGATTATTTTCTAAGTTCACCTAGGTTCATTTAAGACAAAATATAAAGCTATTAAAGGGATGCTAGTATGAACATCAATCTTTAGTAGGATGAAATAGATCCTCTTAATTTTTTCTTTCTCAATTTTCTTTAATTTATAAATTAGATTTTTTAAATGTTTTAAATACTTTATGATGTCACCATGATATCATATTCTTTTTTATAATATCAATGTTGATTTCCTTATATATATATATATATGTGTGTGTGTGTGTATGTATTTATGTATGTATACTTGTACTATTATCCAATATACTAGCGGCAGTGTTTTAAGAGCAATTGTTTGTTTAATAATCCTTCTTTTCAGATTATGTAAAATACTTTGTTAGAGAAAGCTGGAAAATGTTCACGGATGTCTCTAGTAGTTGTTAAAAAATGTTCGATATGAATACACTTTTTGTACTTCGATATATTTGTTTTTCTAGTATATCACACAATACTTTTCAAAGCGTAAAAATTTTAATTAACTTCAGTTTCTTTTCCTTCGGTCTTAAACAACTGTTAGCGAAAGACCCATAAGCGCTTTCCTTAGTTAAAAAAAAAATACAGCACAATCAGATAATTTGATTAATTTGCTCCTCATGAACAATGGTTTTGCTCACCTCTATCTAGACCTCTAACCAAAACCCAATATCAACCTCATCTTTATTGATTTGGACAGGTTACTAAGAGAGAGGCAGGTAATTGGAAAAATTGGAAATGGAGGTCTTCAAAAGATGTTTTTACGAACGGCGCATACTTCGTTCAATCTGGATGGGGATCTATTGCTCCAGGCTACACTGCGGCACAGAAATTCAGGGTAGCCTCTGGGTACATGGTTCCAAGATTAACTTCTGATGCTGGCCCTCTTCGCTGCAGTGTTGGCAAAGCATGTTGATCAATTTCAATATTTTGCTTTAATTTTTCGGGTTTCAGGTTAACTAATTGTTAAATCTCTTAATCTTTTTCCTCCTAATCTTTTGCCGGCTGCGCAGGCGTAGGTCAGCTTGCTGCCCCTCCCCCCATAGAAATTCTTGTACGTGATTGTTAACAATCGACAGCGATGTCCACTGTAGAGAGAACTTGTTCCTGGAGAAGTTCCTGTTTTAATGAAATAATATGTCGTCGTATGAGTTTATGAGTAGTAGTTAAGTAATAAAATTCATCAACAAGGAAAGGTTGAGAATAACGTTTGTGAAGATCTTGCCCAAACATTTCATAGTGCAGTGTTGTATTTAACATTTTATGTGCTCTAACTCTTGAATATTCGAAAATAGCTGTAGCTATTAGTTATTTTCAATAATATGTAAGCAGTGGAGAGTAATGGATCGTGGGTGGTTCACTAGGATAGAAACAAAGCCAAGGTATATAATGCAGCTTTAAACTCAAGCTATAGCTTGACTGAGAGTTTCAAAAGTAGAGCTCGAGCTAAATTGAAAGTAGCATTAGTTTGTACTAACTTTTTAAATTATATTTTAATAGATTATGAGATTTAGATTATGGCATACGTTTAAAAGATTTGAGAAAATGTGTTTTTTGCAAAACAAATGCTATTGAGATTCTTTGACACAAAATTCGCTAATGTTTCAAAAGTATAATCGCAAAGGAGGAGAATTCAAAGAGGTGGTGGTTTAGATATAGCATTAGTCTCACGCTACATATGACTTTAAAGAAATGATGGAGTAACATATAGAGATGACTATGAGAAAGTTGAAGGTAAAGAGAGGGAGTAGGCAATCTTAAAGAGTATGAGTATATGTGTGATAAATAGGAGGCTATATAGTATCAAACTTAACTATTCCTAAGAGAAACAAAGCATTCTCTATCGAGTTTAACAACATGACATCATTTCTTTTGGATCTTTAAATTATGTCAAATCAAGGATAAGTTTTTTAGTAATCATAGAATTTGATTGTCAATGGCGTCTATTAGATTACACCAACAGTTGCAGTTAAGAAGAGTCATACTCTTGATGGATCCTTGCAAGGGTTCCTCTTGAGTCCAAGTGAAATGCCCCATATGCTATAATTGATTTTTTCCTACATAATGGTATTGCCTTAAATTATTTAATTTTATATGAACTATTTTTATAATTTGACTTTTGAAATACCTAAAACCTTTTACAAGATAGAATTAACAAAACATTTCTTTTAAGGATATGTGATAAGCTTGTAATTTTGGTTTGGTGCCAAAGGCACTACTATTTTTCTCCCCCTTTTAAACCACCTACACATCTCTACTTCTACACCACATATCTTTTTCCTCTCTCTTCCCCCATTCCCTTAAGTTTTCTAATAATTGGGGTAGTTCCATCATCTTTTGCCTTAAGCATACCTAAGATTGAGGATTCTACACTAATATTAGTTAAAAAATCACAAGAAACATTGAGCAAACAAGGGTTTTCAAGGTAATTAAGTGTTTAAAGGTTATTCTAGGGAATCTTGGATAGTTCTTATTAAAAATCATTTTAGGCTCATGTAGCTTTTGTACATTGTTAGGCTATTGCAATAAGTTGAGTTGTTTTCTTACATGCTATCAAGTATACACACACACACACACACACATATATATATTATGTTTTTTTAAAAAATTTTCATCTTTAATGGTTTTATTCATGTTAGAGATGACATGGTTAGGATAGCAAAAGGCAATGGTGTATAGTGTTAAAGCCTTGGCTACTATGTGTCGGAAGTTATTTCGTGTGCATAGTGATCATGTATTGTGGGTTGTACATAATATGTTAGGTATGTAAGTGTATACATAGCACGTAAGCAGCCATCTGTGAATGGTATGTGTAAGCACGCAGCATGTGTGTGTGGGTATTTGTATGTATGTATGGTGTGAATATACATCATCTATGTATGTATTTGTGTAGCTTATGCTATCTGTGCTATACAGTATATGTTGTTTGTATGTTGTGCGTATGTGTGTATGTTTTAAGGGGTAAGTTGACCCTTACAAATAGCTTAACACACTATCTCCCTTCAACCCTTTGAGCAAAATGCGGCCAAAGAAAGGAAAATATATGGATAGATCCCATCATCTCCACCTTATAAGAACTATGAAATCACCCTAAGGGTGCCTTTGGCATTTAGGGGTCACGAACAACCATAGAATCGTGTTTAATAAGTGAAATGCATTAGCTATCCACTCTTAGGTTGAGCAAAGGGATAATATATGTTGGTACTACATTTAAAGGATTAGCGCACCATTCAATTCAAGATAAGAACATTCCTTCAATTATTAGGGAAAAAATTAATATACTTCTAATGTCAAATCAGGATCTAAAGCACTAGGTAAAACTCTTCTTTGGTGTTAAAGTAAAAGCTATGAATAGTCATTGACTCCTAAGAAAGGGTAGAAGATTGGGACCTATTATAAGATATACAATACATTACAAACATATGATCATTATGCTTCAATCGAGTTATTCTATTCTACCTCTTAAATTGATCTTAAATCAGGGGTTTAGCTTAAGTATGTGTTTATCGTATATCATGTATATTTGTGTGTTATGTGGCTGAGTAGGCAATCACATTTGGCTATAAAGTGGTTGGCATAGGTATTAAGGAGTGTATTCGGTCCTTATGTTTAGAAGAGGTAACCGAAGGTTGAGTTGAAAGGTGGATAAAAGGGTTAAGTAATGGTATGTTAAAGTGGATTGCTGAGCTAATATTTGTGTTTATAATTAGGTGCTCGAGGTTATATGGTAGTAAATCTTTTTAAGACGTAATAAGCTTTAGGATATCGACCCAACTAAATGCTAGAGCCCAACTCATCTACTTCTTACCCAAATATCTCATTTGATTACTTATTTTTGCTTATGTTATTTAGACTTCTTATTTCTTGTATTTTTCTTAAATTACCTTCGTGTTTATTTTTTATTTACAAGAATACCATTAGGGTATCCTTTTAGTCCTTTTATTTATAAGTTTGCCACTACGTATAAATAAAACACATGTATAGGTTTTAGATAGATTTTGGTATATTAATGAAAAACCATTGAGACTTCTCTCTTAGAAAACTCTTCTCTACCCGCTTTTATCAATTCCTTTAGCAAGAATCGTGGCGAGCAACCCTATCACTCGGACCGATAAGTCACATCCGACAAGTTATAAGCTATGTAGGATCTTATTGATGCGTCATATCCCACTAGATAACTCACAGATTTGCTAAACCACCGTGCACTCCTACACCAACCCCACCCCCTTTTATTTTATTGTTCATGTTTGTTGTAGTGCCTCTCTATGTGTACAATCTTCGAGACGAACGAAGGAACACGTTAGGTTGCAGTGGAGTTTTTGTGTGTATACTATTGGTGGCTACTGTACTCCTTTTGTAGCTATTGTAGTGAGTGTGTTGAAGTTACTGGGAGTGCTTATTGTAATTTATGGCATGATTACAAAAGGTGAAGATTCAACTTGTTATTTATGGTGTGATTTCTTAGTTCCATGTAAAGGGTTCTTTAGGGAATAATGCTCTAGGTTTTCCATTTGCAGACATATAACTAAGTGGACTTATTGAAAAAAGGTTTGATTCCAACACATTTTGTTTGGGAAATGTTTGAGACTTTGGGTTCCTTACTGTTGGAGTATTGTGAATCTGTCGGTCTTGTCTCCATCTTAGTAACATACTGTCTAATGCCTAATTGTGATAAAGGATTAACAAGGATGCTCACTTGAGGTTTTGAGTTAATAGTAACTGAATTCTTATTTAAAAAAAAAAGAAAGAAAGAAAGAAAGAAGAAGGAGAAGAGAAAGAAACTGTTGTATCGTCAAAGTTGTGATGGTGCACTTGGGTTTTCAAGAGTTCACAACCTACTTTTATTTGCAAACAGAGGGATGATGGCTAAGAGTCACTTGGGAGTTTTTCTTTAATTTTACTCTATGTGTAAATATGTAGGATGCTCACTTAGGGTTGTTCAATTTTTCTGAAATTTCAATGATCTGAGAGTATGGAGTCATATGGATCTAATACTATAGTAGAGTTTAGTGTATGACTATGTTGGTGAGTGGGTCTATGAGTTGGGTTGTGGTAGTCACCAGAGTCAAGTTAGTGTGGACTATAGTCGAAGAGAATTCATGCTGTGGTATTGATGTAGTGGATTATGTGTTGTACAGTGAGTCGAGTAGGTGGTGGCTATTGTATGTTCAACTAATACTTATGCAAGTTAGTGTCTAGTGTAAGCAGTGGCTTTTAGTCATGATGGCAATTGGTTCTCACAATAGTAGCTGTTGTCATGTGGGGAAGGAAGTGATAGGGTGTTTTGGTGGAGTCATAAATCGTGGTTGGGTTGTTTAAGAACTTGCTAATGGTAGTGAGCATCTAAGTGGGGGACCAGAACTTGCCATGAGCTATCTTGTACATGTAATTAGTGTCATATGTGCTATCTAACTAAGCTATTGTGAGTAGCAGTAAGCGTACGAGTGAGTGGACAGTGTACACAGGAGTGGAGCTTATTTCTTTGAGTTACTATATGTGTGATTTATGCAAAGCTATCGTGTGTGTATGAGCTATGGCATCAAGTGCATCAAAGAGTGGTCAGTGCATAAGTGTAGGAGTTGAATTAAGGTCGTGTAAGAACTAGAGAGTGTATTCGAATTGTTTTATGGAGAGATTAGTGAAAATGTTTCGATGAAGTGCTATGTAACAATGAACTGACGTAAGTTAGTTTGGTCAATGAAATTTTCGTACTCTGTATGTTTGTACCGGAGTCTTGGTTATAGGTAATGTTTGGATCTATGTTGTGACAAACGGTGATAGTGAACTTTGCATTGAATTAGTGTATACACTCAATTGCCAAGCTAAAGTCAGTTGGATATTTGAAGCTATCGTGAAAGTTTAAGCTACTATATTGAATTGTTGTTCCCCAAAATTGCCAAAACTATAGATTATTCTCAAGCCAAACTTCTAATGTGTGAAAATCTGAGCTATGCTGCTATATTAATTTGCTGCCATATATTGGAGCTTGCTATAGTCAATATTGTATTGACAACTTTGTGCCAAGCTACAAGTAGAGTGTTACATTCAAGAGTTAATAAGTTGCTAATACTTGCTATCTGAACTCTTTGTTACCTTGTATGCGAGCCATCAAGTGCATATGTTAGCAAATTGACCGAGTTGTGATCATTATCTGAGCTAATTAAAGTTACTTGCTAAATTATTGCTAAGCTAATCGTTTGTGTGTGCCTTCAAATTGTGAACTGATAATTACAATTTCGTGAGTTGAAGTATCCTAAGTGCTGAGCTATTCTGTTATCTTATATGCAATTTTATTGTAGGCATGTACTAGTGAATAGAAGTGAAGTGCAAAGCTGAGCCGAAATTGTACCATACTATACAACTTAAAGATCTATCGAACTAACTTGATTGGTGCTTAGCTAAACAGAGTGCCTAGCTGTTGCCGACCTGCTACATTTCAAAAGGGATACCAAACTGTTGTGCATTAGATGAACTACCCTATAACGTATTATGTGACCTAGTCGAACTTGTGGGTATTTGATCAATGCCAAGTTAAAGTGATCAGTGAAGAGTAACGGTTAGTATATTGTCACGTGTGATTTGAAGTGCGTGCAAGTGCAAGTGACAATAGTGAGCCAGTAGTGTTGACCGAGAGTACCAAACTGAAGTTGTCAAATAGTGACTTGGTGTGAACTTAGTCAAAGCATGCGTATGTCACGAGCTGATTTAGAAGGGCCCAAAATCATGAGGTTCGTTCAAGCCCAAGAGGAAATAATTCAGAATATTCTAAAAGATCTAGAAGATTCCAGAATAGGTAGTAAGTAGATGCATTTAATGTAAAGGTAGGTGAGGATTCATTTGTAACAGTTAGATCGAATTGATTTTGGCCCTCCATCTTGAGAGGCCTCTTGTATATATAGAAGAGATCTCCTCAGTTGTATCATCAAGTTATTTCAAGTGAATACTATTGACATCAGAGTTTCTCTCTCTATATTTTCTCTCTCTAAACATTGTGAGTTGTTACTAGCTAACTTAGCCTTCCTTATTGTGGTCAAGAATACTAAGTATTACACGGGTTCAAGTAAGAGAATCTGCCCA
Source organism: Lumnitzera littorea (assembly GCA_024138015.1). Lineage (NCBI taxonomy): Eukaryota > Viridiplantae > Streptophyta > Magnoliopsida > Myrtales > Combretaceae > Lumnitzera > Lumnitzera littorea. The sequence continues at coordinate 89,498,213 of JAMXBB010000011.1, forward strand.
TGACAAGTGGTATCAGAGCCTAGAAAAGGAACTACTTGTGGAGAAAATGTCATCCGGATGTGACAACAACACTTCAATGGTCGATGAGTTGGCCGACCATGATGATTGCTGTGTTACCAGGCAAAGGGCTAGGTCTCGGGACTTGCTGAACTCCCTACTTAATAGGATGGATAAAGCAGAGCTGAGCATTGCTAAAGCGAAGGAACAATTCGATGAATCATAAGATAGCCTTGAAGAGATGGAGGAAAAACTTCGAGGCGAGTTGCAAAGAGCATTGAATCAAGCCACTGGGGAGCTGAAGCAGCGTAATGAGGCGATTGAAGGGAAGAATGAAGTACTCCAAGCTCAAGTTACTACTTTGGAAACTAAGGAGGAAGATTATAAAGCCAAGATAGATGCTATAATGGTGGCTGTGCGCTAGGAGATTGAAGAACCTAAGAACTAACTAGCAACATGTTGGGCAGTAGTGGCAAATGGAGTGACCATCTAGTCTGCTCATAGGATCGATGTACCCAAGCCCAAACCTTTCAATAGGATATGATCTAATCGGAAGGTAGACAACTTCCTCTGGGGAATAGAACAATATTTCAATGTTGTAAGAATTTTGGATGATTACGAAAAGGTATGTACTGCTGCTATGTATTTGAAAGATTCTGCTATGGTATGGTGGCGTAGGAGGGTAAACGAAATCAATACTTGGGCTAGCTTTGTACATGAAATCAAGGGGCAATTCTCTCCCCAAAATGCTGTTAAAGAAGCAAAGGTAAAGTTCTATCACCTAACTCATAAGGGTGACATCAAGCAATATGTGAAGGAATTCTCAGAACTAATGCTGGAGATCCCATACCTCAACTAGGATGATGCTCTAGTGATGTTTTTAGATGGTATGAAACCTTAGGCAAAGTTGGAGCTAGAGCGAAGAGGATAGAAAACATCTCTAAGGCAATAGCAGTTGTTGAAGGCCTAATGGAGTTCAAGAAGACAGAACATAAGACCCCAATGGGAAGGTAGAAGAAGGGAGTTAAGAAGAAAAGGAGTAGGAGTTCCTCAAGAGGGAAGCCTAAGATGGAAGAGAAAGATAATGATTGGGGAAGGACTTGTGAAGGAAAAGATGGGGAATGATGGAAGCCCCGAGTATTGAAGTGCTATTTTAGCAATGGGCCCCATTATGCCAGGGAATGCCCAAAGAAAGATCGATTGGCAGCAATTATGGCAGATGAGAGCTCCGATGAAGGGGACGAGGCTAAACTAGGTTCGGTACGACTGCTTAGTGCTATGAAGATGTAGGAGACGCGAAAGGGGTTGATGTGCACTGTCACGCCCTGAAGCGACAGAGTCGTAACAGCCTTATCGTGTAAACCATCCTAAGATAAAAATTGGCCTTATAACCGCTATCTTAGACCTGATCTACACAAAGCGTCCATGACTAACCTGCTTTGAAGTAAATAGTTTGTAATTTAAATAAATAATTTACCTAAGAAAGTGAGGAAATATATATATACACTATAATTCAGTTATTGAAATTATAGTTTACAATATTTCTCCGTAATATATTTCCTAGTTATTACATTATTCAGAAATGAGAAATAATTCTAAAACTTAGACCTTAAAAATATATGTTTATTCTTCAATGTTTTTCCTCACTCCCTAGGATCCAGCTGTTGCTAGCTTTAGAGTAGTTGTTACTGCTTTTTAGTCAGCACCTGCACAACGTCTATAGGGATGTGAGCAACCACAACTCAGTAAGTTAAGATGAAGGACTTAAAACTATACCATAAACACAACAAGGTTTTCAATGAACTTATTAAGTGCAATACATGTGCAAGCAAATGCCATCGCACAACGTTGTCCGACTCGTCGTGAGATTAAAGAAATTGCGCCCGCTCTAATCCGGGTTGAGGAGTTGTCATTAATGCAACAGCTCACGACTAAACCCAGGCTTGTGTAATGGAGACCTTGCTCCTCCCGCAACTACCTTCGAACCATTGACTTCACTCTCACCGCGACCTCCTTACCTGTCACTTAGTTCGACTGAGGATGAAGAAGGGACCCTTTGCAATCCTGCGCTATCTCTTTCGAAGGGATCGGTATTTGGCTAGAGAATCCTAGGTTTCCCCTAATGGGTTGCTATGCATGTCCAATTATGATTACTGGTCATATATTTGATTAAGTCTTGTTTAGGATGATCAATCATTTCATACAAATCATACAATACATGTTAGAACAACAAACAGAATCATAGCATCACCCATAATCAAGCATATGCACACAATCAACTATCTAACAAGCACAACCAAGCATAATCTTAAGCCTCCAAAATACAGCATCGTATTAATCCTAACTTACCTAGACTCATTGCTCACTCACTCGAGGTCCGACTTGCTCAAGCCATCGTCGATCATCCCTATAACACAAACGTGGTTTTAGTTTTTCATATAACTATTATAAGTTCGTTTTATCCTATAACGCTTATTGTTATGTTTTGTTTAGGGTTTAATATACCAAATTATCTAAGTCTTAAGTCTTTTACAATATTCTAGGTTTGGGGTTAGGTTCGGGTTCGATTTCCGCATTGATTTCTAAATTAGGTTTTAGTTTGATTTCTAAATATTGTTTTATACTCGAACCTTAGAAATTCGTTTCAACTCATAATGTGAAATTAATCACATTACTTCCCGATCTCCTAAATACCATCATTACCTCTAATTAATATTTTATTCCACCCGGTACACTTAAATCATTATTAATATACCGAATTTACTCCTGATGTAAGAAATTTTTACATTTTTCATATAATTACATAAATTCAAATTTCCTATCAGATTAATTGTATATTTTTATTATTATCATAATATCAATTTTTATTCTAATATTTTCTATTTATTATATTTCTACTAATTGTGTACTATGTACCATTACTTATTATGTACATAATACATATCTAAAATTTTTATCGCTCTAATTACTATCTCCCAACATCAATTATCATTTCAAAATGTCTAAATTCATCCTAAATCATATTTTACTACTAATAACCCTAATTTACAAAATTAACTTAAAATATACTATTTTTCCCTATTACTCATTTACTACATAATTAAATTAATAATTACATCTAACACCCTAAATGCTACAAGTATCATACTCCATCAAATTTCAACATCCTAAAACATGTACTTATTCACTAAATCAGTAATTAACCATTTAATTACTTTATTAACCCTAAATTACCCATTTTATGCCTCATTTTTAGGCCTAAAAATTATCTAAAATTTTCGAAAATTAATTTTTGAAAACGGGCTTTATAGCACTGTTCTATATCATCTATGTAGTCTACATAAAAATTTCGGGTTCAAAACTACACTCCTAAGATCATTTATTTCTAAACCGAAACATACTTGATTTTGCATGATTTCTTAAGGACCTTATATCATGAGACATATTTTCATCAAAATAATATTTTTCCTACAAACTACATACAAAAATATTCTAGAATAAAAAAATTCATAATTTTCTAAGAATATTTACTATTTTTTACAAAATTACACAAGAATCAAGCTAGAAATCGAACTCACCGATCTGGGTAGCTTCGGCCACTGCCGGCCGCAGTAACCTTGTCGGCCAATCTGGACGCTGCCACCACCACCATGTGGTAGCGGTGGCCGTCCACTCCCAGTTGCTCGTCTGGTGTAGGTTCTCCTTAAAGGCCCTAATTGCATAGTTTTTCCTTTTTTTTTCTAAACCTAATTTTTCTCTCAATTTTCACCTCTCTCAATTTTTCTCACTCTCCAAACTGCCTAAACGAGCTCTGTGACTTTTTTCCCTATTTATAGAGTTTTGTAGTAATTAATGTGCATTAAATTGGACAAAACATTGTCCAAATCCCTTAATTTTTTTGCTTTTGAGTTGCCCTAATTTAATTGGCTAATTTTTTTTCTTATTTTTCCCAGCTGCCACAACCCAATTCTGGATCATTCCTTATTTTTCCTGATTTTTCCTTAATTAATTATGAATTTTCTTTAAGTATTTAGTATTATTTTAGCACATTTCGCATATTTTAAGTAATTACGCATATTTATACTTGCATGTAAATTCATATATAGTACAAATAAATATTCCTAAATATTATTTAAGTCATTTTATGATTTTTAGTATACATATAATTTATCTCTAGTGATTCGTTAATTATCGGAATGCATTTTATGCATTTTCGATAAATAACGAGTTATATATTTAAAATTTAGAATTTTTATAGTCTTTTATTTTATTGCTTATTTTTTAAAATTCAAACTTACGAGATCATTTTTACTAATATTTCTAGTTTTACTTATAATTTAGGCTTGATCGGATCTTTCAGTCGATCGAAATCTTAAGTAACTAGTTGTGGGGTTTACATACACTAAGGTGATAGTTGCTAGCAAGAAGTTAAATACCCTTATTGATACAGGGGCATCTCATCTGTTCATCTCTGAGGTAACAACAAGTAAGATTGGAATGGAAGTAGAGAAAACCAAGACATGGCTCAAGACAGTAAACTCAAAGGAAGTCCTTACTATTAGAGTCACCAGAGAGATAAAGCTCCATATGGGAGGGTGGAAAGGGAAAGAAACCATCGAAGTAGTACCTATGGATGACTTCGAATTTGTGATTAGGATAGAATTCCTAGATCATATTGACGCACTTATTGTTTCTCATGCAAACTATATATGTGTACTTGAGACCAACTCTCAATGTGTGGTGCCTGTTATAAGGAAAGCTGGTTAAGCCACAAAATTCCTTTTTGCTATGCAACTAGTAAAGGGCCTAAAAAAGAATGAAGTTACGTATGTAGCTACATTAAAGGGGGAAGAAGAGACGGGGAGTCAAGAGGCAATTCCACATCGAGTAGGGGAGTTGCTAGAAGAATTTAAAGACATCATGCCTAAAGAGTTACCAAAGAAGCTACTACCAAGAGTTACAAAAGCCCCTGCTACAGTTCCTTATCGCATGTCCTTAAAAGAATTAGAAGAATTAAGGCGACAATTGAAGGAGTTGTTGGAAGCTCTATTCATCCAATCGTCAAAGGCACCTTTTGAAGCTCCAGTTCTCTTCCAAAAGAAAAATGATGGGTCCCTCCAGTTGTGTATTGAAGAGCCTTGAATAAGGTCATTGAAAAAAATAATTACCCCATTTCTTTGGTATTAAACTTGTTTGATAGATTGAGAGAGGCAAGATATTTTTCAAAACTAGATCTACGATCAAGATATCGTCAAGTACAGATAGTAGATGGAGATGAGTCCAAAACCACTTGCGTCATAAGATATGGTGCATTTGCGTTTCTTGTTACGCCATTTGGGCTCACGAACACTCCGACTACTTTTTGTAATCTTATGAATAGGGTATTAGTACCGTTCTTGGATCATTTTGTTATGGTTTACTTGGATGATATCAAATCTATGGAAGAGTACCTAGAAAATCTTCGTACAGTTTTCTTAGCCTTAAGGGAAAATGAGTCATATGTAAAGCTGGAGAAATGTGCCTTTGCAAAGGAAGAAGTGGCCTTCCTAAGGCACTTAGTAGGACATGAGAAGATCAAAATGGAGGAAGAGAAGATACGAGCCATTCGAGAATGGAAAGAACCTACTAAGCCCATCGAATTGAGGCTGTTTCTTGGCTTAGTAAATTATTATAGAAGTTTCATACGTGGATACTCTCAAATGGCTGCCTCCTTAACGGATTTACTCAAGAAAGATGTTCTATGGGAATGGAGGGAAGATTGACAGAAGGCATTTGATACCCTGAAGGAAGTAGTCATTAAAGAACAAGTTCTTACACTCCTTAATTTTAGTGAAGTATTTAAAGTATGCACGGATGCTAATGATTATGACACTGGTGGGGTTTTGATGCAGGAAAGCCATCCAACAGCCTTTAAGAGCCGAAAGTTAAATGATATGGAGAGGCGATACCTAGTACATAAGAAGGAGATGATAGCTGTAGTGCATTGCTTTCGAGTTTAGAGGCACTTTGTAAGTTTAAGTCAGTAAGACTAGTCTAAGTTATTGGATGTCATACAGCTCTTCTTCAATCTACAGAAGAATGAACTAATAGGGCATAGTCCATTTGAGTTTGTCATAGGGAGACAGCCGTTAACTCCCAATATAGTAACCACAGGATATACGGGGTTTAGTTCCCCAGTATATAAATTTGCAAAAAAGTGGCAAGAGAGCCAAGACTTAGCTCTAAATTACTTAGACAAGGCTATTAAGAGAATGAAGAAAGTTGCAGATAAGAAACGTCGGTCAATAAAGTATCAAGTAGGGGATCAAGTACTTGTAAAGTTACACCTGATCCAGTGGACCAAGGGCCAATTGCATAAAGGACTAATGAGGCGTTATAAAGGACCATTTCTTATCGTGAAACAAGTAGGACAAGTATCTTATAAGTTGGAGTTACCTCTAAGATTAAAATTCCACCCAGTATTTCATGTGAGCATGCTTAAGCCATATCATAAGGATGAGGAGGACCTTAATAGAACAATAGCACAGAGGCCTCCAGTTGGAGTTAAGGAATCATACAAGAAAGAAGTTGGAGAAATTATTGCAAATAGATATGTGAGAAGACGAGGCCACTCCCCTAAGCACAAGTATATGGTTATTTGGAAAGGAAAGCTAGAAAGTGAGGCCAGTTGGGAACCTACTGAAGCTCTGTGGCAATTTCTAAGCAAAATTGAAAAGTTCCACGAAGAAAATACAATGATGACGTCGCCGGAATGAGTGGGGGAGAATGTTACCGGCCGATTTAGAAGGGCCTAAGATCTTGAGGTTCGTTTAAGCCGAAGAGGAAATAATTCAGAATATTCTAGAAGATCTAGAAGGTTCCAAAATAGGTGGTAGGTAGATGCATTTAATGTAAAGGTAGGTGAGGATTCATTTGTAACCGTTATATCGAATTGATCTTGGCCTTCCATATTGAGAGGCCTCTTGTATATATAGGGGAGATCCCCTCAGTTGTATCATCAAGTTATTTCAAGTAAATACTATTTACATCAGAGTTTCTCTCTCTATATTTTCTCTCTCTAAACATTGTAAGTTGTTACTGGCTGACTTAGCCTTCCTTAGTGTGGTCAGGAACGCTAAGTGCCGCATGGGTTCAAGTAAGAGAATCTGCCCATGACACGTGCTCCTATATTTCTAACTTTGCTATACAAGTGTTGCTCTATTTGTGATAGCATAATTTTTCTGAACTACTATTAAAGTCTATGTGTCTCTACTGAATTATCCTGTCATTTGCTGATCAGTTTTCTATCCAAGCAGAAATTGAAGATCTAAGCAGTGTAGTTATCAAGCATTCAAGTTGTTGTGTACTTGTGAATTGAAGTTGCAAATGAGTGCATATATTTGTTGTGTTATTTTCATAATTGCCGAACTATTTGTGAAGTCCAAGCTATTTTATGTATTGGCTAAGCTACTGAAACGAAGCCAAGGTGATCTATTAAATTGCTATCGAGATGGTCAATTGTATCTAAGCTTATGTGCCGAATTGTTGTTTCTATCTTACTAAGCTACTAAAATTTCGAGGCCAAGATAGCTAAGCTATTGTGAAGTACATGTCATATTGTTGAGCCCGATCCGAGCAGGAGAAGGAAAGTGAAACCGAGCTAAATTGTTACACAGATAATGGTCAAGCAAGTACTACCAGATTGAATGACCAAGTGTAGTCGAAATTGTGTCGAGCTAATTTAAGTGTTACACCCCAAAGTCGTAGAGTCGCAACAATCCCGCTGTATAAGCCATTCTATGATAGTAACTAGCCTTATAGTGCCTACCATAGACATGATCTACACAAGGCGTCGACGACTCCTCGCTTTGAAATAAACAGTTCGAATAACAGTTATACTATAATTATGATAAATATTACAAATTTCTAATAAACATAAATAATTATAAGTAAGTCTACAAAGCTTCCCAGGAAGTTTTATATAATCACCACAGTTTACTAATTTACATAATAGCTACCAGTCTTGAATCTTTAACTACAAGGTTAGTCTAGTTACACATTATACTAAGTAACTTGATCCTCACACCCCTGGCTTCAAAAAGGACTAACCTCTAGGTAATTGTAAGGCGGCATAGTACTTGAAATATTCAGAAATCAGAACCTGCAAAAGGATCTGTAAGGGTATGAGCAACTATAGATCAGTAAATTGAATTGGAGACTCATGAATGCATACAAGCACAAATAGGGTTATTAAACAATTATTTTCATGCAATGCATCAATCAAGTGTCATTGCACAATGTAGTCCAGTCTGTTGTGAAATCAGAGAAATTTCACCCGCTCCAATCCGGTTTGAAGAGTTCCATGTTATGCAGTAGCTCATAACCAAACCCAGGCTTGTGCAATAGAGACCTCGCTCCTCCCACGACTACCTTCGAACCATTGACTTCACCCTCGCTGCGACCTCCTCTCCTATCACTTAGTTCGACTAAGGATGAAGAAGGGACTATTTTGCAATCCTGCGCTATCCCTTTCGAAGGGGTCGGTATTTGGTTGGAGAATCCTATGATCCCCTAACGGGTTGCAATGTATGATATTTTTGGTTATTAGGATTGATTAAGATTAAATTCCGCTTAAGGTGTTCAAATAATTTCATACCAATTCAATCAGTCATAAAATCATTCACAATACAAATTTCAGTACGAATTCAGATACATCAAACACATGCACAAACTACTTACAATCACAATCATATACAAGCCTAAGCCTCCGAATACTACAAAACTAGTACTCTATTACAATAAGCAATAACCCAACTTACATGAAATTGCTCGATCGCTCGATTCCTTAATTGCAAGCTGATGTGTCTCTAGGTATTGTATAATATAAATAGGTTTTTTTAGTACTTATAATATATGGTTTCATATTCTAAGTTATATTTTAACTCATTCTTTTCGTATATACCCATTACATCCTAATGATTCGTTATACTCTATTTCGGTGTTCAAATCCTAAATGAGATTTTAAATTTTGATTCCTAAGCCTTAAATATACTCGAATCCTAATGTGAAATTAATTACATTAAGCTCGAGTGTCCAAATATCCTATTGGGTTGTAATTTGGTGTTCTAAACTATTCGGTACACACTAACTTTAATTGAGGTATCGGATTTATTCCCGATGTGTGAAAATCTTACATTTTGAGATATTTACTTAAAATTAAATGTTATTTCAGATTTATTATTTTTCTGATTTCTATTATAATATTATCTAAATAACCCTATTTTTTTTTAGATTTATTAATTTACAATTTCACATATTACTAATTTCTTATATTACTTACCTAATTTCCCTAATTAACCATACTTATTACTCCAAAGGCTAGGATTAGGGTTCCACTTCAAAGATTAACATCTCTAAACATATAATTAATATCTAAATTAGTAATTAACATCTTAATCACCTAATTAACCCCAAATCACCCAATTTTTCCATCATTTTAGGGCTAAAAATTAACTTAAAAATTTCGAAAATTAATTTTAAAAAAATGGCTTCATAGCACTATTCTACATCGTATGAGCATCTTACAAAAAAAATTTGAGCTCCAAACTACACTCCTAAGCTTATTTATTTTCCGGTTTAATCATGCTCGGTTTTGAATAATTTGTTAAAGACCCTATATTTTCAGACATAATTAAACTAAATAAATATTTTTCCCTAAATTTATATACAATAAAACCTCAGAATAACAAGTTTCATAATTTTCTAGGCAAAATAACTAATTTTACAAAATTATTCAAAAATTTGGGTAAATAAATGACTAACCGGTTCGAAGCTTTTTGGCCGTCCAAACCCGGTCCAAGGTTGTCGGCCGGCCCAGATGGTGGGTTTTGTATAGGGTGGTAGTAGTGGTTCGATCCCAGGTGGTGGTGAGAGGTGGGTTTAACTCACTTGCCCAATCTGCACAGTTTTCCCTTTTTTTTTTTATTTTCTGGATCAGTGTTCCTATTTTTTCCAAATGCTAAATTGACCAAATGACTTTTGAAAAATTTTTCCCTATTTATAGACATTTGTTGTAATTAATATGCATTAATTTGACAAGACTTTGCCCATTTTCCTTGATTTTTTGCTTTTAGGTTGTCTAATTTTTATTGGTTGATTTTTCTTTTGCTAATCTAGACTTGCCACAACCTGATTTAGATCATCTTATCCTCTTCTGATTTTTTTTTATTTTTCCATAATTAATTTATAATTTTCTTTAATTATTTGCTTAGTTTTGGGTCAATTTAGGTAATTTCGCGTATTTTTATCTATACGTACATACATGTAGGGTACACGTGAACATTCCTAATTATTATTTTGGTTATTCTAAAATTTTTAGTATACATATAATCTATCTCTAATAATTTATTAGTTATTATATTACACTTTTCGCCTTTTTGGTAATTAGTAATTATTATGCTTAAAATTTGAAAATTTTATAGTCTCCTATTTTACTATTTATTTTCTTAAATTTAAGTTTACAGTGTCATTTTTACTAATATTTCTCTTAATAGTTTATAATTTGGGTTTGATCAGATCCTTTAACCGATCGCCCTAAACCTTGGATTCTAAGTTCAATCCTACGGTTTCTTGGCTTAGCTTTAGGGCTTACAATTCCACCCCCCTTCAAAAAAGTTTTGTCCTCAAAACTTCTGTATATCTAATTTACACTTAAATGACTAAATATAATAACTTGCATACTTTTACAAACCTGGAAGTTAGAAAAGCCATGGATACTGCTCCATCATCGTAGTTTTTAGTTCCCAAGTCATCTCCAAGTCTGGACCTTCATTCCATTGAATCTTCACGTACTCCATATCTCTATTCCTTAACTTCTGAACCCGACTGTCCAATATCTTTATGGGTTATCTCACAAGTTGGAAATTTCTTGTTAACTCCACTAGCTCTATTTCCACTATCGCATTCGGGTTTTTAATGAATCTTCTCAGCATAGATACATGGAATACATTATGATAGCCTGATAGACTTGGAGGTAAAGCTACTCGGTAAGATACATTGCCAACTTTCTCCAACACTTCAAATGGACCAATGTATCGTGGGCTCAGTTTTCCTTTTGAACCAAACCGTCTAAGTCCTTTAAATGGGCTTATTTTAATATAAACATGATCACCAACTTCAAATTCCAAGGGTCTTCTCTTCAAATCAGCCCAACTCTTATAATGGTCCTGAGCTTCTTTCATCAGTTGTCGAACAATCTTGATCTTCTCACTTGTTTGATTAATCATGTCTGGTCCAATCATAGCATATTCTTCGTGATCCCAATACAGTAGCAATCGGCACTTCCTCCCATATAATGCTTCATACGGTGCCATCTGTATGGTTGCATGATAACTATTATTGTAGGCAAATTCTATCAACGGTAAATATTTATCCCAATCACCTCCAAAATCCAACACGCAAGCTCGTAGCATATCTTCTAGAGTTTGAATTGTTCGCTCAGACTGCCCGTCTGTTTGTGGGTGATAGGCTGTACCAAACTGCAACTTTGTACCCAAAGCTCTATGTAAGCTCTCCCAGAATTTGGATACAAACCACCTATCTCGGCCAAAAACAATACTCTCAGGAACACCATGTAGCCTTATTATTTCTCGGACATATAGCCTAGTCATCTTTTCCATTGAATCACCCGTCCGATAAGGTAAGAAGTATGCACTCTTCGTTAATCTATCCACGACTACCCAAATGGAATCGTACCTAACTTGAGTCCTTGGTAATGCTACTACAAAATCCATGGTAATATGATCTCATTTCCATCGCGGTATTTCTAAAGGTTGTAATAATCCACTCAGTCTTTGGTGTTCTGCTTTGACTTGTTGGCATGTAAGGCATTCCGATACATACTGTGCCACTTCTCTCTTCATCCCATTCCATCAATACATGAGTTTTAGATCTTGGTACATTTTATTTCCTCCCGGGTGCATAGTATAACCTATAATGTGTGCTTCATCCAAAATTTGCTTCTTTATGTCAGCATCTTGTGGTACACATATTCTTCCTCTGAACTTTATTAGACCTCTATCATCCACCTTAAAGTCAGGGTCTTGTCCATTACTTAATTTCTCTTTTATCTCCATCAGACCCTTATCTTCCTCTTGCTTTTGCTTTATTCTCTCTAATAGAGTAAGTTGCAATTCCCAATTCATTAACTGGCTATTAGGTTCACACCAATCAAACCCAATTTACATCCTCTCAAATTCATGCACTAATTCACGTTGAGGTGTTAACGGTAAGGCAACCCGTTCATAATTCTTTCAACTTAATGCATCTGCCACCAAATTGGCCTTTCCAGGGTGGTAATTTACATTCAGATCATAATCTTTAATCAATTCTAACCACCTTCTTTGCCTTAAATTCAACTCTTTCTGAGTAAAGAAATATTTCAAACTCTTATGATCAGTATACATCTCGCACCGTTGCCCATAAAGATAATGTCTCCAAATCTTCAAGGCAAACACCACAGCCGCTAACTCCAAATCATGAGTCGGGTAATTCCTCTCATGTGGCCTCAATTGTCTTAATGCATATGCAACAACTTTTCTATCCTACATCAATACACAACCTAATCCATTCCGTGAAGCATCATTATACACATTATAAGGTTTATCCGGATCAGGCAATGTTAATATTGGTGCTGTAACCAGTCTTTTCTTCAACTCCTGAAAACTCCTTTCACAATCTTCACTCCATTCGAACTTTACATCCTTCTGGGTCAATCGAGTCAATGGTTTGGCAATTTTGGAAAAATCCTTTATGAACCGTCGATAGTATCCAGCCATACCCAGAAAACTCCTTATCTTAGTCACTGTGGTTGGTTGCTTCCAATCCATCACTGCTTTCACTTTATCGGGGTCTACAGAGATTCCTTCACCAAATATAATATGACCTAGAAAAGAAATTCTATCCAACCAAAAATCACATTTACTTAACTTAGCATACAATTTATTCTCTCTCAACTTCTGTAATGCCAATCGTAAATGCTCTGCATGCTCTTTCTTGGTTTTTGAATAAATCAAAATATCATCAATAAACACCACAACAAACTTATCCAAATATGGTTAATATATACGATTCATCAAGTCCATGAATACAGCCGGAGCATTCATTAAGCCAAATGGCATCACCAAAAATTCATATTGACCATATCGAGTTCTAAATGCAGTCTTATGCACATCTTCCGGCTTAACTCGTAACTAATGATATCCTGATTTTAAATCTATTCTAGAAAATACAGTTGCACCTTGGAGTTGATCAAACAAATCATCAATGCGAGGTAGCGGATACCTATTCTTAATGGTAACCTTATTTAACTCCCGATAGTCTATACACAATCTCATAATACCATCCTTCTTTTTTACAAACAATACCGGTGCTCCCCATGGTGAAACACTCGGTCGAATAAACTTCTTATCCAATAGCTCCTGAAGTTGCTTCTTTAGTTCTTGAAGTTCCATAGGTGACATCCGATATGGAGTTTTAGAAATAGGTTCAGTTCTAGGAACTAACTCTACAGTAAAGTCTAACTCTCGAGATGGGGCTAAACCTGGTAAAACCTCCGGAAATACATCTAGAAACTCATTCACTACCCGTATATTTGATACCTTGGGTATTTCCTTCATTGCATCCACAGCGAACACCCAACAAAATTTCCAATCATCCTCCTTTACTTTTGTCTCAAATTGTTCATCACATATCTCCATCACTGATAAATTCAACCTACTTTCACCAGCTTTTCCCTGAAATATTGTTTCTCCATCATTAAGATTGATAATTTTATTTCTACACTCCACAATGGCTTTATTCTTAGACAACCAATCTATTCCCACTATTACATCATAACCTTGTAAAGGTAATATTACAAGACTTATAGGATACTCCTTCCGGATTTTTATTCTACCATCTGCTACTACTTCTTAGGTTGTTACTTTCTCCCCAATCGGAGTTCTAACTTTATAAGTTATATTAACAGTAACCACACTAATTTCTTGTTCATGTACAAATTTCTGACTTGCAAAGGAATGAGATGCACCAGTATCAAATAGCATAAAAGCAAGTTGTCCATTTATCAGCACATGTCCTGGAATGTACTAATACTATGGTTACTAACTACACTAGCATTCATAAATCTTAAAATGTAAATATTTCAATTTAATTCACACTTAGAATTATTAATGCAATAGATAGTCTAAGTACGTACCAATTACAAGTCCTTCATCATTTTCATCTTCAACTCCCATGATCTCCTCGACATCATCATGGTAGTATTCTTCCATAAAATCTAAGAAATCTTCATTCTCCTCAATTTCCATATCCTCTAGAGCAAAGATACGAGCAGGTGCAGTGGTTTTGTCAACACCTTCTATTCGCTTAGCTCCTTGTACAAACTGTTGACAGTATCTGAAGAAATGGCCCTTTCTACCATATTTATTACACTTTACTAATTTCATCTTAGGGCATGCCTTCAGCACATGGTTCGGGTCTCCACATATAAAACATTTTCCCTTAAGCTGAGCACAATTCCTCGAAAAATGATTTGCACCACATTTCCAGCATTTGACATTACCATCTTTGTCATAAAAGCTCAAACTCGGTATTGACTGCGCTAGATTACTAGCCAGAGTTACTGGTCTCCTTCTCTTCTGTCCAGAACTGCTACTAGAGGCACCAGGATATGATCTCTTAAATGATGGTCCTGGTCGATATCCTCTATTGATCTTTTGACTCCACATTGCTTACATCCTCACACGATTATCTTCCAGTTGTCTTGCCTTATCTACCACTTCATTGTAAGTGGTAAAACCATAATCCAGCAGCTTGCAACACATTGTGGGGTCAAATCCAGTAAGGAATAAATTTTTCTTCAACTCAATATTATCTCGGTATGAGCTAGGTACATATTGTAACAATCTATTGAACTCAGTCTCATACTGGGTTACACTCATACCTTCCTTCTTCAGTTCAAACAGATATCGCACCATTCGGTTTTGGACACTATGAGGGAAATACTCCTTCCTGAATTCCTCCTTAAATTGTTGCCAATCAATGTTGTTTCCAAGTTGCCTTGCTCTTGAGTCACACCATACTCTCGCAGCTAACTTTAACATAAACGTACCATAAGATAACTTTTGAGATTCAGGGACTCTGAAAGCCTCAAAACTTCGTTCGATTTAGGCTAGTCAATCATCAGCTAGATCTAGCCTACCCATCTCCCCTTCAAAATAACAGTTGGCTTTTATAAATTCAGGAAGTTTATTTACCTCTTGAGGTCGCTCTATTCGTTGTTCAACTTCTTGAGGTCTCCTATTTCCCACATTACCACCAGTCAGAAGATGTTGAATCAATATTCCTTGCTGTCTCATCATCGTATGCATACTGGCAAGTATTTGTCCAATAGGCATATTCTCCTATGAAGGAGGTGGAGGTAAATCTTGTCTATTTTGTTCTCCTGGTGGTGATGGTGCTCGTGGTGGAGAGTTTTGATTTCCTTCAGTTCCTCCTCAACTACTTCCGTTTCCAACTTCAGCCATAATCGCTTAATAGTTTAACTTATAATCCTGCATTCATATCTATCTATAAGTTATCCCTACTTTTGTTTAGAGAATGTGTATAAATTAATAAATGCTACTCATATCAAATAGTAATGACAATATCATTGAAATCAACGTACTTAGTAATCTAATTTCCACTATATATTTCATTCAACCTTACATCATTACTATTACAACTTCAAAACAAAAGATACAACTCGATAACTTTCAAATACATACATCAAATTTACAACCCGATTACATCATTACTTACATAATCTAATACAGACTCGATCTTTACAACTGTACAAGACAAAAGATTACATCAAACTTAATTATAACGTACATCTAACTTGATCCAGAAGCTACAAAATACATCAAAAGTCAAAATACATCAAAAGATCCTAAAATACATCAGTTTCCATCAAAATTGCTACTGGATCATATCTAAAATTCTAACTAAAACAAGTCAGTCATCTAAATAAGCTAATCCTCCTCTGAATCTGTGGTAGCTACTCCATCAAAGGAGTCGTGAGCCACATAGCCTCCTACAAAGTAATCCTCAGGCTCACTGTCTAATGAAGAGTCTATAAATACGATCTCTGGAGTCTCAGGAATCATAATCACCTCCTGCACACCATCCTCATCCGACTCAGCTGTAGCACCAACTCCAACTCCAACTATCACAGTATCTGCGATCACCTGCATAACTACAGTATGTATATCTATATCGAGCTCATTCTCATTTTCTTGTTCCTCCTCAGGGTCTTCTTCTAGCTCTTCTTCTTTTGGGTCCTCCTCTAGATCCTCCGCTGGGTCTTCCTCGGGATCTTCCTCAACATAAACTCCATTTACTTAGGGTTCAACTGGAGGTGGGTTTTCCGGTGGTGGTTCTGGTATTTCAAACTCAGGTTCAGGGTTAGGGTTCAATGGTATCTCTATACCATCCCCAACAGGCTCTGGAAACTGTGGAAACCAATCAATGATCCCTGGTGGGTACTGTCTAGGAATGTATGGAATGTCAGCAGGGATGTGTGCAATACTAGCAAGATATGGTCTCCCATCCTCTAACCTAGCAGGAAAATACCGTAAGGGCATCATCAGGGTTATAATTCCCTCTTTCTCCAACCATCTCTACTTAAAGGCTGTTATAGCAGTGTATCTATTATACTGGGGTCCCAAACTCATCTCCATCCACGCACACTCATCCTTCCAGCTATAGCACATTCGATCATGAAACTTATCAATGATCTCATCAATCATCTTAAATATATTCTAATCAGCTAGTTCCATCAATAGCCATTGTAATTTAACCCTATAATCAATAGGAGATACTTCTCCATTTCATCCAAACCGTATCCAACTATGAATTAGTTCTCCCCTTCGACTCTGTAATTATAATTAAACCAATTAATATTTCCTATGTTAAAGATTAAGGTTACTTATGTTATACAATCTTTTATCGCCTACTTAGTATTACCCACTCTCATTATTCCTATAATGACTATTTCTTTTAAGGTCTGACGCTTCAAAGCGAGTTTACTAAAACTACACTCTGATACCAACCGAGAACTGTTACGCCCCGAAGTCGCAGAGTCGCAACAATCCCGCCGTGTAAACCATTTTATGATAATAACTGGCCTCACAGTGCCTACCATAGACATGATCTACACAAGGCGTCGACGACTCCTCGCTTTGAAGTAAACAGTCCGAATAACAGTTATACTACAATTATGATAAATATTACAAATTTCTAATAAACATAAATAATTATAAGTAAGTCCACAGAGTTTCCTAAAAAGTTTTACATAATCACCACAGTTTACTAATTTACATAATATCTACCAGTCTTGAATCTTTAACTACAAGGTCAGTCTAGTTACACATTATACTAAGTAACTTGATCCTCACACCCCTGACTTCAAAAAGGACCAACCTTTAGGTAATTGTAGGGTGGCATAGTACTTGAAATGTTCAGAAATCAAAACCTGCAAAAGGATCTATAAGGGTATGAGCAACTATAGCTCAGTAAGTTGAATTGGAGATTCA
The DNA here is from genome assembly GCA_024138015.1 of Lumnitzera littorea. Taxonomy (NCBI): domain Eukaryota; kingdom Viridiplantae; phylum Streptophyta; class Magnoliopsida; order Myrtales; family Combretaceae; genus Lumnitzera; species Lumnitzera littorea. The sequence continues at coordinate 89,515,822 of JAMXBB010000011.1, forward strand.
TAAATGCATACAAGCACAAACAGGGTTATTAAACAATTATTTTCATGCAATGCATCAATTAAGTGTCATCGTACAACGTAGTTCGGTCCGTTGTGAAATCAGAGAAATTTCACCCGCTCCAATCTGGGTTGAGGAGTTCCATGTTATGCAGCAGCTCACAACCAAACCCAGGCTTGTGCAATGGAGACCTCACTCCTCCCACGACTACCTTCGAACCATTAACTTCACCCTCGCCGCGACCTCCTCTCTTGTCACTTAGTTCGACTAAGGATGAAGAAGGGACCATTTTGCAATCATGCGCTATCCCTTTTGAAGGGGTCGATATTTGGTTGGAGAATCCTATGATCCCCTAACGGGTTGTAATGTATGATATTTTTAGTTATTAAGGTCGACTAAAATTAAATTCTGTTTAGGGTGTTCAAACAATTTCATACCAATTCAATCAGTCACAAAATCATTCACAATACAAATTTCAGTACGAATTCAGATATATCAAACACATGCGCAAACTACTTACAATCACAATCATGTACAAGCCTAAGTCTCCGAGTACTACAAAACTAGTACTCTATTACAATAAGCAATAACCCAACTTATATGAAATTACTCGATTCCTTAATTGCAAGCTGATGTATCTCTAGGTATCTTATAATACAAATAGGTCTTCTTAGTACTTATAATTTATGGTTTCATATTCTAAGTTATATTTTAACTCATCTTTTTCGTATATACCCATTACGTCCTAATGATTCGTTGTATTCTATTTCGGTGTTCGAATCCTAAATGAGATTTTAAATTTTGATTCCTAAGCCTTAAATATGCTCGAATCCTAATGTGAAATTAATTACATTAAGCTCGAGTGTCCAAATATCCTATTGAGTCATAATTTGGTATTCTAAACTATTCGGTACACACTAACCCTAATTGAGGTATCGAATTTATTCTCGATATGTGAAAATCTTACATTTTGAGATATTTACTTAAAATTAAATGTTATTTCAGATTTATTATTTTTCTGATTTCTATTATAATATTATCTAAATAACCCTATTTTTTTTTTAGATTTATTAATTTACAATTTCACATATTACTAATTTCTTATATTACTTACCTAATTTCCCTAATTAACCATACTTAATACTCCAAAGGCTAGGATTAGGGTTCCACTTCAAAGATTAACATCCCTAAATATATAATTAATATCTAAATCAGTAATTAATATCTTAATCACCTAATTAACCCCAAATCACCCAATTTTTCTATCATTTTAGGGCTAAAAATTAACTTAAAATTTTCAAAAATTAATTTTAAAAAAATGGCTTCATAGCATTGTTCTACATCATATGAGCATCCTACAGAAAAAATTTGAGCTCTAAACTACACTCCTAAGCCTATTTATTTTCCGATTTAATCATGCTCGGTTTTGAACAATTTGTTAAGGACCCTATATTTTCAAACATAATTAAACTAAATAAATATTTTTCCCTAAATCTACATATAATAAGACCTCAGAATAACAAGTTTCATAATTTTCTGGGCAAAATAACTAATTTTACAAAATTATTCAAAAATCGGGGTAAATAAATGACTAACCGATTCGAAGCTTTCTGGCCGTCCAAACCCAGTCCATGGTTATCGGCCGGCCTAGACGGTGGGTTTTGTGTAGGGTGGTGGTGGTGGTTCGGTCCCAGGTGGTGGTGAGAGGTAGGTTTAGCTCACTTACCCAATCTGCACAATTTTCCCTTTTTTTTTTTATTTTCTGGATTTTCTCTTGATTTTTTCAGTGTTCCTATTTTTTCCAAATGCTAAACTGACCAAATGACTTCTGGAAATTTTTCCCCTATTTATAGACATTTGTTGTAATTAATATGCATTAATTTGACAAGACTTTGCCCATTTTCCTTGATTTTTGGCTTTTAGGTTGTCTAATTTTTATTGGTTGATTTTTCTTTTGCTGATCTAGACTTGCCACGACCTGATTTAGATCATCTTATCCTCTTCTAATTTTTTTTATTTTTCCATAATTAATTTATACTTTTCTTTAATTATTTACTTAGTTTTTGGCCAATTTAGGTAATTTCGCGTATTTTTATCTATACGTACATACATGTGGGGTACACGTGAACATTCTTAATTATTATTTTGGTCATTCTAAAATTTTTAGTATACATATAATCTATCTCTAGTAATTTATTAGTTATTATATTACACTTTTCGCCTTTTCAGTAATTAGCAATTATTATGCTTAAAATTTGAAAATTTTATAGTCTCCTATTTTACTATTTATTTTCTTAAATTTAAGTTTACGAGGTCATTTTTACTAATATTTCTCTCAATAGTTTATAATTTGGGTTTGATCGGATCCTTTAACCGATCGCCCTAAACTTTAGATTCTAAGTTCAATCCTACGGTTTCTTGGTTTAGATTTAAGGCTTACATTAAGTGTCTAAGCCAAGCTCTTATAGTACATCTCCAAGTTGTCAACTTGATGTCCAAGCTGTTTTAACCTTGAATAGAGATGTGTTACTATTTTCAAATCGCCGAGCTGTTAATCTAACATGAAGCTATCTTTGCCAATTTATAAATTGCTGAGCTGAGATTGAAGTGCAAGTGAGCTGTCATGTGTAACCCAAAGTAAGTGTAGTTAAACAAGTGGCCATAAGTGCTAAGTCGAGTTGCTATACTCTTAAAAGTTACCAAGTTGTCATTTAGTTGGTGTGCCTGTAAGGACAAGTTCTGGATGTAGTACCGAATTGTAGACTGGTCGGTGGAGTAACCAGTGTTACATGTGCAAGTGAGTCCTATACTATGTACGTTTGTACGCTGAAGTGTTAACAACAACATTTTACAAGGAAAAACTATAGGAATCGAGCTGATAACCAAAACTAAGGGGTAAGTGCAGCAATTCCAATGTTCATAAGAGATTGTGGATTGTGGTGCCATTAGCTTAATTTATGTATTATGACAATAGGGAAATTTTACATAAATGGGAGATTTGAACAGGGTATTATATTAATTCGGGTTAGTCACTATCCTGTTAGTTTTATCTCTAAAATTGTTATTAAAAGGTTGGGCTATAGAACTGTAGACCACTCAAATTTATATGAGATTGTTTATAATGATGAAGTGATTCAATTGATAAAGTAAGCAAAAATAGCATTCTCCATTAGCAAATTTCAAGATGAAGTTTTATGTAATGTTGCCGATATTGAAGATTATTACATATGTTTAGGTTCTCCATGGAAGATGAGTTATAACATGAGCTATACGCCCTTAAAGAATACTTATTCCTTCTATGACAAAAAATAAGTTGTACCCCATCCTATATCCTTAACTAGTCTTAAAGATGATTTAAGGATTGTTAAGACTTCAATAGAGAAATGGAGGACCGAATCTTTCCTAAAGAGGCCATCATAGAGGAAGAGGAAGTCGATAAAGGAGTTGTTACACCCTCCATGGTGACCAAAGAAGAAACTAGTAGTGAGGAAGTGAATAAGGTAATAATTGCTGAAAATGAAATACTTGAGGTTAAGCTAAAATTTGAAGTCTTGCAGGTTCAGATCCCTTGAGCTCATGTCATGTTTGAGCATAAAGTTGTGTTATTCCTCATGATTGATAGCTGCTGGAACTACTTAAAGGTAATTGATAGGATACATGATGAGTAGAAGGAAGGGTGTTTAATGAAAAGCCTAATTGATTGTGCTCATGATGAGTGGAAAGAGTGTTGGATTGTGTTTGCTTTGACCATTAAGCTGAACTGTTGTAGTTTATTTTTGTTTTACTCTTATAGATTTGTTTTTTATCTAGGTGGAAGTGAGAGTAGTCGATTGTCAAGTTTCAAGTCAAAAGTTTTTCAAGAAGGGGATGATGATAAGCTTTAAAGCCCAGCTTATCTACTCTTCACTCAGATATCTCATTTGATTACTTATTTTTGCTTATGTTATTTAAACATTCTATTTTTTGTATTTTTCCTAAATTACCTTCGTGTTTATTTTTTATTTATAAGAATGCCATTAGGACATCCTTTGTCTTTTTATTTACAAATTTGCCACTATGTATAAATAGAACACATATATAAGGTTTTAGATAGATTTTGGCATATTAATGAAAAACTCTTGAAACTTTTCTCTTAGAAAACTCTTCTCTACCCACTTTTATCAATTCCTTTAGTAAGGATTATGGCGAGCAACCATATCACTTAGACTGGTAAGTCACATCCAATAATTCGTAGGCCATATAGAATTTTGTTAATGAATCATATCCAGCTAAATAGCTCACAGATTTACTAAACCCCTTTAACCAAACCCCCTCCCCCGCTTCCTTCCTTATTTTCTTGTTTTTGTTCGTTATGATGCCTCTCCATGTGTACGACCTCGAAGATGCATCAAGATGGGAGCTTCAAGCATAAGATACTAACTTATGTGCTTGTACATGTTAGGTTAGCAACTTACATGAATTTAATATATATTTTAGACCTAACTAATGATTGTGCATACATGTGCTTGGCTTTAGCCACCATACGAATAGGGTTGAATGTATGTGGCAAGGCATTTAGTGATCTTTGTGTGATGTTATCTTGAGTGGAGTTCTGTACTGAGATGACCCAATTAGATTCTATGAAAGGTTACGTAGGTGTTAGGAAGGACTTATACCAATACTTATATAATATTTATATATTTGGTTGTTTAAGGATAATGAGTTACCCTAAGTCTTGGAACATTGAGACTATAATGTTTGACGAACTTTGTTAATAAAGATAATAACTAGTATGTGTTGCATATTTAATGATACTTATTTATACATGTGATGTTTATGTCTACTTATGCGCATGTATTTGTTGTATTTCATATTGAGTAATAGCTCATCCTTCAAGGATCCTTTTGTTTTTCAATTGCAAGTGTAGGCTCATTGTGACATTAGAGCTGTAGGCACTTATAGCTATAAGTGCTTTCATGGAAGTGAGTTGAGTTACTCTTGCAATGTAAGTGGTTATTGGTAGTTTAGGAGTTTTAGTTGTTTTAGGAAAAGAAATTCATTTTTGTGATTCAATTGCTACATGTTGATACTTGTTTATAAGGTTAATGTTACTCGTTGTGATGGTTGGGGAGTCATTTAAGATTTGAGATGATTGGCTTTATTTCAAGTTGTAGTGGAGCTATGAGCTATAGTAAGGACATCAGGTATATTCTCTTCTAGATTTTTTATGTAAATATAGATCAAGCGATTCACATTATGTCACTCTTGTTTATGACCATGTCGGCATATATTAATTAGCATCGATAGATAATTTGTCAATGATTGTAGATTATAGACAAATTAGAGGTTTCTAGATGCCTTAGCATGTCAGCTTTTATGAATGACATGTTGTGGCTATGGTTTCCAAGGTTCTTAAGTGTTATGGTTTTAATGGTATAAGAGCTTAGATTAAAAGAACCCTAGAATTCTAGGTATTAAATCCATGGGACGATAAGATATGAAAAGGGTGGGTAAATTAAGGGTAAAGCCTAAGTCAATGAGTGAGGTTAGGGTTAGTTGATATTGAGTCCTATCTTGGTTTTCTTTAATTCAATTTGTATTAAGTCTAGCCCGTTTAATATAAATTACTTAATATAATATTAAGAAAAAGGATTTCTCTTTAAAAAACGTTTAGGAAAAAAAAAATATTTTAAAAAATAAATTAGAGTTGTCAAACAGTAAAACTGCGAAAACCCTAATTTAATCACTAGTCTCCAAATATTCTAGAAAAAATAATTTCTAGAAAATTTAACCAAAAGATCTAAGCTTGAGAGCTAATCTACTAAGACTAAGTTACCATGTAAAAGTTAAAAAAAAAAAATAATGGGCTTTTATTTCTTGAAATTTTTTTAAAAATGCCAAACTATGTAAATATACAAAAATTTAATTAAAATGAATTTTTAATGATTTTTATTACAAATTGTCAAAAAACAAAACAAAAACAAGAAAAATTATATTTTTTATAAATACTCCGAAGGTACCTACATACTCGCTAGTTGAGATCAAATCAACGTAGTTCTTTCCTTTTTTTTTTTAACAGATTTAGTAGGTTAATTCATTTTAATTTGAAAATCGAGTCAGATTTACGTTATTTAAGAATTTATTATATATTTAAAAAAAACCTAAAAAGATCTAACTATGTGAATCTATTTAAAAAAAAAAAAACCTAACTAACTAAATCTTTTGAAAAGACTTCAATTAAGATTTTTTAATTTAAAAAACTACTACATGCCAAAAATTTATTTATTTTTAACCCTAAATGTAAGATTTGTTTAGATCTACTAAGATATGAAATTTAAAGACACATTTTTACTAAAGATATGAATCTTGAAAAAAATACATATCTTTATCTAAAAAATGCAATTTTGAAAAGAAGATGTAATATGCAATTCATCTAAAAAATGAAATTTATCTAAAAAATTGCAAATTTATCTAATTAAAATGCATAACATATAATTTATGTTAAAATTATTAAACAACCCAACTACCTCAGTAGGTCGGATCACCATAATTAGGTCGAACTTAGATTGGATCAAGGAGCTCCACAATGGTGCGGGTCAGGTTCTTCAAAGCCAAGCAATTCCAACAATCTTCAAGACATTTCGAGCACTGATTCGAATGGGGGATTTAATTCCATGACAAAGTTAATCGGTGAAACTTTGTTTGGTGCATAAGCCATGGCTTGAAGTGATAATTTAGGCTATTTTCGTTAGTGGTCAACAGTTAGGCATTAAGCTCAGTTGGGGTGTGCCATGGTGGGTCGTGGGTTGTTGTTTGTGCATGGGCGTCATGTGTGCTGCTTATACTGCTACTGTAAGGACGTATGCATGATTAGAGACTACCATAGAGCTATATGAGGATGTACGTATGATCGTGGATTAGACATGTGAATGTCGTACATTGACTTGATGTGTACTATGACATGCATAAAGTAAAGCTACTATACTCAATGTGTATGCTGTGAAGCGTGTCCTTAGTGTATGTACAATGAAGTGCTGAACTTGGATGTGCGTAAGAGTACGGATCAAGGCATGCTATGGAGTGAAGCTGCTAGACATGTGTAATGTGAAGCTCTTGAACGTGTTTGACATGGACATACGTAGAGTTTGTGCCTATTCTACTGTGTGAGTGTGTGTGGTCTATGTTTGACTTTGTGGCATGTGTGTGTGAAATGGATTTTGATGTGTGTGGTCTATGCGTATATGTGAGTAAGTAAGACATGAATTGTGTGCATAGGAATTGTGTACGAGATGTGAATTGGTCTAGTGTAAGGGACGTAAATTGGTCTAGTTTGTGGCTTATGTGTTGTGAAAAACTCTAAAATTTTACAGCCAAAAACCACTATTTATAAACCATGAACTTGAATATTTCAAATATTTTCTTGTGAAGATTTAATCTTAATAAATCTAATATTCATAATATATAACAATATCCACTCCAGATTTGACTGGTTGGTTGAGTAGTAAGTCATCTTGAATGGAAGAGATAAAAAGATACCGATCGATATAAAGAATAAAGGGTTTGTTTTGAAAAGATGAGGCAAAGGAATAGAGAATCTGTCTTAAAAGAATAGGGCAAAAGGATGAAAGAGGCTTGTATTCAAGGGACAGGGCAAAAAGATCAAGAGGACCTATCTTGAAAGGATGAGGCAAAAGAAATAGGGGACTTATCTTTAAAGGATAGAGAAAAAAAAAAAAGATAAGAGGGGCTGTCTTGAAAGGATAGGGAAAAAACAATAAGGGGGCTTGTCTTAAAGGGATAAGGGGGCTATTTTCAAGGGCAAAAGATTAAAAGGCTGATTTTGAAAGGACAAGACAAAAGGATAGAAGACCTATCTTAAAAGCACAAGGCAAAAGATTAAGGAGCTTATCTTAAAAGGATAGGGCAAAAAATTAGGGGGCCTATCTTAAAAAGACAAAGGAAATGGATTAGAGGGCCTATCTTAAAAGGACGGGGCAAAAGATTAAGGGACCTATCATGAAAGGATAGGGCAAATGGATTGGAGGGCCTATCTTGAAAGGATAGGGCAAAAGATTAAGGAGGCTATCTTAAAAGGATAAGGTAAAAGATTAGGGGGCCTATCTTGAAAGGATAGGGCAAAAGAATTGAGGGTAATCCAAAGAGGATAGATCTCTTCAAGATTTTCAAAAACTTCTCAATTCTCCTAAATATCTCTATTAAGGATTTTAAGATTATTTAACATGGGAATAGAAAATTTCACAGATAGTAACCAATTAGCATGCCTCACGTTGACTCCCTATATTCACTCATTCAGATAGTAGAATGTCACTAAAGTACTTTATCAATATTGTGCTTTTTCCTTAAAATAAGGTATTCTTCAGTTATAAGTTTCAATTTGGATTCTCATTCATTAAGAAATCGTGATAGAAATTTTTTGCTTGTGAATCTACCATGCTCACATCTTGATTTTTCTTTCATCGTCATTGGTTTTTAATTTCTATCTCTATGATTCCTAAAAAATAAATCTCTTTTCGAAAGACAAGATTAAATCATAAGGAGCATTTGACTTCTATTTATTTGGTAATATGCGTTCAATGGTAAGTATTTAGTGTTTAAGTGTATAAGGTTAAGAAATAAAGTATAGAAGGATTTATTAGTGAAGCGTTTGTCGGTCAATGACCATCTAAACCTAAGAACATTCATAGACATCAACTTTGTTTGTTAACGATGAAAGACTAACCACAAATGATGAAAGATTAACCACAAACAAATTTTCAAGAAAAATTGGAATCTTTATTGAACTTAGTATTTCATGGATAATCCAATTTAACAGCATTTGAATTCACAAGACCTCTTAAATTCGGACCGTCCATTTCCATTAACACTGATGCATCTTCCAATAATACCCTCTTTACCACATAAGAGCCTTCATAATTTGGAGCAAATTTTCCCTTAAGGTCTTTTACACTCAGCAACACTTTCTTCAACACCAAATCTCCTTCCTTAAAGTACCTTAGGCGCACTTTCTTGCTAAAAACCCAAGCCATCCTTTGTTGGTAACACTGACCATGACACATTACTGCAAGCCTCCTTTCATCTAGGAGGTTCAAATGCTCTATTTACTTCCTTACCCATTCTACTTCATCGAGCTAAATTTCTGCCAACACTCGAAACAAATCTATTTCCACTTCCACCGATAGTACTACTTTAGTTCCATATACCAATATATAAGGTATTGCAACTATATAGATTCTAACTGATGTTCTATAAGCCATGAGAGTGAAGGGGAGCATGTCATGTCAATCTATATAAGTGATTGTCATCTTCTCAATGATTCTCTTGACATTCTTATTAGTGGCTTCAACCATCCCGTTCATCTAAGATCGGTATAGAGTTGAGTTTCTATGATTGATCTTAAATTGATTGCATACTTCAACCATCAACTCATTGTTCAAATTTGTCCCCTTATCCATAATAATGGACTCAGGTGCACCATATCTTGCAATGATGTCTCTCTTTAGAAATCTGACTACTACTCCTTTAGTCACCATCGCATACAATGCTGCTTCTACCCACTTAGTAAAATAGTTAATTACGATTAGAATGAATCTATGCCTGTATGAAGCCATTGGCGAAATTAAACCAATCATATCTATCCCCCACATTGAGAAAGGCCAAGGAGTTGACAATACATGTAATTCTTAAGGAGGATTGTTGATTTTATTAGCGCATACTTGACACAAATGACAATACTTGACGTACTTGATATAGTTTGATTCCATTATCATCAAAAAGAAACCCATCCTCATGATTTTCCTGGCTAGCATATGCCCATTCATATAAGGACCACAGACTCCTTCATGTAATTCTTTCATTAATTTCTTAGCCTCCTCTTCGTCTATACATCTTAGCAATGTTGTATCATGTGATCTTTAGTACAACGCAGCTCTACTTAACAGGAAATGAGCTATTAATCTCCTTAAAACTTTTGTATCTTTTCTATTAGCCTCATCAGGGAACTCAGCTATTTGAAGTAACTTTTTGATATCACAATACTAAGGTTTCTTTTGCTCTTTATTTTCAATAGCCATGTAAAAGGCCGGTTTTTCCTCTACATCAATCTTTAAAAGTTGAATTTATATCCCATCTGTGACCTTCACCATTGATGCTAATGTGTTTAGTGCATCGGCAAATTGATTTTGGGTTCATGGAATGTAAGTGAATGAAATTTCCTGGAATCGTTCAATGAACTTTCCTAAATACTCATGATAAGGTATCAACTTGCCGTCTTTTATCTTATATTCTCCTAGAATCTAGAGAATTATAAGAGAGGAATCTCCATACACTTCAAGCCTTCATATTCCCATGTCTAAGGCCATTTTGAGCCCTAAAATGCAAGCTTCGTATTTTGCTATATTGTTTATATATGGAAATGCTAACCTGCCTACCACAGGGATATGGTTACCCTTTAATGATACCAGTACTACCTTTATCTCACATCTGAACATATTGGCTACATTCTTCATTCCATTTTTTCACCACTTAGTTCATTCGCCATCATCACATTTTCATCAGGAAACTAGGCTTCTAAACGATCATTGTTGTCTTCTAGTGGGCATTTTTCCAATTGATCAACCACTACCTACCATTTGACTGAACTCTAACTTACATATTTGATATCAAACTTAGAGAGCTACATCTGCCACTTCGATATCCTCCCGATCAGTTCCGACTTTTCTGCTAAATACCTCAACGAGTCATATTTTGTCAACAACTCTACTGAGTAATAGAGAGTGTACTATCTGAGCCTGTCCATTACCTATACTAAAGCACATCATGTTCTTTCCACCTTTAAGTATTTTTATTTGCTTTCTGTGAACTTCTTACTCAGATAATATATATGATGCTCTATTCTACCTATTTCGTCCCTCTGCCCAAGCATACATCCCATCAATTCAAGGAGGATTGTCAAATAGAGAATCAATGGTTGTCCCAGTATAAGAGTGACCAGTGTCGAGCCTGATTTTTTTGTTTCTTTTTAAATTTCATTTTCCATTTTCCAAATAATACTAAACCCAAACCCATTTAATATTAATCATCGACTAAAGAAAATGAAAAATTATAGTTTCTTTTTTATTGAAAATCTTTTAGAGTTGTCACCCGACCAAAGTCAGGAAAAAGAGAAATTGTAATCAATTGAGTGAATTGACTATAATTTAACTAATTGACTTCAATTTAGCTTCCAATATTTGATTTTAAACTGATAAAAGATAGAGATCTCCAAATTCAAGGGCTACCTATTAAGCGCTCACAAGTACCACTATTGATTTTTCGAAATTAGTGTTATTTTTAAAAATTATCCTTTTTTAATTTTTAAAAAAAAATAAAATAAACTTAAGTTTTTATAGATTTTACATAGCTTCGAAGGTACCTACATACCCACTAATCGGGATCAGACGTCTGTAGTTCTTTCCAAAAACTGTAGTGTGTTAATTTGTTTTAATTTTGAAAATTCACTAAATTTACATTTTTAATTCAATTAGTTTATTCAAAGAACATTCTAAAAAGAGCCCTAATTCTTAAGTATTTTTATTTTATAGAAAATTCTCTAAAACATCTTAGTTTTGAAAAAAAAAAAAAGGTTTGTTATTTATTTTTTATTTCTAACAAGTAATTTTTTCTAAATGAGAAATTCTAAAATAAAAAAATAATGCTAAAAAAAATTTCCTAAGCTAAGAGATATATATTTTTTTCTTTTCCATATTTTAAATCAATCATTAAACAAACCAAAATAAATAAATAAATATAATATATTAAAAAAAAAAGAGCAAGACCAAACCTAAATTGGCAATGCATACGATCAAGAAGTCAAGCATAGTCAATGATGGAACTACTCACTGTCGCGTAGTTGATGATGGAGTTGTTATGAAGTGCCATTGTGCTAGCAACCGTAGGGTTGATGGTTTTGTGTTATGTAAGTAGCGTGTTGGACAGGGGGGTGTAATGCTAATTGTAAGTGGTGTATGGCTGATCGGTGGGTGTCAACTATCGAAGAAGATCATGCAGCTGTCGTTGATGGCTTGGTTTATGCGTACGATGAGTGAAGTGGCTGACATGATCATGTATGGCCACGGATGGAACAGCTGTAGTCGGTCAAAGAAGAAAGGGCGTCGAGCAGTGGCTGATCAAAATGGTTTGTTCAGTATCGAGCCTATTGTTGAGATGTAGCAAAGATGAAGCTGTACTACTTAGTTGCTTAGTATTGGATGATTAGTGGAGTTGGCATGAAATTATGGTAAGCGTTGGATTGTAGACGTATGTGTGTTGATGGACGATGAGAGATTGTCTGTACTACCCCTATGTTCTGTGGATGTGTGGCGTGATGTGTATGGATTGGATGGCTGTGTGTAATGTGGACGAAAAGAGGATGGGTGAGGGTTTATGTTCTATGTATGGAGTTGATCCTTATGAAGGAGATGAAGGTCGGATGAGGATGGAGTAAGCCAGTGTGTGATTGATTCCTTTTCTTTCATGAGGTGCAATCCCAATTTATAAGACTCAAGATGAATCTTTTGTATCGACTTAAATTTGATTTGTTAAAGATCCAAATTAGATTTAAGTCATACAAATCTTAATTTTATTGAATTTAATGCTATCGTATTAGATTAGCATTTTTCAACAACTATTTAATTAAGATCCTATCCAATTAATCTTCTTCTTCTTTTTTAAAATTTTTTTCATTTTTTTGAAAATTTTCTTCTTTTTTTTTTTTTGTCTTTTTATCATTTTTCAATTTTTTTGTTATTTTCTGAATTAAGACCCTTAAAAAAACAAAAATTAAAACTACGCGAAGGCAAAAATAGGGTATCTACAACTAGTATTAGCAGATTCATGAGATACTTTTTAATTTCAATAAACGCTTATTCACATTCTTTGTCCCATTTTATCACTACATTCTTCCTCAAGAGTTTGAATAATGGCTTACATTTATCAGTTAATTGTGATACAAACCAAGCAATGTAATTCAACTTCTCCAACAATCCCTAAACTTCTTTTATAGTCTTCAAGGCATGCATACTTACAATTGCCTTAACATTGTCTAAGTCTACTTCAATCCCTTTTCTATTGGCTACAAAACCCAACAATTTGCTCAAGTTTATTCTAAAGGTGCACTTTTCTAGATTCAACTTTAGTTGAAACTTTCTTAACCGCTCAAACAGTTTTCTTAAAACATTGACATGATTCTCTTCCTCTTTGGATTTAGCAATCATATCATCTACATAAACTTCAATTTCCTGATGCATCATGTCATGAAACAAAACAACCATAGCACGTTAATAAGTTGCCCCAACATTTTTTAACCCAAAAGGCATTACATGGTAACAAAATGTTCCCCAAGTGATAACAAAGGTAGTTTTGATTATATCTCAAGAAACCATTCATAAATGAGAAAAGATGATTTCCAGTCATGTTGTCTACCAATACATCAATCTGTAGTAAAGGAAAATTATCCTTAAGCGTCACTTAGTTTAAATTACGAAAGTTTACACATGCCTTAACTTTCCCATTTTTCTTCAACACTAGTACCACATTGGCTACCCATTCAAGATAGTACAACAACACCGATACCACATTGGCTACCCATTCGAGGTAGTACAACACTTTTATGTACCTGACTTTCAATAATTTCTTCACTTCTTCTTTTATTTTAAGAAATATGTCAATCTTAAATCGCCTAAGCTTTTGCCTCTTAGGTTTAACATAATCTCTTGTAAGCAACTTATGAACTACGATCGACGAATCCAAACCAAGCATGTCCTGAGAGAACCAAGCGAATATATCTAAGTATTCTAATAATAACTATGACAACTCCTACTTCTAATCATCTGCCAAATTACCCCCAATTTTCAATTTTCGTGGATTCTCTTCTATACCCAAATTAATCACAACTATCAATTCATCAATGATCACTCTACCTTCTTCAAAACGACGCCAACTCTCTTGTATTTCATTTAGGGTCTCAACATCATCTTTAACGTCTGACCTAATAGAACCAAAGGTGATATTGGTATTTTCATCATTTATAGACGCAAGATATCTATTATTTTCATCATTTTTATCATATCTTAAGAGTAAAGGAAAAGGCAAAAGGTAACAAGTAAATAACAAAGAAGAAGAATTGAAAGAAAGGAAATAACCTTATTAAATGAATTCAAATTGTCTAAAAGAAAAGGCCTAACTAATCGAACTAACTATGAAATTGAATACTTCTAATTGATCTAATGTTGCTTTTCTAAAGAAACCTATTAATAGGAATGGAAAACCAATTACATAAGGAAACTGCGATGCCAATATCTTTCTCCTTATCTAGACTATTGCTACATTATTGAGCAAAACCTTAGCTAAACTAGCTACTTCAAGCTCTTGAACACATGATGGCACTAGAAATGTCTAGCGAGTGTCTAGAAAATCTATATGTACATGGTATAGCTAATCTCCTCTCTCCTCTCTTCCTTATAGTTTTGGCCTTCAATTCTTAGATTTCTTCTTCAATAGGCTCATATCTGAGCCCAAATGTTCCAATCTATTACTTCCTTTGTTCTGAGTGACCCCGTGCCCCCTATCTTGGTACTTCAATCATGCTAACCTCATTGAAAATCTACACCTCTGGTTCCTCCAATTCCTCACTCCTAATATATGGAATGGCTGTCTCTTTGTAAATCTTATAGTCTTATTCACCAAGAATAGTGACCAGCTACCCGTTGGTTATGAATTTCACCTTTTGATGTAGACTAGATGGAATTTCCCATGTTGAGTGAAGCCACAACCTTCCCAATAGAAGATTAAAGGTTTGAGATATATCCATGACCTAAAATGAAATAGTAAATATTTGTGGACTAATCTCGACCTGCAACCTTATTTCTCAAAGTATTTCCCTCTTTGATCTATCAAAAGATCTTATTGAAATCAAACTCAACTATTGAGCCCTATTTCGACTTCCTTAATTTAACCTATATGAAGCCCAACCCACTTAATATAAATTACTTTATATTAAATTAAGGAAATATTTTTCTTAAAAATTTAAAAATTAGAGTCGCCAACCAATTCAACCAATAAAAAACTAAAATTAGGATTTTCAAGTAGAAAAACCCTAATTTGACCACTAATCTACATATTTTCTAAGAAAACAATTTTTAGAAAATTAAACCAGAAAAAAAAAATTCAACGGTTAACCTGTTAAGACTAAGTCACCATGTAAAAATTAAAGAAAAATAAAAGGGCTAAAAATACTAAAAATATATCTAAACATACAAAAGATAACTAAAGTGATTTTTTAATGATTTTTATTATGAATTTCTGAGAAAAAGGGAAAAAAAATTTTATGCGGTTGCCTCGAAGATGCCTACATACCTGCTAATTGGGATTAAACCGGCCATCATTCTCTTTTTATAAAATATTTAGTGGATGAATTTTTTTATTTTGAAAACCAAGCTAGGTTTATATTTATTTATCAATTTAGTGTTTAAAAAAACTAAAAAATTTTAATTTTCCTAAATTAAAGAAAAAAAACCCTAACTAACTAAATCTTTTTTAAAAACTTAGTTAAGATTTTTTATTTTTAAAACCAATATGTATCAAAAAAATATCTTTTCTAAATCTTAATTATAAGATATATTAAATATACAGTTAGATACATATCTTCTTGCATATCTTTTTTAAATCTCAACTGCAAGATACGTATATCGATACGTATATCAATACGTATCTTTTCTAAATCCTAATCACAAGATATGTATCTCAATCGCATAATACATATCTTGACCGTAAGATACGTATATTTCTCCAAAAAACACGATTTTGTTAAAAAAAATACAATTTAACCAAATTTTATGGAAAATTAAGATTATCTAAAAAAAAACAAAGACGCAATATGAAAATAATAATAAACCTGCACTTAAAAAAATAGATTAGTAAAAAAAAATGATAAAACTAACTAATAAAATAAATAAATTAAATAATAATTTTTATAGAATCTAATCATGTGTAATCGTACGTCGTGATTAGGAAGTGGATCAAAATTTGGCGAGGAGGAGTCAACTTTCGTATATCAAGTGACGTAAAGCAAATTGCATCAAGCAATGGACTTGAGGGCATTCGTCGGTCAGCGTTAGATGTAGAGGTTGGTTTGGCAAATTGGATCAACGTTGGTTTCATTTGATTCGCTGGACAGTTAGGCTTCAAAAATTTGGATTTTTAGACTTCAGCTTCAAACATTGGATTTTGAATTGGCTTAGGATAATGGATTTGGACTTCGGCTTCAAATGTTGGATTTCTGATTGGGATTTCAGCTTAATGCTAGCATCTATTGTTGACGAAGGACCTTGCGATCAATTTGGACTCTAGCCAAGGGGATGTGTTGAAGTTCAGATAGATCGTCGTCAGACACAAGGACTTTGGTTGTGTAAACCCCACAAATTTAGCCATTTGAGTATAAGATTAAGCTTGAATACTGTAAATAACTTTAAAAGTCGATAAGGCCAAGTAAGATAAAAAATTTATTAAATTATAAATTTGAATATATTATAAGTAATAAAAACCATAAAATTTTAATTGAAACCTAAATCATGTACAAAAACCTTAAATTTAATGTATGCGTAAATACTCAAAATCGAAATGAACTCGATAAAAACCTTAAAATTTTAACTTTAAACTTATAAAATAAATAAATATCACTTAATAGTAATATAACTATAATCAATCACAAGAATCAACTAAATCGCGTAAAACTTTTAGCAAAAATATTAAAATAACTCGTAAAAAATTATATTTTAACAGGTATCAATTAAATTGATAAATTTTCATAAAATTTCAAAAATAATTTATAAATGTTATTTTTATTGTTTTTATGTTTGGAAAAATTACATATAATTATTTTTATTTTCCTTTTTCTTTTTTTTTCCTTTTTTTTTTTCCTTCTTCTATTTTTATTCTTGTTCTACATATACATACACAATAGCCTACGTTTTGTTTTTTTTTTCACTTTCTTTTCATCCTCCAAGTGTTAATTCATGTACACATAATCAAATGAAATAATTACCTTGTCTTTTCCTAATTAATGTAGGTTTGTTTCTTTTCTTTTTCTTTATTATTTAATTCACTTTCTTATTCCATTTCGTTCACGTCTAGGAACCTAGGAGCTTAAAACCGAAAAAAAAAAGGAGAAAGAAAACCAAAAACCAAACACAAAACACACTCTACAAATTAACTAAGAAGAAGAAGAAGAGGAAAAAAATAAAAAGGATTCAACCATTGAATTGATTCAATTACTAAGGATTTTAGGTAAGTTGTTTATTTATCTTGTATATGTATGTATTTTATACTATATATATGTATATGAAGTATTTCATTTATTTGTTGATTGATATGTACATATAAGTAGGCATGAATAAATATAATATATGTATATATTATGTATTTTATTCTATTTTATTTTATTTATGTATAATAGACGGTATATGTATGTATAAATAATAATACATATAGTATGTATTTGGTATTTTCTCTATTTAGATATTAATATATATACGTAGATATGCGTGAATATATATGGGTGTATATGTACATAGTATTTATTTTTATTATATGATATATAAGTATAAGTATACGTATACTATATATATACACGTATTATGTATTCTTGTATTTAGGTACATAGGTATATTATTAGTATTTTCCTTATATATATGTATATATGTGGACGTGTTGGATATGTATGTATATATGTATATTATTAATTGTATTTTGTATTTTTGTACTTATGTATATATATAATATAATCGTATATGTACATATATAGATAATATAAATACGTATATATTATACTTTTACATAATGTATAATTAGGGTTAAAATAATTTATTATATAAAGTATAGTATATGTATAGATATACATGCATGAATAGTAATGTATACATAAAAATATGAGTATATGTAAATAGTATATACAATATATTATAATATTAATTTAATAAATAAAGTAAGTTAATAAATATATATAAATACCGTAAATTAGGAAAAAGAATAATAAATAAGTGAATTAGAAAATTTAATGAAATATGGTAATAAGTATTTACATATATATATAATTATACCATACAATACAAGAAAATAATAGAAAATTATTAAAAATTTATAACGGCGACACATGGCACTTCCAAATGCTACTACGTCATCACTTAAGTATAATTAAGTAATTTTTTTGTAATTAACAATAATATTAATTAATTAATTAAGTAAAAAAATAATAAAGTAAAAAAAATTTAAATTGATAATTCTAAAATCTCAAAAATAGGTAAAAATAAGTAATTGTAGTAAAATATACTCAAAATAAGAAAATTACAAATCATGTGATATAAATGATTATTAAATCATAATTATACTAAGAAAAACCTAATTTGATATTTTACAACTTTTTAAGTCAAAATAATGAGCTTTGTGATATTTTTATGTAATAGTCTAAACTAGAAGTTACGATATCCAAAATAGACCTCGCTATGAGCAAGTACACTTAAAAACAATGAAAATCGATCGAAATGAATTATAAATTCATAGAGATCTAAGCTAAATCAAAAAAGTTATACGCGATTCGATAAAAAGCTCGAATAGACGATTTCACATAAATCAATAGCTAGGTAAGTAAACAGTACGAATTAACATACTAGTTTAGTTATTCAATTCCCAAACTTACTACTTTTCATATTCTCTAAATATTAGGTGATCCCAATACAGATACCAACTTACCAAGTAGACTTTTATGACCATTGATATACTCAATGGCCAAGCGAGTACTCTCAACGACTCTATACTTATTTTGTGCTTCTAATTAGTACACTTAAAGTAAATATTAATAACTTAATGAGTGGGAGTGTAGGTTATGCATGTGCCTGAATACTGGTTGTGTATTGTGTAAAAGATTAGGACCATCCAGTTCCTATAGAACCTATCACTAAAATACCTCGAAAGGGGGATAGGGCTAAGCAGAGCGAAAAGGGTTTTCCATGAGATGTGAAATGAAAACTATTAGCCCCATATGAGGTTTGTAAATAAGGAATCCATCACTTCAATAGTCTTCGATGGTTCTATAGGTATTTAAAATACAAACGAGATGGATGTTTGTTGGCCTAACCATTCTTCTTAAGTCCGATCTCAATTCAATAAGGAAAGGGGATAATTTATAACAAAGTTTTCGTGTTATTGATTTCCAAGCGTAGTACATTGCTGCATAATTGATTACTTAACTTATTGCTACATAATTAAATGGTTTGTTGATATTTGTTGATCGCCTCATAAGTTGACTTAATCATATTCAACTTAACTGAAATTAAATGGATCATACATAAGCACGAACATTGCATATAATATTCCGATCGTCACCTCACACGATTGGTAATGAAGGGCTTTGGAGGGATAATTCTCATATGATTTGATTAGTACAATGCAGGAGCATTGGTACAACAAGACCCTACCCTTGGTTTGTGAGTTTACTTGGCGCCAGAGACACTAACCGTAGGTGATTGGGGGTTGTGTCTAAAGAATACTACTGTAGGGTGTGAGTATGGACTACGAGAGCCACCTCACTGCTAGACTTAGATATTTGAATATTATTGACTATTGGAAATAGAAACCTGTTTCGTGAAACAGAGAATTTCTATATATATTTATATATGATGAAAAACCCAAGTGCTAGAACCCGGTTATGATTAGTGCCAATGTATCTCTAACCCTAGCTTCGAAGAGCGTTAAATTTCAATATTGTATGCAACACTAGTTAACTACATATATCTTGTTTAGCATATTACTTGTTTATGCATTCATATGTTTGTTAATAAACTGTTTGGTAACTTGCTTGTTAGTATAGTATAAGAGATAACTCACTAAGCTCTTATAGCTTACTCCCCAATAGTTTTCTCTTGTAAGTTGCTAAATAATCGGGCATGGGCTAAAAGCTGAGTGTCGAGTACTAGTGTCAAGGTATTTAAAAGTTAGAATCTGAGGATAGTCTATGTAAACGGTTTGAATTATTATATATAATTATTAATATAATATTTAGATTTTATGACTTTCGTAAGTTTAAGTTTTAGAACTTTACTACCTAATCTTATTATTTGGTAGGAGATATCGATTCTCTACGGTTCTGATGAACTGTGGCTTATCAGATATCCATAATCACTTTTATGTTGTAGTAAAATAATTAAATTAATTTAAAAAAAAAAACTTTAGTAAATAATTGTTTAGAGTCTTACAATCTTTAACTTGCAAAACAGTTTTTGTATTACAAGTGCACACATAATATAAAAATTTTAGACAATCCAATTAGGCCTCCCTTAGGGTCATAACAGGTTGTGTGGATTTTGACTTGAAAATTGACTTCAGATTTTCAATGCAAAGGTTTTCGGTGAATTGATGCAAGGATGTGTCAGGGAATTGTGAGGCTTGGAATTTCGTAAAGGGGACTTCAATGCAGAGTTGGAGTTCGGAAATTGGAGCTTGCTTTATGAATTGTAGGAATGGATTGAAGGCGTTAGGACTTCGAATTGTGGAAATGGAGTTTAGAAATTTTAGAGTTGGATTTTGTGGGAATGTCTAACTAAGAAAAAAAAAGTCTCGAACTTCATCGTTAAATTCTTATTTATAAACCAAAAACCGAATCTTCCGTATCTTTTAATTATGGATTTAATTTTTAACAAACAAAAGATACGATGAAGAATTGACCTAACTTCTAGAAATCTTGTTTGAGCTTTCTATTTACTGGGCTCTATTTGATCTAATTTAATTTAGTCCAATAACTTATCTAATAAATCATAAGTCTATTCTGGCCTAATATAAATTAGACGAAATTCAATTTTAAGTCAAATTAAGCCAAAATCATTTTAATAAAGCCCAACTCTCAAATGACTTAATAATTTATTAAATTAATCATACACCATTATCCAATTTAATATTAAACGATCCAACATAACTTAACTCAATACAACTTGACTCAATATAATTCAACTTGACTCGATACCATTAAACTTAGAGTTTATTATTTGATTTTGATGAGAACAAAACAAAAAGTGTATATCTAAACATGTTGTTTTTTAAGAGAACAAAACAAGTGGATGATTAAACTAAGTATTATTTGATTATATTGAGATAATTGAATAAGATCAATTAGCTTGCTTAATGATTAAATATATCAATTATTTCTATAAGAAATTTAATCTTTTGAGTGGTGATCAAATAATCTTGAAGTTAGAACGCAAAGAGTCTTTATTTGTTATGTATGAAAAGAAGTTTCAAGTGATATTTAGCCTAACGGGTTAACAGCTCAAGGTAAAACTAAGCTGACGGTATAAAATCCTAAAAAACACAAAAAAAAGCTTACTAGCCTGGAGGAGCCGTCTTGCTAGTTTACTTGCTGATAGAGTATTTTTTACTAGCTTGCCGGTAATTCAAAGTATCGACATGCCGGTAGTTCAAAGTATCGACATACTGGTAGGTTAATTTCAAGTAGCTGTCACGCCCCGAAGCGGTAGAGTCGTAACAGCCCCGCCATGTAAACCATCCTAAGATAGAAGTTGGCCTTACAACCACTATCTTAGACCTGATCTACACAAAGCGTCCATAACTAACCCGCTTTGAAGTAGACAATTCGTAATTTAAACAAATCATTTACCTATAAAAGTGAGGAATTATATATATATGTTATAATTCAGTTACGGCAGTTAAAGTTTGAAATATTTCTCTACAGTATTTTTCTAAATTATTACATCATTCGAAAATGAAAAATAATTCTAAAATAAAACTTAGACCTTAAAAATATGTGTTTATTCTTCAATATTTTTCCTTACTCCCCAAGATCCAGCAGTTGTTGCCACTTCTTAGCCAGCACCTGCACGACGTCTATAGGGATGTGAACAACCACAGCTCAGTAAGTTAGGACGGAGGACTTAAAACTATACCATACACACAACAAGGTTTTCAATCACTTATTAGTTGCAATGCATGTGCAAGCAAATGCCATCGCACGACGTTGTCCGGCCCGTCGTGAGATTAGAGAAATTGTGCCCGCTCTAATCCGGGTTGAGGAGTTGCCGTTAATGCAACAGCTCACGACCAAACCCAGGCTTGTGTAATAGAGATTTTGCTCCTCCCGCGACTACCTTCGAACCACTGCCTTCACCCTCGCCACGATCTCCTCTCCTGTCACTTAATTCGACTGAGGATGAAGAAGGGACCATTTTGCAATCCTGCGTTATCCCTTCTGAAGGGATCGGTATTTGGCCGGAGAGTCCTAAGTTCCCCTAACGGGTTGCCATGCATGTCCGATTATGATTACTAGTCGGATATTTAATTAAGTCCAGTTTAGGGTGATCAATCCTTTCATACAATTCATACAATATATGCCAAAACAACAAACGGAATCATAGCATCACCCATAATCAAGCACATGCACACATTCAACTATCTAACAAGCACAACCAAGCATAATTTTAAGCCTCCAAAATACAGCATCGTATTAATCCCAACTTACCTCGACTTCTCGCTCACTCACTCGAGGTCCGATTTGCTCAGGCCATCGCCGATCATCCCTATAACACGAACGTGGTTTCAGCTTTTCATATAAATATTATAAGTTCATTTTATCCTATAACGCTCATTGTTAGGTTTTGTTTAAGGTTTAATATGCCTAATTATTTAGGTATTAAGTCTTTTACAATTATTCTAGGTTTGGGGTTAGGTTCAGGTTCGGTTTTTGCATCGATTTCTAAATTAGGTTTTTAGTTCGATTTCTAAGTAATGTTTTAGATTCCAACCCTACAAATTTGTTTCAACTCCTAATGTGAAACTAACCACATTATTTCCAGATATCCTAAATACGATCACTACCCCTAGTCAGCATGTTATTCCATCCGGTACACTTAAATTCGTATTAGTGTACCGAATTTACTTATGTTGTGAGAAATTTTTACCTTTGTCATATAATTACCTAAAATTGAATTTTGTTTCAGATTTGTTATGTTCTGATTTTCATTATTTTATTATCTAATTAAACCTAATTTTTCCATATTTATTAATTTTCAATTCTACATATTCCTAATTTTCTATATTTACCACATAACACCTTCATTACTTACACTTAACACTCTATAGACTAGGATTAGGTTTCCACATCAGAGATTAACATCCCTAAACATCTAATTACTATCTAAATCAGTAATTAATATCCTAATCACCTAATTAACTTCAAATTATCCAATTTTTCCATCATTTTAGGGCTAAAAATTAACTTAAAAATTTCAAAAATTAATTTTAAAAAAATGGCTTCATAGCACTGTTCTATATCACATGAGCATCCTACAGAAAAAAATTGAGCTCCAAACTACACTCCTAAGGTCATTGATTTCTAAACCGAAATGTGCTCGGTTTTGCATGATTTCTTAAGGGCCCTATATTACGGGATATGTTTTCATCAAAATAATATTTTTCCTACAAACTACATACAAAAATATCTTAGAATAACAAAATTCATAATTTTCTAATCGTATTTACTATTTTTACAAAATTACACAAGAATCGGGCTGGAAATCGGACTCACCGATTTGGGTGGCTCCGGCCACCGCGGGCCGCCGTGGCCTTGTCGGCCAGCCTGGGTGCTACCACCACAGTGTGGTGGTGGTGGCCGTCCACTTCCAGCTACTCATCTAGTGGGGGTTCCCTTTGAAAGCCCTAATTGCACAGTTTTTTATAATTTTTTTCTAAACCGAATTTTTCTCTCAATTTTCGACTCTCCCTAATTTTATATGATTTCTAACTGTCCTAATGAGTGCCTGGATTTTTCCTGCTATTTATAGGGCTTTAGGGGATTTATTGTGCATTAATTTGGACAAGATAATTGCCTTATCCCTAAATTTTTTGCTTTTGTGTTGTTCTAATTTAATTGGTTGATTTTTCTTTTTCAGATTTTGACTTGCCACAACCAAATTTGCATCATTCTACACTTTTCTGATTTTTTTCTGATTTTTCCACAATTAATTTATAATTTTCTTTAATTATTTACTAAGTTTTTGGCTAATTTATGTAATTTTGCGTATTTTTTTCTACACGTAAATATATGTGGGGTACATGTGAACATTCCTAATTATTATTTTGGTCATTCTAAAATTTTTAGTATACATATAATTTATCTCTAGTAATTTATTAGTTATTAGATTACAATTTTTGCCTTTTCGGTAATTAGCAATTATTATGCTTAAAATTTGAAAATTTTATAGTCTCTTATTTTATTACTTATTTTCTTAAATTTAAGTTTACGAGGTCATTTTTACTAATATTCTTCTCAATAGTTTATAATTTGGGTTTGATCGGATCTTTTAACCGATCACCCTAAACCTTGGGTTCTAAATTCAATCCTACGGTCAATTGGCTTAGCTTTGGGGCTTACATTCTATCCCCCTTTAGAATAGTTTCGTCCTCGAAATTACTGTATACCTATGTATTGCTTACTTACTAGGATTGATAGTTTATATATTATTACTATTCTAAAAATCGAAAAACCTATAAGTAATACTTTGTCTTCACTACATTTAGCTCTACATTAATTTCTAAGTCTAGACCTTCATTAGGTTGTATCTTTACCTATTCCGTGTCTCAACTCTTGAACTTCTGAACCTGATTATCCAGTATTTTTGGGGGTTACTTCATATCCTTAAGACCCACTTTTCATTCTACCGAATTATCTTCAAGTGAAATTTCTGTGTAGTCTACTGATTAAGTTCCTTAATTGCTTTCTAATTAACATTCCATTTCTTCTCTACTTGATCCTTTGCTCGATCTCGTAATTTTGTTCCTTTGCATTCCTTATCTTAGTATCGATCAAGGCTTATTTCATCGCTGTACTCCTCTAATCGTATTGTACTATCTTATTTCTTAGCTTTATGACCTCGCAAATCTTTTTATTGGTTTATTCTCCATTTATTCCTTGTTTGATTGTTTCTTAAGTTTTATTTATAATCATTAGCAATTCTACATTTACATCATATCATCACCTTTCCTTTCATCCAAAATCCTCCAATTGAATGATTATATTACTGTCATAACTTCTCATTTGTTCTTCATATAACTTAGCATAAGATCAACAGAAGCAAATTTGGCAAATCTCAACGCTTCTTCATCTTGGATTCAAATGAGATGGTTAATGACTCAATTTGACTTAACTCGAGAAAGATGAAAGCGATTGTTGACTGACAGACTCAACAAAAGAGACAGTATTATGAAGGACTGACAACTTTACAAAACATGACACAGTAGAATATACTGATCAGATCGACATGACATGAGACTCAACAACAACAATTTGACAATTTCAGATTTGCCATGTTCCTGTTAGATTACCTATTACAATTGCTAATATGAAGTACATTGTAGCTTTATATCTTCTTCGTATACTGGATTACTTCAATGGATTTTTCCTTTAATCATTAATTCAACATTTTTAAATATCCACCGAAATACTTTCTCCAAATATGACGAGCTTAATGAAAACATATAATCTCTTCCAAAAATCACATATCTTCCATTTCAATATATTACTTATGATCACTCAACTTCAATAATACTGTCTCCAGATATTTTGTATATCAAGATACTATTGATGGATACCACCACAGGTGTTTTCATATACGGTTGGCATGTATTTCTTTCTCCCGATTCTAAGACTACAATTTATGCGCTGATCGTATCTTGATGCCGTTCCAATCTAACATTATTCTAGAATTTGATAGTTACCCTTCTAACTCTTTAAGTCTCATTTACAACATCCAATACAGAGTTTCGATCATAGG
Source organism: Lumnitzera littorea (assembly GCA_024138015.1). Classification (NCBI taxonomy): domain Eukaryota; kingdom Viridiplantae; phylum Streptophyta; class Magnoliopsida; order Myrtales; family Combretaceae; genus Lumnitzera; species Lumnitzera littorea. The sequence goes on from JAMXBB010000011.1 coordinate 89,541,684, forward strand.
TTTGATTCTTGATTGACTTAGTCATGAAATTTAAACATCCACAGAATAATCTTTAGAAATACATTTAAACTCTTATATGTTACTAGTAGATTCAGTACTTAGTGATATTTTCTTCAGTCTCCTCTTTATAGATATGAATAAACTTCTCATAATCTATCATCAGTAAGTTTCCTTTTTAATTCCATTTCCATCATGCCCTACGATTCTGCAGATTAATGTCTTTCCTCTAATATAGATTCTAAACTGATAGGTAACAAAAATCTCAATCCTCTTAAATCCTTTTCTGCTTACTAGTTTCTAACTTGAAAAAAAAAAATGAATACCTCAATATCATCACTGCACTTGCATTTCATTCATTTGTATATTCTACGGTGAGGGTACTCATCAACAAATCCTTTTATTCATATTTATTATTATTCAACTAAACTCAGGAAAGAGTCTTTAGCTAAAATCACTGCTTATCTTCTAATCCCTTTAAGCTCGAATCCTTGAATACTATCTGTGATTAACATTCCTTATTCTAATTAGTTTACTAATAGATGACTGTCTCATAAAATTTACTTTCTAGAGAGTTATGCCTTGCTAGATGGATCCTTAGGATAACTAAGTAACTGTTGATCAGAAGTCCTAATTATCTCCAACTTGTTACTTTAATTCCATCTCCACCGTCACTTGTTACTCACCTTACTAATATTTTAGGGTGCTTGGATACTTACTCCGCTGTAGTTTACGCAACAATTTTACTTTATTTCTTATGTATCATTTAATAGCTATCTATCTTATTCACCAATTATAAGTACTATATAATGATATCATTGTACTTACCTCAGCATTACATAAAAATCTCATGATCCATTTCATATTCATTTGGCTTCTCTTACACTTAATTATTACTTTAAACTATAATTCTCCAATTCATGATTCACTAAAGGCCTAAGAATTCTTAATCTGATTGTAACCTTATAGTACTATTACTTTTACTGTTCTTTCATATATAAAAGACTTCCAAGATTGACCACCAAAATACATTCGATCTTTGTTACACTCTTAGCTACAAATATGTCAATCATTATTGCATTTGTACATATCCAAAAGAATACACTTCATCGAGAAGCACAATTACATCCATTAAAAGATCGTTTGGATATCCACACATATAAATAACTAATGCATGATCAATTCCAATTCTTAAGAAAACATGATCAACTATCATACCATATCCATAATTTAAATTACTTATAACGACTATTCATTCAAAAGAATTCCATCATATTTGTCTTCTAATTAATTCAGTATCTTTTTCACTTGTTGATCTAGTACCTTATACTTCCATAAAAAAATCAGAAATAACGGTCACTTCATATACCTTATCATTATCAGACTCCTTATTATTGTCATCATTTATCATCTCCTATATCGCATATTCTCATTCTATACAAGATTTATTCCTGAATTAGATTTTGATTATATCTCTAGTATAGGTTTTGATTCATTTCCGAATCTGTTTCTAACTTTTCCCTCTCAATGTTTTGTCTTCTTAGAATCCGCTTCTATACTATGCTTTATTTCACTTCAAATTATACTACCTCATATTTATACTAAGCACCAAGCTAAGATCATCTTAGAAATCCTATAAGTTTCGGATTCATCTTAATTTTCTATACATATCACCATATCTCCCTTGTTTCAAAACTCAAATTGATTTCCACTATGGTTCATGAGTCTCGTCATTTCATCACATTTCACCGATTACAACACAACTCCATCAACAAACTTCTTAAGAATTTCATCCACAATATTAACATATCCTACTAATCAGTTCTATCAATAGTCTTCACATCTCCACTCTATATTAACTCAAAGATTCTTCTTTTATTCAATCTAAATCATTTCAATAACCCACCAATTCTTAAATATACAAAGTACTTCCAAGATTGGTCATCCAAAACGCATCCGATCCCCTTTTATATTTTACTCACAAGGGTATATTACATTATAGCATATATACATATCTAAGAATATATGTCCATCAATGAACACTACTGTATCTATTAAAAGATCAATAGGATCATAACTTATATGAATAACTGATCATAACTTATATGAATACTGTAATCAAAAGGAAAATCAGAAGTAGTAATCATTCCATATACTTCACCATTACTAAACTCCTCAATACTGTAATCAATTGTCACCTCATATACCGTATTTTCATGTTGTATATAATCTTCATCTACTCCAACTGATTTAAGAAAATGTGAAAACTATTCAATAAACCTTTAGGGTTAATCATCTAAAGATATATAATGCACTAGTCGAAATATAAGTTGTATTAGTAGAATAGGGTATCTCTCTTCTATCATTACTACACATATCTTACTAACATCTCCTGAGTTACAATCTTTCACTCCTAAACCATCCTTATTCAGCAAGTCATATCACACGATCTCCATTATGTTAAAACTTAGATTAATCTCTATTATCATCCATAAGTCTCATCACTTCTCATCAGTTACAACGCAACTTCAATAACAAACTCCTCAATAATACCGTCCATTAACATACTCCAACTTGTTACTTTATAATATTGTTCTCCACATCTCAATTCTGGATTAAATCAGAAATTCTCCTTCATTCCATTTGAATCACCTCAACTAATCACCAATTCCTCCATATGATCCCATCATCAGAGTTAACTTCGATTAACACCTATCTTAGTTTAGCACTATAGTCACTACTTATCTTATAATTTGTAGTACGATACTTTAATATCCCTTTATTTCTACCCACTCTCAATGTACTCCTAAAATGTCTAATTCTTTTAATTGTTTATTTCAAAACGAGTTCAGTAAAACTACGCTCTGACACCAATTTAGAACTGTCACGCCCCGAAGTGGTAGAGTCGTAACAGCCCCACCGTATAAACCATCCTAAGATAGAAGTTGGCCTTACAACCGCTATCTTAGACCTGATCTACACAAGGCGTCCACAACTAACTCGCTTTGAAGTAGACAATTTGTAATTTAAACAAATCATTTACCTATAAAAGTGAGGAATTATATATATATGTTATAATTCAGTTACTGCAGTTAAAGTTTACAATATTTCGCTATAGTATTTTTCTAAATTATTACATCATTCGAAAATGAAAAATAATTCTAAAATAAAACTTAGACCTTAAAAATATGTGTTTATTCTTTAATATTTTTCCTCACTCCCCAAGATCCAGCAGTTGCTAGCTTCAGAGTAGTTGTTGTCACTTCTTAGCCAGCATCTGCACGACGTCTATAGGGATATGAGCAACCACAGCTCAATAAGTTAGGACGGAGGACTTAAAACTATACCATACACACAACAAGGTTTTCAATCACTTATTAGGTGCAATGCATGTGCAAGCAAATGCCATCGCACGACGTTGTCCGGCCCGTCGTGAGATTAGAGAAATTGTGCCCACTTTAATCCGGGTTGAGGGGTTGCCATTAATGCAATAGCTCACGACCAAACCCAGGCTTATGTAATAGAGACGTTGCTCCTCCCACGACTACCTTCGAACCACTGCCTTCACCCTCGCCACGACCTCCTCTCCTGTCATTTAGTTCGACTGAGGATGAAGAAGGGACCATTTTGCAATCCTGCGCTATCCCTTCCGAAGGGGTCGGTATTTGGCCAGAGAGTCCTAAGTTCCCCTAACGGGTTGCCATGCATGTCCGATTATGATTACTAGTCGGATATTTAATTAAGTCCAGTTTAGGGTGATCAATCCTTTCATACAATTCATACAATATATGCCAAAACAACAAACGGAATCATAGCATCACCCATAATCAAGCACATGCACACATTCAACTATCTAACAAGCACAACCAAGCATAATTTTAAGCCTCCAAAATACAGCATCGTATTAATCCCAACTTACCTCGACTTCTTGCTTACTCACTCGAGGTCCGATTTGCTCAGGCCATCGCCGATCATCCCTATAACACGAACGTGGTTTCAGCTTTTCATATAAATATTATAAGTTCATTTTATCCTATAACGCTTGTTGTTAGGTTTTATTTAAGGTTTAATATGCCTAATTATTTAGGTATTAAGTCTTTTACAATTATTCTAGGTTTGGGGTTAGGTTCAGGTTCGGTTTTCGCATCGATTTCTAAATTAGGTTTTTAGTTCGATTTCTAAGTAATGTTTTAGGTTCCAACCCTAGAAATTTGTTTCAACTCCTAATGTGAAACTAACCACATTATTTCCAGATATCCTAAATACGATCACTACCCCTAGTCAGCATGTTATTCCATTCGGTACACTTAAATCCGTATTAGTATACCGAATTTACTCATGTTGTAAGAAATTTTTACCTTTGTCATATAATTACCTAAAATTGAATTTTGTTTCAGATTTGTTATGTTCTGATTTTCATTATTTTATTATCTAATTAAACCTAATTTTTCCATATTTATTAATTTTCAATTCTACATATTCTAAATTTTCTACGTTTACCACATAACACCTTCATTATTTACACTTAACACTCCATAGACTAGGATTAGGTTTCCACATCAGAGATTAACATCCCTAAACATCTAATTACTATCTAAATCAGTAATTAATATCCTAATCACCTAATTAACTTCAAATTATCCAATTTTTCCATCATTTTAGGGCTAAAAATTAACTTAAAAATTTCAAAAATTAATTTTAAAAAAATGGCTTCATAGCACTGTTCTATATCACATGAGCATCCTACAGAAAAAAATTGAGCTCCAAATTACACTCCTAAGGTCATTTATTTCTAAACCGAAATATGCTCGGTTTTGCATGATTTCTTAAGGACCCTATATTACGAGATATGTTTTCATCAAAATAATATTTTTCCTACAAACTACATACAAAAATATCCCAAAATAACAAAATTCATAATTTTCTAATCGTATTTACTATTTTTACAAAATTACACAAGAATCGGGCTGGAAATCGAACTCACCGATTTGGGTGGCTCCGGCCACCGTGGGCCGCTGTGGCCTTGTCGGCTGGCCTGGGCGCTGCCACCACCGTGTGGTGGTGGTGGCCGTCCACTTCTAGCTACTCGCTAGTGGGGGTTCCCTTTGAAAGCCCTAATTGCACAGTTTTTTTTAATTTTTTTCTAAACCGAATTTTTCTCTCAATTTTCGACTCTCCCTAATTTTCTCTGATTTCTAACTATCCAAATGGGTTCCTGGATTTTTCCTGCTATTTATAGGGCTTTAGGGGATTTATTGTGCATTAATTTGGACAAGACAATTGCCTTATCTCTAAATTTTTGGCTTTTGTGTTGTTCTAATTTAATTGGCTGATTTTTCTTTTTCAGATTCTGACTTGCCACGACCAACTTTGCATCATTCTACACTCTTCTGATTTTTCCACAATTAATTTATAATTTTCTTTAATTATTTACTAAGTTTTTGGCTAATTTATGTAATTTCGCGTATTTTTTTCTACACGTAAATATATGTGGGGTACATATGAACATTCCTAATTATTATTTTGGTCATTCTAAAATTTTTAGTACTCATATAATTTATCTCTAGTAATTTATTTGTTATTAGATTACACTTTTTGTCTTTTCAATAATTAGCAATTATGATGCTTAAATTTTGAAAATTTTATAGTCTCTTATTTTATTACTTATTTTCTTAAATTTTAGTTTACGGGGTCATTTTTACTAATATTCTTCTCAATAATTTATAATTTAGGTTTGATCGGATCTTTTAACCGATCACCCTAAACCTTGGGTTCTAAATTCAATCCTACAGTCAATTGGCTTAGCTTTGGGGCTTATAGTAGCCGTCGGAGCATTTAATGTGCGGTAATGGGAAGAATTTAATAAGTTGTTATAAAAGCTCAACGAGCCGACTAAAGGCTTTCAAGATCTATATTCTACTGCAATTTAAAAAATTTGAGTTTATTCTACTTCTCTTTGGTCTCTTATACACTTATTTGCTATCAAACAAAAAAAAAAAACATAGTTGTGGTGCTTGAAAGTCTTTACATTTGTAATCTTGAGTGAATGAAGTGATACAATTGAGTTAGTTGTGTATAAAAGAGATTGTGTACGCTGGTGTAGCTCTTGGAGTAATTAGGTTGTGAAATCAATAAAGTGAAGAGAAGTCTTTGGTTGGAGGCATTGTATATCCATAGAGACCAAGGGGCAGTCTAAACTCTACGTTAAATCCAAGCTTGATTTTCTTCATCCTTATCTCTTTAAATTTCCGCACTTATTATTGTTCTATTGTTGCTTTGATTACTCTTACTATTGCATTTAGTCGTTTATATCAAAAAAGAATTACAATTTGTCCTTAAAACTTAATTCACCCCCCTCTTGAGTTTAGCCTAATCTTCTTTAGATATGACACAACTTGACTGGATATGATTCGATTCAATATGTCATGACTTAACCCGAAATAATTCGACTCAATACGACACAACTTGATATGACTCGACTTCACTTGACTCTCTTTTTATTTTTTTATTTTTTTAATTTTCGTTTTTTATTATTTTTCATTATTTTATTATTTTGTTTATTTTTATTTATTTCTTAATCTGGCTCAAACAACGAAAATGAAAAATGATAAAAATGAGATGTCTACAACTACCCCTTTTTATAGCGATGTTCAATTCGAACTTTGTTACAAAGACAAAAGATATATCCATTTTTGTCAAACCTAACGTAAACAATCTAAACTAACCAACTAAGCTATGTTTTATGAAGGAATTTATGGGGGCCTAATCAACTTGTTTTGGTAGATAATCCAAAGAGGATAGATCTCATCATAACTTCACAAATGTTTTAGTCTAGTGGATAATCAGAGGAGAATAGATCTCTTCGAGATTTCAAAAATAACTTGCTTTGGTGAATAATCCAAAGAGGATGGATCTTTTCGAGATTTCAAAAAAACTTGCTTTGGTTTGATAATCCGAAGAGGATAGATCTCTTCAAGATTTCAAAAAAACTTCCTTTGGTTTGATAATCCGAAGAAAATAAATCTTTTCGAGATTTCTTTTTGATTTTGTGAATAATCTAAAGAGGATAGATCTCTTTGAGATTCCTTTTGGTTTAATGGATAATCTGAAGAGAATAGATTTCTTCAAGATTTCTTTTAATCTGGTAATAAATCTAAAGAGGATAGATCTCTTCAAGATTCTAGTTTTGTGGATGATCTGAAAAGGATAGATTTTTTCAAGATTTTGAAAAACTTTGTTTAATGGATAATCTAAAGAGAATAGATCTCTTCAAGATTTCTTTTAACTTATTGAACAATCCAAAGATAATAGATCTCTTCAAGAATTCTTTTAATTTGGTGAACAATCTAAAGATGATAGATCTCTTCGAGATTTGATGTGGTTAATCTGAAGAGGATAGATTTTGTGAAGATTTGTTTTGGTTAATTTGAAGATGATAGATCTTTTCAAGATTTGTTTTAGTTAATCCAAAGAGAATAGATTTTCTCAAGATTCGTTTTGGTTAATCCAAAGAGGATAGATCTCTTTGAGATTCATTTTGATTAATTCGAAGAGGATAAATCTTTTCGAGTTTCGTTTTGATTAATCCAAAGAGGATAGATCTCTTCGAGATTCGTTTTGGTTAATCTGAAAAAGATAGATCTCTTCGAGATTCTTGTTTTGTTTTATGATCCGAAGAGAATAGATTTCTTCAAGATTCTCGTTTTGTTTAATAATCTGAAGAAGATAGATCTCTTCAAGATTTCTTGTTTTAACTTGGTAGAGAATCCGAAGAGGATAAATCTCTTCGAGATTCATTTTGCTAGAAAGGATAGATCTTTCGAGGACAAGATAAGATGACATTCTATTAAAAACAAAATAAGATGATGTTCTCATGAATAGTTGATCTTTTAAATGACTGGACAGCACTCCTTTAAGTAAGCGATTCAATTAAGATAGGATAACGCTCCTTTGAGTAAGCGATCCTAAAGAGAAATAGGATAGCACTCCTTTGAGCAAGAAATCCTAACAAAAGACTAGATGGCGCTCCATTGAGTAAGCGATCCAAAAAGAAAGAAAACTTTCATGAGTTTTGACAAATTGATATGTGACTTGAGTTTAAGAGATTTTGATGATTCCTTGAAATTTTTAACTCTCTCTTTTTTTTTAAAGATATCTTTCTTAATAATTATTTATTTATTTAAAAAAAATCATTTCTCTTTTGAAAATTTTTTTCTTCTTTTTTTTTCAAGAAATTAAAAAAAAAACACACACTTTAATAGAAAATTGTGTTGTTAATAAGTAAGAAAGTCTCAAAAACTCTAAAGATCACAAATAAGGGGTTAGCTTACCCCTTGCCCCTTGATCACTTATTCTCTCAGTCTTGTTTCCTAGAGCATAATTCCTAATCTCTAAACTTACTAGAAGCACTGGTTTTAAGCTTAGGATAAAACCATTTATATTTTTTAGAAAGCACCCAATTCGTCAATTATCCACTAAGGGGATAGATATCATTACTTGAAATATTTAGTCAAACCGGACTTCCTTGCACTCTCAGAGGTTTGTTTTTACTCTCGGCATTAATTCCAAATATTATAGCATATCTTATAAGTTGTACATTCTAGTCAATCAATATATCTTTTTTGTGTTTGCAATGTAAGGCTTTTGGTCAATGGTTTAAGCAAATGGATATCAATGTATTTTGGCCAATTTTGAAAGAAATTGCATACAATCCATTACAGGTTTACAAGCCAAGAACCTAAGATAGGCTAAACGTGTGCTTGCCTCAGTTTCATGAGCAAATTTCACTTAAGATAAGTCCATTTCTTCAGTTAAAAGAGTTTCATTAAGGCTGGTATAGTGAGTAGGATTATATAACGAGGGCTTTACTTTTAGGCTTAGGAATTTAAAATGTTTGCCCTTTCAATATCCTTTACAAGTTCAAACTTTTGTCTTATTAGTAATTTAGCTCTTTTTTAAAGGTGATCACCTTGCTCATTTTCATTTTTCTCTTCTTTTTTCTTTTTCTTTTCTTCTTTTTCTGTTTTTTTTTTTCTTCTTTTTTGGTTAAGATGGTCACCTTCCATTGTTGAGTTTTCACTTAATAGGGTTTAAAGCTCCAAAAGGTAGGTTCAAGGTGTATAAGCTTGGGAGAAGCGTTTATGGAATGGAGTGTTTAAGAAAAGTCCATGGGCTTGAGATGTTTAAATGAGTGTATAGGCCTGAGTGAGGTGTATATGGTTTGAAATTCTTCTTCATCCTAAAGAAATTAAATTATCTATGATAATATTTTCTCGTAAATTGGCAAAATTAAGGCAAGTACAATTTAGTCTCCTCCTTTTCTCCAAATTGATGATCCTAACCTCCTAGTTACCCCAGTTTAAAGTAGTTCTTGGCAAGGCTAATTTTAAGAAAAATTTCCTAAGGGTGGTTCAAATGGGTTTGAAAGAGATAATTGTATTTTAAGGATGATGAAATGAATGCCTAATATTATTTTGACACGTGTACCAAGTTCAGGATAGACCTCTTTTAAGGAATAAGCCTAATTACCTACCTTGATGGCATTCTTCTCATGTGTGTCTAAGGTTAGTGTTTGGGATATGAGTTACCTCTTTTCATCCTAAACCTTTCAAGTAATGTGTTATCATTCCCTTAAGTGAAAAATTTTAAGTTTCGAGTTCACATTTTCTTTATCCATTTTCACTCATTCGAAATGCTCTTATTTGAATTGAGCTAACTTCATAGCATACAAAGATAAGAATATACATGAAAATTGCTTTATTCAATAACTTGTATTTATTACAAGCTCTAAAATAAAACACTATTCTGGAAAAAAAAAAATGTTGGAACCAAAATTCTTTTCTACTTCTTGCCCCTATTTCTATCACTTCTTTGAACTTGGCCCATTTAGTTGAATTGATCTTTTGGAGATATACCTAACAGTATTAAGTGGTGAGCCACTTGGTCAGATGGTAGTAGTAGATCCTCAATGCCTAATATTGGAAGTTGTCTATTTGATGCTTCTTCAAAACTTGGGGAAAGAACCTCACTATTAATTGACCCATCAATCTTTAGAAAATTTGGTCAGATAATCTTGGCATCAATCAAATCTTGTCCCTTATGCCTCAGTTTCCAACAGTCTTCTATGGTATACCCTACTTAGCCTACATTATAGTCACACCATTTGTTGGGGTCACAATCCCTCGACTTATATTTATTTGTTGGGTTTTCGCATGTTAGTAGTCCCACGTCTCTCAATTACTTGAATACTTGGGCCATTGGAATCTTGAACTACGTAAATCACCTCCTCTTGTTGTAGATGGGCTTATCTTGATTTTAGGCTTTCTTAATCGACACATTCACTCTTGATTTCTCTATCTTTGAATAAACTTCATGCTTGGGCTATAACTTCCTATTCATATTAGGATGTAGGTTTCCAAGCTACTTGAGCACATAACCCATCGCCATTTCTGTACTAGTGAGCCTGTCTTCTAATATCACCAACTTTTCTTCTAGGGTAGCAACCCTTTCTTCCGAATTCTAGCAGTAACATGCCTCCCAAGCTTAACCATTCAAATCTACTTCTAGCAATTTTTCTAAACTTTGTATCATGTTGATAATAGGCCCTTGAATCTGCAAATCTTTAGACTCATATGCTTGAGATGGTGCATCAATAGGCCTTTGGGCTTGGATATGAGTTATAGCCTCGACTTGTTTCCTGTGCTTGTTTAGAACCCCTTCTATTATAGCCATTCTCAATTTTAGAGCTTTAAACATCTTTGATTTTTTAAAATGAGTAATCACGAGCTTCAAATTAGGCTAGGCCACTTAAAAGGTAATATTTCAAAGCCTGCATGAATCCCTTCTTATTAGTAATACTGCATTCTTTTTCTTTTCTAAAAAAAATATCAAGTTTTTTATTTTGAAAATCCATTTTTTTTTAACTTTTATTGGAAAAAAAAAATCAATGTTACCGAAGCCTAATATTGACGTCAACAATTCTAAAAAAAAAATTAGAAATATTAGGACTGATAATTGAGGACACAAATGACATAAGGGTGATATAAAAAAATGGAAATTATTTTACAATGAGAGACTCATTAAAAGATGACATAAGAGTGACAACTCTTAAAAAAAGCTCTATTAAAAGCATAACAACTTAATGGATGAATAGAAAGAACAAGAACTTAGACTTTTAAGAGATTGATGACTCTAAAATAGGAAATAATTTACAATGGGAATTCAATAGTTAAATCTTTTTTGTCTCTTTGATTTTTTATTTTATTTTATTAGCTCTTAACTGTATGGTACACGCGGGGCATTACAATAGAAATCGACTAAGTAAATAATTATCATAAAACTGTTTTTTTTTTTATCATGAGATATCTTTTGAAATTTCCTCTTTTTAAAAAAAATGTTGGAAAGCTTTTTAAAAAAATAACAGTTCCATAATAATCTTTATCATAGTTAATTTTCATAATTACATGCCCCAAAAAATTTACAAGTTGATGCAAAAGTTTTTTTTTTTTTTTCTAACATTAGCACGTTATGGTATGGGGAGAGTACCAATAATTTTGAGCATTTCACATTAAATGTTATGTTACACAACCCATTATTGATAAAATAAAATAAAATCTACAAGATCCACATGTATTACAAAAGATAACATATACAAACAAATATGCAAAATAAATGTTGGCTACATACGCATGCAATATAATAGGGTTGATAATTAATAAATTATAGGAAGTATGATAAATCCATAGTCGGAAAATAGCCTTATATATAAGTAGATTCGAAATAAGATTTAAAAAAAAAAATGAAACTCACGAATACTTATATATAAGGGTTACTGATTTTCTTTTAATTTTCTTTTTTTTTTTTAAGAAGAAAATCAAATCGACCATAGATTAATTGAGCTTTTCCTATAATTTAAAAAAAATAACTACTCCTTTTCCAAAAAGAATTATGCAAGAGGGTGGGATCTACAAGTCTTAGGGTTTACGGAAGGCTTTCCGAAGAAAAACTTAGTGGGCTATATCGAAGCCTAAGTTAATTCGCCTATTACCACTAGGCGAGGGTAAAAACCCCCGACGACTTGAGGGTTACATAATGGCAACCCATCTTAAGTTCCTTAAGTAGCCCAAGTCCAATCACATCTAAATATACAAATGATTACTAAAAATAAAAGAATCCCCTATAATTCCCTAATAAAAGCCATTAGGCTGGGCCTTTTCTTAGGGCTTATGTCATTAAAAAAAAAACAATTAGTACAATTATAATACAATTAAAAAAAATAATACAAAAACTCATTAATAATTCTTAATTTTCATATGGCTATCCCACTAAGCTTCCCCAATGGAGTCACCAATTTTATCGAGCCCTATTTTGGTTTCCTTAATTTAACTTATATTAAGCTTAACTCTCTTAATATAAATTACTCAACATTAAATTATGGAAATACTTTTCTTAAAAATTTAAAAATTCGAGTCACCAACTAATTCAACTGTTAAAAAAATTAAAATTAGGGTTTTCGGATGGGAAAACCTTAATTTGACCACTAATCTACGTATTTTCTAAGAAAACAATTTTTGGAAAATTAAACTAGAAAAAAAAAAAAAACCAGGTTCAAGGGCTAACCTATTAAGATTGAGTCACCACGTAAAAATTAAAGAAAAATTGATAGGCTTTATTTTTATAATTTTCTAAAAATACTAAAAATATACCTAAACATATAAAACATAACTAAAGTGATTTTTTAATAATTTTTATTACGAATTTCTAAGGAAAAAGGAAAAAAGTTTTTTTTTTTTATGCAATTACCTCGAAAGTGCTTACATACCTGTTAGTTGGGATCAAACTGGTCATAGTTTTCTTTTTATAAAATATTTAATAGGTGAATTCTTTTATTTTGAAAACCAAGCCAAGTCTACGTTTATTTATCAATTTAGTATTTAAAAAAAACCTAAAAAATATAATTTTCCTAAATTAAAGAAAAAATCCTAACTAACTAAATCTTTTTTAAAAACTCGATTAAGATTTTTTATTTTTAAAACCATTAAGTATAAAAAAAATATTTTTTCTAAATCCTAATTATAAGACATATTGAAGATACAGTTAGATACGTATAATCTCGCATATCTTTTCTAAATCTCAACTGTAAGATACGTATATCGATATGTATCTTTTATAAATCCTAACCACAAGATATGTATTTCAATCGTATGATACAAATCTTGACCGCAAGATACATATATTTCTCCAAAAAACACGATTTTGTTAAAAAAAATACAATTAAACTAAATTTTATGGAAAATTAAGATTATCTAAAAAAATAAAGACACGATAAAAAAAAAATAATAGACCTGCACTTAAAAAAATAGATTAGTAAAAAAATGATAAAACTAACCAATAAAATAAAATAATTAAATAATAATTTTTACAGAATCGAATCATGCATGATCCTGCGTCGTGATCGGGAAGTGGATCAGAATTTGGCGAGGAGGAATCGGCTTTCGTGTGTCAAGTGACATGAAGGAATTGCGTTAAGCAATGGACTTGGGCGTTCATCGATCAGCATTGGATATAGACGTTGGTTTGGTAAATTGGACTAACGTTGGTTTTGTTTGATTCACTGGACGGTTGGGCTTTGGAAATTTGGATTTCTAGACTTTAGCTTCGGACGTTAGATTTTGGATTGGCTTCAAACGTTGGATTTTGTCTTTGGCCTTGGATGTTGGATTTGGACATCGGCTTCAGACGTTGGATTTTTTATTGGGATTTCAGCTTGGTGCTAGCATCTATTGTTAGCAAAGGACCTTGCGATCAATTTTGAATTTAGCAAAGGGGACGTATTGAAGTTCAGATAGATCGTCGCCAGGCACAAGGACTTTGGTTACGTGAATTTTGACATGAAAATTGACTTCGGATTTTCAGTGCAAAGGTTTTCGGTGAATTGATGCAGGTATATTTTAGGGAATTGTGAGGCTTGGAATTTCATGAAGGGGACTTAGGTGCAACGTTGGAGTTTGGAAATTTGGAGCTTACTTTCTGAATTGTAGGAATGGATTGAAGGCATCAAGACTTCAAATTGTGGAATTGGAGTTTGAAAATTTTAGAGCTGGATTTTGTGGGAATGTGTAACTAAGAAAAAAAAAGTCCCGAACTTCATTGTTAAATTCCTATTTATAAACCAAAAACTGAATCTTTCGTATTTTTTAATTATGGATTTGATCTTTAACAAATAAAAGATACGATGAAGAATTGACCTAGTTTCTAGATATCCCATTTAGGCTTTCTATTTACCAGGCTTGATTCAATCCAATTTAATTTAGCCTAATAACTTATCTAATAAATCTCAAGTCTATTCTAACCCAATATAAATTATATAAAACTCTATTTTAAGTAGAATTGGGACAAAATTATTTTAATAAAGCTCAACTTTCAAATGACTTAATGATTTATTAAATTAATCACACACCGTTATCTGATTTGATATTAAACGGTCCGACGAGACTCGGCTTGACACGACTTAGCTTAACATGACTTGACTCGATACGACATGACTTGACTTGATATGATTCGATTCAATATGTTACGACTTGACTTAAAATGATTTGACTTGATACGATACGACTTGATATAATACGTCTTAACTTGACTCGATACGATTCAACTCGACTCAACTCGATTTGATTCAACTCTCTTTTTATTTTTTTATTTTATTTTATTTTATTTTTTTATTTTTCATTATTTTTATTATTTTCTTTTTTTGTTTTGTTTTGTTTATTTTTATTTATTTCTCAACCTGGCTCAACTAATGAAAATGAAAAATGGCAAAAACGAGGTGTCTACATTAGCTTTATCACAGTTAAATCTACTCCAAGCAAATTTAGTATCACCAATGGACACTCATTCAATGAAAAACCATTATCAATTAATACTCGAGCAATAATTCTCCCTATAAACACTTGACTATTATGAAGAGAGGTTTTCTATGTCGATCCCCTTTTTTGCCTAACTCATTGGGTAAGAATGAAATCTAATTCATTGCAAACACTGAGTTGACCACCAATCCCAACTTTTAGTGGAAATGCCTTCAAGTACTTTGACGTCTTTCAAAATATTGATTAAGGCTTCTTGATAAGTATCAAATGACAGTAATAAGCCCATTAGGGAGATCTAGGCTAGTACCTTGGCTAAATGATTCATAATCTTATATTCACTAGCTTTTACTATTTTCTTAGCAACACTTTGATCTTTCTCATCTGTATCCTCAAAGATCCTTCGAGAAGCCTCTTACACAATAATCTTTCTCTTAGCTTCCTCATTCTAGTCATAGACTTGTCCTAAGCAAGTAAGCCCTCCAACCATAGGTGGTAAAGACCTGATTGTTTGATTCACAATTTGGTAATCCAAAAGGCTGCTTTGTAATTTTTTGGGGCTATTGGGACATTAAAAGCAATTTTCTTAGGTTTACCCAATTCTTCAACCTTCTCATCCTTCTAGTGGTATTCAAAAACCAAAAGTTTAAGCCCCTCTCTAATCATCCCAACCATCTCAATGGTCTTCTTGCCTTCTTCCTTAAATTTAGAACCCCATCTAATGGGTGGTTCATCGATATATATCGTGGGTGAACCAGCATAATTAACCAAGTACTCAAATTTACCCGACGACTCTCCTAGGGTATCAATCGTCGGATCTTTGACTTCATACCTTTTTTTTTTAACTCCCTTTGAGTAAATTTCTTTCTTAGTTTCTGAACCATCATAGCCATAATGTCAACCTTCTTTATCTTCTCGTCCTTTAACAATTTATATATTACTAATATAGTCCGAGTTCTATCTCTATGATTTATATTCTACAAGTGTCCAGCCTACCTTAGATTCCAAGCTACCTCTTCAATAGCAATAGGGACACTATCTAGATCAATTTCTAGTTCAAATACTTAAACAATGATCATATTGATTGAACGTGCATGATCAAGTAGAGGATTATTACCCACATTAGGAGTAGGAGTTTGAATGAAGTCCAATTGCACTAACTTAGCGTCAATAAGATCTTAGATCTTGTATCTGAGTTTCCAGCATTAGTCTATAGAATGTTCCACTTGCCCTAAACGATAATCACAATGGAGCTCTAAGTTGTAGTCCCTTGGTCTCTGCTCCTCCTTCGGTATTTCAAATGTCAAGAGGTTCTCTTTTCATAATCGTGTAAGAACCTAGCTTATAGGAATGGGGATCCTAGTAAATTGTCTCCTTGGTGGGTAATTATTCTAATCCAAATTCAGTAGTAGATTTTAGTCTCCTGACATGTCTACCAAAGCTACAGGTTTAACAAGGTTGCCAGTATTGACAATGCTTATTATCGCTTCTTTGGCCTTGTTAGAGAATCTCACAAGAAGCATCTTGTTCTTAACTACTTCAAGATTAAGAAGCCTTCCGGTAGAAATAACTTCCTCAATATAGCACCCTAAGGCCACAATCTCTGTAAAGTTAAAGGCAGGAAGACCTACTAGGTGTTGGTAGTATAAGCTTCTAAGAGTGTTAATAAAAGCAAAAGTTAGATCTTTTTTTGCTAATGGAGGAGTCACCCTAGTTGCCATGCCCCTCCATCTTTGAGCATACTCCTTAAAGCTCCCGTTGGCTTTCTTCCATAGATTGTTCAAATCCCACATGGATGGGGTTACCTCAATATAGAACTTGTAATGGTTATAGAAAGCTCGAGCTAACTTGTCCCACATATTAATCTCGTTCAAGTCCAATAGGGCATACTAGGTTAAAGCGGGTCCAGTCAAGCTATCCTGAAAGGTTTAAACCATCACTTTATCATACTTTGTGTATTTTCCCATCCTTTTTATGTACAGCCTAGTGTGGAGCTTTAAGTAGCCTATTCCATCATATTTCTCAAACTTTAGAACTTTAAATTTTTCCGAGAAGTCATCGTCTTCATACGTCAACATATTGATGATTCCCATCTACTCAAGCCTATTGACCATTTTTAGGGTTTTCATTTTCTCAGTCAACTTCTACATAAACTTCCTTTCCATCTCTTTGTGTTTTTCCTCGATCTTCTTCCTCTACGTGTCAACATTGAGGACTGATTCCACGTCTTCCAGTTCAAGGGGAGAAGTCACATTTGCATTCCGATTCGAGTTAACTTGAGATGCTTGGTGATCATTGAGAATTCCAAAAGCCCGAGTGACAGCCTGAATTTATTTGGATATCTTGATCATGTTTTCTTCAAGGGTTATGACTCTCGAGTCAGGCTTAGTTTGATTGACGTTTCTACTGCTGTGAGTTGATATTCTTGCTTTGGAACAAGTAAATATCGGGCTTCTAACAAAGCCTTCTCGTTTGGTGTAATCGGCAACTACCAAAGGCAAAAATAAAAAATGAACAAAAGACTATGCAACCAATAAAAACTTTTATTTAATAAAGCTACAAATTTATTAATAATCATAAAATCAAGCCTAAACAATGGATTAAAAGGGGAAAAAAAAAACTCCTAACTAATCTTCTTAAAAAAAAGTCCTATATCTATAAAAGTCGATGCATTTAGCGAGGATGGGCTTCATCAACTTCTCTCACAAGTATTCAAACTGTAACATCTCTTTTTTGAATCTTACTCCTCAAGAATTGGTTTTCTTCTAACAACCTCTTGTTCTCCATTTTTAATTCTTCAATGATCCTTTTATATTCTTGGAATTGGGCTTTAACTCTAACCCGTATGGTATTTCAGTTGGCCTGCTCGGTTGGTGAAAGGGATTATAGCTTTGGCTCTAGCTTTGGCTCATGTTTGAATTCGTCTAGAGTCTCATATCTAATCTTTCCTACCTTCTTCAACTGATCATAGATAAACTGCTTAGTAGCTTGATATTCCCTAACTTTACCCCTCAAAGATCTCACATTTACTACCTTCTTGACTTCCCTTCATTCCTACAATTTCACAAGTTCTACTAATTGTTGAATTAAGGAAAAGGTGCGTAAGTAAGGATCTTGATAACTCAATGTAACATTTTTTAAGGAATCCCTATATGCTATCTGTTGAAGTAGACCCAGCTATTTGGCGACATAAGTTAGGAAATACCCTATACAACTTATAATGCCAATGAGAGGGACCCTTGCATAATCGATACACCCTAAGATAACTCAAGTATAGTTGTTCCTCTTAGCTATCCACATAAAATCCCCTAGTTGTTTCTTGCTCATGACAACTACCCATCCTTTGAACTGAGATTCTTCGACACTTTAAGGTGACGAGCAAAGTCGTCAATCAGATTCATATGCTTAGTTAAGGATGCTTTGAGAATGTTGCTTCCATATCTCTATGTGTGACTGAGAAACCATACAATAAGGATCATAGGGTTAGCAGTGAAATACCCATACCCTCGCTTCCTTAAATGGGTAAGTGTCCTGAATTGCTTTACCAGTAACGTGGATATATAGGATTTACCAGCTAAAAATTGAGTTACTAACTCAGCCACCTTATGATGGACTTGACCATACCTAAAGAGGAATAACATTATCCCGAACACTACCATAATAAAGGCGTTTACTCTCTTCTTAGCCTAAAATTTATATTCCCTACAAAAGATCTAATGATGTTTTTGGTAAGTGTTTGGGCTTAAAAACTACTCTACTAAACTTAAGATGTTGAGACATTTCTTACCCTTTGAAGACAAGAAAGGTGCTAAGGCTGCCTCTATGACTCTTAGCAAAGCCATGAAGGCTTTCTCAGGCTCGACTCTAAGATCTGGAATCATTATGCCTGCTTTAAGAGGTGGAGCACTAAGTAGTTGAGAGTACTCTTCTAAAGTAGGTGTTAACATATGTGGGTCGAACATAAAAGCCGAGGATTCTAGATCCCAATAATGGATTAGAGCTCGAATTAGTGGCCAATGAAGCTGGATTCGCATGAAAGATATGATCAGCCTAATTTTCTTATGAATGTAATCTTATTTGATGGGAGGAAGCTGATTCAACCAATCTTTTAATATACCATCGGGGAAAGAGTACTTATTAAGCTGAACTTCATAGATGGACTGGGATTGACACTACCCTAACTTTTCAAGTCTATATTACATAAAACATGAAATAACACAATTATTTACAATGAAACTACTAAATTTACAATAAGGTTATATATGATATCAATGATTTTGCAGCTCCTTCAAGTTTTTTAAATTACGCAGCATTTTACTCACTAAGAGACAATATATGAAAAAAAACACACACACACACACATATAATATAGGAAACAAAAATAGTCACATGGAAACAAGCATTAGCATAAAAAAATCAAGTATATAAAAAATAAATAAATAAATGTAATATCTACACACACATGTAATGCAATAAGGGTTGGTAATTAATAAATCATAGGAATTATGATGAACCTGCGACCAAGAGTACACTTCTATATGAGTGGATCAAAATAAAATTTAAAAAAAAATAAAGTTCACAAACACTTATTTATAAGGGTATTGATTCTTTTAATTCCCCTCCTTTAAAAAAAAAAAAAAAAGAAAGCACAACAAACTATGAATAATCAAATTTTCCTATAATTTAACAATGACTAACCCTTTTTTTTTTTTTTTCAAAATGATGTAGAAGGGTGGAGTCTATAGATCTTGGAGTTTATAAATCTGAAGCTTTATAGCCTTAGGTATTTCTAGAGAAAAACCTAGTAGGCTACATCAAACATGAATGAGCTTGCCTATCATCGCTAAGCGAGGGAAAGAGCCCTATGACCCGAGAGTTACACAACGATAGCCAGCCTAGGTTCCTAAGGTAATCCAACTCCAACCACGTTTAAGCATACAACTATCATGAACCTTTTAGATGCCTACATAACTAAAACCTGGTTAATACAACAATATTACAATATGTATATAAAAAGAAAATAAATAAAAGCCCTTTAATTATTATTTCTTTTTTTTACATGGCTAGCCCACTAAGATCCCCAACAGAGTTTACCAATTCTATCGAGTTATATTTTGGTTTTCCTTAATTCAATCTATATTAAGCCCAACCCCCTTCATATAAATTACTCAACATTAAATTAAGGAAAAACATTTTTTTAAAAAAATGTTTAGGAAAAAAAATATTTTAAAAAATAGATTGGAATTGCCAATCAATAAAACTAGTAAAAATAAAATTAGGATTTTCGAATGGAAAAACCCTAATTTAGTTACTAATCTACAAATATTCTAAAAAAAATAATTTTTAGAAAATTTAATAAAAAAATCTAAGCTTGAGAACTAACTTATTAAGACTAAATCACTATGTAAAGTTAAAAAAAAAATAGACTTTTATTTTTTTATAATTTTTCTAAAAATGCCAAACTACGAAAAGTTATATAAAATGATTAAAATAAAATTTTAATGATTTTTATTATGAATTTTCAAAAAAAATATATATATATTTTTTATGGTTACCTCGAAGATGCCTACATACCTACTAGTCGGTATCAAACCAATATAGTTCTTTTTATTTTTAGAAAAAATTTAGTGGGTTGATTCATTTTAATTTGAAAATCAAGCCAACTTTACGTTATTTAACAATTTATTATTTTTTATTAAAAAAAAACTAAAAAGATCTAACTACGTAAATCTAATTTTTTAAAAAAAAAATCTAACTAATCAAATTTTTTGAAAAAATTCTAGTTAAGATTTTTTATTTTAAAAAACCACTAAACGCCAAAAAATTATTTTCTTAAATCTTAAATGCAAGATTTATGTGGATTTACTAAGATACGAAATTTAGATATACATCTTTACCAAAACTATGAATCTTGAAAAAAATACATGTCTTTATTTAAAAAATGTAATTTTGAAAAAAAGATACAATATGCAATTTGTAGACACTTAATTTTTGCTCCTCTGAAGTCCTAATTTTTATTTTTACAAAAAGGGTCATAATTTAAAAAAATAAAAAAAAATTAATAAAAGATAAAAAGATAATAAAAATTAACAAATAATGAAAATACCAAAAAAATAAGAAAAGGAAAAATCATAAAGATTTTGTAGATTTTTAGGAAGTAATTTATATTAGGAATAATTAGTTTTAGTTTAATTAAAAATTTTATTTTAGGGAATCGGATAGTTTAAATATAATTTAATGGTAATGAATGTCAAGATACAGGTCAACGGCCTAATGGATAAGCAACGGAGTATTTAGGTAGATTTAGTTGGAGGTTACAAGTTCGAGTCTCAACAGTCTTTACAGAAGTAAGATTTAAAATCGGATTCATATCTAATCAAATCATATGAATATTAGTTTAATCAGATTTGAATTAAATTTGAATATAATTTAATTAACGAATAAGATACAAAAAGAAACAGAACAGAAAAGAACAGGAGCCCCTGTAGAAACTAGTAACATATCGCCCATGCCAAGCCAACCCTCAACACAGCGAACAGCAGCAGCAAGTGCAGTCCTGCAGCGTAACGAATGGCAGCGAAGACAGCAGTGCAGCGGATGGCAACGAAGACAGCAGCGCAACGTACGACAGTGAAGATAACAGCATAGCGAAAACAGCAGCGCAACAGACGGCAGTGAAAACAGTAACACAGCAAACATCAGCGAACAGAATAGCAACACCAGGCGGACAGCAATGCGACTGACCGTCACATCTCCATGCTTGACGAACTAACACCAACACTTCACCGAACAGCCCAAGTCAGGTTCGGTTTTGATTATTTTATTTTATTTATTTATTTGTCTCTTTATTTATCATTATAATTTCATTAGTTATTTAGTTAAGTTTATGATATTATAGATAAATAGATATATATGTATGAATTTATATGCTTAGGTATATTTTTAATATTATGACTTTAGGATTTTCTCACTTAGAAAAATTTATTTTGTAAATAAATAAAATAAAAAAACCCCGCTAAAAAAATAGACTTTTAAAGAGTTTTTATAAAATAAAATAAAAGACTTAGTGAATTAGGGTTCTTTTAGAGTTTTCTTTGAAAAACTAAATTGATAATAACGTAAACTCGGTCGGTTTTCAAAATTAAAATCAATCAACACATTAAAGATTTTTTTTTTAAAGAACTACGATTGTCTAATCCCCACTAGCGAGTACGTATGCACCTTCAGGGTGACAATAAAATATATAGAAACTTAGGTTCTTTTTTTCTTTTGATTTCATTTATTTATTTATTTTAAATATTATAATTAGAAAAAATAATTCTAATTTCGGTAAATAAATAGTGGTACTTGTTAGGGTTTAATAGGTTAGCCCCCGAGCAAGGAACCTTCTGGTTTTTCATTCAAATTGAAATTAAAGACCGGTAGCCAAATCATAATCAATTCACCCAATTGGTTACAGTTTTTTTTTCTTTTCCCAACTTCGGTCGGGTGGCGACTCCAAAAATTATTTTCAATAAAAAAACCGAAACTTCTCAATTTCTTTAATTGAGGATTAATATTAAATGGGTTAAGGTTTAGTATTAATCGGAAATGGGAAATTAATTTTAAATAAAAGAAAATCGAAAAATCAAGCTCGACACAATTCATCTAAAAAATGAAATTTATCTAAAAAATTGTAAATTTATCTAATTAAAACGCATGACATATAATTTATGTTAAAATTATTAAACAACCCAACTACCTAAACGGGTCGAACTTAAATCAGATCAAGGAGCTCCACAATGGTAGACTCAATGTGTGTTGTGATGTGTGTAGAGTAAAGCTGCTAGATTCAGTGTGTATGCTATGAAGTGCTAGACTCAGACGTACTTGAAAGTATGGATCAAGGCATGCTATGGAGTGAAGTTGCTAGACATGTGTGATGTTGAAGCTCCTGGACGTGTATGGAGTTTGTGCATATTTTGTCATATGTATGTGTATAGTTTGTGTTTGACTTTGTGGCATGTATATGTGAACTGGATTTTAGCGTGTGCAATCTGTGCGTGTATGTGAGTGAGTGAGACATGAATTTTGTGTATAGGAATTATGTGCGGGATGTGAATTGGTCTGGTGTGGAGGACATGAATTGGCCTAGTTTGTAGCTTGTATGTTGTGAAAAACTCTAAAATTTTACAACTAAAAACCACTATTTATAAATCATGAACTTGAATCTTTCAAATCTTTTGTTGTGAAGATTTAATCTTCATAATATATAACAATATCTGCTCCAGATTTGTTAGTTTCTCAAATTATCTAATCACAATTTAATCTAATCCACTCTCCAATTCTAGAAACCTCACAATTTATTTGAGCTTTCTACCTTAGGCTCAACTCAATTCAACTTGTTTTAAATTGACCATGACTTTTTAATATAGTCAAAAATACATACACTAATCCATTTAATAAATCCTAAATCTATTTAATTAGCCTAATATAAATTAAATAAAAATCCGCTTTATATTTCATTAGACTATTTTTAAAAATGAAGCTCAATTATTTAAAGACTCATACATCTTTAACTATTATCTAATCAAACCCTAAATGATTGCTTAACTCAACTTGCCTTGACTTGATACTTTTTTTTTTTCAATTTTATAATTATTTTTCATTTTTTAATTTTTATTTTTTTAATTTAATTAATTTTTTTTCAAAAATAATAATTTTTAAACTTGGCCCAATAAATCAAAAAGAAAAGAATCCTGAAATTAAAAAGAAACAAAAATGAAATGTTTACAGTTGATACTCCTTATTTTCATGTGTTTTGTTTTCCTTTACTTATACTAACGTATTACTATATATGTTATGTCATTTTACATACTTTATATTTAATATTATGTTCTTTCATTATTGTTTTCTATTTCTTATTACTTTTTTTTTTAACCCCTTCATAGTAATCCTAAGAGTCAGGTCAGCTAGAAGTTGCGATGAAGAACATATGAGAATTGGTTAAGCTAGTCCCCTTATTTTATTATGCTCATTACCACACATAAAATACTTAGTAAGAAATTAAGGAAAAAAAAAATTAACTCATAGCAAGGATAAGGAATAACTAAAGAATATGGAATCCAAATATATCGTCCTATATGCACACATCTATATTTAGTCCCAACGACCCTATCTAAATTAATGTTGACGGCATAATATTATTGAACAATAGAAAAGTAACAAAAGACTCTAAACTTTAATAATACAGACGAGAGTGAATGAAATATTTGAATATCAATCCCAACCCCTAATTTTGGGCATATACATTGTGAACGACACATCAATATATTAAAGTATGTATGCTTTAAAACTAAACAAAATTGTTGATGTAGGCTAACAAATTTGACTTCCTTTTGTGCATTTAATTTCTATTTAAATAATTTCTAAAATAATTTCCATGAACTTTAAGTTTTCTGATTTTCTTTGTTTTCTTGCACGTGAAATATGGAGACAATCCATCATGGTGTTGACAAAAATTGCAGAAGATCCTATCCTAGAGTTGTTGAATTTTATGCATTGAAATTCTTTACTATAAGTTGCAAACTTCAATATTCTATTGACTTTTTAAATACTTTTTGGAAATATTAAGTTCAAATTGTAAGACAACATGGGAAATTGTCTTTAAAAAAAAAAAAAAAAGTAGATTTAGTTCCTCAAAATAAATACTATAATGATTTCATGTGCTATTTCTTGTATTTCTCCTTCTTTCCCATATCATATATTAAAACTTATCATAGACTTTTACTATTTGTTTAAAAGAAAACAGAACTTAAACATGTGCATTCAACTTTAAGGGGATTAGATCTAGGTAAACTTCCATTTCTGCAACTTGCTCAGATTGTCTAGATTTACGATTATTAAAATAAAGATGAAATCATATGAAAACATATAACTAAATCAAGAGTAGTACATTTCATGCTTTGAGACTAATATTTTTATTCAATATTAAGTATTTCATGTGATTATTATGTAAATGATTTTTTCTTTTTGTTGATCTTTATCACATATTCTAATTTTCTTGAGGTTATTTAAAGGTGGATGTGATTACTTGGAAAAAATTTCTTTCTTATTATCCAATGTTCTATTTTATTTTTGTCAATATATATTTTTTTTAGAATTTTTATGATCTATTTTGATCACGACTATTACTACTACTACTATTACTTCTTTTGCCAAAGATTATAACAACTTCAAACTAACTCATTTCCTCTTCACTTTGTAAGTAATTCCATTCCCTCTTGTTATGAAAGAGCTAATATGGTGTTTAGTTGCACTTTAGTTTCGTAATAATCCCTATTAAAAAAATATTCAAAAGTCATTTGTTACTTAGACTTATGAATAGTTATTAAATGTTGGATTTAATTTTATCTCTAATATACTCAATAAAATCAATAATGATAAGGTAATATCAATTCATAACTTATTACAACTTTATTTTATGTTACGCCCCAAAAATATGGAATCATAACAGTCCTGTTATGTGAACCATCTTAAGATAGAAACTACACTTTATCAAGCTTGATTTTTTCTTGATTTTTATTAATTCTTCTTAATTTAATCAATATTAAATCCCACCCATTTAATATTAACCATTGACTAAAAATTTTTAAAAAAATCTAAGTTTTAAACTTATTTTGAAAATATTTGGAGTTACCACCTAATTGGAGTTAAGAAAAGGTTTAGATTAAAATTAATCTAATTGGGTAGATTAATTTTAATCTAGATACTATGTTGCATGAAAAACCAATTTAAAAAAAAAAATTGAAAACCGAAGATTTGAGTCCTGAGGCTAACTTATTAAACACTAATCGGATATCACCTTTAACTTTCCAAATTTAGATTCGCTTTTCAATATACCCTTATAATTTGAGATTACAACTACAAAAACAACCAATTAAATCTTTTCACATCCAATTAAGTAAATTGAGATAGATCTACAAAAAAGGATAAATTGAGTAACTATATACAAAAGGTGGGAAAAAAAATGTTTTTCATTTTTTAACTCGCGTTATATTTACATACAAGTACCTACGTATCGACTATTCGAGATCAGGCTTTCATAGTTCATTTCCAAAACATTAGCTCGTTGGTGAATTTTAATTTGAAAAACTTATCAAGTTTACATTTCTTATCTATTTGGTTTTTTGTTTGAGAAAAACTTCTAAAAAGGTCTTAATTTTTTATTATTTTGTTTTCTAAAAAATTCTAAAGAGGCCCTAATTTTAAAAGGGTTCATTTATTTTTATTTATTTGGAAAAAGGAATTTTCTAAGTTATAAAACTTTATTCCACCTTTTTTTTTAATTATTTTTCTTTATTTTATTTTACATTGTCTTATTTCATCTTTTTCTATGTATTAACCAATAAAAATTAAAAATAAAAAATAAACTAAGCATTTTATTTTTTTCTTTTTCTTTCCTTTATTGGATTTTTTCTTTTTTTTTTTATTACAATTACAAATTACAATAATAAATAAATAATAAAGAAACAAAAAAATACAACATCAACCGAAAAATGAGACAAGGCCGGACTAAATTGCTTCACAAGTCAAGAAACTGGAGCAAATTGCAGGCCAGGTCAAATTCGAATTTAGACTAGGTCATGAGTCGCAAGCCAACTCCAACAACAGCACTATACATGGAAGATTTAACTCAATTTGATCACCAAAACAAGTAAAAGAGGTGAGTTTTATGTGTTTTTAATTATTGATTAGGGGGATAACTACGATGCCGTCACCGGTGGTGGTGGTTTTGGAGGTGATCAACTTTGGTCCAGTGGTGGTGGTGTGGACTAGTTCATTAGTGGTGGTCATGAGCTCGAACAGGGTTATGTCTTTGTTTCATGAGGATGGAGAGTGTTGTAGTGGTGTCAATTCAAATAGAACACCACCCAATGTGGTGGTTTGAAAGGGTAGCAAAGGTTTTGTGGTGGTGGAGTTTGGTGGAGCACTAGCTTGGGGAAGCTTCCTATACGATCATTTTTTCTCGAGCTTCTTTGAGCTCAAGTAATTTTTAGAGAGAGAGAGAGAGAGCTTAGCCACAGATTTCAAGTTTAGAGAGAGAATGGTGTTGTGAGTGTGTTTGAGAGATTACAAGTGAGAGATTGATGGCTTAGAATTCTTGTTGAAGCTCTAATTTATAGTTTTGGAGCTCAAATCGAAGATAGAAACTCATCAAATGCCATTAATGAGGGAAGATGACTAAGATTCAACACTTGGATTTAGGCAGAATTAGAGTAAATTTTTTGTCAAAATCGTATCCCCAATGTCTGTTCTTGCCTAAGAGATTAAAGGGAAGCTTCGCAACACGTCAAGGGGCTTGAATCAAGGAGATTTAACTTAGAAGAAAATTTGCACTTTCAAATTTTTCACAATCTTTAATCCACATTCTAGCCTCTTAAATGAATGTATTTGGACATTTTCTTGGCATCACTACGAAGTGTTTTATGTCTACTTCGTGATTTCATCATTAATTTTGTGAAATCACAAAGAAAATTGGATATAAAATGGCCTTGAAGTAAGCTACCCAACTTGTTCTTGCATGAGAAAATAAAGGAAAAAACAAGAAAGGAGGAGAAAATGAAGGAAAGGGGATGCTAAAGTGTTGCTGACGTAACGGTACATCAGCCATGTGGTTTAGTGGTATCATACCATGTGTCTTAATGAGACATGCAATTGAACACATGGCAAGCAGCTAATCTATCATCTATGCTATGTGTCATAACATGTAGCTTGACACATAGACAAAGGTGTTAACGTAATGCCACATTAGCATACAACTAAAACAAAGCAATGCCACGTGTCCATAATAGACACATGGCAAGTGTGTTTAGTGAAAAAAATAAAGGGCATTTTATGCCTTTTGTGAGATTCAAACCTAAGATCTCTTTTTTAAGTGCAATGTAAAGTCAGAGTGTAATACTGTCAGACCGTTGGCCTATGCTTTGTCCATATATGCAATCAAATTACATATATAGACTAAGTCGATCTAGGCTAGATTTAAATATAAGCCTATATCCAAAATTCCCTTCTCTTTTTTATTGTTTTAGGCCATAAAAAATACTAAGGCTAAATTAAAATTTCTTATTCTAATTGAAACTATCTTTTTTCTCTCTCTTACTCTCTTTTTCTTTTTTAATTTTTTTTAAAAAATATATTTTTAATATTTTCTCTAAATTTTCCATTTTTTTGTATTTTCTCTCTCTTTTTTTTTTGTATTTTTCTAGATTTTCTATTTTTCTAAAATTTTCTAAATTTTCTTTTTTTTTTGTTTTTTTTTTTCTAAATTAGGACCCATTACCCTATTCTAAAAAAATTCTAAAATTACAAAGGAGTAAAAAGAGGGTGTCTACAACCTTACAACTACTATCATAAACCTAATTCATACCGAGTGTACTCTACTCTACCACTTTGAAGCATCTAGTTCATTACTAGCTTGATATAAACTTATAGAATAATCTTTGGAATCATTGATAAAGCAAACTTGTAGGTTAACTTTTCAGAAGAATACTTGTAAAACCCACAAGTATACATTATTCAGAATATACACCAAAAGATTGAAAACTAGCGAGCTCCTTGAAAAGACTCGAGTTGTTTTCTTAAAAACTAAGAAGTTAGTAATAAGAAGAATTCATTTGAGTTTTTCTTAATCCTCACTCCAACCCCATTTGCTAAAGTTCTAGTTTTGGGTATAGTACTTTTAGTTTCATTTTGTAACTATAAAACAAACTATAGGAAAATAAGCAATAACTTATTCAATAAGTGGGACAAAGATAAAAGTATGCATTCAGCATATCATAAGTAAAGTTTTCAATTAAGTTAGTTAGATGCGGTATGTGTACAAGCAAATGACATCACACGATGTTATCCGATTTGTCGTAAAATCAAAGAAATTATGCCCGCTTTAATCCTAGTTAAGGAGTTTGATATCGTACACTCGCAAATCAAAACGAAACCGAAACTTAAGCAATGGAGAACAGTCTCCTCTCATAACTACTTTCAAATCACGACCCTTAACCTTGCAGCGACCTCCTATCCTATTACTTAGTTCTACTAAGGTGGAGAAAGAATTATTTCAACTATCCTTTGTAAGTCCTACAACCAGTCACTCAAGGTTTCGATTGGTTGAAAGATCCGATCAAGCCTAAATTATAAGTAAAATTAGAAATATTAGTAAAAATGATCCTGTAAGTTTGAATTTAAGAAAATAAGCAATAAAATAAAAGACTATAAAAATTAAAAATTTTAAATATATAACTCATTATTTATCGAAAATGCATTTCGATAATTAATGAATCACTAAAGATAAATTATATATATACTAAAAATCATAAAATGACCTAAATAATATTTAGGAATATTTATTTGTACTATATATGAATTTACATGTAGGTATAAATACACGTAATTATTTAAAATACGCAAAATGTGCTAAAATAATACTAAATACTTAAAGAAAATTCATAATTAATTAAGAAAAAAATCAAGAAAAATAAGGAAAAATAAGGAATGATCCAGAATTGGGTCATGGCAGCTGGGAAAAATAAGAAAAAAATCAGCCAATTAAATTAGGGCAACTCAAAAGCCAAAAATTAAGGGATTTGGACAATGTATTATCCAATTTAATGCACAATAATTTTCCTAAAGCTCTATAAATAGCAAGAAAAATTCAGAAGCTTATTTGGACAGTTAGAAATCAGAAAAAATTAGGGAGAGGTGAAAATTGAGAGAAAAATTAAGGTTAGAAAAAAAATAGGAAAAATTGTGCAATTAGGGCCTTTAAAGGGAACTCAAACCAGACGAGCAACTGGGAGTGAACAGCCACCACCACCACACGGTGGTGGCAGCGCCTAGACTGGCCAATAAGGCCACGGCAGCCGGTAGTGGCCGGAGCCACTCAAATTGGTGAGTCTGATTTCCAACCCGATTTTATGTAATTTTGTAAAAAAATAGTAAATATTATTATAAAATTATGAATTTTGTTATTCTAGAATATTTTTGTATGTAGTTTTTAGGAAAAATATTATTTTGATGAAAATATGTCTCGTGATATAGGGTCCTTTAGAAATCGTGCAAAACCAAGCATGTTTCGGTTTAGAAATAAATGACCTTAGGAGTGTAGTTTTGAACCCGAAATTTTTGTGTAGACTACTTAGATGATATAGAATAGTGCTATGAAGCCCATTTTCAAAAATTAATTTTTGAAAATTTTAGATAATTTTTAGGCCTTAAAATGAGACATAAAATGGGTAATTTAGGGTTAATAAAGTAATTAAATGGTTAATTACTAATTTAGTGAATAAATATATGTTTTAGGATGCTGAAATCTAATGGAGTATGATACTTGTAGCATTTAAGGTGTTAGATGTAATTATTAGGTTAATTATGTAGTAAATGAGTAATAGGGAAAAACAGTAAATTATAAGTTAATTTTGTAAATTAGGATAATTGGATGTAAAACCTGATTTAGGATGAATTTAGACATTTTGAAATGATAATTAATGTTTAGAGATGGTAATTAGAGTGATAGAAATATTAGAAGTGTATTATATACATAATAGGTGATAATGCATAATATGTAATTATTGGAATATAATAAATAGAAAATATTAGGATATATTATATAAATAATAGGGATATATAATAAAACCGATGGAAGACTTGAATTTATGTAATTATATGAAAAATATAAAAATTTCTCACATTAGAAGTGAATTCGGTACATTAATACGGATTTAAGTGTACCAGGTGAAATAAAATACTGACTAGGGGATAATGATAATATTTAGAAGATCGGAAAGTAATGTGATTAATTTCACATTATGGGTTGAAACGAATTTCTAGGATTAGAATATAAAACACTACTTAGAAATCGAACTAGAACCTAATTTATAAATCAATGCGGAAACCGAACCCGAACCTAACCCCAAACCTAGAATAATTGTAAAAGACTTAAGACTAAGATAATTAGGCATATTAAACCCTAAAAAAAACATAACAATAAGCGTTATAGGATAAAATGAACCTATAATAGTTATATGAAAAATTGAAACCACGTTTGTGTTATAGGGATGATCGGCGATGGCCTGAGTAAGTTGGACCTTGAGTGAGTGAGCGAGAAGTCGAGGTAAGTTAGGATTAATACGATGCTGTATTTTGGAGGCTTGAGATTATGCTTGGTCGTGCTTGTTAGATAGTTGGATGTGTGTATATGCTTGATTATAAGTGATGCTATGATTCTATTTGTTGTTCTAGCTTGTATTGTATGATTTGTATGAAATAATTGACCACCCTAAACTGAACTTAATCAAATATATGACCTATAATCATAATTGGACCTACATGGTAACCAATTAGGGGACTTAAGACTCTCCAACCAAATACCGACCCCTTCGAATGGATAATGCAAGATTGCATAATGGTCCTTTCTTCATTCTTAGTTGAACTAAGTGACAGGTGAGGAAGTCGCGGCGAGGGTAAAGTCAATGGTTCGAAGGTAGTCGCGGGAGGAGCGAGGTCTCTATTGCACAAGCCTACGTTTAGTCATGAGCTATTGCATTAATGGCAACTCCTCAACCCGGATTAGAGTAGGCGAAATTTCTCTAATCTCACGATGGGCCAGATAACGTCGTACGATGGCATTTGCTTGAACATGCATTGCACCTAATAAGTTGATTGATAACCTTATTGTATTTATGGTATAGTTTTAAGTCTTCTATCCTAACTTACTGAGCTGTAGTTGCTCACATCCATATAGACGTCGTGCAGGTGCTGGTTAAGAAGCGGCATACAACTACTTTGAAGTTAGCAACCGCTGAATCTTGGGGAGTGAGGAAAAATATTTGAAAAACAAACATATATTCTTAAGGTCTAAGTTCTTTTTTTTTTTTTTTAGAATTTTTCATTTTTGAATAATGTAATAACTGAATTATAGTGTATATATATAAATTTTCTCACTTTCTTAGATAAACGATTTATTTAAATTACAAACTGTTTACTTCAAAGTAGGTTAGTCGTGGATGCCTTATGTAGATCAGTCTAAGCTAGCGGTTGTAAGGCCAACTTCTATCTTAGGATGGTTTATATAGCGGAGCTGTTACGATTCTACCGCTTCGGGGCGTGACATCCTCATTAAAGGAAGTCCATGTTTAGCCCGAGAATCTTAGCCATTATCCTTAGTAAGTTATGATGCATGTTAGGTTGGATATTAAATCAAGTTTGAGTTAGTTCATTTTTAAAGTGATCAACCAAATTCAAACTATTCAAGCATAATAATATTTACAAAACAACTATAACATGAATCTCAACTCCCATCACAGCAAATCGAATCTCAAGCATAAACATTGTACATACACAAATAGCTAACTTCAAACACAAGCAAATATATACCACAGTCTCTAAATATTTTAAAATAATACCTCAAAATGCTGTTAAGCATTGATCTTATTTACTTATACTAAAGCTTACTCCGATAGATCTGGAATGCCAAAGCTTCATTTACTTGGAAGTCTTATATATATCAAAACTCATATTCAATTTTCATAAGATTTACGAAAATGTTAAGGTTTTATCCAATACTTAGTTAAGATATTATTTATACAACTATTCGGTAAAGTTCCGTATATATATATATATATATATTTATATACATACACATCATATATATACACAAATATACTTTAAATATTTTATTTTATCATATAGACTATAGTAACTTACTTAATATTATCTAATATACATAGTTTTACTACTATATATATTATATTGTTTCGATTGTACAAAAATGTCATTTTTATTAATCAAATTACGTTTTAATTATAGAAAGATTATTGTATGACGAAATTTTCCATAACATTACAAAAAAAATTTGTTTTATTACCTAAAGTGATCCAATTTTTGTGAGGTCGATATTATAGAATTTGTATGAACTCGACAATACGTACTATGTATTTCATTTAAAAGATAATCCCTAAAGGGTATTTCTAATCCTATTACACAAAAAAAGTTGTATAGCAAGTAATATCACATTAATATTGCATTGTGTAAATAAAATATATTTTCACACAATTTCACGACAAAATATAGTGAATCAGAAATTATTGAGTCCTAACATGTATATATATCATAACCCAATGTCTATAATAGCATGAAATATAATAAAAACAATAGATAATCCTAACTAATCAAGGTATGTTTAAGCATGATTTAATCAAATAATTAACATATTTTAACATATTATTACTAAATATATATCCCAATTATTAATTTAAACTATTTAACTAGGAAAATTAATAATAAATAGCATAGATTATCAAATAATTCTACGAAAATTCCTATGGACTCAGAAAATTATATGGAATTCAACTAGCCACTTATTTTATGCATTCGAGTTTATCACCTAAATATGTAAAATTACTAGTTTACCCCTAAATTATGATTAATTAGGCACATAATTTATTTTTATACAAAATTAATTCTATTATGTCCTAACATTATTACAAGTCACTTAAAGTCTTTGGACATCAATTTCATCAATTTATTTTACAAAAATCCATTTATCTAAAAATTTGCCCTATTTTTAGCCATTTTTAAGGTCAAAATATACAATAAATAATAAACATACATGAATTCAAAATCAAGCCACATAGGAATTAAGTAGATGTAATATGTATTTTACATAAAAAATTTTAGCTCAAAACAACATCATTTAGTATATTTATTTTAGATTTGAAAATTCAAATGAATAGTAAATTTATTAAGCAAATATATAAAACATTCGCAATTTTTAAAAAATAAAATTATAGCATGAAAGTATATCTAAAATAACTTAGGAATTAATTTTTTCTTTCTATTTTTTTTTTTTGTGAAAATTAGGAAAGATAGAGTAGAAACTTGAGACCTATGTATGTTAGTGCTCCGATAGCTAATAACTGGTAAGGGGTTGTCAATGATGAATCGCATGGAGTCCACCAGTGGTGGTTGACATAGGTTGTTGTTAGGTCGTCATTTGAGTTAAGAACGCAAAGGGTTTAGCAAAGTCCCTTATGTTTCTTATTTTTTTCCTAATTTTTATTAATTTCTTCTAAATTTTCTTTTGGTGTCCTAAGTGTCTAAAATGTATAATTTGAATCCTAATATCTTATTTTATACTTGTTAGGGTCGGTCAAAAATTTTTTGTAATTATTAAGTATTTTCATTTAATTATTTTGTATATTCTTTTGAGGAAAGGCTAATAGGAGTTGCTTAATTCTCCGTGATTCACCTGTTGATTCAGCTTGTTGATGGTTTCTTAAGTTCCAAGTGTTTTGGATGAGTTTTAGATAGTATTTGATGCATTTTTAGTGTTTTTCTATATAATATATTAATATTTGATAATTTTATTAATATTCAGGTATATATCCTATATATACAATACACATAATGAGTAATTATATACATATAATCATTATTGTAGCATGTCTTTTTATTTTTAAGATGTATTTCCTATTTAATTTTGTAAATTTATCACTTATTATGTATAATTATATAATTTTGGATTAATTTACGAGTATATTTATCATATATACCAAGTATATTCATAAAAATACAAGTATATACCAAGTATTATTTCTTTTTATAGCTTAAATAACTTATCTCTAAGTGTCCATTATGTTTTGGACTCGATTTTAAGGGTTCTGATAAGTTTTATGCTATATTAAATAATTATCCTTTTAACTCTAAAATTGGATTTTTATGATATTATTTTTTAAATCTAACTTTATTAGGTCACTTTAACTAATTTTTTTAACCTAGTTGTAAAATTTGAACTCAGTCGGGAAAGTTTTCCTAAAAGCTTTCAATCTGGGTATAATTTTCCTAAATACAATTTTAAGGGCTCACATAAAGCAGATCATCATGATTTTTATTATATTCTTAATATTTTATTATATTTTTTACTTCCAAGCCTATGGGAATTTCTCAATTAAGGTTATCATACTTTTTATAAATTTCTAACCTAATAGGATTACTTTCTTAAACGCCTTAAATTAACTATCGACTCTAATCGTACAAGAATAATGCTTTGCTCTAATATTCAAATGTTTATGTCCTAATAGCTAATTTGTGAGATATTACATTTTATCCCTCAACAATAGCCATTACAAAATTAATCCCTTCAATGAAATGGATAGGAATTACTTTTATTAATACTGAGGTAAATTTAAATTAGTTTGTAAAATTTTAATGTGTTGATTTACCAATTTTAACTATTACTAAATAAAATTTCCATTTTCATCTATAATGATTGTGAGGACTTCCATTCAAAATCTCATTGTATTTTTTTTTTTAATTTTCACATGTAATTTATTTAATAATTACTCCTATATATAATTAATTTTTACATATGTTAATTTTTCCTTAATATCGGTGTATTTAGTAATTATCTTATATTTTGAATTTCATTACTCTATTTTTTTTTTCTTTTACTTTATGCACATGCAACATAAGTATGCATGTGCTAGTTTTTATTTAGATCTAACTCGATTGCGTGGCGATATTTTGAGTCGAAATTGAAGTTAGCTTAATAAGTGAGAATTCAATTTGTTACACTCACTCATATTATAAGAAATATCCATAAAGATATTCTCCAGTAAGTCATCGTTATACTCAAGAAGAACTTTATAAGGTTCTTTGAGTAGTAGAATAAGATTTTAAGAAACTTTCAATTTAACTATCTCTATACTTTCTTCCCATAATTCTTTAAAAAGGCATTCTAAGATCTTCTTATATTATTTAGAAGACCCACATTAATGAAACTTAAAATATATATGAGCAACCAAAGTTGCTTGTTTCTCTCTTAGTAGGAATACAAACAAATCTGAAAAAGTTGCACAAACTAGGACTTATGCTTACTGAAGCACATATATTTATCCCTTAAGGTCCTCACCAAATAGATTCTTACCAAGGGCCGCAACAATTAAGGCGTCTTCATATAGATATGTTCTTATAAGCTGCGTTTATCACAAGCTTAAAAAGATACGTATAGGAGAAGCACATAGTTTATTAGTTGCATTCCACCATAGACCGTTTGTCTTTCCAAGGAGTCTATGAAAAGTTGCGTGACGGTTTGATTATTTGACCCTTTAATAAACTCCAAAATGTTTAGGAACTAATACGTCCCCTCCGCTCTTCTTGAATTCCATTTTGTAATTTAGTGTGCACCAATAAAAAAAAGAAATACAAAACCGCCTTATATACCAATTGAAAATATGAGCCTCCCATACAATATTATATTAGTAGATTGTTAGAATAATTATTATTGTTTTTTTATTCTGCTAATGTGATTTCTTTGTCCGGTAAAATTGAGATTGGAGCAAAAGATTGGAAGAGAACTGTCATCATATATACATTTTCTTTCCTTGAAATTCAGTTCATTATTTGTATTGTTAATAATGTTGATCTTGTATATAAGACCAAAGATTTATTATGGGATACTTCAGTGACATGGTAACAAGATCCGTCGACATATGTGTCAACCTGCCATTCAGTCTCTGTGTTATGCATATATATTCAAACTCGGAGAAATTTGATCGAATTACGTACCTAGATAGACAAAGAAAAATGAGTATATACAGACAAGAGAACAAGTGGGATTAGAATTACTTGTCTTGTCGTACGTCATCCTACTAGATGCAATGTTGTTTAGCAATTAGAATGCGTGATAGGTGATTTCAATGCAAGTACGAATCGGAATTTCACTAGACATCATTTGATTCCATTCATGGTTTACATGAAGTCTCTTCTTTTCCTTTTCTTTTCTTTTTTCTTTTTTTTTTTTCTCTTTTCCCCCTCCATAAATTGCCTTTTAGCTGAAGGTTTCTTCCCACGAAAGTTAGCATAATTTGAGGGAAATTTTAATTTAATATACTGAGTTTATAAAGATCCGATCGTTAATTATCTTACATAAAATAAACAAACGTATTTTCATATAATGTAATTTGTGGTTGTGGCTAACTAGGTCTACAAAAAAACCAATGCACATAATTATTGGATCATCAATAATATTGGGTGCTTAATTTAGTTTTCAACATAAAAGGGTCCTTTTTTTGAATTCTTAAGTTCAACAGTATTAATATGTCATGTATTTTTAGAGGACCTTAAGAGAAAGAGCACAATTATTCAGGAATTTTTTTTTTTTAAATACTATGCAAATTTAAGAAACTCATTAAGATATTTAGCATTAAACATGGTCTTAGTATGCTAAGACCCTGTACTTTTTAGGTTTGTTAATAAAAAAAATCGAACCATTTTGGGTAGACCACAGCTATCAACACGGAATGTACGTACGTCAGTCAGCTATATCTGCATCTTCGTTCCCAATTAGGTAAGAAAAGTTGGTTCAGTCAGGTGCAATACATTTAATTGACTAATTAAGAAAAAGAAGTGCGTAGACCTATGAAATAATGGCGTTTGCTGGATTCGCCTTTCACGGACGAAAAATTGGTAGGATTGGTGTCGTATAGATATAGAAAAATGGATGTATATTGTTTTTAATATTCTTCTAATTCAAAAATAAAATTTAAAATGCACCAAAAACTAGGAGCATTCCATTGTGCCAATATTGTAACGAAAGCGCTCTTAATAAATAATTATTTCTCGCCCTATTATACATTTATTATTAATGCAAATTTTGTACCATTCCCTTTTACAGAAAGAAAACATTTTTTCATAACAATATGAAAAACTAAAAGAAAGAAATGATTTCTATCGTAAAAATTATCTCCAACCAAAAATTAGCTCGTACAGATGGTTAAGTATCAAGCACTAAAGAAAGAAAATTTTATCGAAAACTAAATATACTAGCAAAATGTCTCACGTGCTGCCGTAGTTGCTATAACAAAATAATTATTTTCAATCATATTGCAAGAACCAAGCCATAATATATTCATGAATTATTATGTATCTTTACATAATAATATAAATAGACTATTATACATAGTTTATGCCATGAATATGAAGAAATATTTCCTCCCGTGGATTATATTTATGTGGCTTTCTCTTTTTTATTAGCAGCTACCCTGAGAAATTGCCTTCTTAATATTTGTTCAAAATACATGTTATATATGTAAGTGCTATTTATTCTTTTGATTTGTAGTTGACTAAAAGTAAATTAAATAGTTAAATAATTTAAAGCACATATGAAATTCAGTTCTTTTTTTTTTTTTTTTTTTTTTTGTAAAATGCCGCTAAAAATAATTAAAGAGCAATAGAATTTTAGTGAATTGGACTGCAGGGGCCATGTTCATTTGGGTATAATGGAAACCCCATTGTGATGTTGACTTGGGTGAACCCTTTCCAGTCCCCTTTTATCCTCTATTGGATAGCTATTATTGTTTTAACTTACATTTTAGACGTATAATAATTATTCTATGATAAATCCCTCTTACCCCAAAAAAAGAAAAAGAAAGTTCAATAGGGATTCATGACCACAACTTTTGATTCTTTCATGACTGCCTGTGAAAGTGCAAACCATACCGTCACTGTATTAGTACTACCACCGGCAACACTGGACCCACCACCTCGATGGCAAGATAAACGATGATATTACAAATATTAATGAATAAAAATAATTTTACACTAAAACTATGACGTTATGTAATAAATATAATATCATATTACGATATTATATGAATAAGTATCAAAGAGAAAAATATAATATTATATTATAATTAAAAATTATATCTTAATTATATACTATATTACAAAATTAAAAAAAATCCACAATATATATTCATATTAAAAAATTCAACTTTTATTTTATAGTTACATATTTGTTTTTAATATACTAACCATATTGAAATATTATATTATGTCATATGAATATCATATATATAAGGTGATACAAAAAAGTACAGTAATCTTAATATGATAGTCTATTGAAATATTAATATTTGAATTACTAAGTCAAAAAAATATATTATGTAATTCTTAATATCATACAATATAAAGCAGTTGCACAATATCTAATAATATGCAAAATATGACATATAACCTTAATATAAATATTAATAATTATTATATACTTATTACTTAATAAACATTAGAAACCATTTGCGTTTGCTAGTTAAAACTTAATTAGTTCCATCAGCAAAATTAAGTCAAATAAGGTAGGTCTTTCGAGTTCTTTTTGCTGACTAGATGACGTGCTATAGGTTTCCCAGCACATGTTATTTGTGCATACCGTTTGCTAGGAGAAAACTTTTACTTATACCACAAACAATGATATTATCTAATGCCCATAATATGATATTATGATGTTACAACAATAA
Organism: Lumnitzera littorea; assembly: GCA_024138015.1. Classification (NCBI taxonomy): domain Eukaryota; kingdom Viridiplantae; phylum Streptophyta; class Magnoliopsida; order Myrtales; family Combretaceae; genus Lumnitzera; species Lumnitzera littorea. Next base: position 89,580,868 of record JAMXBB010000011.1, read on the forward strand.
ATATTACTAATATAATAAAAAAATAACATTGTATTACAATTAAAAATTTATATGCCTTAATGAATAAAAATAATTATATACTAATATTTACTGTACGAAAAAAAATAATATACAATATATATTCAAATTATGTCCTAATATTTATCTTATGATTACATATCTCTTTATAATATAATAATGATATTAAAATATTACAGTAAATCGTATGAATATTTTTTATATAAATATATAAAATAAAAAATACAATAATTTTAATATAATAATATTACTACAATTATAATATTTATATTACTAAATGAAAATATTATTTTATATTAATAAAGCAAACATAAATAAGATATAAAATGATATAATAAATAGTTACATTATATACAAAAATATGCAAAATATGACAAATGATATTAGTTCAAAAATTATTATGTAATAATTATATAATTCTTAATATATATTAATATATAATAAGGTTACTTTCTAATATAATATTAAATAACCCAATATAATAGTATAATGATTATTATTTTTACATCAAATATAAAGGTTACATTATCAAAATTATAGTAATATATAATGTATAACAAAGTATATTAATATGAAAATTAATAATTGCTATCATGAGTTGGGAACTCAATGGTTAACCGGTAATCTAGGTGCCAATCACCTTTTTGTAGGGTAGGATATAAGGGGATAGACCGACATTGATACTTAAATTTGATTAAATATTTATACAAATTTTGAGGACTTCTAGTATATATATATGCCTTTTTTTTTTTTTTCTTTTTAATGTGATAGCCAAAAGGTTGAACTTGATCTAGCCTGTTTTAAGTCATAAGTTAGATGCACCAAGTCAAAAAACCAAATTTCTTGAATCTTCACTTGTTTAGTTCCAACCTGTTCATATAGCTATGGTTGGATTTGAGCTGTCAAAATTGAGTTAAACAAGGGGAAATTTAATATGTTGCGTTCACACTCATATAACTTGAAATAATAATAAGAACATTGTCTAATCTCTTTCATAGAAACTTCTTAATTCATCTCTATCCATAAGGAGGTCTCAATTTAAAAATCTCTCCGGTTTATTTTAAATGTTCTTAAAAAAGCTCCTTAAAATCATTTTATATTTTCTAGAGGACCCTCATTAAGAAAAGAATATGTAGATATACCAAAAAGTAGTTGAAGTTGCTTGTTTCTCTCATTACAGAAATGTAAACAAGTTTGACAAATTCAGACAAGATAGAATCGATACTTGTTAAAGCACCTATTTGCTTATCCCGGCCCATAAGGATCTTTCTATACAGGTTTTAACCTAGATTCTTGTGCCAAAAAACCAGGCGAAGAAATTCACCACAAGCTTATAGGATTCAAAAGATAAGTAATTGGAGGAGTCTAGTTGCATTGCACCATAGACCATTGTCTGTCCAAAGATTCCACAAGTCGCGGGGCCATTTAATTATTTGACCCTCTAATATACTCCAAATTGTCAAGTTAGTACCTCGGCTCCTCTTGAATTTCATTTTGTATTTTATCGGACGCTAACGAGAGAAATGACAAAATCGAGTTACATACCAATCCGCTATGAGCCACCAACCAATATAATATTAGTTGATTGTTAGCATATTTCTTTCCGCTAATGCGGTACCTTTTTCCATTGAAATCGAGATTAGAGCAAAAGATAGAAGAGGTAATTGTCACTACATACACATTTTCTTGCTTTGAATTTACGTTCTTTATTATATTGTTAATAATGTTGATCTTATATATAAGAGCAAAACTTGGTTATGGAAAAATCAAGTGATCGACACGGACTTTAGATTGTCTCTCGTGATTAATTAAATTTGACATTTTTGTTGTCAATGTCAAGATCCGTCGACATAAGCGTTTTGCCATATTATTCATTGAATTATGCAGTATATTCGAATGGAGAGAAATTTGATCGAATTACGTACTTAGAAAAGGCAACAAAAAATGAGAATATACCGACAAGAGCAAGTAAGATTAGGATTAGACCGATAAGCACCTCCCTGTCGTACATCCTATCGTAAGATGCAACAATGTTTAGCAATTAGAAGGCGTGATCAAAGCACGTACGAACTTAAAACCGCTATTGGTAATACCTCGTTATGTTATTAGAGCAAAATGGAATTTTATAAGTAACATCAAGTCTTCTTTTTTTTGTTCATAAATCAAGTCTTTGGCTCAAGGGTCGTTTTAGGAAATTTAACCTAAAATGAGGGAGATTCTACAGTGGACCAAGTTCATAAAGTTCGGATACATACTATCTGATGCATGACAAATGTATCAATATGAATTGTCATCAGTATTTTCTCATAACATATAGAATGTAGATTATGAATCATAAACTAGGCCTACCAACGACCCGTTTAACGTGAGTGATAGTGGGCCAAAACCTTATATTATTTCTACGCATGTTAACACAAAATTAGACCATGTAGATGGGGTACTCCACAGTTGACATGGAATGTGCCCATTGCAATCATAAAACTACATCTAGGAAACGAATCCTTTAAAGTTTATTAGTTCTTAAAGTTCGCTAAAATTATAAATTAATAATTATTATTATCGAAATTTCTAAAACATCATGTAACATCATCATTTTTATAAAATCTAGGCAATGACAATTATTAATTTGTAATTTTAAAGACTTTAGAAAGTAAAGAAGTTTAAAGGATCTAAATCCCTACTTCCGCTTCTTCATTCTCATTTTAATATCACAATTGGTTCGGTCAAGTGCAATAGCTTTGATTGGGGCAGAAATTGACTACTCATTCCCGCTAATACATAGACCTTTGAACTAATGGCATTTGCTAGAGATCTAGTCTAATAAATGGTTTTTGGCCTCCTCTTCCACCTTAAGATTCGGTCATCATCATAGATTGCTTATAGGGTGCGACCTAGTCTTCTGATCAAATTATCGATTATGAGCCAAAGCACTAAGAACCATTGATTAACTAGGAGAGTTTCCCTGTAATCCTAGTCCATTACTCACCACATTAATTAATTGATTATACTTCAACCAAAGATTCATGCTTAGGGTTTTTCATCTAAATTCCATTATATATTTACTACAAGTTAAAGGGTTGAAAATATAGAAAAGAAATAGCAAATTATTAATCGTAACAAACAGATTGCTTAAAAGTTGTTACAAGCATGAATAATTTGAAGCATTTCCCTTATCCAAAGCAATTTCGCTTTCACAAATATTAGCGTAATTGATTAGGATTTTTGCTGATCATACCGTAAATGATTAAGATGTAGGTACCACAACTCTTTGGTTAAGAGAAAGGAGCCGGAAGTACCATGTTAGGGTGGAGGAGATGGTATCATAGTTTACAAGAATGAAGCTAATGATTATGTAGTGGAGGAATGTGGAGGTGGTGGTGGATGCTAGATCACATGCGGGTCTGTGTCCTTTTTCCTTCTTGGTTTTATGTAACTTTAGTCTTCTTCCCTTATGTGGATATTTTATCCAAACCGGTTAACAGTTCCTCATTCTCATGTAGAACTTTTGTTATTCATGAGTTAGTAGTAGCCATATTTAGATAGAGATATGACCTTATTAATTTGTGTTAACAGCCAACATTTCATTAGTTTAATTTCTTTGAGATGTTATTATGAAATTATTTATTTTGTGCTGACGTGAAGACGGTTATGGTAGTTAAATCAGTCAGCTGATTAGTTTGTAGTTAGTTTTGTTTCTTTTATTAGTTAGTTTTGTTAGTTAGTTCTGCTTATTAGTATAAATAGCTTGTAAACAGAACAATTGAAGTTGAATAGTCAATTTTCTTCTTCCTGAGAATTCTATCATTCTTTTCGTTCCTGTTTCGATACTTTCTAATCTGCAATTCAACATCAAAAGCAACATAACAGGCCTTATCTTTCCATAATCAGTCGTCGTTTTTTCCAAAGTTATGTATAATGAATGAAATTCTTATTGTCTAGGAGAAACAAATCCATCCATTACAGTTATAAGTAATTCTATCTCTTGGTTATTAATCGGTTTATGCTCAATTCCTTTATTTCGGTAGATCCCTTTTTTAATGTAGTATACAAAACCCTCTAAAATCTTAAGGCAAATAAATACCAAAACACATGGTGGGCCGCTGTTTAGAATTTGAGTTTTTATCTTGACGTTGCTGACTAAATTAAGTATTCTTTTTATTTATTTCCTTTTTCTGCCAGAACTAAATTGAATATTCACTAGTTACATCATTGAGTTATTTACTTCAGTTAAACATATTCAAATTTCATAAGATAGCTGATATGGTAAATGATATTTGTAATCTGTAATATCTTTATAACATAAATAAGACCATAAATAAGTCGAATCAAATTAAGCTTTTAAAAATTTAAATTCAGCTCCTTTAAAAATACCCGGTTGTTTACAAGCTACTTTCTTCAATTAATAAACAAAACTAGTAAGAGATTTGGTCGAACTTTTTTTCAAAGCTAATCAATGTGGTAAAATGATTCTGCAATTATTTGTCCAACGTAACGACAACGGCATTTACTCAATGCAAACATAGCTTGAACCACCGAAAAGACCTTTACAATATAGTCGTTGTACAATATTGACTGCTCTAAAGCTAGAGTCAATTATTAAGAACTATTATATTGTACACCGGTTAGTATTTACTATTCATGATAGCTAATTAATATTAAAAGATTTTTTTATTATAAAGTCACTGCATAAATAGTTCTTTTGAGCGATTAATTATCAATCAGGAAAAAGACTTCACTACAATTAACCACGTATATATTATCCTCCGGGCTGTGTATTATTTTAACCACCTAGCTAGGAAATGCACCATAGAATCTGGAAGAAACGTGACAACATATGGATTTTGGTTGGCTAATGAGTACAAAACTCAATTAAGGTTGTGTCCGGTGTCTTCGCGCTTCTGCGGATGTACATGTATGTGTGAAATTGAGAAATCGCAAATACATTCAAAACCTTAAATCAGCTGTGGGCCTCCAAAACTCGATACAAGTAATATTATTTCTTTACAATTTTTAAAAGTATAGTGACGCAACCCAAAAACCGTCACTATTTATGACTTTTTAAATGATGGTTGTAAAGTCGTAACAATGATTCAAAAGTTATTTATATTTTCAAAATTTATTTATAAGGAAACAAAGTTATATTTTTAAAGTTTATAAAATTCATAAAAAATAGTATAAAGATTGTATTTATAATTATCCCTTTGCATTAACCCTCTAATTATGAAAGCAATGGAAAGATACTGAGTCGACAGGTCTAAAAGTGAAAAAATGTAGAGTCCAACGTGGACATGGTCTGTTACCTAAAGAAAAAAAAAATGTACTTCAAAAAGTGTGGAGAGGTACAACGTGGGGCTAATCGCCCTAGTTAGCGAATTCCCTTGGCGATCGGGAATAGTGTCACCACCGTGAAAGCATTCTCCGGACAAAACTAAAAGATGACGGTAGATCTATGTCGTCTGAAATCAGATTTAGAATTATATTAAAATTTATTTTATAAAAGTACATGTAAATATATATATTAGTACATATAAAATATATATATATTCCTTCTTCCTTTTTCTATACTTAATTTTTTCAGAGTCTGGAGGCTCGGCCCCATCCGGTCTCAACTAGGTTTGTCCCGCACGATGGTGTACGTGGCATGTACATGGTGGTTAATCCGTGTATGGTGGCTAGGTCAAGATCACCATTGACTTGCCGCACATCTGCTCTCACGTGGAACGCGCCGTAGCAATCGGAGCGGTGGAATTTTAAAGGGCGAGTCAAACTCTTTGTTGACAAAATTTAGACGAAAACGAAAAGAAAGCCCTCGTTTATTCTATGGAAAAATTTAGAAGGAAAAAAAAAAAGAATAATCGAGTATTCATCTCTCGTATTGTCAGATGAGTCGCTTTCATTTGTCTTCATATATAACCAGTTCACATTATGCAGTAAGATATAAATATAAATAACCCGCCCCAATGATTTTCATGTTGTGTCAAATTTTCCTAAGAGAGATAGAAAAAAGTTTTAATAATATTAATACGTTATATAAATAAATGAATAATATATAAATTTGATCAAATTTTAATATATAAAAATATAAATTGTAGTTTTTTTAAAATTAAATATTATCATTGATACTTACATACTATTTATAGCATATTAATATATTAAATCCTTTTTCAAGAGAGATATATAATAGCATCAAATTCTAATCAAATTCAAGGATCAGATAGTAATTACCAAATATGGTTAAAACTAAAATTTTTACTATATAAAGTAGCTCTTAAACCATAATGTTACATTTAATACGTAGTAATAGACTAAAACAAAATCGTGATTTTGGATCCTATTCTCTTTTCTTATGTTTTATATACTCTTTTAAAAGCTAAAATCACGATTATGTAGAGTTAGCAACTCTAGTTTTAAGGTGAATTTCAATTCCAGTTTTAAAGAGTCAGAATTGCGATTCTATTGCAACTCATTTCATTCTATTCTATTTCATCCTGGGTCATTTTTGTATACAAAATGTGACAACAGGTTGTACTTATTCTATTGAAAGCCATTCTGATATATTTTGGCTTAAACTCCAAAGTTGCTCTATTGACGTCAAGCATAGCTCAACAATCGCATGGTAAGCATAATAGAAATCCTATATTGTATCTTATCTTATAGCTATAGGCTCCATGAATTAGAAATAAGAACCTAACCTATGAATCTTTAGAGCCATTGTAAACCCTGTATTTTATTATGGAATTTATAGATTCTAAAATTTCCTATGGGACTGGTAATCTCTTTTATATTTTTATAGAGTTCAAAAATCAATAATCATTAATGTCCAAAATAATGATACTCAAATTATAACTTCATATCATTTTGAAACGTGAATTATAACAAATATAAATATTACAAATTTCATTGAAAATATAAAATAATATATGTTGATGCTCGACTTTTGTCTAGAGTGATTAAGATTGGAGATAGCCCGCAAACATGAACAAATGTAAGCTCAAAGGGCCATTAGATGTGGTTCCACCTTGATTATTCCATTACTTAAGTCAAAATGAAATCAAGAAACTAAAAAGAGGGAAAATATGAGCAAGAGAGTAAAGATTTAATCCCTTTGCCTATGGTTTTATCTAATATTTCTAAGAGAGGCTGGTAATATATTTAAGGAAAGTGCATTGAATCTTTGAAGTATGCTTGAGCATATCTCCAAGATACACTTCAAATTCCATGAAAGATCTTATGCCAGCTTTAGACTTTCCTAATCTAGCTGAACTGTTCCAATCTTGTCCTTTTTGGATCTTGTGGACTAAGCCTATACACTATAGGCTTAAGGACATAGAGTCTAAGGGCTTAAGAGGATCGCCTATAATGCTAATAGCTTGGCTTTGGTCATGGAGAGGTTGGTTGAGCTTTAAGCAACTCAATTTAGGCCCTAGACAAGTCATCCATGGGCTTCTAGTCTCTACCAATGCTCTAAAAAGATCAACTTGAGATTAGAAGCTCATGTTCCAAATAGCATGTCAATAATTCAAAATTCAACAAACATAAATTACATTATCAACTATAATTGGAGATTTGAGATAAATTTTAACCATCAAATTTATTATTAGATTAAATAATAGGCTATACTTGTTAATCTAAGTTATTTGTGTTTATGATATTATAAAACTTATGTCAAGGTAAATTGCATATACTACAAAATTAAGGGGCATCGTGTGGCACGAAACTTATAATATATAGAGTAGAGATTTTAGATTAAATATAGGATAATTCCCTTTACCCTAATATATGATTAAAGGTTTCAAAAAGTTAGAACCAAAGCCTATAATATTTAATATCTACCTAGAAACCTAAAATCTAAAATGCATCATGTTTGCATCAAAGTAGGTAAGAAGTTATTTCGAGCATATATTACTCGTGTGGCATAGGATACGATGTCTAGGACCGAGTATTAACTTATGTTTCAAACCAATTAAATGAAATAATAAAATCATTCCTTATATATACCATTCCCATGGATCTACTATTTCTTGTCTAGACCTATTCCTTGTATTGAACCAAAGGATCCATATCATATTCAGTCACAGAATATAAAAAGTTAACTACGACGAATCAACCTTGATAACCTAAGAAACGGTATGGACAAGATAATTTCTCCGCCATACACAGTGTAACCTTGTACTGACTGCAAACGTTACACATTATACACCATCTAACTTCTGCTGAAATATCATTCCTTAGATTCAATCATGGAAATGTTAGTTTAATATGAAACCGAGTATCATTGGCTCCTAAGCCATGTGAATGGAAACTTTTTAATTGGTTATCATGGATGAAGAAACCCTAACCGATGATGAATATATATATATATATATATATTTGAAGATTACATATTAGAAGCAATCTGAACAATTCAGGCCATAGTCATACCGCCAGTTGTCTTGTCTAGCTACCCTGACGCACCACATGACGTTTTACTTAATCAAAAGAATCCCTCCATTTTGGTCCACGCTCAAACCCCTTTTAATAGGCCTACCTATTCCTCATGTGAAAGACTTCACACACTTCCTTCTCTCTTTTGTGTTCTACCAAGTCAAATTTCATATTTTCTCTTTTATTTTTTATTTTTCCTTTTCTTCTCTTCCTGGTTGATGGCCAAAGGATGGGGTCTTACTCTTGATTCAACCGCTTTTACTTCTTTCCTAAAGATGAACAACAATAACGAGCGTGACAATTTCGATATCAAGAGGATGCCGTTTGAGCCGAAAGGGATGTCATCGCCGCCGCCTCCTCAGGGCGATAATCGGGTGGTGATCAGTGAGTTAGACTTGTTTTCGGATAAGAGTAAGTCTACGTGTGAAGAATTCGATAAGAATTCCATCAATATCAACGTCAAGCAGGAAGATAAGATTGATAGGGAGGAGGATGGTGCAACTCCAGCCGATGTAAATGTAAGTACCATGTATTTGATAAAATAAGATTCAATTATATATGCTTTGTATTGTTTTTTCACTGTTTGATTGAATGATTTTATAATTTCAATATGCTGTGGTATTTTCCGTTAAACTAATGATCATTTTTACCTTTTTTCTTTTTTTCCCCTAACATAGATTGGATTAAATCTTCGGACATTTGGTGGTACCAAAAGTGAACTATCAACAGCAAATGATTTGGTTTGGACTCGTGAGGAAGACAAGCGAGTTAGAGATGAGGTTAATTTACTATATACCAACTATATCTGTATATTTCTTTGTACAATAACCAAATCTAGAAAATTTATTTGCTTCTCGTTACTGTTTTTAATTCAGAACAAATAATTAACACAAAAACTTGATATAGTGCAGAGGGTGTTTCTGCTACGGTCCCATCAACAGAATCATGCTTTTGCAGAAACTTTAAAAGTTGAATTATTTTCACTGTGGCAGGTATTACAACTACAGGCAGAACTCCGGCGGATGAACGGAGAAAATCAGAGGTTGAAGGAAATGTTGACACAAATTTGCACCAATTACAGTGCCTTACAAATGCAATTTTCTACTTTGATGCAACAAAACCATAGTTCTGACTTAAGGAGGCAAGATCAAGAGGTAAAATGTTTATATTATCTCAATTAATGTTCTATACGTGGTAGTTAAAATCTTCCAAACAGCGAGCATTAATTATTCAGGTTTGCGTTATTGAACAATTCTTTTATCATGAAATGATGATGATGATTAGGCCACGGACGGAAACTCCGAAGAAAAGGTGCACAAAGAAACCATACCAAGACAATTCCTTGACTTGGGGATCACTCCTGTTGCTGAGGTTGATCAGGAGCCGTCCAATTCTTCATCAGATGAGATTAGAACCCGTGGCGGTTCTGGATCACCTACAAATAGTGAAGTTCGCAGAAACCCTATTGGCAAAAATTCTTATATTCAAGGAGAGTCGGAAACACAACCATGGAGTCCTAGCAAGATTGCCAAGTTGAATCCAGCTCAAGCAGTTAAGGATCAATCACCAGCACCTGATCAAGCTACGTTGCGAAAAGCTCGGGTCTCGGTTAGAGCCCGATCTGAAGCTTCAATGGTAAAACATATATGTTACTTATTTTTATTTATGATATATCGAAATTGTATAGAGTAAATTTTGATAAAAAAATGTGAAGTCGATTGTGTGAATATTTGAAAATTTTTTTTTTCTTATTTATTTTTATTTAATCATACAGATTGCAGATGGATGCCAATGGAGAAAGTATGGCCAAAAGATGGCCAAAGGTAATCCATGTCCAAGAGCTTATTATCGTTGCACTATGGCCGTGGGTTGTCCCGTCCGAAAGCAGGTATTCAATTTGCTGTTTTTCCAGGATTAATTATTTTAATATTATACATTTTAGCTGATAAAAAGTATTATATCTTAATCTTTTTGCCATATTCCATATAAAATTAAATATTGGAGCACAATCATTTTCTAATGTAACTATTATGCAATAATTAATCTTTCTCGTAGTTGCACCTGGTTAAATTGTACTGCTTCCCAACAGTTTAAAAGTAGTAGGCATGTCGAAATTGTAGAGCACAGTCTCTATAGATTTTACTAAAACTAATGATAATTGAACCAAAAAAAAAAAAAAAAAATGGTAATGAATGGTATCTATGTATGTTTCCTTCTTATTATCTAATTTTTTTTCTAGTGGTATTCGGAATTATTTGTATTTTGTGTTAAGAGTTCAAATTAAGAACTTAAATTTTATAATTTACTTATTTTTACATTTGTTTAAGCTTATTTATTATTCTTACATTTATTTGTTTTACCTTGTTGAAAACCAACAGGTCCAACGTTGTGCAGAAGATCAATCGATCCTAATCACGACTTATGAAGGTCAACACAACCATCAGCTTCCGCCGGCTGCATTAGCCATGGCATCCACCACCACGGCGGCTGCAACCATGTTACTCTCGGGATCAACATCAAGTTCCGATAGCATAGTCAACCTAAACATGCCATCAAGAGCAGTCCTTCCTTACTCTCACTCTAACATGGCAACTATTTCAGCTTCTGCTCCATTCCCAACAGTCACATTGGACCTCACAAATAACAATAATACTCAAAATCCTTTCCAATTACATAGATCTCATTCCCAATTTCCAATTCCAGTCCTATCCCAACCACAAAATTTCATGTCTATACCCAGCCATACCATACCTCAAATATTTGGTCAATCAATTCATAACCAATCCCAATTTTCTGGCCTTCAATTATCTCAGGATATGTTATCAAAATTAGGCCAACAACAAGCATCTTCTATTGCCACCATCACCACCGAACCAAGTTTTACGGCTGCTCTAGCTGCTGCCATCACCTCCATTATTGGTGTTCCACGCCCGAATAATGATAGTAGCCCCACCAGTACTACTACCACCAAGGTGAATACCGGAAACACGACGAATACCGATGTTTAAGTGTCAACAAAAACAGTTTTTCTTTTTTTATATTTTTAATCATTTTTACTTTTTGGTGTAAAATGGAAATGTCTTGCTAGAATTTTGTTCTTATTGTGATTACTAGAAAGAGTTAGAGCATTTCGTTTTCGTCATTCTTAGTAAATTAATATTTCAATGTCATTGTTGTGTAGCGATTTTGCAAGTAAATACTTGAAACAAAAGAAAGCAATATATCCGGTGTATATTTCTGACTTTTTATTTTTGACGTGGTCTTATTTCCCTTGACGTGATTTCAATTGCTACATGTAAATTACTTGAGCAAGGAATCGATGGCAGAAACTTTTGCTTGCCATCTGAAACTATAATATATAATTAGATAATATTAACCGCGGTTGCAGCTCAGGATCTAAAAATAATTTTCTTTGTTATATTTTCTATGATTGATTACACATATTGAAATAAAAAACAAATGTATAAAAAGTGAAAATTTTCCACGGTTTAGTATTTTCATTGATACCTAAACACCCGATATCATTTTTCATATTATGCTTGGTTTCTGTACGGTAGTCAGTATGTTCGGCTACCACTGTTTGACACGGTACATCACTTGAAAATTGGTGCAATAGACATACTGTGCTATATAATTATGAAGATCAAATACGTAAGTTTTGAACGTCGGGCTGCATATTTTGGTAGAAATTCACCTTCTCAAGGCCTTGATTGGCAGTGACAATAAATTAATACGCTGCAAAAATAAGTCTTCAGCTATCTTATGGTATCATTTGACTTTACAAAATTTATAAGATTGGACCAAGCAAAACTTTTTGTCTTTTTATCCAATATTTGGTTTATAATTTTAAGTTGATTATTAGACAAAAAAGGGTGTCAAAAATTAAACAAAATATTTAAATTTTATCTTATCTAAAGTATAATACAAAACTAAACTTCACTCTGTACAAAAATATAAGTTTTTTGAAATCTCAAGAATACCCTCTTATAATCCATTCAATTCATTATAAATAACTTTTAATAATATAAAAATATAATTAAATATATATTAGATAATATTGAGAGTATAAATACAATAACAAGTTCAGTGTTAGTGTATATTATATAAGGGGTATTATAAAAGTTTGTATCTAATAGTATACAAACCAAATATAATATAATAGAGTTATACTATCATGTACTCTTTCTATTTATATTGTCCAATTCTATTTGTCTACTTAAATTTTTACAACCAAACACTACCTTATTTCATAAATACTCTTATATGTAGTTAATACCAATAATGTGTTCATGTATTTACCAAAACCTATTAAGGCATACTTTAGTATAATAGTTGAGTTGCTCCTTTAATGATCATAGGTCATAGATCCCAAGTATAGAAATAGCCTTTTAAAGGGTTTTATTTGTCAATTCCAGTGTGAGGAGATTCACATATCTTACCATGCATAACTATAATCTACATAATGTATTTGTTTTTATTGGAACGGAAACGCTACAAATGGACCAAATTGCATAATCAATAATTAAACTAGGAGAAAAGAGAAAAAAGGATCACACAATAGTTCAAAATGAAAAATCCCGATGCAAGGAAAATCAAGGGAGAATAGGGATGAATTCGTTATCACAAAATAAAGGGAGAATATATGAAAGAATAACTAATAAGTCTTCACCCAAATCCCATAGTAAGAACATGAGTAGATCTCAACTAGTTTAACTAAAATTAATATAATATAAAAGCCTAATAACTCTATATATAAGCCTACTTTGAAGCAACAACAGCATGAAGAGATATGTTTGGCAACTTCTATGGCAAAAATAATAAACTAGAAAACACATAAATAGATGTCTTGCTAGACTCTTAAGCTAAGGAATTCGATTCACTACTTAGTGGGCCTAGTTAACTACCCTACCACTAGGTAGCCACTTCTATTAGGGTCTGTTTGCTAGTCGATTCTAGTTAACTATTATAGAGAGTCAGAGCTGTTTATAAATACTCAACTAAATCTACTATTTTTTTTTTATATGACTTTTTAGGCTAAGTAATAAAGATTTAGGAAGTTTAATCTATGCTCAAGATGACTTAAAAAGAATTAATTGGCTTACTAAACTCAGAACATAAATCATTGGATTGGTTCATTCACCTCTAACCTCCCTTAAGCAAGCGATTGCACTTATGAGGAAGACTATTAAACTTAGACCCATAGTAATCTCTTCGAGATAACGTTTCTCATTTGTCGATCACTAAGGAATCGAGTGGATATTATCAAGTTCAAGAGTCCATATATTTAGCCATTCCTTCTCATTTGGAGACTTTTGAAGAGATAAGGAAAACGGTGTTTTTTATGTGCTTATCTCACTCTTAAATATCAAATAAACAGGTTAAATAAATATCAATTTCAATCACTCAAGAGCTATAAGGTCGATACTCAAGGTTCCCTTGTATATTCGAGATATTAAAACTATCTATTCTTTATCCCCATAATTCTCACAAAGTCTTCCCACTATATGTCATCTCTACATCATTTTTCTAAGGCCATATATAGCGTGAGACTCATACGACACCCACACATAACCATAACAATTGAAACCCCCCATCTATAACTATCATACCTAAATGTACCATTAGATGCTGTAATTTCACAATATTAGACTAATCAAAACTTTTTGTCCCTCATTTAGTTTGCATATTTGCAATGATATTAGACAGAAGTTTAAAAATTTATACCATATATTTAATAGTATAAAAATCTATTTTATATAATATAAAATAAATATGATACGATAAGATTGTATCATTATGCACTTTTTATACCGTATTGTTTAGTTCTCTTTATCATGTCCAACTTTATAAATCAAATGCTATAAGAATCTCTTATCTCTTGAACAATTAATCTAAATTATCTCAATCATATATGTGCCAAAAGCACCAAATCGATATATACTTGTCTAGCTTTATTATCAACAGCAAATTCTATTAGCAAAATCTTAAAATATCGAGTTATATTCAGGCAATTTTCATTTATCCTTGAATGTTTCGAATATCATATCATTTTTATTGATTCTCTTTTCAAGTCGTGGAAGCTTATAAAATTACCCTTATTCAACATATCCAATCTAATTCAAGAAGAGATTGCATATGAACAGAGAGTAGTATATGTGTTTAGGTTTGAGTGCCAAAATAGATAAACCCAAAAAATCAACGCCACCTAAGCCTGCATTATTTGATTTATGTACTGCCAGCCCAACTAAAATTGATAAAAGAAACATATATGTCTTGTATTTCTCACAATCATGACTTCTTTTTATATTAAGTAACTGAGATACGCAGTTGACTTTCCGTGCAAAGTAATTGACGCTAGGTCCGTATCATGTGCTTCGTGCAGATGATTTTGCGATCCCGATGCGAAAAGATGCGAGTCTCACGCCGTACAAGTATCTTTCCACCCTCAACAAGTTTGAAAAAATAAATAATCTATTTGCATGTCAAATTGGATACATATCTATTAAATTATTATATATAAAAATAAAATAATTTCCATACGCCAGGCATGTTTTTTTTATATGTGGTTTTTTACTATTTTATATGGTAAAAAGTAAATAAAAGATGCATCTAATTCTAAACACGTCCCCAACTGAATGTGGTACTTAGACTAATACTTTCCACTCTCCACCTTATCCGAGAAAACTATGTTCTTGTTCTTATTCTAGTGTGATGACTTTAATAAAGAGATGAGACTTTTTTTTCAACGTCGAACGTGGTTGCATGTGGACGAATATATCATATAACTTGAATAAGACTGATCTACACTTTGCATTTCTGTTTTTCTTGTTTAATTTAGTCTTCTTAATTATATATATCTAATCTCATATCATTAGTACTATTGGACGACTAAGCTTACGCTAGTATTGATTGGACTTTACATACACCTGTCGCTACATGAAATGGATAGCAAATCAACAGCAATGCATCAGTGATTGTCTAAGTTGACTAGTGGTACTAGAAATCCATCTTCAGGAGATAACAGTAGCAACAAGTTTTGTCTAATAACATTACGTTCATAAATTTTATTATCACCGATTTAAAAATGCTACGTACAGGTATAGAAGTATTTTTTGCACCAGTCTTTCATATTTCAAACTTTGAAAGTGTCTATAATATATAGGATTTTTAACAGAAAATAATACTTACCATGAATTGAATGATTGAATACTGTAACAATTGACAAATACCAGGAATTTTTCATCTCCATTATTATTCTAGTTTGTTATATAGTAGATATGTAGAAATATATGCTACGACGACATGCTCCAAGATAGATTCCACAATTTAGGGCTATTTCAATGCATTAGGAAGGCACTTGAAGATAGGGTTATCTACCAAATCAATTTCGTAGAGCATGTAATGAATATTGTTAATTCTAATGAAGTTGGAACTAAGTTTAATTAAATAATAGGCCTAACACTTAAACCAGCTCCTATAAACTTTTGAAAAATGCAATTAAGACCATAAATTGTGAATCTTTTGAAAAGGCCCTCAACTTGTAAATAGATCGATTGCTTACAATCTTTATTATAGTTCAGCTATGCATTGACTTGAACAAGTTCACGTGAAATTCAGTTAAATACATGTACTTTTCACTGTTAAAATTAATCGCTTTACACCGGTGCTATAAACGCAAGGAGAGAGAGAGAGAGAGAGTGAGATACAAAGAGGCCAACCAAATTCAGAGATTTTGTAGCATGGCAATAGATTGTACACATTAGAATAGTAAATATTTCATCATAAACCATTAGATTGTACACATCAAAATAGCAATTGTAACAAATATAATAGAAATAGTTACAAGATGAAAAGATAAAGAGAAAAGGGAATAATAGAAAGGCATCATCATTGATTCATGATCAAGATTTGATTGATGTCTTCACCATTTCTGAGGAGTCTTGGTCCACTCGAAGAGTCTAAAGCTTATTCCTAACACAAAAACACAAGAATCAATTGTTAGTTTATCTGTTCAACATTTCACAAGCAAGAAAGAAAGAAAGTTATGGTTTAGAGATAGATGTAACCTAAGTGTGATTGTGCAAAATTATCCAGAGGTTGTTAGGGTAAGGGAAATAAGTGTGACTGAGGATCGGTTAGGCTTGGCTAACCCCTAAATCTAGCCCGTTGAAAGAACATGTTTCCCTATGTCAAATCGTTTATTTATGTAATATCCTATGATTAAGTATTCCATATAAATTGTAAGAGATTACGGTACTAGTTCATAAAGTCATGATAGTGAATATCTTATCAATATAAAGTTGCAGCTTTTAGGCTAAGGGGTTAATGGGATCATTTATATATATTGGCTTGGTTTATTTACTGTTTTTGACTCGAAGTATTACAAATGGTATTAAAGCTAGCTCTCTACTAATAAATGGATAATTTAAGTCTAATTCTTATTTAGAGAAGAGGTTTGAAGAAAAGGGGATAAATTATGATACCTCATGATTAAGTATCCCACATAAATTATCAAAGCTTGTGATACTAATTTATAAAGTCATAATAATGAATATCTTGTCAATACAAGATTGTGAATTTAGGACCAAGTGATTAATGAGCTCATTTATATTTATTGACTTGGATTATTCACTACTTTTAATGTGGGACGTTATAATTTATAAAAGTAAATATGTAATAATCTACTATAAATCCTTCTAAAATAACAAGGAAATAAAAATTATTTCGAGGGGAAGGAAGATGGGAGGGGAATAGAGAGAGAGATGTGAATTTTGAATAAGACCTTAACTCTTAAATATATACACCTAATGATTTTTCATGTAAGAAAATACTACAATGGTGACTAATAATAAAGTAATTGAAGATTTCAATTGAATAAAATTTAAACTAGTCAACCATACTGCATAAAAGAATACGAGGTTAACTTATCAAAAGGACTTCGATCAATTACTAAAAAGATGGTCAATTGATCAATTCAATTGGATGGTTATGTGTTGTGATTGCTTCTTAATGCCTTAATTATGTCCTATAAAAAATCACTTCGATTGACCATATGATAGAACTAATGATTAAGTACTTAACAAAAGGTCGTAATTATTAGATAATAATACAATGTTGTCATAAATAAGCTACAAAGTGAGAATTTCTAATGAAAAAAGGACTAGTGTTATTAGTGGACCACATTTGAATCTAACCACAAAATTTCACGCCTACCCCTAGCCATACCATAACTTAAATAATTGCTCAAACAATTCATAACCAATCTCAGTTTTCTAACCTTCAATTATCTTAATATTTGTTATTGAAATTAGGCAAAGAACAAGCATCTTTTATTGCCAGCATCACCATTTGTTGATGAGTGTATTCAACTGGGCTCGAAGGATTTTGATGGGCTTGAATGTTGAATGTACTCCTTGCCCACAATCACTTACAAGAAGCCCTTAGTGATTTGGTCTATGAAGGTTATTTAATGCTTACGTTAGCAAGAAAAGGATGAAAAGAGATAGAGTGGGTGTTTTTTTTTTTTTTTTTGTGTTAGGGGGGAGGGGGGAAAGGGAGGAAAGGCGGGAAGGAGGGTTGTTGCGAGTGGAGGTCCTAGTGCTCTTTCAGAAGTAAGTGAGACTACTCTGTTAATTACTTGTATGTAATTTAAAAAGACTAGCAGAGATCTCATACCTTTGTCCCCTTATGCTACTAAGGACATGTGTCGACTTAGGCTTTATCCATATTCACTATCTGCATGAAACATACGCTGTAAGGGGGATAGGATGGCTCTATAGGTTGGTCGGTTACGAATGTATTAACAGCCAAGTCTGAAACTTAGGATGCTAACACTCTTAAGGTTGTCGAGTGTGCTAGTCGTACAACAGATGTCAAAGGGGGTAATTAATGGGGAGAAGAGCAGAGGAAAAAGACATGAACGCTCCAGAAGGGGAATACCTATTAGGCTTCAAGTAATGTGCTAGTCTTTCATGGTGCACTCGTAAAGAGAAGGTACCCCTGCTTATGCAAGCATATGCTTGGAGGTCAGAGATAATCCATATGGCTTAAGGAGACTAAGCAAGTCGAAGAGTGGCTCAAACAAAGATGAAGTGCTCAGGGTCACGGGAGTGCTAAGGATACTGGGCAGTTGATCCAATGTTAAAGGGACTTGTTTGGTGAAGTGCCAATTGGCTCACATTGCTGCTCGAGTCTTTAAGTAGCTTTTAGGCCTTGGATTGCACTTGGACAAAGGCTTAAGGATTGGTCTAAAATATCCCATCAACGCTATTGATTCGTGTTTTACGGTTGCTCCAATAGTCCCCATCACCTCCATTATTAGTGGACCACATTTGAATATTGATAATAGCACCACCAGTAAATTACCACCAAATTGAGCTATATTATGGAAGGTTGGACGAGTAGTGTGATAACCTTTGTTTTCTTAGTGAGCTATGTTTGTCGAAGAGTCTATTTCATTGGCATTGTATAGCGTTATGAATTAGGATTTTGTTTTTTTTTTTCCCTTCCTCCAATTATTATTGCAACCATTAAGAAAAGAAGAATCGAATTTGATACATGTTGTTGAGATTTTA
Source organism: Lumnitzera littorea (assembly GCA_024138015.1). NCBI lineage: Eukaryota > Viridiplantae > Streptophyta > Magnoliopsida > Myrtales > Combretaceae > Lumnitzera > Lumnitzera littorea. Next base: position 89,599,884 of record JAMXBB010000011.1, read on the forward strand.
GTAGCCATACCATTAAATCATAGGTTTTGGCTATGAGCAACGATGAAATTGTGATGTTCTATCCATAACCTGATTATGTTGTGTATATCAATAAGTCTACGAACGGATGCAAGAGCATGAGTCAAGATAGGCGTTAACTCATAATAATATTAAATTTTTTAACCTTGTAGCGTAAAACGTGACGTTGCTTAGGAAGATCGTAGGTTTCTTTAGCTATATATACTTATAGATATTGTGAAGTGTTGATATATGCTTCACTTGCAGGTAATTGAATCGGAAGGAAATGTAGAAAATATTTTGTTTTATTGAAATTCGGTTTCTTCTAACAAGTGTACATTAAATGGTTGTTAAGTTCATTTAATAAGTGAAAACGTAAAATTCAAAAAATTTACTATACACATCTCGAATTTATAAAAAAAAAAAAAGGCCACAAAGTGATTATGTTAGATTGGGTTTTTTTTCCCCTTCATAATTTTTTAACAATTACTTAGGACATTTTACTTGGAAAGATGATTGAGATTCGGTTATAATTTATTTGGGTCCATCGAAAAGTCATGGACTTAGTAAAATATCATAGCCTACAAAATGCCGGAGCGAGTAAAGACCAAATTTGAAAGTTATGGGGCCCGTAATTTGATTTTTTTTTTTTTTTAATTGACCGAAACCGTGTTTTCACTGTGTATAAATTCAAAGTAGAGCATAATGGACCCAGTTAAAATATTTTAGGCTTGAAGAGCCGAGGTCTTTTTGGGGTCCTCAGTAGCTCCGTTCCCACGCTTCCTTTTTCTTTTCGGACTAAAAGGAAATTGACCTCTTTAAGAGAAAGATGCCTAAAGGAGCTATAATAAAAAAGCAAAAAAATAATAATATTGGAATATGTAAATGTTGTTAGAGTAGAATGCTTTTATACCGGCTATTTTTTTAATTTTTTTGGCCAAACAAGGAGTTATTTATTTAAAATCACCCATTATCTATATGGGTAGACGTTTTAGATACAAATGTAGATATAGAAAAAGAAATATCTAAACGGATAAGCTTACCCATAAGACACATCCCTCTCCTTGTATATAAAGCTACCTAGTATGCCACTTTATTGGCCTTACGATTTACGTAATGAAAAGAAAAATGTTTGGATGGATTCCTAGCCAAAGGCTTGATATGTTAGATATGTCCTATTGTGGCCTAATGAGCTTGGTCAACCCTATTATCATATTTAAACGAAACAGTATCCTAGTTGTTAGCACATGCCACTTTGGTATGTTTAGGAACTCAATTATTACTAGGACTTATTGAGGCAAATTTAAATTAAAATGGATTTTTCGAGATATCGAAGAAAATTAGAGCGAAATGGTGCACAACCGAATAAAAGTAGCTAATGTGAAGTTGCTCGAAGGATGTAATTCACCAACGAACACAACACGACTTCACACCATACTTGATATGACGCATAAGTTAATGTCAAGGTCTACCCACCACTAATCATAAGCTATTCAATAAGATTAAATAAAAGTATATGAAATATAGACTTGAAAAGAGTTGTTTCACAAGAATAAAATATTCAGTATTAAAAATATAAGTTATCTACAGCTTACAAAAGAAAATAACTATTTATAGTAAGTTCCTAGGGCAGCATTACCAATAATGAAATTGCAAGAAAGTATATACAAAAAGTAGATTCCTTGTACATACCAAAAAGAGTAAAAAGGATAAAAGACCAAAAATAGAAAAGTAGTACAATATCAAACGAGATGGATAGGTGGCAATGCAACATTGGTCCCATACAAATATTCTCTAAGCACAGCAAGTGAGAGGGGTCAAAATGTTGCATCAATAAGGAGCCGGGATGAGAGAGGTGGTGGCATGCCAAAAGAAAAATGTTTAGCCATTTAAGTGTATCTCTCGTCACTCGGTAAGCACTTCTTGACAGTAGTTGGTTGGATTACTTAACAAAGGAATGGTTAGCATCATCACTACAGAGTGTATAGATCAACGTATGACAATTAGGAAGAGCTCAAGGAGTTCAGCCACATTCTTTCAGCATAAACTTTCTCATCATCAATAGGTTACCAAAAGAGAATTCGCCGGGTGAGGGATTGGAGTCCTCAGAGCCGTACGTGAGTAATGAGACCGTTAATCAGCAGTTCATCACACTTTCACACCTTCCGACATTGCTACGGCTTCTACCTCTTCTACATTCAAACACTATTGACTCTATGTCTTCCCATGGGTTAAGAAGATGTGAAAGCGTCTTTCTCTCTATAATAACTGTGCATTATGAGGTGTGAAGTGGGAGAGAAGGGATTTCATAATTGGCGTTTTGAATATAATGACCTACAATGAAGCCTGAACTATCCCTAACGACAATACTAACCACAGATCGAACTTACACTACCACTCAAGACACATCTGTCACGCCCCGAAGCGGCAGAGTCGTAACAGCCCCCGCCGTGTAAACCATCCTAAGATAGAAGTTGGCCTTACAACCGCTATCTTATACCTGATCTATACAAGGCGTCTACGACTAACCTGCTTTGAAGTAGACAATTTGTAATTTAAACAAATCATTTACCTAAGAAAGTGAGAAAAGTTATATATAATCACTATAATTCCGTTATTACATTAATCAGAAATGAAAAGTAAAATATGTGTTGATTCTTCAATGTTTTTCCTCACTCTCCAGGATCCAGCAGTTGCTAGCTTCAGAGTATTTGTTTGCCGCTTCTTAGCTAGCACCTGTACGACGTCTATAGGAATGTAAGTAACCACAGCTCAGTAAGTTAGCACGGAGGACTTAAAACTATACCATACACACAACAAGGTTTTCAATCACTTATTACGTGCAATGCATGTGCAAGCAAATGCCATCGCACGACGTTGTCCGGCCCATCGTGAGATTAGAGAAATTGCGCCCGCTTTAATCCGGGTTGAAGAGTTGCTGTTAATGCAACAGCTCACGACCAAACCCAGGCTTGTATAATGGAGACCTTACTCCTCTCGCGACTACCTTCGAACCACTGCCTTCACCCCTCGCCGCGACCTCCTCTCCTGTCACTTAGTTCGACTGAGGATGAAGAAGGGACCATTTTGCAATCCTACGCTATCCCTTCCGAAGGGGTCGGTATTTGGCCGGAGAGTCCTAAATTCCCCTAACGGGTTGCCATGCATGTCCGATTATGATTACCGGTCGGATATTTATTTAAGTCCAGTTTTGGGTGATCAATCCTTTCATACAATTCATACAATATGTGCCAGAACAACAAACAAAATCATATTATCACCCATAATCAAGCACATGCACACATTCAACTATCTAACAAGCACAACCAAGCATAATCTTAAGTCTCCAAAATACAGCATCGTATTAATCTCAACTTACCTCGACTCCTCGCTCGCTCACTCGAGGTCTGATTTGCTCAGGCCATCGCCGGTTATCCCTATAACACGAACGTGGTTTCAGCTTTTCATATAAATATTATAGGTTCGTTTTATCCTACAACACTTATTGTTAGGTTTTGTTTAAGGTTTAATACGCCTAATTATCTAGGTATTAAGTCTTTTATAATTATTCTAGGTTTGGGGTTAGGTTCAGGTTCGGTTTTCGCATCGATTTCTAAACCAGGTTTTTAGTTCGATTTTTAAGTAATGTTTTAGATTCCAACCCTAAAAATCCGTTTCAACCTATAATGTGAAATTAATCACATTACTTCCCGATCTCCTAAATACCATTATTAACTCTAATTAGTATTTTATTCCATCCAGTACACTTAAATCCCTATTTGTGTACTGAATTTACTCCTAATGTGAGAAATTTTTACATTTTTCATATAATTACATAAATTCAAGTTTTCATATCAGATTTATTATATATCCCTATTATTTATATAATATCAATTTTTATCCTAATATTTTCTATTTATTATATTTTCAAAAATTACACATTATGCATTATTGCAAATTATGCACATAATGCATTTCTAATATTTCTATTACCCTAATTATCATCTCTAAACAGCAATTATTATTTCAAAATGTCTAAATCCATCCTAAATCAGATTTTACTCCAATTTACCCTAATTTACAAAATTATCATAAAATGTACTATTTTTCCATATTACCTATTTACTACATAATTAACCTAATGATTACATCTAACACTCTAATTACTACAAGTATCATACTCCATCAGATTTTAACATCCTAAAACATCTACTTATTCACTAAGTCAGTAATTAATATCCTAATCACCTAATTAACTCTAAATTACCCATTTTATGCCTAATTTTAGGGCCTAAAAATTATCTAAAAATTTCAAAAATTAATTTTTGAAAACGGGCTTCATAACACTGTCCTATATCATCTAAGTAATCTACACAAAAATTTTGGGCTTGAAACTACACTCCTAAGGTCATTTATTTCTAAACCGAAATGTGCTCGGTTTTGCACGATTTCTTCGGGACCATATATTACGGAACATAATTTCATCAAAATAATATTTTTCCTACAAACTACATACAAAAATATCCTAGAATAACAAAATTCATAATTCTCTAATTATATTTACTATTTTTACAAAATTACACAAGATTCGGGCTAGAAATCGGACTCACCGATTTGGGTGGCTCCGGCCACCCCGGGCCGCCGTGGCCTTGTCGGCCGGCCTGGGCGCTGCCACCACCATGTGGTGGTGGTGGTCGTCCACTCCTAGCTCCTCGTCTGGTGTGGGTTCCCTTTAAAATCCCTAACTGCATAGTTTTTCTTATTTTTTTTATTTTCTGGATTTTCTCTCGAATTTTCAACTCTCTCTAATTTTATCACTTTCCAAACTGTCCAAATGAGCTCTGTAAATTTTTTCCCTATTTATAGACATTTGCTGTAATTAATATGCATTAATTTGACAAGACTTTGTCCAAATTCCTTGATTTTTGGCTTTTAAGTTGTTTAATTTTTATTGGCTAATTTTTCTTTTTCTTATCCTGACATGCCACGACCTGATATTGATGCATCTTATCCTCTTCTGATTTTTTCTGATTTTTCCATAATTATTTTATAATTTTCTTTAAGTATTTGCTTAGTTTTTTGCCAAATTAGGTAATTACGCGTATTTTTATCTACACGTAAATATATGTGGGGTACACGTGAACATTCCTAAATATTATTTTGGTCATTCTAAAATTTTTAGTATACATATAATCTATCTCTAATAATGTATTAGTTATTAAATTACACTTTTTGCCTTTTCGGTAATTAGGAATTATTATGCTTAAAATTTGAAAATTTTATAATCTCCTATTTTACTATTTATTTTCTTAAATTTAAGTTTACGGGGTCATTTTTACTAATATTTCTCTCAATAGTTTATAATTTGGGTGTGATCGGATCCTTTAGCCGATCGCCCTAAACCTTGGGTTCTAATCTCAATCCTACGATTACTTGGCTTAACTTTGGAGCTTACACATCCATGTTAATGTTGAAAGTGTTTGCTTTGACTTTAGTCCAAATCTGACAATCTGCTATAATATCAGTGTGTTTTGTCATTTAAGCCTCATCTCCTCCTTTCACACTCCATGACTGAAATAAAGTTCTCACCCTAGCAATTACGGCCTCAAGTGCCATCTATCCTCCTTTGAAAACTACTTTACACCTTTCCTTCCATATACCCCATGCAACTACACAAAACTTCCTTTCAACCTCAAATTTGCTATTATTCGTAGTTTTTATCACCTCTTTAAACCGAGTCATGAAAGTTTCCTCTCAATTCCTAACCACTTTCACACCTAAACTCACGAACTACACCACCTTCACCCATTCACACTCTAGTAACAAATGTTATAAGGTTTTTGTTTCTTTGCAAAAAGGACATTGTGGAGATACTGACTCTAATCTTTTGTGCAGGTTCAATTTGGTAGGTAGCAAATTCATAGAGACATAATTTTTGGTAAAGTTTGAAACTTCTAAATCTTTTTTCACTATGTTTTTAACAATCTTCTTATTGATGACATACTTGATTCCTAAAACATTGTTTGTTGTTTGATCAAATGATGGACAAATTTTATAGTACAATCCCCATGTCAATTGTAGGGCTAAACAAGGGAGTCTTCTTTGTCGCAGTTGTCTACGGAAACATCTTTCACACTGTTAATGTTAGAATTGTTCAAGTAAGTCCTAAATTTGTTTATGTTCCATGAGTAATCCTCTTCGTTTAAAAGTTCACTCACTATCATATGCATCCATTGCTCATCAGAATTGTTGACAATTTAAAATCTTTTACAAAGGCAAACCACTTATCCTTCCACTCTAAAACCCTCATTCTAAAGTTAATTTTCTAGAACACTTCATCTAAAAGAATTTTCTCACCCTCAATCAAACTACTCCAACCCCATGATGCTTTGCTACCCTTGACCGCATCCCTAAAATCACTCTTAGGAAAATAAATCCCCTTCAATACACACACACATAGGGCAAAGGGATTGGTCTCCACTCTCTAACATAGCTTTATGAGAAGAGCTAGGTTGAAAAGTCTTAGATCTTTGAATCACAATCCTTCGTACTCCTTAACTTATGTTAATCTACTCTAACTTGCCTAATGAATCTTTCTTTCATGTTATTTCTAACCCTAAAAAAATCTACCTAATAATGCACATACTTCAGTGCATCAATTCTTTAGGTAAGCAAATCATGCCATTGAATAAGCCGGTATAGTTGTTCCCACATATTTGATTAACATCTCTCCACCTGCTTCAGATAACAGCTTTCTTTTCTGTCCTTTAAGCTTTTTAATCACTATTTCCTTAACAAAACCAAAGGCTTGATACGTTGTCCTACCCTATAAAGTAAGTAGTCTTAGCAAAAACCCAGGATCTTCAATGATATTAAAGCCCAGCAAATTTCCAAGCTCTCTTCTAGTCTCTTCTTAGGTATTCCTACTAAAACATATACTGGATTTCTCTAAGTTTACTTACTGTCTTGAGTCATAGTAGTAGGCAACTAGTATAAACATCAACTCAGCAACTTCCTCTTGTCATGCTTCCATAAAGAACAATGAGTTATCTGCAAAAAAGACGTGATAGAGTCTAAGATAAGTAGGTTTAATAGGCCCTTCCCTTAACTTCTTATCTGTTCTTCTAGAAAGTACATTTGCAATTAAAATAAATAAATAAGGAGATAAGGGATCTCCTTATCTTAATCCTTTCTTAATAGTAACCTCCCTAACTCTTTTACCATACACAACTAAATTGAAACTAATAGTAGACACACACTTTATGACCCAAGAGACCCACTTCCTCTCCAAGCCATATCTCAAAAGAACTTACTCTAAATAATTCCACTCCACACGATCATAAGCGTTACTCATGTCATCTTCAATATACAATGAGGTGTCTTTCCTTTTTTCTTGTTTTTTACAAAATGAAAACTTTATATGCAATCAAAACATTATCATGAATCATCCTTCCTAAAATAAATGCACTTTGATTTTCAAGCATAAGGTCACCTAGGAAGGGTTTGAGTCTATTTATAAGGATTTTTGAGATAATTTTGTACAAAAAGTTGCAAAGACTAATTGGTCTAAATTGAGTCACTTTTTGTGGGTTAGGTACTTTAGGTATTAGAATAAGATCGGTAACATTTAGATTTAAAGGGAAAGTACTTGTTTGGAAAAAGTCCTTCATCGCACATGTAACTGTTGTAAGTCCTAAAACTAAGCTAAATGATCATAGGATTGAATTTAGTACATAAAGTTTAAAACGATCGGTTAAAGGATCCGATCAAACCTAAATTATAAACTATAAATAGAAATATTAGTAAAAACGATCTCGTAAACTTGAATTTAAGAAAATAAGTAATAAAATAGGAGACTATAAAATTTTCAAATTTTAAGTATAATAATTGTTAATTATCGAAAAGGCGAAAAGTATAATCTAATAACTAATAAATTATTAGAAATAGATTATATGTATACTAAAAATCATATAATGACCTAAATAATAATTAGCAATGTTCACATATATTTACGTATAGATAAAAATACGCGAAATTACTTAAATTAGCTAAAAACTTATTAAATAATTAAAGGAAATTATTAATTAATTAAGAAAAAATTAGAGGAATAGGGAATGATGTAGATTTGGTCATGACAAGTCAGGAATTGAAGAAGAAAAATTAACTAATCAAAATCAAGCAATACAAAAGGCAAAAATTAAGGGATTTGGGCAATGTCTTATCTAATTAAATGCATAATAATTACTATAAAGCTCTATAAATAGGGAAAAAAATTATAGACCTCATTTGGATAGTTAGAAGTCAGAAAAAATTGAGAGTATCGAAATTAGAAAAGAAAAATTAAGGTTAAGAAAAAAAATAAGAAAACTGTGCAATAAGAGCTAGTGAACCAAACCTACACACCACCACTACTTAGAACCGAACCGCCGCCGCCACCACTTAGGGCCGAGCCACCATCACTTGGGACCAAGCCGCCGCCACTACCACCTCACTTCAGACCCACCGTCTAGACTGGCCAATACACCTAGACCGGTGTTGGAAGCTCAAAAGTCATCAGACTAGGTGAGTCTCTCATTTGCTCCGATTTTATAAAATTTTTTAAAATTATTTATTTTGCCTAGAAAATTATGAAATTTATTATTCTGAGGTTTTATTGCATATAGATTTAGGTAAAAATAGTGATTAAGTTTAATCACGTTTGAAAATATAGGGTTCTTAATAAATTAAGCAAAACCAAGCATGATTAAAACTAGAAATAAACATACTTAGAAGTGTAGTTTAAAGCTCAAATTTTTTGTATAGAATGCTTAAGTGATATAAAACAGTGCTATAAAGCCATTTCTTAAAATTTAATTTTCGAAATTTTTAAGTAAATTTTTAGCCCTAAAATGATGGGAAAATTAAGTAATTTTGGGTTAATTAAGTGATTAATTACTGATTTAGATGGTAATTAGATATTTAGGGATGTTAATCTCTGATGTGGAAACCTAATCCTAGCCTTTGGAGTGTTAAGTGTAATTAATGAAGGAATTATGTGGTAATTGTAGGAAATTAGGAATATGTAGAATTGGAAATTTAATAAATATGAAAAATTAAATTTATTTATATCATATAATAATAAAAAACCAGTATATAATAAATCTAAAATAAAATTTAATTTTAGGTAATTGTATTAAAAGAAGTAAGATTTTCTCACATCGAAAATAAATCTGGTACCCCAATTAGGATTAGCATGTACCGAACAGCTTAAAACACTAAATTAAGACCCAATATGATATTAAAATACTCGAGCTTAATGTGATTAATTTCACATTAGGATTCGAGTATATTTAAGATTCTAGAATCAAAACTAAAATCTAATTTAGAAACCGAACCCCAAAATAAGGTAGAATGAATCATTAATAAATAATATGCATACATGAAAAAATGAGTTAAATTATAACTTAGAATATGAATCATTAAAGTATAAATACTAAAAAGACCTATTTATATTATAGGATACCCAAAGACGAATCGGCTTGTAATTAAGTGATCAGGCGACTGAGAATTCCAAGTAAGTTGATTTTTTACTTACTGTATTAGAGTACTATTTTATGGTATTCGGAAACTTAGGATTGTGTATGATTGTGATTGTTAGTAATTTATGCATGTGTTTAAGTATCTGAATTCGAGCTGAAATTTGTAATGTGATTGATTTATGACTGAATTGGTGTGAAATTGTTTGAACACCCTAAATGAAATTTAATCTTATTCGACCATAATGACCTAAATTGTTATGCATTGCAACCCTTTATGGGATCATTAGGGTTCTCCAACCAAACACCGACACCTTAGATAAAAATAACGCTGGATAGCAATTGATCTTTTTCTCATATTCAACCGAACTAAGTAATAAGAGAAGAGGTCGTGGTGATGATGAGGGTATTGGTTCAAAGGATAGTCTTAGGAAGAGTAATGTCTCCATTGCATAAACCTAGGTTTGGTTGTGAGCTATTGCATAATATGAAAACTCCTCAACTCGGATTAGAGCGATTGAAATTTCTCTGATTTCACAATGAACCGGACTACGTTGTGTGATGACACTTGCTTGTTGCATTGCATGAAAATAATTGCTTGATAATCTTGTTTATGTTTGTATACATTCATGAGTCTCTAATTCAACTTACTGAGCTGTAGTTACTCATACCCATATAGATCCTTTTGCAGGTCCTAATTTCTGAATACTTCGAGTGTTATGCCGCCTTATAACTATCCAAAGGCTAGTTCTTTTGAAGCCTGGGGTGTAAGGATCAATTTGCTTAACAGTAAATGTGTAGCTAGAGTGTCTTTTATAGTTTAAGAATGAAAGACCGATAATCGTTATGTAAATTAATTAACTATTATGTTTATGTAGAGTTTCTTGGGAAGTTTTGTGGAAGTTACATATAATTATGTATGTTGACCTAAAATTTGTGATAATTACTATAACTTTAGCTAAACACGTAATGGAACTGTTTACTTCAAAATAAGGAGTCGTCGACGCCTTATGTAAATCATATTTATGGTAGGTACTTTGAGACCAGTTACTATCATAAAATGGTTTACACAGCGGGACTATTGCGACTTTACAACTTCGGAACGTAATAACTGTTCTCTAACCATGTCCTAGAACTTCTAATAAAATATCCTTAAAAAACCATCCAATCCAGGTGCTTTTAAAGCCTCAAGCTAAAAAATAACTACTTTTATCTCCATAGCATCAACATCAATGTATAGTGCTTCATTAATTTCTTCTATAACAATTAATCCAATCTACTCTAAGCTCTCAAAATGGTCTAACCAACTTGTAGATCTGAAAAACTTCTCAAAGTACAATTTGATCTCATCTGTAGTCTCCTCTTCTCTTTCAATCCAAGAGCCTTCTTCATTTTGAATGCACATCACTTTGTTCTTATTTCTTCTATTATTGAGTAGTGAAAGAAAGATGTATTTCTCTCGGCAAACATCAACTAATTTGTTCGGGCTCTTTAATGCCAAAATTGTTCTCCCCCTTTTCCAAAGATTGTTCAATCTACCAAAAAGTATCTCTTCTTCTCTTATATCAACCTGTTTGAGGTTTCCTTGAATGGTTCATAATCTCTTCAACACCTAGTAAATCTTAATCTTATTGTTAAGAAAAGCCTATCTGCTCTAAAGAATGAGCTGCTTCTTACACACTTCAAGATTACCCATTATAACATCCCATCTTGGCAAATCATGCACATTCTTCTAACTATCATGAATAAGTTCTCTACACTCTTTTAAAGTTAGCCACATATTCTCAAATCTAAATGGCTTAACCCCTCTATTATCCCTATCATCCAACTTTATTAAAAGGGCTACATGATTCGATCCAAAAGTTGGGATATTTTTAATCCAACAATTTGGAAAATTTTCAATCCATGCAATTAAGCACCATAGGTGACGAATAGGAATCGAACAGATAAATTTAGAGTATCGGTGAAACTAATTTGATTAACCTAAAAACTTACAAATAAGCTTAAGACATTAGTTGAGGAGATCCCATAGGTTCCTAATTTTAAAATATAATAAAATATTAAGAATATAGCCAAAATAGTATAAATTTACTATATCATTATTATATTATCGGTTTTCTATTAAGTAGGCATTGAAAATTAACGAACACTTAGAGATAAATTATAAAAATAAAATGATTAATATTAGACATAAAGTAATATATAAAAGACATATATGTGCATCAAGTATAATTATTATATAAATATGTATATCCATAATTATCGAAAATACCCAAAAATATATAGAAATTACTAAATAAATGAATGAAAAATATGAAAAATTGTTAAAAATTTTCAAAACAATCAAGGAAACCCTATTTTTACCATAGTAAGCCATGGAGACAATTGTAGAATTAGGAAATGTTAAATTGCCATCCATGCATGAACACCTAGCGTAAAGACTAATATTTGTGCAAGAGGGTAAAAGAAATCAAAACAAACTCAAATTTAACAACAATATATATATATAATCATTATGGACAAAGCTTAGGAAATTACTAAGTTGGAAAAAATAATGGAAGTGAGAGAGTGAAGAAATAAAATTAGGGAAAAGTATTGCATGAAATTGGGAGTCAATGGGTTCTTGAAGAAAACGATCAACTAAAAGCAAAACTTAGTAGTTGCTTGAAGGAATGGCTAGCAATGGTATTAGCCAACATACCCTCCCTTCCTTACGATAGCTGAAGCTTGAACTTTCGATGAGTCATTAATTATCTTCTACTTTATTAAAAATTAGGGGAAAATAGTAAAAATTCAACAAAAATTTTGAAATTTGGTTTCCCCACCTATTTTGCATGAAGAATTCAAATCTTCAATCAGATTTTCAAAATTTTAAGTATAAATATGAAGTTTTTAAGAAAAGCATCTTACACATCCAATTTTAAGTGAATATTTGAAAAAACAATTGGTATAATTTTAACTTGAAATTTTATGGCTATACTCTTAAGATATTAAACTTTGATGTTATGTGGTTGGATTGTGAAGATCATGTCATCAAATTTTAGGGAAAAATTCGATTTCATTGAAATAATGTGTTGGACAAGTGTTTTCCAAAAGAGTTTTAATAATTCTTTGTAAAATAGCAGCTTGAAGTGGATTATCATGAGTTAAGGAATGATGAGTTTTAAGTAAAAAGTTGGTAATTTGTGAGCTTTAAGTCAAATCTCTTAGTTACCATATTAGTGTAAATGAGCCGTTAATATAATTGGAATTGGTATTGGTATATATAATTGAGGTTCTTAGTTGATATTTATTGATATTACAAAGTTTAGAATTTTGGAAAATATATGGTAAGTCAACGTATGTGATAAATAGTAAGATATAGTAATGGCTATAAAGTCAAAAACTATGTTAGAAAATAGATCATAATGTACTTTAATAGCGAATAACTTTATTATACTAAAAATGGGCTTTAGGTTAGAAAGTAATTGATATTGAAACTTTATAACTATTTTGAAGTCAAAATGTAAATCAAAAATTTCTTAAATACAAACCTACTTTAAGGTAGTAAGTTAGAACCTCAATTTGAAACTATCTCAAATTAACTAAAATTAAATAAATAACTAATGAACCTACTTATACTAGAATGTAAACATACTTAACAATGAAAATAAGCTCATACTTCATATGTAAATTTAAAATTGAAGTTGTCTATTACTTTCTAGGGATTCTTAATGAAGACTACAAACACAATGTATGGGAGTATGTAACATTATATTCAAGTAAGTTAGGATCGACGCTTTATAGCATATTGAAGTATCATATCAAAATACTTAGAGAATTAAAAGTGATTATCTATAGTTATAGTTAAATTGTTTGTATGTATTTTATGTGTACGCTTATGATACTAATTGATGATTGAGAGTTAAACTTCAAGTGCGGTTTTCTGTTTGCATATATATATCATGTCTAACATGTATGAACTTGGTTGCTAACCTTATAATCTAGATTAATCTTAAGTTGACTAAAAGTCTAACCTAACATTCACGATAACCTAATAGAGATAACGACTAGATTGTCAAACTAAATACCGATACTTTGATGTAGAAATGGTCATTTTCACACTCTTAGTCGAACTAAATGATAGAAGAGAAAGTCGCAGTAAGGTTAGGAATCGTGATTCGAATGTTGTCTAGAGAGGAAGGTGTTCTCCATTGCACTAACCTGAATTTAGTCTAATTATGTCGCATTGAAACTCCTCAAAATCCAAGTTGGAGTAAACAAAATTTCTTTTAACTTCATAATGAACTAGTTAAGCATTATGTGATGCTCTATCATTTATCTGTTGCATTTGCATTTAAATAATGGTTGAACAATCATATTTGTTAATGTACCCTTATGACTCTATCCATTCTTACTAAGCTAGTTGAGCTTACATTCTGATAATTTATTTTGCCAGTATGGAGTAGTACTCGAAGATGCCTAGTTACAGTTATCCGAAGATTAGTTTCGATGGGTTAGAAAGAGAGGTGTTGCAATCTAGTGAATGGATCAAATCTCATGTTTCTTTTGTGAAAAGATTATAAGGTCTTCTTAGGAGGCCTTATAATTTTCGTTGGCTTGCTGATATATCTATAGTAAGTAGTGTGTTCTTCCTATGGAGATGTACAGACCTTTTGAAAACTCTAAAACTTCTTATATATATAAAGTTATGTAAAAGTACTAAACTATCTATAAATATGAGAAAATGTATTTTGTAAAGTATTACTCTATAATTCTTATATAATATAGGTGCCCATCTAACTACTTCAAAGCTAGTTGAGTCATCAATAGCTTTGTGTAAACTATACCTATATTAGTAGCTAAAGAGGATAGCTTATATCCTAGGTTAGTTTATACAGCAAGACTATTACAACTACTCAAGTTTAGGGTGTAGCAATTGGAATCCTCAATTGGTTACCGAAACCATTAACCACTCTTATTTCTAATGGTCTTCCCCTATCTTTTTCATGGTCATGTAAAAGTGCATTAAAATTACCCACCAACAACCAATTATTACACATAAGAGCTAATTGTTTTAATGTATTCCACAATTTCTTCTATATCTATGTGTATGAAGTCATCCTCAACAGCTGATATCCACAACTATGCTATCATTTCACCGAAAGGCAATTCTACTTGCCAATCCTCTTCTTTCAACATAACTTCCACAAAAATGCAACCTATTCCTCAATTCTTCCATTTTTTTTTTTTTATCGAGCAAGCAAACCATACTTGGGTTAAATTTATTTATAAGGCCATTTAGGTTACAAACTATCTTAAGTGGCCTTATCTGTTGACAGTTCCAGCAAAGGAATTTCATGGCCCCTATGTGACTATTTAGAGCTAACCACCATCATCCATTTCACAAAAATTGATAGGAAGATCTACCCAACAAACCTCCTTCACTATTTCTCTTGATACTTCTATTCTTTTTCCAGTTTTTTCTCTCTCTTTTTACCATTTCTGCATCTTTTGTAATATTTTTTATTTTTTTACAATAGGAACATCTACCCAACAAACCTCCTCCACCTTTGATTGTTTTTCTAGCTTTTTCCTCTCTTTTTTTGGCATTTTTGCAACTTTTTAAAAAAAAAATTTTTTTTTTTTGCAATTTTTCCTTTTTATTTATTTATTTTTTTTCCATCGCCTTTTTCAAAGATTTTTTTTTTCTTTTTTTTCTAGGGTGTCAAACATTTTTTTTCATCAAAATAAGCATAATCAGAGCTTATTTTCTGTCTAAGAATTTTCAGTTTTTCGCCTCAACATCCTGAATTTCTTCTTCCCTATTTCTTTTCAATAAAAGTTTTCTAAAAGCTGATGACAACTCTTGGGACTTAGTACAAATCATTGCTTTTTGCTCAGTTTGCATCTTTCCTTTCTACCGTGTTGATGATAGATCCAAAACCAAGTCAACATCCTTATCTCGTACTTTCCAATCTTCTACTTAAGCTTCCGAAGAAATGTTAGGCAATGCAGGTGCAATTTGCTTAGGTTTTGACCTTAGAATTTAGTTTCTTGTTCTTCAATGGTGTACCTCTACAATAGTGATAGATTGTGATGGAGTTGTTTTTTCTATCTCTATTTGAGAAGAAGAAATCTAAACAGATTGGTTCAGGAGGACATGTTTCATGGTTTTTGGGTAAGATGATGGTTAGTTGTGTTCAAATTAGGTTATGAGGTGTATTTTGTGCAGTAGGTGATTTGGGAGTGCTTAAGGTTAATGGTGTATGGTCAGAAATGTGTTTCAGTAGTTGTTGTTGTGTAAAAGTGGGTGAAGTATTTTCTTTATCCCCTACACTTGACCATTTCTGCACAAAAATTCCTTTCACAGCCAACCCCATACATTCATCTTTCTAACTCTCATACTTATAAGTCTTATAAAATGCCCTCATCTCTTACGTTTATAGCACCAGTCACCAAGTCTTTCGTACTTAAACAAAACTCCATATCTTCTTCCATTTCCTTCATTGACCTACAAGTGAGATTTCGAAGGGCAATTCACTAGGAATCTCACTCGAACTCTTTGAAAAGCTCGACGTTCTCCCATTATTGATTTAACTTCCAATTACATGTACACTCTTTTCAGTCATATGGTCCAATCTTAAACCATACAGTTGAACCCACACTACAATTTTATCTAAATCAACATCATCTAGTTTTAAATTTACAGTTCACTCTTCTAGAATCACACTATGACCCATTATAGCCCAAGGACTTTCATCCAACAATCTTTTAACAAATGATTTATCCTTGACCCCAACTAGAATGAAACATGTTTGCTTGAATGAATAATATAAACATAATTCTGTATCCCTTCTACGAAATATTCATTACGGCAGTTTTTTTCAAAACCTTATCTGAGATGATTTGCGCAACTAGTAATGCTTCTTCTATTTTTTTCTGACCGGGATCTAATAGTTCTTCAAAGGATATTTCATCAGTTTCTACTTGTGGTTGATTCCCAGTTATTGATGATGAAGCCATGGATCTACAATCAAAAAATGAGTTTAGAAGAATGAACAGGATAAAATGTAGATACCAATGAATTAGTACGGAAACAAATCGAAGCCAAAGAATGTGGAGAAAAAGAGAGAAAACAAATCGTATGGAATTTATGCGGAGTGGAGATAAAATGAAACTGCCATTTTTTGGGTTTTTTGAATCGATGCCAACATTGTGATCCTAAGCTAGGTTATGAAATTTATGTTTTGTTTTCTGAATTTTTTTTTTTTTTTTTATTTTAACCTTCAATTGGTGAGATAAGAGCAAAATGCAAAAATGCAGTTATTGTGTTGAATGATTGTTGAAAATCAAGCAAAATTTCAGTGAGATGCTTCCGATATTGTTATGATTGCATAGATAATGAGCGTGAAAGAAAAGAAACTTAATGCAGTGAGAAAACAGAAAAGAAAACACTCCAATGGTGTGATACTCTTTAAAAAGCTAGAGAGAGAGCCCACTATGTAATTATTTAGTCGAATCTCTATACTGGCTAGTCGATTAATATTAATACTTTAGGGATTTCATAATGTGACATGCTCTCTATCTCTCCCCTTCTCTCTCCCTCCTTCCATATATATTAAATCGTAAATGTACCTTCTTTAATTTTAATAATATGCACTTAACGCCTATATGTGAATGAAGAGTCTGTAAACTTCAAAATATCTAAAGATGCTTTTTAAGACTTAACCATTTTATCCTTAATAAAAAGAAAAAAAAATGTTAAAATAAAAAATTTTATAACATTTGAAAAAAGTGGAAACTCCCATTTTTATAGCTTTTTCATATCTTGGCCTAATTAATGTTATTAGGCAAGATGGTGATATAGAGATTGAAAAGAGCCTTTGTTATGATTCAAAAGTTTAAGTTTTCAATCTTTAAGAGTTAAGTGCATATAAAATAAATATGAGAGCAAATTATTAATGTTTTAGCCTAATGGATCCTTCAAAAAGTTTCAATCATATATATATATGTGTGTGTGTGTATATACACATAGTGTATAGTAAAATGGATAACTTGCAAATGCATTACCTTTTGCTTCATGTGAGTTAACCTCCAAAGCATTTAGACATTTGAATCTTCAAAAATTGTGTTTTTAGACTTTATTTTTACTATTTTATCTAATGGTATAAAAAATTACTAAAATTAATTAAAGTACATAAAATTAAAGGCAACCTTGGGGTTTAATCACTCAATTCCAAAGAAAGGGATTTAAATATGCATAAAATAAATATAAAAGGTTATATTTGTAATAGCTGTGAAAATTTTAGATAAGCAAAATACAAAATGCAATGTTCCTATATTGTTATGTGTGGAAATAAGATAAATTTGCTGAATTATTCAAACAAAATATAAAATCATTTAAAGTTAGAAGGAACAATCCTATTTGATCCAAGACAATATACTCTTAATCCAATATTCTCATTCTACTCTTAAGCAAGAAGGACTTTAAAAAGATGTGGGAGTTGTTGTCTAATGAGTAAGATGTCATTAATCTAATAGAGAAGATTAATAGTATCAAATGCTTACAAGCAATACATCTTCTTATACCACATATGTGGTGCATGTAAAATTTTTTTATTGAAATTTTTTTAAAAAAATTACCTATTCATAATATAAATTATATAAAGTTCAACATTGTGATTTGGGAACTTATTATGAAGCTATTTGTGGATTTTAAAGTTATATTTATTTTATACTATGTAATATAGTTTTTTTACCGCTAAATATACAGTATAAATTTTAGCTTTTGTCTAGCTTCTCAATGCCCTTTTGTCAAGTAACTTTGACCAATATGCAAATCAAACAATGGAGTAAAAGATTCATCTAATATTGTACGGTAAAAATATGTCAATCAAATAAAATCTAAGTAAAACTTAAATGTAATAAATGACTATTGAACTAATAAAGCAAAGCACTAGGATTCTTGAGGTCATAAAGAGATTTTTGAAGTTTATATATAAAGTGAGGATACCTCAAGTGAATAGAGCCATACAATATTGGTCTAATGAACAATCAAAAAGGGAAATTAAGTAAATTGTTATTATAAGTTTTCAAACACTTGGACTTTTCCTACTTCTAGTTGTTTAAGATTGATCCACAAAACACTAAACTTGTTCTTATGCCTGCTAGTAAAAATTTATAAATTTACATTAAAGATTTACATGTGAAAGCCTCGACAATATTTCTTAATCTAACATTTTCTTTAATTAAACTTATTTTTCAAACTTTTTTAATCCTAATAAATATATTATGTTTTTTACTTCGATTCTGTTCGATCTTTCTAACTTATAAACGTGTTATATAATTCAAATCATGAATATAGACATGCAAACAATACAAATATACATCAAATATAAAATGAGTGGAGATCAAAAAGATGAGGAAATGATATATAGAAGTTCTTCTTTCCTTATAGGTCATTCCTCTCTTCTAGCACCAAGTGCCAAGGTTACTCGTTTAGTATACTAGCTAGTTCCTCTATTTAAGAGAAATCAAAATGAGATGTACTGTTCCTACGTCTTTGCTTACCTCTCATTCCGTACCATAGGATCGTGCAAATTTACAAAGTCTCCCTCTTCATTCTTTCAAACAACTCTACAAAATTCAAAGAATTTAGCTGCTCTCTCAAAGACCACAATGTGATTCCTTATATTTTAGTTCAATATCTCACAATAATAATAGATTAGACACTTTCACTCGTGTATCAGAGCATGAAGCTTTCAAAAACATTTTCTTGTCATTGATTTTTTTCTTTCTCTATTACTGCTACTATCACTCTTCATCATCAATCTTTAAATAGACTTGGAATTCCAATGTTCAAATATTACATTTTGGTAATATTCATTGTCCTAAAAACTTGTTATCTCCTTCTCACATGTGTCACCGAATCTTCCTTACTGTTTTATGGTATGTGCCATCTTGATTTTCGTCTTTATTTATTCTAAAATGCAACCTTTCTCATCTTGAGAAGTATATTTGATTTATTTTTCCTAATTTGATCATATATATTACCTAAATATATTTCCACTTCCATATTGGGTCTTGACCTGATGTTTCCATAGATTTTCTTCTTTCTTTTTGTGGTTCTATTGAATAGCTTCTATATCTTGCCCATTAAGTACTTCTCAACATATTTCACTTATGAATTTTCCTTTCTTCTGATTGTTCATAGCTTCTGAATATTTACAAGCTTTTCTTCTTCCTTTGTCATATTTTGTTTCGTTGTCTATCTTGTATTTATCAGCCCGTGTTAATGGGGTTCTAATAATTTCTCTGTATCTTAGTTACTGGTTTTTATCATCATATGTATGTCAACAGCATTGGTTTTGAAGTGTTCTGGTTCTACTCAGTACCTTGAGTTTTATAATAAATATTATTTCTTTATTTATAAACTCTCAATAACTTGTTATATTTTATTATTATCAAAATACCTTCTATCGAGATTCACATTTAATTTCATAATAACCTTATTGTGCTGTGACCAAGTAGAAAGGAGTTTTAAGGACCAAGCTAACAAATTATCCGGCCAAACATGAGTACCGCCAATACATCGATGCGGATGGTAATAGGTTTTACAATTAGGATGAAGTTCTTGATGTCAGGCTGTGGACTGTGGTGGCCCTAAATCATCGGGGCCGGCCACCTGGTGTTCCTCGATATAAGAAGTTTTCTTTTTCTTTTTTCTCTCACACGTATTTTACAATCTGATGTATTTTTATAAAAAAAAAATTGGGTATCCCATTTATCTATTTATTTGCTTTCCTTATTCTATCGTCAACCATACTTAAACTTTCTATTTTAGTTTGTCATTTAATGTATTTCTTCCGAGTTCCAGAACAAATAACTTCCTTTCTGCAATTCACTATAATCCATCAACCTTCATTTTTCCTATTTCCAGTTAGATGTTTCCTTTAAACTATATTTTCTATTCATCGCCAAGTGTTTCCTTACAGTGGCAAACAAGCCAAGTTGAACGGAAATTTTTATTATAATCACACATAGGAAAGTACCATAAACTAAATGTGATATTTAAGTTCAGGGGATTCTCCTACCTTTCAAGCTAATATTTTGCATTGAGCTATCTAGCTTAAGACTTAAAAATAAGAAAACTTGATCGTGCTTTAATGAGTTGACTAATCAAAACAATTAAAACGCCTTTTAAACTGGTTAAGACTTAAATATGAGGCAACTTGGTTATATCCTAATAAGCTGATTAACCAAGGTAGTCAAAATGCCTTTTGAGCTGGTTAAGACTTAAAGATATGGAAACTTAGTCATGATCTAATTAGCTAACTAACTAAAGCAGCCAAAGTGTCCTTTAAGCTGGCTAAGACCTAAAAATGGGGAAACTTGATCGTGCCACAATAAACTGACTAACTAAAGTGGGCAAAGCACTCCTTGAACTAACTAAAACCTAAAGATAAAGAAACTCGGTCGTGCCCTAATAAGCTGACTAATCAAGGCAGTCACAACGCTTTTGAGCTAGCTAAGACTTAAAGACAAAGAAACTTGGTCGTACCCTAATGAGCTGACTAATCAAGGCGATCAAAGTGCCCTTTGAACTGGCTAAGACCTAAAGATAAAAAAATTTGGTCATGTCCTATTGAGCTGACTAACCAAGGTAGTCAAAGTGCCCTTTAAACTGACAAAGGCCTAAAGATAAAAAAACTTAGTGTTGCCCTAATGAGCTAACTAAACAAAGCAATCAAAACGCCCTTTAAGCTAGCTAAAACCTAAAGATAAAGAAACTTTGAATTGGAATAGTACTCCATGAGCTTGCTAAATTCCTAAAAAATTATGAGTTAGGCAACATTCTATGAGTTGAGCTGGAAGCTCAAGAAACTATGGATTGGGACTACGCTTTAAGAGCTGGCTTGATCCCTAAAAGGAACAAATAAGGGCAAGCACCCGACGAACTCACTAAAACTCTATATGACATTTGAAAGTAAAACTAAGGAACATGACCGATTTAAAAAAAAAAAAAAAACTCTTGACCTAAGAAATTTACAATCGAGGAATTTGGTGAAAACCATTTATGAATAAAAAAGACATTTGGATAAGGTTCTTGATTTTGAAAATGGATTAATGCACATAAAAAAAACTACATCATGGAGAATGACTTAGTTAGTAGACGACATAAACTAAATATTTGGCCACTAGGGTCGATATAGATGGAAAAAACTTCTAACAAGCCTTTACTTTTCTCTCCCTCTTTTCCTTTCTTTCTTTTATTTCTCATCTTTTTTGAAAGTTTGCTAACGGATACAAATTCTCATTTGAGAAACAAATGCTATAACTCCCCTTCTTTGGTAACCATATAGGGTATCTAATATCTATCGTAGTTTCTATCCTCAACACTAAACTTCTTGAATAAGCCTAAAGATTTTGAACATTCATTTCCTAAAGAAAAGGCAACTCACGATTAGTCTAGTCGAAAAGGACTTCTTTATACACTCTCAGTTTAGATTTCACTCTTGACTACTATTTCAGAAATTATAGTTCAGTTTATAAGTGATACACTCTGATTAATCTGTTAGGGTTTTTTGGATTCAGTATTGTAAATTGGGCTTTTGGTCAAATGGTTTTAAAAGAAGTTAATTAAGAGGGCTTAGTTTAAAAGAAGTGCTTTTATCCAACCCAAGGGTACAAGTTAAGAACCCTTAAGAATGAACTAGATGTGCACATGCCCTAGTTTTAAAAATAATTTTTATCTTAGATAGGAGGTATTGTAGGTAGAGAGGTCTTGTGTTTGAGAATCAAGTGGATAGAAAGGGTTTATATTTGTGATTTGGAGTGTGATTTTGAACTGAATATAAAGTTTTTAGTTTGTAGTTTAGAACGTGATTCTAAATGAATATGAAGGTTTGTGTTTTTGGGTAGGAATGCGATTCAAGGTCTTGTGTTTTTTGAGTAACTTAGGCCTTCTTTGATTGGTGATTTTCTCAAGTCTGATATTTAGGTATTTCTTCATTTTCTTTTTTCTTAGTTTTTTTCTTCTTTTTTTTTTAATTTCTTTCTTTTCTCTCCCTAAAAATAACTATCTCTTTTGTCAAGTTTTTGTCTCTAGATGAATCAAGGCCCTAAATCCATATGTTCAGAGTGCATTGGCTTAGGTAAGGTATATGTGGTCTTTAAGATATTTGGAAAAATATTAGCTCTTCTTCAAAGGGAATAATTTATCGAAAATAAAAATTATCTTTGAATTATTATTACCGAGGTAAACACAAATCAATTTTATCCATCTCTTCTAATCAATGACCCTAACTTCTAAATTACCCTACTATGGGGGTAGTTCTTGATAGGGTTTACATTTGAAAGAACTCCAGATCAGTCCAATGGGGTTATCAAAGGATAATTATGTTTGGGATTTCAAAATGAATGCCTAACTTCATTTTGGTCTACGTATCAAATTCAAGGTAGACCTCTTTTAAGGAACGAGTCCAAAATATCCTTACCATGATGGCTCTTAACTCTTAAAGTATTTAGGGGTTAGTGTATAGGATATAGCTTACCTCTATTCATTCTTAACTTTTTAAAAGTGAGTTACTAATTCCTTACATAAGGATTGATTGATTTTAAGGTGATGATTGACCTTACTCCCTAATTCCTTGGAACATGCTCCAGTTGTGAAATTTCAAAAACTAAATGCCCCATGTCCCAGACTTATAGGTCTTAATGCCCCTAGGCTTCCATATATGATTTTGGGTCAGGTTCTTTAAAGTTCAAATGGGCCAGCATTAACAACTTCTAAAGTGGAAGGGTCTAATGAATTGCCCTTTTTGTTTGTACCGGGAATCAAGCCCAGGATAGTATTTTATAGTCTCGTATTTTGACTTGATTCATGTTTGGACTTGACAGCTCAAGGGCTTTAAGTTGGTTGAATTATCTTGATGGGCTGGGGTTCAAGTTTAGTTAGTTATTTTCTCGGGCCAAGTGGATCTATTTAGATTAGCTGTCTTAACGGGCCAAGTGATTGTGTTTGTCTTGAGTCTCATAAAGATTTGTAACCATTAGCAAATTTCTTTTTTTTTTTCCTTTTTTTAAAAGAGAGAGAGAAAAAGTTAGGGCTTTTATGTTACGAAGCCCAAGTGATAAAATTGTAAATAGAGGGCTGCTTTCCTATAATTCTATGTACAAGCCTATAAAATTTATATAGAGCACTATTGAAAGTCTATTTACAAATGAGGAATCCTAAAGGATGAAGAAAAAAAGACTAAATAAAAAAATTCTAAATCTTATTTATTCCAAATGAGGAAAGCTATTTGCAAAATACTAAATTTACCTAAAAGAATGAATATTTCTAGTTGGTAGAATACTAGGCAAAATGATAACTACCTATTATTTTATAAGTTTGAATCTTTTCGTTTTGTTTCTTTTTTTATTTTTATTTTTTGTTTTCTATTTACTCCAAGAGGGTTGGGCTCGGCTAATGTGAGCCTAAACAAAAAGCGGTATATTCGGGCTCTTATAGACGTACTAAGGCCCGCACTAAAGTAATATTTATAGGGCTCTTCTCTAAGGGCAATATGACCCCAATCTTGTTACTAATAAATTTTTACTTATTTTGGCTAAAAAGTTAGAACCATATCTAGAATATCTTTTAAGGCTAATGAGATAGGTAGATGTAAATCTGTTTGGAAGCCCTTTGACTCGATTTAGCCATAGTTCTATAAAAAAAATCAAAATTACAATCATCACCTATTTTAAACTTCACACAGAATTATTACAAATTATTTATTGAGAAATATTACAACTACAACTTTACAACTACCATTGTCCATTTAGGTCTGCCACATCAAAGGTTCTTATGAATTTTTTTGAAAAAAAGTTTTCTTGTAATACAAAGGGTAGATTCTAAAGGTTCTCAAGTTCTATAACCACCGCATTTTTTAAAAATAACGGTTCTATGGTCGCATTTGAACTTAAGTAAAGTAGGCTCTGTAAGATAGTTGCTTCATAACATCCGAAACTTACACAATGACCCCCCTCTTAAGGTCCTAAGACGACCTGATTCTAACTGTATCTACCATGCATTTATGATGTAGAGAAATAAAAATAAAGTAAACCTCCAAAACTACCCCCCTAAATAAATTACAATAAAAAAAATGTTAGTAAAAAAGAAATAAGATAAACAAATATATAAAATAATATACTTAAGTTCTTTTTTTTTCATTTTTACTATTTCATCTTTTTATTTTTTATTTTTTTGAAAAGTAATTCTATTTTCGATAATTTCTAGTAGCTAGCCCTCTAGCGTCCCCAATGGAGTCGCCAAGTTGTCAAGCCTGATTTTTCGGTTTTCTATTATAAATTTGATTTTAATTCAAATTTCTACTTTCCAATTAATACTAAAACCTAATCCATTTAATATTAATCTTCAACTAAAGAAATTGGAAAATTTTGATTTTTTATTTATAAACATTTTTAAAGTCGCCACCTGACCAAAGTCGAGAAAAATAGAAATCATAATCAATTAGATAGATTG
This sequence comes from Lumnitzera littorea, assembly GCA_024138015.1. NCBI lineage: Eukaryota > Viridiplantae > Streptophyta > Magnoliopsida > Myrtales > Combretaceae > Lumnitzera > Lumnitzera littorea. Next base: position 89,624,904 of record JAMXBB010000011.1, read on the forward strand.
ATTACGATTTAGCTAGCGGTTTTTTATTTCAATTTAATACAAACTAGAGGATTCCGAATCCGGTGACTAACCTATTAAACCCAAACGAGTACCACTATTTATTTACCAAAATTAAGATTATTTTTTTAATTATAATATTTTTAAAGAAAAAATAAATAAAATAAAATCAAAATCAAAAGAAAAAGAATCTATGTTTTTACAAATTTTATTATCTCTCCAAAGGTGCCTACGTACCTATGTACCAGGATCAGATGATCATAGTTGTTTTCAAAAATCTTTAATGTATTTGTTGATTTTAATTTTGAAAACCGACCGAATTTATGTTCTTAATTGATTCGATTTATTTAAACAAAACATAAGAGAGTTCGAACTCGTAAATGATCAAAGGACACTCTAAAACATTATAACCTTCTTATAAAAAAATTTCTTTTTGTTAATTTTTATTTGTAAAAATAATTTTCTATGTGAGAATTTCCAAAAATAAAAAAAGGCCTAATCATAAAAAATATCCTAAGCTAATATATATATCCATACTTATACTTCTATTATTAACAACTGTTTATAAATTAATAAAATCATATACTATTAAAAACTCCTAAAACTAGTATATTCATATGTACCTATACTAGAGAACTAATAATAATAATAATAATAATAACAAAACCATAATCAACAAGATAAATAAATAATAATAATAATAATAAAAATTAACCGAACCCGATTTTGAAGGCCAACTATGCAGCAATGGCAAGGATGTGCATGTGCTGATCAAGGATCGTCCGATCGTTGATGGGAGGGTGAATGCAGCAAGTGTGGACAGTGGTTGCGCGTTCGTTGGGGAATTGCACTGTAATAGTGGTGTGCTACAACGGTGTTTGTCGTGCACACTACGGCATACTGTCACGGATGAACGGCTGTGTGTTGTTGGACGTAGCGTCAATAATTGGGGTAGACTTACTGCTGAAGGTGTAGTGCGGAGAATTGCTTAGACGAGGATGCAGTGTTGATGTGCGAGACATTCGTCACACCGCGCCTTCGTGGCAGCAGTAGGCGAAGGGCTATTGGCTTCTGCAGTAATGAAGAATGCTGCAGCGGATGGTGCCGTTGTGGACGTTGGGGAGGCATTGTTGAATCGTAGTGCGGTGGTTTGGGATTCTCACGAAAGCGCGCAGTACTAACGTAAAAGGACAGTCATTGAGCCGACATTTGGGAGTTGGCTATTTGCTATTGCTTAGAGAAATGTTTGTGAGGTCAGGCTGTGAGTGTCAGTGAAGATATGCTGTCGTGCATCCATGTCCAACGTTCGTGAACAATCTTCTCGTTGTAATGTGGATGAAGGGGCTGTGATGAAGCTTAGGGTCCACTTCCTATTAGTGAGCATGAGAGTGGTCTGTAGACATCAAAAGTTGATCGGAAAGGTGCCGCTTGTGAAGTGGCGTGTCAGCCGTTGGTCACAACTAGTCAGGACGTAGGTGATCAGCTGGAACAGTGTAGATGGAGCTCGTGATCGGATCATGTTAGGGCGTTGGTGATGTGCAGCAGGCCGTGTCGTGTGCGGACTATGCAGTAGCGTGAAGAGGAAGTGCAGTCAGTGTGGTGAAGCAGCTTGAGGAAGGTCTACGTTGGCTATTTGGCTTTGTATCATGGAGCTCACTTGAAGGTTATGTCTTCGAATTGCGGCAAGAATTCTGATCAAGGTCGGCTGTGTAGGAATTTGATTCAGCAATGGACGTGCATGACTTTTGGGTTTGTTAATATTTTTGGTTTTGTGAGTTTGGTATGCCAGTTAGGTTTGTTTCAATTTCAATTTCAGTTTTTTTCTTTTTTTCTTTTCCTCATTCTCTCTCCTAGCTAGAGAATATTTGTGTTTGTAGTGTGTATATTTATAAAACCAGAACCAAATTGTGTCTATTATATTTAATTCGATAAAAATTAAATTAGATCCAAATCCTTCGTATCGATCCGAATCCAATTTAAAAATTGAACTAAATTCAATTGATTTTGATTAGATATGGATCCCATGCATTTAACCTGCTTTTGTAAAGCAAATAAAACACACATGAGTGCCTATAAGACTCAAACTCGTGATTTCAAACTAACTCCATATCAAATATTTTAATATTTATCCGTTAGACCGTTAGTCTGTACCTTGATCTTTTAGTACAATTGAATTATACTTAAAACATGCGATTCTTTAAAATAATTTTTTGAATCAAGCTAATGTTCAAGCTAAAATTAAAACTACTGATCCTAAAATAATTTACTTCCTAAAAAATATAAAAATCTTTATAATTTTTTCTTTTCTCATTTTTTAGTATTTTCATCATTTATCAATTTTTATTACTTTTATCTTTTTATTTTTTATTTTTTATTTTTCGAATTAGGACCCTATCAAAAATTAGGACAACGAAGAACAAAAATTAAGTGTCTATAATAACATTTGATGCTCTCATTGAGAAGTTAATACCATGAAAGGGACGACTTACAAAATAAACTACCTAAGAGAAGACTATTTAAAAAGAAGCTAAGTGATGAAGCAGAGTATAAGCCACCTATTATCAACCATCCATAGTAAAAGCTACTCGAAGTAGGTAGTTCGAAATATGCTAATGTAGATGTTACTAAATGTGATACTTATGTTTAAGCGGTTTTCTCACCTATTAAGCTAGTCATTTGGGTTGGTTCTCATCTTAAACTTGGGTTGTGACATTTTTAAAGACATGGACTCGACTTATTTAAAATATAATCAATTTAAGCTTATCCAAGTTGAGCTTTTACTAAGCCTAAAGATTACGAGTTTGGACTTGGCTCATTTAGATACATGAGCTTTACTTTGAATTTGAACTCTAAGTTTAAAGTAAGTCGATTCCAAGTAACTTACAAGCAGCTTGGTTTATTTGTAGCTCTAGTTATATATATATTATTATAATATATAATTAAAATCTAAAAACTAATATCAATATAATATATAATGTATATAAGCAAAAGCCTATAGGATCATTTCTGTAATTGGATAACCAACATCAAAAACCATCTTTACATCAAATGGTTTGGGGTTTTGATGATCCTTATCTTATTGACTATAATTTCTATATTTATTATCACCTTTATTGCTGTTCCTTTAGTAATTTTTAGTCATTATTTATTTATATATATATACATATTTATTTTATATATTTAGCATATAGTATATATAATATATATAAAAATTATAAGCCTACCCATTAATTCGCTTATAAACTTGTTAAAAATATAAACGAACTAACACGTAACCTAAATAAGAATAGAGCTTAATTTGTTATTTAAATCAAGCTTTATTTTAAATTAAGCACGAGCCAAGCCGAATTTTAATCGAGCGAAACTTCAATAACTCACCGCTCGGCTCGTTTCCAGGTGGAGTTTCCTTTTTCCACTTCATTAGTTTAGTCGTCCACTTTCTTCGTCCACATCCATCCTCTCCGATTCTCTTTTCATCGTCTCTTTCAACTCTGTATTTTATACATAAAATATTGAAATGTTCAAGATTTGCATCATCAAGCTTAATTTAATAATTCACTAAAATGTGGTGGACTGGTGGTGAAATAAGATTATAACTTTCCATTATCATCTCTCCCTTTTCCATATACCTTTACGTTTTAGTTTATTCATTTTTTTAACTTGTGTTGGTTATTTTCTTTTTTTTCAAGCAAAAGATATATAAAATTGGAAATGCAATAGTATGAGGAATTGAAAAGAAAAAAAAATTATAGTTGGAAATAGTAATTCAATCCAAACGTGGTGCTGTAGATAAAATTGTTACTATTATACAAAAAAGAATATACTACAATAAATTCGACAGTGAAAAAATAAAGCATAAAATGATCGTCTACAATGAATAAATTGCAAAATAATATCAAATTTTTAGGACAAGATATTATTGATAATATATTAAAGAGGAAATTTCTCAAAATATCAGTACTCATATTTTCAGTCGAGAAGTTCGAGATAAGGAGTTACACAGGACAGGCCATTCTGAAATCTATGCCGTAGGACCGCAAAATTTGTAAATTCGATCAGTTCAAGTTAGTTGAACTCTTGTGCAACAAGGTATAATCTCTATAGCAGTCAACACAACCATCATAATTATATTTGATTCAGTGACTTGTAATGCTATTTATCACATATGGTGTTGTTACATCAATACCCTTGAATTGCATCTTGAAATAAAAATGGGGGTAATGTCAAAGTCACTATTTGAAAGTAGATATTTTCCTCCAATTCTTCACATAAAATTTAAAATTGTTAAATTTCATACATAATTCAGAAATTTACGTGTTTTCTATTAAAATAAATAAATATTATAAAAATACCAATTACGCCCAATTGATTACATCATTACCATAATATTATCACATGTATTAAATGTGATTTTAGTTTTTTGTATTAATATCGCATGTAATAAAAGTTATGTAAACCTGCACAATCGAAAAAACAACATCAAACACGTCCATTGAAATTCAAACCCACGAGCTGCATATTTCTTTCATACATCTCAACTATGCAATTGTATTTCCCATGCTTTGAACACAAATAATAAATAACTTAATAAAATCGTATTTACTAAATGTAATATAACAATGGTACAAAAAACATGAAATTGTATCTTTGAAAATACGATTTCTTTATTAAATTAAATATCTCATTTTAGATATGCAAATTTAAACTTTGTATTTTGGTAATTTTTTTCATATAATTCATATTTATGTAATTTTTTCTAAAAGAGCAATAAACACATATTGAACCACCAATTGTTTATACTTGTACATTTTTCTCTAATGAGACAGGAGTAATAAATTTAACAAGTAAAATTTGGATTATGTATATTTACTAACTTTAAATTTTTTTTTTAAATTTGATGAGTTAAAATTTGATTGAATATGACGTTTGTCAACTCCAAACTTTATGCATAAAATATGAAAGGATAATGATAAAAATTTAAAAAATAAATAAAATTCAAATAGTACTTTTTTTATATTACCCCATATGTAGATCCATTTCTATATTATTTTTCACTAGTAATAAACAAATATGATATATTAACAACATGAAACTAAACAAAGGATTATACAAAAGGATATGTTGATTAGTGCTCTAAAATACTTATTAAGGATCTAAAAATGATACTTTTATAATTCATCACTCCTATCACCAAATTTTACTAAAAAAAAAAAAAGGAGTGCATATAAAGGTGAAAATATTTTATGGGAAATTGTAAAATAAACCTCTTAAATTTTAACTTAGATGCATATATAATATATTGCTTAACTTTAATAGATTGCAAATAACCTTCTCAAACTTTGGCAAATTGTCAACACAAAGAACATTTAATTTTTTAGTTTAACAAAGCGCATTGAAGTTAAAGTGTAGGAGGTGTTTGGCAAACTTTGATAAGTTAAGATGTGCTTCTTCACAAAATCTTTAAGATATTTAGTAAGGAATTAGCAAATTTTTAAGAAATATATAAATTTATCAAAGTTTAGAAAATTATTTCTAACAACTAAAAGTTCCAAAAGTACATTCACACTGAAGCCAAGAGTTGAGAGAGTTATATGCATTTTTCCTAATTTTTTTTTTTTTTATTTGGTACGTTATATCAAGTGTATTAGGACTTCTTCTTACATTTTCTTTATACAAATGTATCTTATTCCACATTGTGGATTCATACTATCTATGCTTTCGATATTTCTAACCTTATATCTCTCTTTAAGTCTATTAGAACAATTGGAACCGAAGCACGACAAGATCGTTCATGACGACGAATTCTCCTCCACGTAAATACATCACAAGCTCCAAGTAATCACATTTTTACATAATTAAAGCAGCACCCCACGATTATTTTGCTTATCAGGAGTAATGCTTACTACATCCCCCACATACTACATAGGAAAACAAGAACGCCAAGCAAAGCCCAAGTAGACATCGCGTGGAAAACACAACAACGCGTGGAGTGTCAAGTAACCTATATTATTTGCGTTTGCGTTGCTCCCACGTTGTCCAAACCGTTGCAGCGCCAATTGGGTGTCGTTTTCTAGCCCTTTCATTCTTCTTCTTCTTCTTTCTTTCTTTTTTTTTTTTTTTCTTAAATCCTTCGTGTGTTTAGGTGTTCAAACTAGTCATAAGCAGTGGATCTACGACAAGGGTGTAAATGAGCCAATCATATTTACAAGCAATATAATTCATCTTTTAACACTTCCGAGAGTTCAATTGAAAAGTAATTGAGTTAAGTTCAAACTTAAGCTTTAATTACTTAAATAGTTTATAGAGTCAAGTTATTCGATCTTTAGAATATTTAGTTAAAGTAATTTACGAGTTTGATCACACTCAAGTTGAGTTCAAGTTAAATCTAAATTATCAATATTATTTCAATTAAAAGAATATTTTTTAAGATAATTGGAGCATAGCCAAACTTATCAAATGAGTTCAAATTTATTAAATGTCATTTAAAATCAAGCTTAATCTTAAAATTTTAAATATCAACCATACTTCTATTTCTCAATTCGATTCGTTCACAACCCTAATTCACGCTAACCAAAAGGATTTACAAGACTAAAAAGCTTTTTTATTTTGCCTCCTATAAGAATCTATCCAATGCCTATCCACATATGAGGGGTTTCTTTCTTCATGAACGAAAATTAATGGCTCTAATACCTGGCGGAGATACTGTAAAAAAGTCAGTACGACACGCGACTTTAGTCTCCATTGTATCCTTCAGGTGTTCTAAACAAGTCCATCGTGAGGCTCGTAGTGAATCTGACGGTTAAAGCCATCGTCGTTACCGGATCCCACGGCGGAGGGGGAAACTTTGATGCTTAATTCAATATTTTCATAAGGAGATCCAGTGCACATTATACTACGTAATGGCAATACATGTGTAAAGGACAAAAACAAAGAATTCAATATGCTTCTTTATTTATCACATCCGCCACATTATGGCGGCTTTTCCCCCTTCATTTTAGCAGCTAGAAACCGTCTTGAACTCGGATGTCTAAATAAATATATATATATATATATATGTATATGTATATATACTCGATTGCATACCAACAATTAGACTCTTAATTTTAAGAGTGTAAAATGGATAGATCTACTCACAAATTATATGAGTTTGGATCAATACTTTAAATTCAACTTGGATATCTAATCAAACTCGAGTTCTATGACATTTGATTCAATTAGCTTAATGATAATGGAGTAAAGTTTAAATTTTAATCATATTTGAATCAAGTTTAGTTATCTATATTTTGATATTTAAAACAATAACTTTTTCTTAGATAATCGACTTAAAACAGGATCAATAGAGTTGAATTCTAGGTTATTAAGTATCAATTGGAGTCAAATTCAAACTTAAAATTATAAGTTGTAACTCTTTGAATTTGTGAGCTAATAGATTTGGATGGTTCACTTAATGGGGCTTTGGCAGTGTACTTATCTAAGGTAAGAAAGCTCGCATTTGAAGGGAAAAAAAAAAAAACACTAAAAAGAAAAAGAAAGAAAAATTTGAAGCTTTTGCTTGCAAGATGACCTAAACTTTTGAACGTTACATATGTAAACTTTTCCAACTTCGACCATGGAAATTCCAATAGATAATTTTTTATTTAATATATTTAGCCATTAACAATTACTTATTGTAATTTTTGTAGAGATTAAATTTTATTACTTTCTTGGGAATAATTCTTTTGCGTAAGCTTTTTTCTTTTCTTTTTTCTTTTTGTTTTTTCCCAAAGCAAGTGTAATGTAAAGAATAAATCCCATTTTTAAATCGAAGTCATCCCCGATTCACGCGCAAGCTAACCCGTTGGCAATGATAAATTACGTCGCAACAAGTGTCATTTTCAATGTCAATATATCTAAATACTTTATTATTATATCATGCAATTAAAAACAATACCCAAATCGCATATCTATATCTAGATTTATCTATATTATCTAAACGAAAGAAAAAAAAAATAAAAAGAACAACTACCATCTAATTATCTAAGCTAAAATAGAAAATTTTGATGGTGTCCAATTTTAAAAATAAGGAGGTTAAGTACAAGTAAAGAGGAAACATTTCGGTAAAAGGAGTATGTTTACATCTTTCCCTTATTCTAATGTACCATCAAGAGTTGTTATTTTGTTACACTGAAAACTGAATCACTATTAGAGTCTTAATGTCTTGGGCGTGGGCACCATGGGCCGACATGTCATTAGTTTAAAATAATCATAAGTCGGCACAACATGCATGTTATGCGTATTAATATGCGGTGAGTAAATTATAATAATATTTTGATAAAATTTTTATAAAAATGAGCGGTAGTCTTGTGGAAAATACCTACTACTTAACTATCAATACTACTTATCTAAATTTAATTAGTATTTTATTCATCATATATTCTCTGTTCTCGTGTATTAGCTAATGAATGTATTTTCATAAACCACCACCGGTTAATCGAGACATCCTTAACCCACCTCCATAAGGAAAATATTGAAGTGACATGATGCCCTTAGTATCAACAGTTAATATGTCCGCTTTGACATGATTTGACTGAAAACAAGCAAGTTAGATCAGAATCATATAATTATATTCAATTGCTCTATAATGCAAGATGTTGTATGACTTAGCAAGCAATGACTCGTTAAAGGACTTTTTGGCAGCTGCATAGATCACTTTAGAACCGTACGTGCATTACACACATTCTAAATCAAGTAAAAGGTTATATGAAGGTTTTTAACAAGCCATTGCTATTGTTACCTCAGTTCATTTAGGATTTGATCATCTTTTACGAAACCTATGTATACAAATTCACACACATGACGCGTGAATGCTTCGAGAAAAACGTGTCAATATGGTTAATAGTAATAAATACTCAACTTAATGTACTTTAATGCTTACGCATCCAATATTAATGCCATCCCCCTCTAATGCACGTTCGAAGTAATAAAAACATGTATGTATTTTGTTGCTTTTGTAATAAAGTAATTTGCATCTATTCCTTTTAATAAATGCATGATCTATGTTCTTATTCATTATGCAACCATCCAGTGCTTTGTCAAAATCCGGCTTGATATGCACATGACCTCAAAAACCCCTAAATCATCCGCATATATCAGAATGACCAAACCAACGAAACCCAAACCCCACTTCTTCGTTGATTTAGGAATCCTTCATCAAGAAGGATTTTTAGTGTCTTATCAAGAATTTTATGAGAGCCTATATGTGGTTTTAGGGGCTTTTTAGGTCACATACGTATGATATAGAATTTTAATAGGACTCTTAATAATTATATAATGAAGATAAATAAAAAGTTATGAGTTTATGAAAAGGAAAATATGGTCCGTTTAATTGTAAAAGTGGCAAAATGCAGGTTATATATGTTTTTTTCAATTGTGCCCTTGAAGTAATTATGTATTAAATAATCCGTCTTAGTCATCTATATTTCTAGAGGTCAAGGTGAATTAGTATCAATTCATTTTCAGGTAATGACCATAAATGTTATTTCATGGACCAAAAAAGCGTAGTTTCTGTCGGTTACTAGCTTTAGATTGAAATAATATATGAATGCCCACAAATAACTAGATCCATAAATTACGAATATTTTTACATTCTTGCTCATGTTTTTTTATGGAATCAATTATATCATATATCTCACCCTTAATTTATATTTTTTTAAATATAAACTATTAAATAAACTTTGAATTTAACGATTTAGATTTTAAAAAATTAAAAAAAATGGTGAAACAAAAAGCAAAACCAGTCCTATCAAAATAGAATACATAAATTACGCTAGCTTGCTTGCATTTTCAATTGTAGACATACTTTATTGTGTCACGATGAAACTTCTCTTCTAGTATAACCAATAAGCCACCATCTAAACGTAAAATATCTACAATATCAAAAGTATTATTAGATAGTTGCAAATAGATTTTTCAAGCTTATAAAATGTGACTTTAACTTTGTATGACATGAAACTATGCATTATTATCCAAACAACCTTTAAAACCCTAAAACTATCACTAAAAAAATTATATATTGCTAGAGTTTTGAGACTTTAGCAATTAGAATGAGTATTGGAACATATAGGATCTTAGAATCTATAATACCTTATATGATCAGCCAGGTTTCAGGATTATAACACGTTATAGAATAAATTTTGATTCTAAATTTTAGAAACCTCGTTACATGCGGTAGGATATAGAGTATGATAATTTATTACCACTTTAGACCTGCCTTGAGCTTAAACCTTGCATATTACAAGTTCAAATTCTAGGGTATCATTGTAAATTCTCAATTATATGTAGGGTTCCATGATGTTAATCACAGTATGGTATTAGTATATTATAATTTAATTTGACAAATCCCCTTTGTAGTTTTTAGGGTTAAGACAAGGGCAAAGGCAAAGCATTATTTAAAAAAAAAAAAGAGAGAGAGAGAGAGAGAGAGAAGAAGAAGAAGAAGTAAAACACGAGACTAAAGATGCAAATATGTTTGTGTTACAGACCTCCCAAAATAAGTCATTCCTAAAAGGTTCCTAAGGCCTAAGACTAAAGCCCAAACCCCTAAAAGCTTTTAGAAGATGAAAAGCTCTAGAAGGTTCAGAGAAATCTAGAATGTTGTATAATAGTAGGTAGGGTAAGTGAATGTGGTAGTTAAGAGTCAACTGTAACCGTTAGATCGAATTGATCTCAACCATTAAATTGTAAAGGCTTTCCGTATATATATGAGTGTTCCCCCCCAGATGTAATACACAATTCATTTGAGTGAATATAACATACCTTTAGAGTTTCTCTCTCTACTTTCTCTCTCTAAACACTGTGAGTATGTTACAGGCTAACTTAGCCTTCCTTACTGTGGTTAGGAACGCTAAGTGCCACACGGAATCAAGTGATGGAATCCGCCCGTGACAAGTGATATCAAAGCCTGAAAAGGGACTATTTGTGGAGAAAATGTCATTTGGAGGAGACAACAATACTTCAATGGTCGATGAGTTGGCCGACCATGATGATTGCCGTATTACCAAGCAAAGATCTAGGTCCCAGAACTTGCTGAACTCCCTCCTTAATAGGATGAATAAGGCAGAGTTGAGCATTATTGAGGCCAAGGAACAATTTGATGAATCTCAAGGTAGTCTTAAGGAAATGGAGGAAGAATTCTGAAGGGAATTGCAAGGAGCACTGAATCGAGCAGTAGAAGAGCTTAAGCAGCATGGAAACATTATTGAAGAGAAGGGTGATGCTCTCCAAGTCCAAGTCATGGTTTTAGAAATGAAGGAAAAGGCTTATGAAGCTAAGATTGATACAGTGATAGTAGCCACACGTCAGGAAATTGAAGATCTCAAGATACAACTAACGGCTTGTCGGATTGCTATTGCGAATAGAGTGACCATCCAGACAGGCCATAGGGTCAATGTTCCAAAGCCAGAGCATTTTAACGGAATGCGGTCCGCGCGAGAAGTAGACAACTTCTTATGGGGAGTGGAACAATACTTTAACGCTGTACGAATCTTAAATGATGCTAGAAAGGTACGTACTGCTACTATGTATCTGAAAAACTCTGCTATGGTATGGTGGCGTAGGAGGGCGACTGATATCAACACATGGGATAGCTTTGCACAAGAGCTGAAAGGTTAATTCTCCCCTCAAAATGCTGCTAAGGAAGTAAAGGTGAAATTGCGTCACCCAACCCCTAAGGGTGACATAAAGCAATATGTAAAGAAATTTTCAAAATTGATGTTGAAGATCCCAGACCTCAACCAAGAAGATGCTTTGGTAATGTTTATGGATAGCTCAAAGCCTTGGGCTAAATTAAAACTGGAGCGAAGGGGAGTTGAAGACATTTCCAAGGCTATAGCAGTTACTAAAGGCCTAATGGAATTTCGAAAGACAAATCCTAAGATCACAAGGGGAAGATGGAAAGAGAGAGCTGAAAGGGAGAAGAGTGGGAGTTCTTCCAAAGGGAAAACCAAAGCAGAAGAAAGAGATAGCGATCGAGGTAGAACTCGTGAAGGGAGAGACGGGGAAAGATGGAAACCCCGTGAATTGAAATGTTATTTTTGTAATAGTCCCCATTATGCCAAGGAGTATCCGAAGAAAGAGAGATTGGCGGCGCTAGTAGCAGATGAAAGCTTAAATGATGGGGATGAGGCTCAGTTAGGTTCAATTCGTCTACTCAGTGTCATGAAGTCTCAAGTTAACGAAAGAAAAGGATTGATGTATACCGAAGTATCGGTAGCAGGTAAGAAACTTAATGCCCTCGTAGATATAGGGCAATCTCATCTTTTCATTTCTGATATGGCAGCAAAGAGGTTGGGGCTAAAAGTGGAAGAGACTAAAACATGGCTCAAAACAGTTAACTCAAAAGAAATTCCTACTATAGGAGTAGCTAAGGGGATAGAGCTCCATATTGGGGGTTGGCAAGGAAAGGAGACGGTTAAAGTAGTGCCAATGGATGATTTTGAGTTTGTGATTGGGATGAATTTCCTAAATCGCATTGATGCACTTATTATACCGCGGGCTAATTGCATTTGTGTACTTAATCACAACTCACAATGTGTAGTCCCCATCACAAGGAAGGTACGCCAAGCTACTAAATTCCTATCGGCTATGCAATTGGAAAAAGGACTCAAGAAGAATGAAGTCACTTATTTGGCTGCCTTAAAAGTCAGGGAAGAGACTATTGGCCAAGAAAGGGTTCCACCTCGAGTAGGGGAGATATTGGAAGAATTTAGGGATATAATGCCACTAATGTTGCCCAAGAAGCTACCACCAAAAAGAGAGGTAGACCATATGATAGAATTGGAACCTGGAGCCAAGCCACCCGCCGCCGTCCCATACAGGATGTCACCTCCAAAATTATAAGAGTTAAGGCAACAATTGAAGGAATTACTAGAAGCAGGTTTCATTAGACCTTCAAAGGCACCTTTTGGAGCTCTTGTGCTCTTTTAGAAGAAACAAGATGGATCACTTCGAATGTGTATTGATTATCGAGCTCTAAATAAGGTCATTATAAAGAATAAATATCCCATTCCATTGGTTTCGGACCTATTCGACAAGTTGGGAGAAGCTAGATACTTCTCTAAATTGGATTTACAGTCGGGATATCACCAAATGAGGATTGCAGAAGGAGACAAACCTAAAACCACTTATGTTACAAGGTATGGTCCTTTTGAATTCCTGGTCATGCTGTTCAATCTTACCAATGCCCTGGCTACTTTCTGTACACTTATGAATCATGTTTTAACCCCCTTTCTTGATCAATTTGTAATAGTATACTTGGATGACATTATGATTTATAGTAAGACATTAAAGGAACACATAGAGCACTTTCGCTCAGTATTCTTAGCTTTGAGAAGGAATGATCCATATGTGAAACTAGAGAAATGTGCTTTTGCACAAGAAGAGGTGACATTCCTTGGTCATATAGTGAGGAGAGGAAAGATTAGAATGGACGAAGGAAAGGTGCGAGCCATCTGGGATTGGAAGGAACCTACCAAGCTTACTAAGCTGAAATCCTTCCTTAGCTTAGTGAATTACTATAGAAGATTCATTAAGGGCTATTCGAAGATAGCGAGCCTATTGACAAACTTACTCAAAAAGAATACCCCGTAGAATTGGAGTACAGATAGACGACAGGCATTCAAGACCTTAAAGATGGCAATCACTAAGGAGCCGATCCTTCTCCTTCCCAACTTTGACAAACCCTTTGAGGTATGTACAAATGCTAGTGATTTTGCTATTGGAGGGGTTTTAATGCAGGAAGGACACCCTGTAGCATTTGAAAGTCGGAAGTTGAATGACATAAAGAAGCGGTATCTAGTGCATGAAAAGGAGATGATGGCGATAGTATACTATCTCCAGGTATGGAGGCACTACTTGTTAAGGAAGAAGTTTGGGGTCAAAACTGACAATATGGCCACTAGCTATTTTCAGACTCAAAAGAAACTCTCTCCTAAGCAAGCCGGATGGCAAATTTTCCTGGCAGAATTTGATTTTGACCTTGAATATAAATCAGGTAAGACTAATGTTGTGGCAAATGCTTTGAGCCGAAGGGTTGGGTTGGCAGCCATCAACAAACCTGAAAGCAACTTCGTTGATAGAATTCAAGAGGGGATAGAGAATGATAAACAAGCTAAAGCTTTATTGATCCAATGTCAAGAAGGGAAAACAAGGAGATTTTGGCAAGAAAATGGACTAATATATACAAAGGGACAACGAATTTATGTGCCTCAATCCTTGAACCTAAGAAGGGAGATACTGAGAGAATGTCATGATTCTAAATGGGCAGGTCATCCAGGAATGTACCGTACTCAAGCCTTAGTAGAAGAAAAGTATTTTTGGCCACACATGAGGGAAGATGTTGAGAGCTATGTCCGAACTTGTCTCGTGTACTAACAAGACAAAGTTGAATACAAGGCAACTCCGGGACTACTAGAGCCTTTTCCCATTCCTGAACGACCATGGGAGAGTGTTTCTATAGATTTTATTGTAAGTTTGCCCCGATCGAAAGGGTATGGTACAATCATGATTGTGGTAGACAGGTTTTCAAAATATGCGACTTTTGTTCCAGCAACAAAGGAGTGCCCGACAGATGAGGCTACCCGATTGTTCCTGAGACATGTAGTAAAGTATTGAGGCTTATCAAGAAACATTATGAGTAATCGAAATGGGCAATTTACAGGGAAATTTTGGACAAAATTGTTCAAACTTCTAGAATCTGAGTTGAACTTTTCAACTAGTTTGCATCCCCAGACGGATAGTCAGACGGAGCGAGTAAATGCTTTAGTAGAATTATACTTAAGGCATTTTGTAGGAGCTAACCAGCGTGATTGGACCAAGTTGTTAGATGTAGCGCAGTTCTCATTCAACCTACAAAAGAATGAGTCCATTGGACAGAATCCTTTCGAGATCGTCTTAAGAAAGCAACCCTTAACTCCTTATACAGTGACAATAGGATATACGGGGTCCAGCCCTCCCGCATATAAATTTGCAAGGGAATGGCAAGAAAATCACAACTTAGCTTCAACATACTTAGACCGAGCTAACAAGAGAATGAAGAAAATTACAAACAAGAAGCGTAGGTCGATGGAATATCAAGTAGGTGACCAAGTGCTTGTAAAGTTACATTTGATACAACGTACGAAGGGACAACTGCAAAAAAGTCTAATGATGCGCTACGAGGGTCCATTCCCAATTGTGAAACGAGTGGGGCAAGTGTCTAACAAATTGGAACTTCCATCCAAGCTGAAATTCCACCCGGTTTTCTACGTGAGCATACTAGAACCATTCCACAAGGATGAGGAAGACCCTATAAGAACTATATCACAAAGGGCCCCAACAGGAGTATGGGATTCATTTGATAAGGAAGTTGAAGGGATCATAGCTGATATACACATGAAGAGACGTGGACAGACTCCCAGACACGAATATATGGTAATGTGGAAGGGAAAACCAGAGAGTGAGGCTAGTTGGGAACCAGCCGAAGCACTATGGCAATTCAAAGACAAGATTCAAAAGTTCCATGATGAAGGCGCGACAAGGGCGTCGCTGGATTGAGCAGGGGAAAATATTACGGACCTCCCAAAATGGGCCATTTCCAAGAGGTTCCTAAGGCCTAAGACTAAAGCCCAAGCCCCTAAAAGCTTTTAGAAGATGAAAAGCTCTAGAAGGTTCCAGAGAAATTCAGAATCTTGTATAATAGTAGGTGAGGTAGGTGGATGTGGTAGTTAGGAGTCAATTATAACCGTTAGATCGAATTGATCTCAACTATTAAATTGTAAAGGTTTTCTATATATATAGGAGTGTTTCCCCCCAAATGTAATACACAATTCATTTGAGTGAATACAACATACCTTTAGAGTTTCTCTCTCTACTTTCTCTCTCTAAACACTGTGAGTGTGTTACAGGCTGACTTAGCCTTCCTTAGTATGGTTAGGAACGCTAAATGTCACACGGGATCGAGTGACGGAATCCGCTCGTGACATTTGCACCACCGGATGCCATTCGATAACTAGCACGTCTAGCTATACCATTAGATGGCAAAACTTTGGCCGTTTGGATGGTAAGTTGTGGAATTGCAGTTTTTCCCCATTTACTCCATGTAGGTTTGACCCTTGCTGCAACTAAAATGAAAGAGGTTTGAAGACGAAGAAAAGTAAACTGGAAGAAAGGAAGATCTGTAAAATTTCTATTTAGTGTTTTTTTTTAGTCATTTTACTTTCTATTCATATTTTATTTCCTAATAAATTTTATGAATTGAACAATGTAATAGTAATTCCATTATATAGAATTAAACGCCGTAATATCTATTCACCATTTATTATATTTTTATTTTATTCTTAAATAATTAGAATTTTATTCTCTTTTTATTTCATTTAGCAAATTTAAATTTGGTTGACATGACCTCGTCTTGGATTCCTCAAGTTTTGAGCTTGGGCCTAGATTCATGTTACCTTAGCTAAAAATGAGATGGTTAGTCCTTAGTTCTCATGTAAGAAGGGTAACATAACCATTCACCTTTGAAAGTGGAACACATAACCACATGTACTTAATAAGTGTTACATCCTTTTTATAATATTAGGTTAAGAGCCACATATAACAATAACACCATCAAAAGGGCTATTAAATTTATTACAATTAGTTAGGGATGTATAGACACAAGTTTTGAATGGGTATTGTAAAACCCAAGTCTAAGCGTATCCAAAACTCATTTATTAAGCTAATTCATATTAGTTAAAATACTTTAAAATTCATACCTCTTTAGAAAAAAAAATTATAAACTAAATGGTTTGAATAATAACATAAAACAAATTAACATAAAATCCATCAATAAAATATATTAAGGTTAGAGCTTTTAGCTATTCAAATTTTGCACATCTATTGAATTTTTCCTAGCATAACCTATAACACTATATAAGTTTTCCCAAATTCATTTCAAACCATATAGGAAAATATTCTATTGAGTCATTATTGAATTTAATCAGATTAATTACATTATATTACTCAATTTGCTTGCATTCTTATAGTTGATAGATTGCTAGCCACTAACTTGATATTTAAAAAAAAAAAACAAGAAGAAGAAGAAGCAACAGAATTTGAATTCCCTAAGATTCTTCTTTCCTAAAATTCTTTAAAATTACAAAAATAATAGTTATTATTGTCTAGATTTTTTAAAAATTATAACATCATAATAATATTTCAAAAATCTAAAAAGTACTAATCATTATTTTTGTAAATTGAAGAATTTTATGAAATTAAAACTTTAAAGGATTTATTTTTCGAAAAAGCATATTAAGTTGAAAATCGAGTTGTTTTGACTCAATTATTTAAAAAAATAAAAGAAAATTTCTGGGTACCCGCCTCAAATCCCAAGAGAGCCATCTTAGATTATATTTTGTGATCTTTTTACCATTTTTCTATTTTTAATTTTGCCATATTGTCATTGAACCATTTATGACCAGAGCACGTGCAATCAAAACTGTAATTGCTATAATTAAAAGTTTTAAAACTTGAAACCATATTCCTAAACTTGGCAAGACAACTTTCCTGAGTGGGGCCCATCAGGTTCCGAAACGCCGATGGACAGTTTCTAATTACTCTCTCTCTCTCTCGCCATCAGTAACACTTGACTGCAACAGGAACAGACAGACATTCACCATTAGCTTGCTATAAATGAACGCTCTAAACCCCCACTTCTCTCCTTGCAACTTGCAAGTTCCTTATTTTTGGCTCTTTCACTTCACCAATTGCGGTAAGTAATCTCTTCATTCACATCTTTTTCATTTTTCGTTTTCACTTACAAACCTCGTACAAGCATCTTATATCCATGACTTCCTGCTTCTTGAGCAATGCAGATATGAACCTGTTCATGGCCTTGATCAGCTCTGTTTTGTATTATCAGGCCTTTTCCTCTTCTTTTCGTACGTTAACCTTGTTTGTTTTGCTCTGTTAAGGATATTTGACAGAAACTTGAGCTAATTCCTAGGTTAGGTGGGCGCTATGCCGTTATGTTAGTCTGATTGATTACTTCACTCTCTCTTTAAGAAAAAATATAATGTGGATTATATCGTCTGATGTTCTTCTCATATTTGTTCTGCGAGATGAAGATTTCATGTTTCAGTTCTTGTATTTATGTCAGCCAGTTATATGTGATCGATAATTCATCTGATCAATCCGCTTTTATATGTGCATTTATATTGTTATGATGCTTTACTAACATTTCTTGAAAACACGTCTCTTTGTGGTTTTTTAGTTCAATATGGGAAGCCAATGCAGAACTATTGCGGTGTCTTTGTTCCTTTTGAGTCTATTGTTTTTCTGGGTTTCCTCTGCCTCCGATAATGGGTTGCTCAGGATGCGACTGAAGAAGTTGAAGCTCGACAGAAACAATCGGGTTGCTGCGAAGCTTCAGTCAAGTGAAGCAGAGTTTTTGAGATCATCTCTCAGGAATTATCGGTTTGATGGTCTTCTTGGTGGCTCTCAGGATCCTGATATTGTTGCTTTGAAAAACTACCTGAATGCTCAATATTATGGTGAGATTAGCATCGGTACCCCTCCGCAGAAGTTTACTGTTATTTTTGACACAGGCAGCTCCAACTTATGGGTGCCTTCATCAAAGTGCTATTTCTCGGTGAGGTTCTCACTAAGAAATTTTGAAATTTTATTATGTCAAATGGACGTAAATATATCTGACTAATCCACCATGCTCTGACTGCAGATTGCATGCTTCCTTCACTCCAAGTACCATTCTAGCAAGTCTAGTACTTACCGGGGCAATGGTTTGTTATGCCCAACCCTATTTGGTTTTTTATTCTGGTTGTTCTTCCTAGTTTGGCCAAAAGCAACATGATTTTAACTTTGTTGTAGCACAACTTATTTCGTGTAAACAAGCATTTCTAGGAGCATTGTCTTGATTGTTCTATAGTAATCATCCTTCCTCATAAGAGTAGAAGTAGCTATTTTTTCTGCAGGATGAAGCTCCAGTTTAAATAATCAGATTCTATATGAATTTCTATGCATCTAACATTATGTTGACACAGTGTCATAATACTATGTTATTGGTGGAACTTTATGCACCATTGTGTAATCAAATATTTGATTTCGTAATCGACAGGTTTGCTTTTGTAGTCACCAGTTAAATATATACTTTCAAATTTTGGTAAGTTCTCTGTACTAGTGCAATTTGGCCTATTTGACTATGCGATCCGTTTGTGCAGGAACTGCTGCATCTATTCAGTATGGTACCGGATCCGTCTCTGGTTTCTTTAGCAACGACAATGTTAAAGTTGGTGACATGGTTGTTATCAAACAGGTCTTATGCTTCTCATCTGATATGTTTGATCATCATAGTAAAAGGGGGCAAGAACCTTGTCTTTCTATTGCATTTTCTAAGAAGTAGGCTACATAATGGCTGATCCAAACACTATAAATAATTTCAGCCATTTATCGAAGCAACTAGCGAGCCTGGTACTACATTTGTAGCTGCCCAATTTGATGGAATACTAGGACTTGGTTTCCAGGAGATCTCTGTTGGAAATGCTGTTCCTTTGTGGTATATCTGCAAGACATGAAATCATTTTTCTTAGCAAATTTTAAGTGGTTTCTTTTGAATTAATTTGAGCCTCACTTGTAACAGGTACAATATGGTGGAACAGGGGCTTGTAAAAGAACCAGTATTTTCCTTCTGGTTGAATCGGAATGCTGAATTGGATGAAGGTGGCGAACTCATCTTTGGTGGGGTTGACCCTAAACACTTTAAGGGAAAGCATACATGGGTTCCAGTGACACAGAAGGGATATTGGCAGGTGTGTCATTTTATATGCTGCTCATTCAGAATTTAGTTTGGCTGCCTCATTTCAAGGTTCTTTCATGTGATTATTTCAATTTTCATTCCACAGTTCGAGATGGGTGATGTTCTCATTGGTGGCAAACCTACTGGTATCTTCCTCATACTTGTGAATACAAATTGGGAAGCGGACATAGTCATATTCATGGTGGCTACATAGGCTGTAACTTGTGAATATAGCGTGTCCTCCTGATTTTGGTTTTTTCTCTTTTAATCTCTTCAGGATATTGTGGCCATGGTTGTGCTGCAATTGCAGATTCTGGAACTTCTTTGCTGGCTGGGCCAAAAGTATATCTTGCAACCTGAGACTGTAACTTCAGAGTTTTGTTTTCTGCCAGAGTCTTGTGAGATCTCAGAAGAAAAAATAGGATTGAGAAATGCTAGATCCTAGCACTGCTTAACTTTATATTCATCAAAATGACATTGCACATGTATAATCAAACAGCTAAGTTCCTAGTCCTATGAGTGGCCGGATTGCAACTGCTTATTGTCATGTTGATCATGTTGCTTAGCATATTAAAGCTTTTACGGAATCCCCATCAAGTCATTTTTGTTTCAACCTTTCTAATGATTACATTTTCATTGTCTAAGCAACTATGGGTGCCCCTCAAGTCTTCTCATGAAAGACATATTTCCAGTTAACTATTTAAGTGGATCTCTATGAAATCTTATTTACCTTTTCTTCCCTCTCAGACCATAATTACAATGATAAATCGTGCCATCGGAGTTGGTGGAATACCTAGCAAGGAGTGCAAAGCAGTCGTTGCACAGTATGGAAAGACCATTATGGATCTGCTTTTGGTTGAGGTAGTATATTTTAGCATCAAAGGAATAATTTTGTTGTAATATGAGATTGCTGGTTGAGCTGTATGGTTGTCTTGGCAATTTATATCTTTTGTTTACTGGTAATTAGCCATTCATATCCTCAGTGTATTGAGTTTGTTACTGTTCTGCATGTCCTTTTGGTAGATCTCCCCCCAACCCCCTAGTGAGAGTTGGTTTTTGTTGCATTGGTAGGTTCAACCACAGAAGATTTGCTCCCAAATGCGTTTATGTACTTTTGATGGAACTCAAGGCGTAAGGTAATTATCTTTTCTGTTTGTATTTTCTTTCTTTCAAATGATAACCACTCACAATCTCATTTCCTCCATTATGAGGAATGTCAAATGGGTGCAAGACAATTTTTGCTAGGATATGATATTTTAGCTCATCGTAGCCCATTTTTTGGGTTTGTAGCATGGGCATTGAGAGTGTTGTGGGTGAGAAGATGGAGAGATCATCCAGCCTCTCTGATGATGCTATGTGCACCGCATGTGAAATGATGGTCTTCTGGATGCAAAATGAGCTCATGCAGGATGCAACTCAAGAACACATAATGCACTATGTCAATGAGGTAACATTCCATTGTTTCAAAGACGCGCTTCACTTTCTGGATACCAACAGGATCTGGACACACTTTTTGATGCTCTTGTCAGCTCTGCGATCATATTCCAAATCCACTGGGAGAATCAACAGTAGATTGTGGAAAGGTGTCATCTATGCCCACCATTTCCTTCACTGTTGGTGGCAGAGTCTTCGATCTCAACCCACATGAGGTTCACCTCATATTCTGATTAATCTTTCTTGTAGTAGAAGCACACACCCATCGTTTCTAATTGCTAACGTGTGTTTCATTCATTTATTTATTTTCATCTTGTTCGTGTTGGTTTGATCAGTATATTCTACAAGTGGGTGAGGGTCCTCAAGCTCAATGCATCAGCGGGTTTATAGCAGTGGATGTTCCTCCTCCTCGTGGACCTCTCTGGTATGACATTTTAATCCATTCCAACGTGCAACGAAGCCATATTTTTCCCCAGATGTCCATTTCATTTTCTTGATTGCATTCATTGTCACTTCATCTTTGCCTATCTACATTATGTAGGATCTTGGGAGACATCTTCATGGGACACTGCCACACGGTTTTTGACCAGGGGAATATGAGAGTGGGATTTGCAGATGCAGCATAAAAAAAATATAAAAAATAATGTGCTTGGCCTCTATGTGGTGTGAAATATATACAAATATATATATGTGTGTGTGTGTGTGAAAAAGTCATATGTATAGGGCGTATTAACAGACTTCGAGTTATAATTTCTGATTAAATCAGATTGAACTTATTCAAAAGGCAGGCTTTGTAGATATGCACCAAAAATCTGTCTGTTTCTTGTGATATGTATTATCCAGACTCCAGTTTCTTTTTTTCCATTTTGGCTGTATGGTGACTGAGATAAGGATTAATGAAGACCTGTCCACTGATCTCGTGTCTTTAGTCTGTCGTTAGTTTGAACCGATTCCCATCCATTAACTCTCGACAGATAACATGGACTGATGTTTTTTAACTTTGATTACGATGCCGGTATCCTTTAATGCGAGTCATGGACACTATCTCATTGTCCAAGAAGTCATATTCTAAATCCCACATTACCTATGCTCGTGCAATATATCGTCTCGTTCATTTTTTCCCCCAGTCTACTGTGCTGGTGTGCAAGAAGTTCCTTAGCATGGTCAAAATCGAAACCAGTAATGGTAGGGATTATTTGATTTGATTCAGTTCAACAATCTTTCTTAACTACAAATCTCAAGCTTGATTCTAAAAAACACCATGCCTAAATGAACTGAACCGGTTGCAAAAGTCATGCGATATGCCAATGCCCGCATTCTCTATTAATATATATTTTCTAGTTTTCTTTTCCCCATTCTTCAATGTTGGTGCTAATGAAGTTGCTACACGAAATTGAAACCAAAACTATTGAGGGAGGGGATGATTTAGTTAGATTCAATATCCTAGATGGAACCATGACCTGCAAGCATCATTTTGGTATGAACTACAAAACAAATTGGTCTCGAGAATCAAACTGTGAATTCCAAAGAGGGAGCGACAATCTACCTAGTGCCAAAAAAAAAAAAAAAAGAGAGAAGGAAAGAAAGAAGGAAAAAAAGGCAGCAAGCTTTTTGTTCACATGGCTCTTTTCATTATATATTCTCCATGAGCAACATCATTGATCACGAAGGTTTCTTACTCTGGTACATAAATAATCTAGATCCTCAATACGGTAGATAATAACTCAATGTCAAAAGAGCTTACTTGCATACTCTTGATCAATTTTGATTTTATTAGGAGAAGCTTTGGCTAAATGCTTGAGCTCTAGAGTACTTCTTCCTAGCTGTAGAGCCACCTTTACTTTGAAAACTTCTCCGTTCTCCCGTCTCTCTACATTTCTTTCATTTAAATTTGACTCTATCGTCTCTTCCATGAGTTTAAAGAAACCAGCATTACTTCTGTACATCTCAAACACCATTCCCAATTGCCCGCCATGTTCTATTGTGCTTACAATGCATGATAAAACTCCACCTAAAACCCCAAGTGTAACAGCCCAAGAACCATGAGCAGATCCCACAAATGCAGATCCAAGGGCAGCAAGGATGGTTAAGACAGGTCCTGAAATTGCTAAAATTTTGTTCAATGTTAAAACAATTTTGCTCAACCTCACATAATCTGCACAATCCTTTCTCTTCAATACGCCGGCAATTGTTTTCATCTCATCTTCCAGCTTTCTACTCCAGCCATTTCCTACTATTCTCCTACCAAGCTCCTGAATTCGTCTTCCTCTTCTCTGTGGCCACCATACTGCCGGTTCCACAGATTTTGGAAACTTGTCTAGCATTCTTCCAATTGGTGGAAGTGGGTAGGCCTTGTCCAGAGCCAGGATTCTCTCTACTGTTTCATTTACATATTCATTCGTGGGAGTAGAAAAACGTAATGTAGCTTCAATCTGCATTTGAAGTTGCTTGAACAATCTGGTCGCAATTCTTTGCTCTTCAGCTAGTTGTGATGGCTGGACCTTGTTCATTACCACCAACATAACTGTTGCTGCTAGGTAAAGTACCCCAACTTCAAGACTAAAACCGCCTTTCCATTTTTCCCAACGGCAGTAAGACCTGTAATGGTGGCAGCAGCCAAAACAATCATGTTTACGGATGTCGGAGAGAATTCCAGCCATTTCTCTGCTCTTCGATGTCCCTGTGCATCTCTACTCTATCCGCAATGGCATCCATAATTGCAGAGAGCTTAGCAACAATCAATGGATCAGAAATAGCATCGATCCTGGGTTTATGATCTTTCTTCACGTGACCATTAGTTGCTGCAATAGTGTAATCAACTTGCAGTCCGACCAAATCAGCACTTGAAACCTCAGGTACTGAGAAATGGTTTCTTTGCATATCCGGCATGTTGGCTGTGGCTCGGATATGTCCCTGTCGGTGTTTTGACAATCGAAAAATTGATAAATTTGAGGAGTACAATGAAGCTTTAAGGCTTAACGTGGTATTTCTGCTAGTTGGTTTTCTGGAATGAAGTTAAGAGATTTTGATGGGCAATGTCTTGAGATTTTGATAGTTGAGAGTTTTGGAGCTTTCTTTACTTCTTCTTAGACTTTCTGGTACAGCCTTTAAAGTAGACAAATAACTTGGGATAAATGCTGCCTTTTTTGGGTGAATAGGATAAATGCTGCTTTGTCCCCTCAAGACTATATTTTATGTGGGAATACTGACAATTTTGATTGCTACAACAATGGGTTTTATGTATTCTTTGAAATGCACGTGTAATACATATCATTTACACAAAGAAGTTCTAAAGTAAATTAATTGTTTGGTCTGGTAAAATAATGAGAAGACCGATAGAGTGGGTCCGTCCTTAATGTGTTGGTCCAATTGTCATGTTCCCGGTCCGTGATTGTTTATGTATAGAAAAAAGGTTCTAAGCCAGAGTTTTTCTTATCTATATATTTATTTTTTATCATCATCATCATCATTTTCATTTTTTCTGGTCAACTATGTATTTACAAGGGATGGAAGAAGGGTAATTGAATCTTTTGCTACTTAATTTTAAGCCAGTTGGAGTTAGGTTTAGGAAAGACATGCATTAAAGATCTCGTACCAATCTTGAAACTTAAAAATATCGAGAATTACTGTCATAAATAATTACTAATAATTTATATGAAAAAAATGTAACCCTATTCTTCAATGAACACGCATAATACTGTAGTTCCTAAGAGTCTAGTTCACTATTCCACTATACTAAGAAGCATTTTTGACGTTAATTAGTAATACAATTTAATTGCTTAAACCCAAAAAAAAAAAAAGAAAGGACTTGTAATTTAGTTCAGAGCAATTTTAACCAATCACTAAATCAATTTTTAATATAACAAATAAAATGGAAGAATTGGAATATAAAGCTTGTTTATTTAAATTAATTTAAAAAGGGGGGGGGGGGGGGGGGGGGGGGGGGGGGGGAAAAAACAAAAAAAAAAAAAAACCTATGTACGAGGGAGAGGTTCAAATTCAAGCCATCATGGTGGAGTTGTTCAGTTGACCTCGAATCTTAGATCAAAAAGTGCCATTTGATTTAGGAAGATTAGATTACACTTTAGACATAAGTCCAAGTATCCAGCTTTTTCCCTGTCCAAGATTCTGTATACAAAAACCTTTTCTTAAGCCGATACCCACATGGACTTTGAGCTATTTTTATATGCAAATCATCTGAAGACACCATGTCCTAACCAGTCAATTCATCTAAAACAAAAAGAAGACGAGTATGAAATAGAGTTGGATAACATGGATCCTAAAGCATGCTATAACTTGTATCACAGCCATATGTTTAAGCTTATGCAGAAAGTATGACCGTTAAATTTATTATATAGTACTCTTTCTTACTTGTAAACCACTTTGAGTGAAACCCCACAAATATAGGGCTTGAACCTAAGATCCTTTACTCCATACCATACCATGTTATAAATAGTGATTCGACTATTTTATTTAAAAGTTTAAACTTAAAAGACAAAATATGACTATTATATTTATTATATAACATATGGAAGTGCATGATTCAGCTATTGGCCTAACTCCATACATTTGGATAAAATTGTAATACCAACTTGGTTTATAATAAGGTATTTTGCTCTCATTGGATCTAGATTAATCAGTCTATGAAAAGGAAATCCGGTAACATGTTTGGAGAATTTAGATCCATCGAAGGTACATATCATTTATGCAGAACACACATGTTTCTGAGACCGAATTTTGTATCACAAATTGATAGGAATCAGACATTTCATCTTTGAATTAAACGATAATAGTCCCAAACTGATTTATTTTAATACATGGAAACTTTACTCCACATCCTAGCCTTTGGTCAATGCCACAGTTCTTGCTCTAAGATTCAGAAAGATACCCCTGAAAATTGAAAATCAATCGCAAGATCATCGAATTCTTCAAAAATTTGAGAGGAAGATGAGAGCTTCAACATTTTCTATCAAAAAGAAGAGAGTAATCATTAAGAACATACCAACAACACGCAATGACGCTCTGGAAGATGACACGGAACTGCAGCGGAACATATTGGTGATTTATCCATCCCACAACTGGCCAGAACTGCAACCATTGAGAGAGAACATTCAATTTTTGAGTATCTGATGTTATGTATAGCAATTATCCAGGCAGGAAACAGGGTACTACCGTCCATGATGCATATTGCACCGAGGGGTAATCTTTCTTGATTTTAGTTTTGACATGAATCCAGGGCCTTGCTGCAATCGCATTTTCCAAGAGCAAAGCGTAAATATTGGTTTAGTCCTACCTAGTAGGAAATAGGCTCTGAGAGCTGTCATAAAGATTAAATGTTGGTCCAACAATGAAAATGCAATATCGTATTGGATTACTAACGAGGCATGGATGTATAAATTTAAATCGTTGGAGAGTGTCAAAGACTAGGTAAGACGTGAAGTCTAAGTAGGTAATCTAGACTCACTATTGATTCTTCAATCGACTCCTTTCTCCATAGAGCTAGGGATTCTCATTGGCTTTGTACTATATTTATTTATTATCTGGATGCCATATAGTAAGGTTCAAATAACTAATACAAGCACGTCTGGGCCTCATGATGTAGTTTACCTTCAACAACTAACTCTTTTATTTATTATCTGAATGTTGTATAGTAAGGTTCAAACAAATAATACAAGCACATCTAGGCCTCATGATACGGCTTACCTTCAACAACTAATCCATAGTATAACATGAAGAGCAAGTTGTTCCAAGGAGAAGATGTCAGCTGTTCAACTACCACCTGAAATCAATAAGCCAAAATACACTTTCTGTGTACAAATCCAAATGACAAATTCAAGTGTAATCCAGTTCCACAGGATTGTCTCAGGAAGTTCGTGTACTAAATGAATTTTGCTGTTCATGAGGAAGTCCAAGGCAAGCTACACGCTATGTTAGAATATATAGATAAGAGCTGTCTAGCAAAGCAATGGTCAAAGTCAATGGTATACCACGGTGAAACATGCAGCAGTGTTTTTAATACCTAGAAGAAGAGAGTCTCAGCAATTTCGCATGATTATTATATGTCAGTTTAACACATGATAAGGCCTAATAAAAGGAGAATGAGATACTTACCTTCTTCGCCACTGTTTTTGTATCCTTCTTTGCCTTAAAAATTTTATCAAGAAACATATGGAAGTAGTGCCCAAAGGGACCAAGATATGCACATCCAAAAAGCTGCGATCACCAATATAGAGACAGGCATCAAACTCTAATAGAGAGCAAGCAATGGAGCAAATGATCATAATGTGTGGGAATACCAAATGCAGGAACCAAAACCTCGTTTTCATAGGGAAAATTGGACGTTCTATCAGGAAAACCATTACTGTACAGATGTTGGATCTTAAGGAGGAAAAGACCTCGAAGCCTCATGGTTTTATAAAGGGACTTATGGCAAAGTTGTTTCAAACAAAGGCAAACAATTCAATGCCTGCTTAACTGAACATCCTTTCTAATATATCCTATACTCGTTTTAATTGTTTTCCCACACTTCTAAAAGGACCAGCTAGGTGTTATACCTTTATTTAACAGAAAATGATTTGCAAACCTCAAAAACAAAAATAATAATAATAATTGAAAGAAGAAAAACCAACAGTATAGATTTCATTTGAATGAAAATATTCTTTGGAATAACCGAAAATGAAATCCGTTTTCAAAAACAATAAGATCGTTTGCCTCTATTATTGCTTACTTTCCATGCACATGTGCGCCACCAAGGTTGGCCCCCTAGGTAGTTCGAACACATTGGAAAAAATCCACAAAACAAACACAAGGCACCCCTGAAGTATTTATCAATATAATGGGTGCAGTTCATGGTCTAAGCTCCCTTCTAACCAACTAGACATTAATAGCAATCATTATCTAATATCATCGAATCCTCTGTTCAGCTTCAGCTTCAGCTTCAGCAGCATGGCCATTTTCCTAATCGACACAAGCTGCCGTAAAGAAAGATTTGTATGCTCACCACTTTAAGAATAAGCCTCTTGATTTGAAGCTTCTGTATGCCAGTCAGTTTCTGCGCTGTAATATCACTAATCGCGGACAACAGTCCTGCAGTGATTGCCTACAGAAACCGACGAAAAACACCAAACTTTATCAAAAAAAATAGAACCAAAAGAACCATTCTACATTTCTAATTTATGATAATAACACCCATTACCACAGCCGCAATCCTCAAAGCAGAGACCTGCCAGCCATATAATTCTTCTTGAAGTTCATAATTTTGAATGATAGCTGTAGATTTTTAGCTCCTAACTAAAAAATATGAAACATTTCCATGTACTTTCCAGTAACAACGTTTTCACAACCTTAACTCAAAAAAATAAAAAAATTCCAATAATTAGCAAAATTCCAACTTCAAAATACAAACCCAGTATCAAAAACAACAAAGACCCATTACTTTACAGATCAAAATCATTACTTTTCCTCTCAATTGAAGTTCAATTAGCTCAAATTCATCACCAAGAATGAAACTTAATACAATAAACCATGGGAAATTGAATTAAAAAGGAAAAAAAAAAGAGGAAATTGAGATTTAACCTTAGTTCTTAACGGATGTTGTTGAAGCTGCAATATGTATTGCCGCAATCCCTTCTTTGCTAAAGAACCCATATTTCCTCCTGCTCCAAATTCCTCGAATTTTGCTTAAAGTATGCAACTT
Organism: Lumnitzera littorea; assembly: GCA_024138015.1. Taxonomy (NCBI): domain Eukaryota; kingdom Viridiplantae; phylum Streptophyta; class Magnoliopsida; order Myrtales; family Combretaceae; genus Lumnitzera; species Lumnitzera littorea. The sequence goes on from JAMXBB010000011.1 coordinate 89,653,835, forward strand.
CAACGGAGGAAAGCGTCACTTTTCTGGTGACTGTGAAAAAAATATCTTTCAGACCAAATAGTGGTTAAGCGAGGCCGTATAAGATTCGATCTGTTTTGTATTTCTAGTGTCGGTTATGCATGTACGGATCCAGCGGATTGTCCAATACATTTGGAGAAAAACTAGAGTATTGATAGATTAAGGATATCTTGAAGCATATGCTTTATGCAGTTCCTAGTTTAAAGTGGAATAAAAAAGGGGGGGTGGGTGGGGGAAATACGAGCATCCGTGTCGCTGCATTTTAGCTACATGGTTGGTAGTGTTTGCTGTTTAGCGATTTTCGGATCAATGGTTTGACCGGTTAATATTGTTTTCTTTTAAGGGATTAGGAACCCTTTTCCATACATCTTTTTCTTTAAATGGGTGATATATTTGTAGTTTGTGCTCTTACAGTTTACCGGCCATCTCCAAAAACATGAACCGTCTATAAGAGCCTTGCATCAATTTAATATAGCTTCCACCATATATGGATAGCTTAAGTGCTCTTACTTTCTAGTAAATTTAATCTAAAACTTCATACAAGTGCCTTGATCCTTAATAACTATATCAATCCCTTCAAAATCCCTTTTGGATATTTGGTATAGTCAAAATTTTGGAATCGCCAAATATTACCATATAGATTTTAAAAGTTACAATTACTATTAGTACCTCTTAATATCATACAAAACTAAAAAAAAAAAAAAAGTTGGTAATTAAAAACCCATAACAATAGATAACAATCATGCAAAATAAAAAAAAAATATTTTTCATTTTTATAAAAAGGAAATTATTTTCAAAACTTTTGTTAGTATATCAAGGATCAAACACAAAAAATTTTAGTATGGAAACAAAAATGTATACATCTCTCATTGACCATTATTGCGGATTTCTTTAATATATATTACAATCGAAATTTTAAAGTCATTAAATTTTTCTATAGTGTCTCGATTACTAAAAGCTTTTAATGGCAGGTGATGAACCGCATCGACATCAAGTCCAAATTCGAAACCCTGCATGTTATTATTTAGTGCCAGTTATTCATAGGTCAAATCCAAGACGTGGCTTGGTCTATTCGGTGGTGGAGATGTTTAATTATTATGACACTCTCAATGAAAAATAAGAAAACCGACTTTCTAAAAGAAAAGATATTATTTTTCATTATCGTATAAAATTAATCTTTATCATTCATAGCTAAGCATTGTTTCTTTACCTTTCATCATCACTCATTGTTAAAAGGTATTCATAAAATTATTACGATAATATCTTATTATAACAGTCTTTTTGGGAAAAAGAATGCATGGATAACAAATCATGTATGAGAAGCTACTCAGAAAAGAATTTGAGTAGAGATGTACAACTCCATCAAGTGTATGATCATTTTATAACGAGGTTTCTTCCTTATACACGGTGAAATATTACATATATCAACTATTACATCCATTACATATCAGCATACAATTTTATTGTCATATTTTTATAATATATTATAAAGATCAATCTCGTTATCATATGCGGGTCGATTAAAATCTTGATTCTTATGATTGTAAATAATCTAAAAGATACACAAAACACAAAATGTTGCATATAAACAACTACCTAGTATAAGCAAAAATAAATATATAAATCACCACCTCAATAATATATATATATATATTTTTTTTTTTCACTGAGTACAAATTCGAATTTAACTCATTTAATACCATCTTCCATATACGTTGGTTACAAGGGCGTCGGTATTGCCTCAACAATGTTGTTGCTAGCAAATACTAGTTTTTTTTTATAAAAAAAAAAAAAAAAAAAAATCTTCTTACCAATCTTGCAAGTGATCCGGCTTCAGTTTTTTGCATATCCTTGATAAAAAGATCCATTCTCTTAAAAAGAAAAAGAAAAAAAAAAAAAAGAAGAAGTATAAAGATTTTTTTATACATTCCTAAAGTTAATGTGTCATTAAAGAATTGTTTTTGATCCGATAATTCAAAATCAATGATTAAGCTAATCAAAGGTCAACATCACAATAAACTGATAAAAGTTTAAGTTTGTGGGAATGGTTTAAGTTTTAATGTTTATTAGTTGACACAACTTATCAAATGAATGACTTGAGTGAATGGGTGTAAAATGATTACATTATTAATTAATTGTATATTAATGACTATCTAATAATTAATTAAGTGGTTCAGCCAATCAAATAAAAGTTATCTTTTGATTAATTGATGAGCATATTCTTTAAACTCGTATCCATATACCTTTGATATGGACTTAATATGTAGAAGTCTATGCATAATGGAATACAATAATAAAGTCTATAAATGGGTTGATGTCTCCAATCTAAGGCATAAGGTTTTCCTATGCTTTACCCCACATCCCATTACTTGAAAAAAAAAAAACTAAGAGCGAACACTAGCTTAAGTTTACAAGACTAAACCTTTGAAGAATTGTTTTCCGAATAGATTTAGGTATGTTTTCTTAGCTCTTATGTCTTCTTATTTGATTTAACATGATGATTTTATTTTCACCAGAAAGTTTGTTTGGATTTTGAGTTTATTTGGATTAAAGTTTTCCTTACGAGTAAGTATCAAAGCCAATCGAGTTAGATTATCAAAGAACTTTACTTATTCTATTTTATTATTAACTGATCAGGTTTAATTAATGTTCATATGATAATTGTCGGAACCGAGTTGTGGCTTGATAAATGGATTAAATGACATGCTAATTCAATGGATTTAGATTTACATAAAATTATATTTGATAGATTCAGTATTATGCGGTAAAATCTTATCTTTGTTATATACTGTTTAAGAAACCCGTAAGGTCATTTATGTTTTAGTTTTGTGAAACCAAAGCATGGCTTTTATTCTTTTCCCAAGGCACCAAGTGGATATATAACCTATTAAGAGTCTGAGACATGTAAAAGGGAAAAATGTTAGAGCTTCAACACCATTCAAATGTGCGGCCCCTTATATGGCTTTATGTTTTGGTAATATATATAAAGCATGTACAGATTGTTTCTTTCTTTTTTTAGTTCCGTTATAATATTTATCAACAACAATGCAATCTTCACGTTTATTTTGTCATAAAATTATGTTTATATGACTGTGAACTTTCTTTCTTCCTTGGTTGCTTGGTTATTGGAAAAAATTGCTTGAATATTAGTGTGAAAGAATAGTAATGTGCTTTTTATTTGTAATACAATCTAATAATTGATCTTATGAAATAAAAGTGAACTCTTCTTTAGTATTTTTTTTTTCTTTTTTTTTTTTTGTTTTATGAATCTTACGTAATATTTCGAGATAAATTTGAAATCATATGTTGGCAAATTAACCTCTACTGTTTAGGTTCTTCTTATACATTTGGATATTGTGGTTAAAAAATTACATAAACTATGTTTATACTATATGAATAATAATTAGCCTAAAGATGGTTATTATTTGGTTAGATGATAAACATGCAATAATAAATGTGTGATATTTTTTATATTTTTCATGCATGTGATATGTTGCTCAAAGGAAGGCTTATTAATGGTAGAATTATTTGTATCAATATTTACTATTATTTTAGAGGGCACAATTTATAGTTGGTGGACTAAATATCAATAATACAATAGATGTCTTACAAAAGCCCGTTTTACAGTGTTTCTTTTGCTATTAATGTATATATTAATTAGAGTAATTTTGCGTGATAATTATAATTTTTTTAGTATATTTATTCATGCATTAAATTGTGAAATTGTTAATTGTAAAGATATTGTTTTAATCTTTGTTTAGTTAAAACAACTTCCATTTCTCCTAACTTGGACAATATTCTAATGTCCAATGGCACGAATTTCATAAATGAAACAACATAACATTATTTTGCTTAGATGTATGGATCTTGCTTGTACAGTCATGACTAAGAAGCCTCCTACCTTACCAACCAAAATACTATTGAACAAAGGGCTACTTACAAAAGGTGGGAGCATTTTAACCATATGAGCCTTATGATTATTATCCATCTCATTCTTGATGCCTTCAAGGGAGTTATACTTAAGGAGACAAATGCTAAGAGGTTCCAAAGTCAAATAACAAGCTAATTAATTGGTTTCAAAAAGGTCCAAACAAGCACTAATCTTCAGAAACCTGTTTCCATGCAATATAATAGCAAGAAAAACATAAGGGCATACATAGTTCAGATGTCTAATCTTATTTTGGTTACTGGATAACCACCATCTAGGATATAGCACTCTGACGCTTCACTTAGTAGCTCAACACTTGTATTTTTACAATTATATAATATTTTTTAGTTCTTTTAAAAGCCACTTGATGCTAAGTTGAAATCCCATTCTATAAAAGAAACAAGTGTTTCAATAACCCTACCAATTATTCAATTCTGTTCCACATTGAAACTAGTGAAATCAAAGGGCATGACTTGAATACTATTGTAGCTACATAATAAGAAGGTTAATTTTTTAGTTTTTATTGTGTTCAGCTGAAAAAGAATGATTAATAATTACTAAAAAATTGTATGTAGATCATTATAGCCAATAGCTCTTTTAGTCATTACATTTCCAATGAATGAATCTTTTTTATCAAAGTTATTGAAAACAATGAGTCTAGATGAGGAATATTGAAACCATCCTTTCCAACAATATCGTTGTTGTCTTCCTAGTTGTAGAAAATGATTTTGGTGAAATCTTTTTTCTTTTTTTCTATACATTTATTTGAATTAAGTAGTGTAGTGATTCATATAATTCTTAACTATTTGGTTTATCCTAAAGAGAGATCAAGCATCAAGATACAACAGTAAAGCCCTTAAAGATAGAATTATCAAAGGACATTCATACCACCTATTCTTAATCTCTCTTCCCAATAAGTTAAATCCTTTCAAAATAAGTTACAATATGCAAAGGAAAAAAATATACTTTTAGTGAGATGATTGCACAATATGTAAAGGAGAAGGAAAGCTTGAAAGAAGAGAAGACTAAAAGTGATAATATAGTGACTCGTTTTTAGGACAAAAATCTCAATAATAATAAAAGGAAAGTGATCGTAAGGGTAAATGAACTGCCGATGATGAGACTTTACGAGTGCATATGGAAACATGATAAGGGCATTGCCTATTCTTTTACGAAAAAGTTGGTAATGTAAAGAAAGAGTATTCTAGATATGTAATGTAACTCACAACAAATAGGATATTACTAGTGATATGCCTTAAGCCATATAGGTTTTATGTCATTTGATTATTCATTTTTTTTTTTTAATGATATGAGTCGTTTTATTTATTATATTATCATCGGCTTTTTAACATTATAAAAGGATTCCTTAAATATTTGTTCAATCTTATATCGTTAAAGTGTGTGATTTTAATAGTAAACCTATAAGGTGATAAGAACATTATTCTAAATTATCCCTAGTTGCTCGTTACATGAAATAATAACAAATTAAGACTAGTCTATTAATTGAATGATAATCATGTATTACTTAATTTGAGTACACATAATGTCGTGCTAGAGGTCACTTATGTCTTGCAAATCAAAAAGGAGTTTCAGGCCTACTACTAACATTAGATGAACCTACAAAGAACAAATTAAATGGGTTATGGGAATTATTGAGATATTTGTTATTCTTAAATAGTTTAAAAATGATAAATAATAACATTAATTATTTTTAAAAAAATAATAATATAATATATTATATATTATCTTTACTATAGGGATAGGCGCAGTTCGGTTTGATACAGTTCTCCCCCATTACCAAACCAAACCTAATACAACAGTTCGATTTTTTATATAAGTCAAATCTAACCATACAGTTTGATCATAAATTTTTCGAACCTAATTAAAATCAGTTCAATTCGATTTGATCCACGGTTCAAACCATTTGTATTAAGTCTTCACTAAACATTTTTATCTCTAATAAATATGAAATTTCAAATAGAATTTACTCAATTTAATCTTAATAATTGATATAAAATTATGATAAAGAATAACAAATATGAAAAATTTGATAAAATTTATGAAGATTAATTGAAAAAAAAATTAAAAAAAGTACAAAATAATTACATGAAATTTTTTTGTTTAACTAAACAATTCGATTTGGTTCTAAACAGTATAATTCGATTCAATTCGCTTCCCTAAACCGAACTGTAAACCAAATGATTCGCAAAAAAAGCCAATTTTTTTGTTCGATTCACAATTCAATCCATGATTCGCAGTTTTTTTACCCAACCCTATCTCACAATATATATCTCTTAATATCTTTAAGAAGATATTAACTTTCCTCTATATATAGATAGATATGGCTCTCTATAAAGGTTATGTCGACGCTTGTTGTCAACATTAGACTTGCAGAGAAAGTCTACAGGCCAAAATAAAGAGAGAAAAACACGAGAGACTATGAGTTCAGTCCTGTGTGGCGTAAGTATAAATTCACCCAAGAGTGCTAGCACGTTCTAATCTATTTCAGTGAGTTCATTCGTGCATGGATATTGATAGAGGGTGTCCGCATCTTACAGCACTTATAGATCTGCAAATCAGTGAAATTCAAAAGGACTAAGATAAGATAAATTCGTAATCCCTTCTTGATTTAATTGATATGCATGGATCCTAGGGAGTTTAAGGTTAATAAGATCTTTAAAAATAAAAAAAGGCTACTTAAATCTATGTTTCATAACCCTAAAATCTAAGAGATATTTCTCAACTTTGATTATTAAAAGTTAATTTAGTTCCAACACCAACCTATACTTGGTGAATAGATACGAGTGTAGCTGTTCATATAAGTGTTACTATATAAACTTGTCTAAGAAGTCAAGTAACCAATTGATGCTGAAAGATTCATCTTTTAGGCAACAACAATAAGGCTCCCGTTGAGGCTATTAGTGTGTTTAGAGTTTTGACGTTATATGGATTTAGAGGAGATTTATTATGTAAGCCAATCACCTTTATTCATTTAAAAATTGAAATTTTAATCTTTTTTTATATTTAAGTGTTGTTATTACTGAAACTTTGATTTATAATCTATATAAACCGAATATATAATAAAGAATTCAAAGGCTTGTGTGTTATAAGTAAAGTTATCAAACTTGTAATTATTAAAACTAGAATGTATAGGGCTACTAGAATTATATAGATCCAATAAAATCATAAGCTTTTAAAATTATAATTTAAGCTCATAATTTTGCTAAAAACTTATACCTAAACAGTTTTCTATCCTTTTTGATAGGAAAAGTATTACAAAATCACAAACTTATAGAATCATAATATGAGTTAACTTATGACTTTAATAAGTATAGTTAGAAGGAATTCTTGATTCACTTGACTTTTCAAAATTTGAAATATCAATTGAATGCATCAAAGGAAGACAAACAAATGTCAAGAAAAAAGATGCCAAAAGGAGTTCAAGTGTCTTGAAATTAATACATACTTATATATGTAGTCCATTCCCTATGGTTTCGTGGATGTCAACAATATTTACCACTTTTATAAATGGCTGTTCTCATATTTGTTACCTATGCTTAATATATGAGAAATCTTCATCTATAAATGTTTTCATAGATTCTAAAGTTGAAGTTAAAAATTAACATAATAAGAAAATTAAGACTATTAGATTTAATTGTGGTGGCGAATACTATAGAAAATTTGAAAAATTAGGTGAACAACATACTAGATCATTTGCGAGACACTTATAGGAATATGGGATATTTCCTCGATACACCATACTAGGACAATTAAGTCAAAATTATGTAGTTAAGAAACAGAATTGAACCTTGAAGGATATGGCTAAAAGTATGATTAGTTATTCTTCTTCACCATAATCACTTTAGAGAAATGCACTAAAAACCGCAATGTACATCCTTAATCGAGTTTCAAGCAAAGTTATAGTCAAAACCCATTTAAGTTATATACTAATAAGAAGCATAGTTTTAAGCATTTCCATATGTAGAGTTGTCTAGCCAAAGCTAGATATATGTTTAAAGAGAAAATTGGACTCCAAAATGGTTAATTGTAACTTTTTTGGACGTTTAGAGCGACCAAAAGGATTTAAATTCTATAATCACTCAACTAGATCTTTTTTTCAAGATGAGGAATGTTAAATTTCCTGAGGGTCTTGAACATGGTGTAAGTACACCAATCAAAAATATTGCCTTTGAGAATGAATATATTAATATTCCTATAGCTATAACTAAAGATGTACAAACAATTACACTTAAAATAGTTTTATAATGCAAATAAGAATATTCAAGGCACTATTAAAATTTATCATGCTTTTGCAAAGGAACTGTAAGTATTTTGTTTTTGGCCCCCAAGCCCAAGCTTAATATAATCCACTTGATTCAAAGAAGGCAAAAGAAGTAATGACTAAACATGGCAACTAATGACATTCCCATGATCCTTTGTACAATCCACTCACCATAGACACCATGGACAAAGATTTAAGGAGCCATGGTAAAGTCCCTGACTTACCATATCTAACCTTAATAGCTTATAAATATTCAAGAAACCCTCAAGATAAAGGATCCTGAAACCTTAATCCCTTATTGTGATATTGTTGTTGTCACTCCGCACATATTCCTTGTGCTCTTAACTTACTTAGGCATCAAAGTACACGTGCTAGAGATACCTCCAGCACCCGTAGTGGCATAGCTCACGTTTGCTTCTAGTGCAAGCTTGATCCACATGCCCAAACTCACTACTGGGCCTAACCTTTCCTCATTGAGAAAATAGCAATAATAGGAACAAAATTTTATCTAGATTGAGGAGTCAGAACAACCTCAAGTGGAAGTGCTATCTTTTAGATCAACTAAGAAAAAAAGATTTGTGATTTCAAAAAATTGTTCCATATATCTTCAAGGGCATGAATTTGATATGGGACTAGAAAATGATTCATCATTTGCTACTTATGCCATATATAGGCATAATCTCCTAAAAACATTAATGCTATGATGGATGAGATACAAGTAGTGAAAGATAATGATATTTGAGATCTTGTCAAACTATCTAATGGTGTGAAACTGGTTAGTTGTAAATAGATTTGTATGACCAAGTGGTATATAAAAAGCAATGATCTTTGGAATCTTGTCAAACTATCTAACAGCATGAAACGTATTAGTGTTAAATAGATTTGTATGACCAAGTGGTATATAAAAAGCAATGATCTTTGGAATCTTGTCAAACTATCTAACAGCATGAAATGTATTAGTGTTAAATAGATTTGTATTACCAAGTGGTGTACAAGCAATATCGAAAGATATGAATCAAACCTTGGGTTTTACTCAAAAGGAACTATTGGCAATAAAGAGGTTTTTCTCTTTAGTTTCATCAATAGTCTTAAAATTTTTATGCCATTTATAACTCATTATGATTTACAACTCCATCAAATGATGTGAAGATTTTCTTTCTCAATGGCAAGATAGAAACATATATATATGATGCAAATACAGAATTTTGAATCTAATGAATAAAAAAATTTGCTATATAAATTAAAGAAATCAATTTATGATATAATCATGCACCTTGTTAATGGTATCAAAATTTTGATTAAATGATTTCCTCTTATAGTTTCAAGGAAGACACTATTGATCAATGCATTTATCATACAATTAATAGTTGAAAATTCAATTTCCTAACATTATACGTCAATGATATTCTACATACAAATTAGACATTGCAATTCAGGCTTCGTGTTAGTGATAAGTCAAACAACCTACTGGAGAAATAACAAGTGAAGTCATCATTTGCATGTCACCTTTAAGATGGAGAAATTAGAATTATTATAAAAGTAAGTTTGTTTGTGTGCTATATATATTTGAACAATTCAAGTGCCAAAACTTTGTGAATGTATAATAAGATTGAAGAATCCCATCATCACTAGGTGTAATTGTTGTTTACTAATGCAAGAAGACTATGTGTTGCTCACTAACGACAAGGAAACAAAGAAAATTGAAGCTTACAGATGAAAATGAAGTATCTCAATCTGATTCAGTTACACTACCCTTTATACATAAGAGAGAATCTAACTAACTAACCTACTCATTCCAATAGAAGAATGACAGCTGGACTATCAACAATAGAAACAATTATGCACGTAGAAATAAGAAATATTTACAAAAGAATAATAATAATCATAACACCACCACCCCACTTCAAGTTGGAGCAAATCTAAGCAACAACTTAGACTGAAACAGTAGAAGTTGATGAGCACCAATTGGCTTAGTAAATATATCAGCGACTTGCATCTTAGAAGGAATGTATGAAATAACCAAGAACCCAGAAGTAATGTGTTCTCGAACAAAAAGCACATCCACATCAATATGTTTGGTATGTGCATGCAAGCAGGGGTTGGAAGCAATCAACAAGGTTGATTTATTATCACAATAGACTTAAACAGGTAATGTGAGTGAAACACCCATGTCACAAAGGATGAAAGAGGTCCAAAGAATCTCTTTAACCGCAGCAACCAAGCTACGATACTCTACTTCGGTAGATGAAGTAGAAACAGTAGATTGTTTCTTTATCTTCCATGGAATCAAGGAGGAATCAAGCATCAAGCAATAACAGAAGATTGATTTGCGATCAACTATGCTTGTTGCCCAGTCCAAATCAATATAAGCATGTAAAGCTAAACTAGTGGAAGCAGAATAATAAAGTCCCGATGTAACAGTTCCTTTCCAGTAATACAGCACATGGAAAAGTGCCTGTAAGTGCCCAATACAAGGTTTTGACATGTGCTGACTCAAAGCATGGACTGCAAAGCTGATATCTAGCTAAGTAAGATTAATATAAGAGAACCTCACAACCAATCAACAAAAAAAAGGAAGGATCAGAAAGTAAAGAGCCCATATCAGCAGTTAACTTTAAACCACTCAAAAAAGGAAATTGGAATGGTTTTGTAGCTGTTAAACCAGTCTATTCCAGTAAGTCAAGAATAAATTTTTGTTGACTCAAAAAACAACCAGAAGAAGTTCGGCAAAGCTTTAATCCAAGAAAGTATCATGCTAATCCTAAGTCTTTGATAGTAAATGTTGCATCCAATTGGGACTTCAAATGAGAAATAAGAACCTCATTTAAACCTGTCAATAACATATCGTCTACATAAAGGAGGACAGCAACAAATCCTTCATCTGTAACTGGTAAATAGAGAGTAATCATGTTTAGACTAAGAAATCCTTACGAAGTAAAAAATTTGAAATTTCCAAATTCCACTTACGTGAAGCTTGTTTAAGCCAGTATGGAGATCTTTTAAGATGAAAAACTTGTCCATCAATAGCTTTACAGTAACCTTCAGGAGGAAACAAATATATTTCCTCATCAAGATGTCTATGCAAGAAAGCATTATTGACATCAATTTGGTGTAAGGGCCAAGAATGAGCTACAGCAACAGCAAGTAGGATTCATACCATGTTTAGCTTAGCAACTGGGGAAAATGTCTCATTATAATCTTCCCCTTCAACCTAAGTATAACCTTTAGCAACTAATCAAGCCTTATACAGCTCAATACTTCCATCAGGTCGATATTTGACCTTGTAAACCCATTTACATCCTACTGCCTTTTTACCTTTAGGTAAGTGTATCAAATCCCTAGTGTCATTACTTTCTAAAGCACAAATTTCCTTGTCCATAACATCTCTCCACTCTTTAAATTTTACAGTTGAGAATAATGTTTTGGTTCATATACAGCTAATACATGTGCAAGTGAAACTGTGTGTTCATGTGGAAAGCTATGAAACATGGAAGCATCAAATAAAGGATATTTGGTTTTGAAGGTAGAACTAGCAACAACACTAGTACAAGAACTAACAGCACAAACAAAATCACTCAACCATTCAGAGGTCTTACGAATTCTACTAGAACGATGTAAAGTAGGGGATTGAAATGATTTTTTTGGAGAAGAAAAACCAGGTAATGAAGACGATTGAGTAGCATGTAGAGCAACAAAAGGTGTAGGAGAATCAAATGAGACAATAGGTAAAGAGACTGAAGGAAGAGAAGAAGATGAATTAACACCATAACCAATAAAAGACTAATCCTTGAATGGAAAATCTTCTTCTAAGAAAACAACATCCCTACTACAAACAATTTCTTTCGTATCCAGCCTATAGACTTTGTAACCTTTCTGAGTAGTAGCATATCCAACAAAAACTCCCTTAATAACCAAAGGATCAAACTTATCTTTCAAGGGTGATAGGTTAGCAATATAGCACAAACATCCAAAAACTCACAATCTGCTATAATCTACAAGTTTATGAAAGAGTACTTCATAAGAAAATCTCCATTGAAGAGTAACCATGGGCATCAAATTTATCTAATAGGTAAAGGCTAACAAACATTCTCCCCTAAAAGATTTAGGAAGATTAGCATATAACCCCAAAGCTCTTGATGTGTCTAATAAATGCCCATGTTTCCTTTCAACACGTCCATTTTGCTGTGGAGTGTATGCAATTGTCCTTTGATGAATAATCCCAAGTCGATGAAACAAGTCTTGATAAGCATGAGAAATGAATTCACCATAATTATCAGTCCTTACTATTTTTAGTGTGATAGAAAATTGGTTTTTGATGTAATGAAAATACTATATAAGAATGGCGTGTTTGACTCTTATAGTTCATCTAATAAGTCCAAGTTGATCTACTATAATCATCTACTATTGTAAGGAAGTAATGAGCACTAGACAAGGAAGCAACATTATAAGGAGCCCAACAATGAATATTCATCAGTTCAAAAGCAAAAGTACTTACACTAGAACTCTTTGGAAAAGGAACATAATGAAACTTAGCTTCCTAACAAGTATGACAAAAGCATGAATCAAAATTAAAAGTTTTACATGAATCCAAGTGTTTCAACATAGAAAAGGAACTATGTCCAAGCCTATTGTGTAACAACACGACATTTGACTTATTTGTTGAATGAACAAAGGACATGACATAAGTTGAATCAACAACATTAGCAACTATACATGGTTTTGCAGACAGCAAGTTACACCATTCTTAGCTTATGCTATTGCTAAAACTTTCTTAATATTCAGGTCCTGTAAGGTATAAAAGGATGGATCAAAAATAGCTTGTAAGTGAAGATCAGAGGTAAGCTCGTGTACTGAAAGAAAATTATGTGAAAATGATGCAACACACAATACATTTTTAAGAATAAGGTCTGTAGTAATATTTACTGAACCTAATTTTGTTGCATGTATGATAGATCCATTAGGTAGTCTGATAGGAACTTCTTTATCCAGAAGTGTAACATCATGCAACAACTCAATAAATGGTATCATGTGGTCACTTACACTAGTATCTACTATCCATGTAACCAAAACATTATCTATAGCTACAAATGAAAGAGTGTTTAATAAGGAGATACCTAGATGAGTCACTGCATTACCTGCAATAGTTGGATTTTCCTTGTCTTTCTCCTTCATGAACTTGAACATCTCTCAACATAACTCCTGAAGCATGTTTTTGTCAAGATTACTGATGGAAGTTATAACCTCATTATCATCAAAATTCAAAGGAGTTTTTAAGCAACCAAGTCCATCCTTTGTGCTGCAAAGGATGCTATAGCTGTACCACTTTTATTTTTAGGCAAAATTCGCTTCCCTTTGTACCACTTAGGGTACCCAACTAGCTGAAAACAGTTATCAACAGAATGCACCACTTGTTTACGATGCATACACATAAGACCTCTTTTGTTCTTCTTCTTATCAGAGTTATTACCCTTATTTGCATAAAATGCTACTGAATTAGTATTCAGATTCAAGGTTCCTACAAATTACCTTTGTTTCTCCACTTGCTGTACCAAATAATACGCTCGATTGACCAAAGGTAAAGGTTCCATAGCCAATATTTGGTTTTTAACACTCTCATAGCCATCACTTAACCCCATCAAAATTGAATCAGCTGAGTATGGGACTCATATTCCACAATTTGCTACTTAAGAGCACAAGTGCAGTAATCCATCCTACCACACTCACATCAAGGAAATGGATATAGCTCTTGTAATTCATCCCATCATTTATGCAACTTATTGTAATACACACTCACAGCCCAATTACCTTGTCTAATGTTACTAATTTCATGCTAAAGCTGAAATACTAAAGGACCACTAGCTATCCCATACTGTTCTTTAACCTCCTTCCATAACTACAATGTCGATTGTATGTATAAAAAGTTTTACACTAAATCACTTATCATGGAATTCATAAGCCAACACCTAACCATATAATCAACTCTAATCTATTTATTTAGTTTATCAAAATCCTCAGTAGGCTTAGGAATCGATCCATTTTTAAAACCTAATTTAGATTTGGCTCCTAATCCCAATTTCATGCATTTACTAAGTAATTATTGCCATTGAAAATTGTATTTCCAATATTCATTCCAGGATGATCTAATCTAAAAAGATAAAAAGGATCAACAATTGCTAGGTCAAGACCATTACTCATTTTAACAATTTGATTGTAACTACAACCAAAGCGCTAACCTAGAAATTGAAGATCGACAAGGTTAAGAGATGACCCGCTTTGATACCATGAAGAATCTCATCATCGCTAGGTGTAATTGTTGTTTACTGATGCAAGAAGACTATGCATTGCTCACCAACAATAAGGAAACAGAGAAAACTAAAGCTTACTGATGAAAATGAAGTATCTCAATCCGATTTAGTTACACTGCCCTTTATATACAAGAGAATCTAACTAACTAACCACTCGTTCTTATAGAAGAATGACAATTGGACTATTAGCAACAGAAACAATTATACACATGTAAATAAGAAATATTTACAAAAGAATAATAATAATCATAACAAAGATCATGTGCTATAAACTGATTCAAAGGAACAGTCGTAATATTATGGGAAGATAAAAGGATGTTAGAGACATGATATTCCTGAAGACACCTAACTATCGGTTAGACAAGATCTCCATCAAACTTAGGCCATAGGAACTTAGAAAAAATATTTAAAAAATCCTAATCTTGAAAGGGCAAAGGTATTGTGAACTGATTTGAATGTTAGACCGAAATCTTGACACATTCGTGGACAAGTTAAAATGAGTCTGATCCATTTAGAAAAGAAAACATTCAACAAATGTAATAATTAATGATGGTCATAAAAGAAAAAAATAAAATATTGACACGACAAACAAAATAGAGAAAAATCGTAAAACAAGAGAATCGTGCGACAAAATGCTGGAAATAAATGAAGGGTTATCCAAAACAGTGGCTGGTTTTTAAATATTATATGGGGTGTTTTTAGTAAATAAATATTAGAGATATCAAAGTGGGATTGTTCGCTTTAATAATATTAACTTTGTATTTTACCAATTCTATCCCATTTAATACAACCGTACTGTATAATTGCCGTGCTCAAAATTCAGATTGAGTAACGAGTATTTTGTGCCAAACTACCCGAGTAAATTTCTAACGGTGAAAATTCGGATGAACTTGGTCATCAAAAAAGACAACATTATATGCGCATAAATATTCGTGTTTATGACTAAATCTTTTTCGTTCTTGCAATACAAGAAGTTGAACGTTGAAGTCTTGCGTGCAAACTCAGAAAAGCGTATAATATACATATATATATATATATATGTAAATGATTCCTTAAATGATGTTATTATTAGCTGGTATGCATATTAAACCTTATAATGTTGAGTGAATTATGATTTGATGACATAAACGACTTAGCAACATAATCTTAGTTATTAAGACCGGTGGAATCTAGTAGTATAATCACTTACTTCTCAACAAAATGAATCGGTTATATTTTCTCTTTCTTAATTATAATGTATATACTAGTTGGATAAAAAAATAAACACAATGCTAATTAAGATTAAGTTACAATATAGCTAATCAATATCTCTACTAGACAAAATTTCATTTTTTAAAGCAAATTTGATTAATCTTAATGTTTTATACACTTCTTACTATAAATCGTCTAACATGTTGAACTTAACTTAAAAAAAAAAAAAAAAACATTGACTGTTGTATTCATAATAGAGGATTTTTATGCTGAAGGCAATAGCATAAAAATCAGATGTCAATATGAAAGCACTCTCATCCTTAAGTACCGAACGAGACAAGAATGCACCAAGCAGCCTATGTTTTTCAAAAATATGATAAACAGAATATAAAAATATATCTTACACGTAAGATCATGATAAATTTATGTGTTTACCATTAAAATTAATAAATATTAGATAATAAAAATTTTCATCAAAAATATTATCAAAATATCATAATTACATCGCATCTTAAAGATATGATATTAATATTTTTACATATATTACAACTTCAAAATATGATATTACTACTTCTATCTAAAAATATGATATAATAATGGTACATAAATAATAATCTCGTATCTTAAAAATATAATATAAGTACAAATAGTAATATCTCATTTTCAAGACATAATATATTAATATTATTTTGGTAAATTTTTATATAATTTTTTTAAGGCCGGTAGACACGCATTATACTCTGCAAGATCATAAATACCGATTAAAGAAAAATTACTAACAATATGTGACCGATGTCCTACTATCTTATTAAAGATTATTTAAACTAAAATAATAGAAAAAGGTACATATTCAACTCTCGACATTAATTTAATTTTCTATTTAAATTTTCAACCCGTCGTTTTCTATAAAAGATTTAATAATTATAGGAAACGATGGATCACTAGAATGAAATACGAATAACTTAAATATAGCAAAAGCTGAATGATGACTTTCGTACCTTGCCTTCACATAAAAAGAAAAGAGATATATTAGGGGGCTTGCAACTACCATTAACTTCACACCCTCCAGTTATTTTGCTGATGTAGTGTCATGTAAGATGCAGGTGACTTGACTCAGAAAATAAACTGAAATATAATAATCAAATCAAATCAAATTTAAGGAGGAGGTCAGATATGGATTTTGTCAATTACTTGCAATTGTCAAATATTTCCAATTCAAAGAGTTCACGGCTCCAGCCTTGAATTCTTCAATTCTAATCTTAAATCCTACCCCTATATATATAGGTAACACACAATGCATAATCTTCCATAACAATAACCTTAGAAGAAAAAAAAAAAAAAAGAGAGAAAAAACTCTCCAAAACTCATTTAGCTAGCTAAAACCAACCAAACACCTCCAAAAATATTCTTGCTATAAACTTCTGTTTCAAAGTCAAAAATATAGGGAAATTATCTTTTATATTCTCTCCTCGATATTTTTTTTTTTTTTTAATAAATGGCCACATTTACATCCTTAAACCTCCTACCACCTTGTTCTTATTCTAAAAAAGTTAATTCTTCCATACAATTTTCTAAACTAACCAAAATTATTCCATTTTGTAATCCAACATTGAGTATTAAACAAAAAGTGGTGGATGTGTTACAAAAACCACAATTTCCCTTGGCTTTTGATGATACAACACGTGATGACCAAACCCAACTTAATGATATTAAGAACAACATCAACAATTCAAGTCATGCTATGTCTCAAATCCATGCAATCCTAGAGGCAATATCGGACCGAATAGAGATGCACAAAAATCTTGAAGAGCAGCGAAATAGTTGGAACACCCTCCTTCTAAATTCCATCAACTTAATGACTCTCACTGCCACCGCCACGTCGGGTCTAGCTACCGCCAACCCGGGCGGTTTAGAATCTCCCATTATGGCACTGAAAGTGTCATCCACTATTTTGTTCGCTGCATCGACGGGGCTGTTGTTGGTCATGAACAAAATTCAACCGTCGCAACTCGCGGAAGAACAAAGGAATGCTGTGAGATTGTTCAAGGAACTGCGCAACAAAATACAAAATTCTCTGGCTCTTGGTGGCGTTGTTGCTAGTGAAGAGTATTTGGATGATATAATGGAACAAGTCATGGCTCTTGATCAGGCTTATCCACTTCCTTTATTAGGAGCAATGTTGGAGAAATTCCCTACAAATTTCGAGCCAGCTAAATGGTGGATTTCGCAGCGAAAGATTGAGAAATCAGATGATTCAAGTGAACAACGTGATCGTGAAAGTGATAAAAATTACAATAATGGATGGAGTGAGGAATTAGAATCGGAGATAAGGGCAACGTTAGAAGTTTTGAAAAATAAAGATTTTGAAGACTATATTAGACTAGGAAACCTGGCATTGAAAATCAATAAATTGTTGGCAATTTCCGGTCCTACGCTAACTGGGATTGCAGCTATTGGTTCGGTTTTTGTGGGAACCCCAGGTCTTGGTGGTGGTGGTGGATCGTGGGGGGCAGCCACGGCGATGGCAGCAGGTGCATTGGCCGCAGCGGTTAACACTTTGGAGCATGGTGTTCAAGTTGGTATGGTGCTTGAGATGTATAGATATTGTGCTGGCTTCTTTAGGCTTATGGAAGAGTCAATTGAGTGCACACTCGAAGAAAGGGACATGGAGAAGAGAGAAAATGGGGAGTTGTTTAAATTGAAGGTTGCTCTCAAATTAGGAAGAAGTTTCTCTCAATTGAAGAATTTAGCAAGAAAATCGGTTGTTTCCAAGTTGGATGGTACTGAGGTAGATGAATTTGCTAGCAAGCTTTTTTGAGAACCTTTTTTTTCCTCTATATGTGTTATTACAATTAATTATTTCATTCTTTGGTTCATTGATAGTTAAATGATTCCACGAAGATGTAATGTAAATGTCCTCTAATATGTTGCTAATAAAAAATTAGTGATTAAAGTCGTTTTTTTTTTTTCTTTTTTTCTTTTTATGCCCCCACTAAGTACAATGCCCAAACGA
Organism: Lumnitzera littorea; assembly: GCA_024138015.1. Classification (NCBI taxonomy): domain Eukaryota; kingdom Viridiplantae; phylum Streptophyta; class Magnoliopsida; order Myrtales; family Combretaceae; genus Lumnitzera; species Lumnitzera littorea. The sequence goes on from JAMXBB010000011.1 coordinate 89,672,572, forward strand.
ATCATGCATATTTAAATGAATTACATGTCATTCGATAAGATATTCAATTATTACCCATTGTAAGAACAAAAAAAAAATCAATTGATTAGAAATGATCTTTTAGATTGGCAATAGCTTATTTGATTATAGGGAGAAATTTATGTGTTTATCATAAAAATTAATAAATATTACACAAATATCAATTATATCAAATTAATTACATAAATTCCATGACAAAATTGCCTTTAATAATGGGCTAAAGTCACAAATGATACCTAAACTTTAACAAAATGTGCAATTTATTATATGTAATGTGAAAAGATCAATTTGCTATCTAATTAAAATTTTTATGATCATTTTACTGCTTAAACTAACTCTATTAAATCCGTTTGCTGATATAGATATAAAGGTGAACCATAGATTTACCCTTAGTCGCCGGTAGATCAAATAACCTACTTTTTAAAGTGAATCATGACCTACTTCACCTTAAGCGATTATTACAGTCATCTTAAGGTTAGAGAGTAGTGGACAACCGCGTAATGGGAGGGTTGTGCAACTCCTTATAGGTAGCCAACAGCCACCTCCTAGCCTTAGGTGCGACAAAACGCTCTATTCTTGGTTTGCCTTTATGTCAATCTCAACAAACTGACTTAATAAAGTCAGTTAAGTAGTAAAAATAATCATCAAAATTTCAATAAAATATTAAATTGATCTTTTCAAAATATAAATAATGAATTATCTATTTTGACAAAGTTTAGATACCATTTATGATATTAACCCTTTAATAAATATGATTTTGATTTTATATTAATGTTTCATTTATTATATAGAGCATATATCCTCTTTTTATTAATATAGCATTTAATAAGTATGAAATAAATCTACATCAAAACAAAAGCGTAACAACACTTCCTTTTAGACTCAAACCAACAACCTAATGAAACTTAGCACACACCATAACGATTGGATCACCATACTATTTTTTTTATATATTCGATATTAATAATAAATAATATTAATAAAATCTTATCTATAAAATATGATTTAATTATGGTACATAATTCATTTAATTACATCTTATAAATACAATATTTGTATAAATTATGATATTGTATTTTTAAGATACGATTTAGCATTGATATTTACGTAATTAATTTTATCTCATTTGTATTAATGTAATTTAAAAAAAAAATTGGTAGATATGTATTGTACCTGATTATAGACATATTTTCATGTACTTTACATTATTAGGATGGTATCAAACGACATTACTTCACAAAAGTATATTAGCTAAGAGATTCAATTCGTGAGTTCAAAGGACATGAATCAAAGAGTAGGTGCCAAATTCAATTGCGCCTATTTGATGCTAATATATATTTTACTACCTCTATATTTTTTTAAAGAAGTTACGCATTTTACCCCATTTATTTTCTAATTTATAAAATATATGATTGAGAGTTTAATGCATTGCTATCGAGAAAAACTTATGAGATAATTATATATTATAAGAGAATCGTGGATATACCCTTTAACAAACTAAATACATATATATATATAGAGAGAGAGAGAGAGAGGATGAATAACTCTTAAGGATAATGATTACCCGCGGATAATTATCCCACTCCATGTTTCCCATAATTTCCATTATTCATGCTCCCGAATAGTTTGTTTCCTTTCTGATACATTTAGGATAGAACATGTATTATTTATCAAAATCCTATAATTTAGAAGGTTCTCTTAATGGGTATTTTGAGGCACTTTCCACAAATGGGAAAAAGATTTCGCATTTTCCACTACTGATATCATATTTATTATTCAATGGAAATATTAAACACAATAAAAGGTGAAATTTTTTTTTTTTTTTTTATTGATGAACATATTGGTTTTTCCAATTAACAAAAGTATTGAAGATACTCACTAACAAAAGGTCATTATATCCCAAACCATTAATCCTTGAATGGGGAGATTACAAAAATATGATACATGACTTTTGCAAATTCATAACTTGTATTTATCAATAAGCTGACTCATGCTCTATCACTATTTGTTAATGTTAGCTAGGAACATATATCAGCTTCCAAATTGGTCCATGACAATGAATTTAATTAAATAATATAAAAATATATTCTTAATTAATGATTTAACAAAATTTTCAACAAAAATGAAAAACATAAAAAAAAGGCTAAAAAAATTACAAAACATAATATGGGTAGCTAACCATAAGAAGGTTTGGGGTTGCCACCCCCTAGATATTTAGAATAGTTAGCAAAGCCCCATTAACTTAGTAGATCACACTCATTCAAGTGTTAAGTGGCTATCTACCATCCCAAAATATAGGTATAGATATAGATATATATATATATAGAGAGAGAGATATAGAAGAAAGAGGAAAAAAAGGTAAAGAAAAAGAAAAGGCCATTGATATCTTGTTCATTTTAATTACGGAATCAATAAATTTTTAGTTATGTTTTCTTTTTTTTAATTTTTGAAGTTAGTAAGCAATTATCATCACCACCACCGCTCTATAGAGTTATGCATGGCCTGCCAACCATTTTGGGGTTCATATTTTTAAGCTTTTCCTTCATTTTATGAAAAAATCTTACACAAATTTTTTTTATAAAATTATTTAATTGAATATATTTTAATGATATCATTGTATTGAATTAATTATTAAGGACAAATCTGAATTTGATTCGTGTCTTGTAGTAACCAATGTTATCATACTTGACTTAAATAGTTAATCCAAATATATACGAAAGTCATAAGCTAAAGGGATAAACTAGGTCAGATCATGAGTTGTATTATAGTTGGATTAGACCGTTTTATGGGAAAGTCAAGTTGAACTATATTCAATCATAAACCAGTTTGACTAACATTAACAAATGGTTAAGGTACATGTCATTTGCTTATTTTTAAAAAAAAAAAAAGGAAACCTACAAGTTATGAATTTGCAAAAACATTATTATATGGGTCATATATTTATAATTTTTCCTTGTTTTATAATCATTCCTTGTTGGATATTACTTTGACAATTATAATTGAGTGCACCTGTCGTGATATTGAAAACTAACAACTTAATGGTATCGCATACAAGAATGCCAAAGTATAGATCTACATGACTTTTTTTAATCTTGACTCAGTATGGATTCATCTGAATTCCTAAATCCTAATTATGTGGGCTGGTCTGCTTTGAATCGTGCAGAACCAGTTATATACTCAAAATCAATCCACCGAAATGTTTATGTTTGGTAAAACCCACAGACATGAAACAAGTGAAGGCAAGACACACACAGCCAATCATATGTCAAAAAACTTGTTCTTGGATGTTATACTTGCACGCATGCATATTTACTTGAATTCTTTACGCGTAGACAGCAGGGCGATGACTTCTCATGCATACAGTAGTACTTTTTACTATCCTAACATCAGCTGTGTAGGAGTTTGACCAACGGATTTGAATATAGAACATACAAAGAGTTTAAATTATGTGAATTGATATTTAAGGAAAAGCGATTGGTGTGCCGACTTAAAAGTCCAGAACTTATGATACGAATACAAATGAACAGCAGTTGGAAGGTCTTATAATAATAATAATAATAATAAAAGGACAACAAAGTGAATAAAGTGTTGAAAGCGATTGATTCAGCTTAAGTTTTAGCTTGAATTTTTCAACCCGCTTATTATCTTTTATATTTAACGGGGGCTGGAAAAAAAGAAAAAAGCATATTGATGAAATACGTGTAAAATCACATATAAAATCTATTGGGAAAGTCTTGTAATCAATGAATTGAAGGCAATAGAGAATGAATAAAATAGTCATTTAAGAAATAGCATATTTCGTTGGTTATGTAAAACTTAGCTGGAGAATAATTATTCCACGAGATGTTTTATCGCTTATGTATACATTGCTTTGCCTTCTTGATGAGGAATAGATTTATAATTGAGTAATCTATTTTATCCTCACCGTTGCTATACTGCCATTAGCACCAACCCATCAACAACATCATCACTACTACCTCCGCTCCACCGCCCTGTCTCAGCACCAACAACACCACCGTAGTAGCCACCCCACCACATGACTATTATCACCACCATGATGATAGAATTGGTGCTAATTCCAAGCGTTAGTGGTGATGGCAAACAACGACTAAGGTGGTGGTAGCTATTTGTTTGTTTGTGGTAGTGCATTGGGGTAATAGTTGTAAAGTAATGGTGATGATGATGGCAATAGTAAGGTTAATATCAAGACGATGGTGATAACAATATTTAATTTAAAATAAGGCATATCAATGCTTTTCTGTTCTATTTTTTTTCTTTTTCTTTTTCAATATTGTGATGTAAGTATGAAATTAAACAATGTCTTGGAAAGCAAACAATAAAAAATCTATTATTTGGCGATTCCAGATAATAATTATTTTCAAGAAATACTTTATCTGCTCCTTTTCTCTTTTATGATAAAAAAATATCGATAATCTATGTTATAGGATTTCGATTTCATAATCTTGAAATTGAAAAGAAAATACTTACTACATTCAGCGCTAGTTTCGCATATCCAATGGTACGTGTAAAACAAGCCGCTTATTAAATGGAGAGAAATGGGGGGGGGGGGGGGGGGGAAGGGAAACAATTAATAAAATTACAGCTACGGCAACAGGTTTTCTTGGTCAATTAGTGAAATCAATGGTTTGTGTTCTCAAATTTTGACAAAACTTGGGACGGATTGCAACCGACATGAAAGGTGCTTGAAGAAAAAAGGGAAATCACAAGTCTTATGACCCACTCAACTCAAGGCCATGACCGGAGTGCCCATTCTACTCCAAGCAACAAGACGTCTACCTGTTTTGAAATAAAAATTCCTAAATGAGTGACGCAGTTGACACGACATATGAGCTACTACAATACAACTCGGTCTTAATTTGAATAAATTCTTATATTTGATACGACCTAACTCTTACCAACATTTCATCGCTAATGCCTATAAGTAAATCCATGTCTAATCGTCCATTTCTCACGGGTTCGGAAAACTCTGAAATATTATTTCATTTCAAAAGAATTGACTCTTTCAAGCAAATTGATAGTTGCTTCCTAATTTTATGGTGAGAGTCAACAGCGGAACCCACGAAACCTTAAGGGTATAAAATACCATATGTATGGCTGGGTAGGTTTTAAAATGGTTATTAAACATTATAGGATATGTTTCAATTTTAAAACTTTTGAAATGGTACAGCCTAACTCAAAAGCCACTCAAAATCTTTACCCTTTATATTATACATTCAAGTTGTTGGGGTATATCATGAATCGAAGCTGTAAAATATTATCGATATAAGTGTTGATAAAGTCTTTTGGATATAAGTTCCTCAAGCCTATCCCAACCTAATATGAGTTAAAGCTTATGACCGCCGCCCTCGCCTCAAGGCCAAAATACGAATTGACCAACTAAAGGAGGTCTCTAATGGTTAGAAGACTCTGGATAAGATTAAGAAATTAAGTCAAATAACTATCTCCTACATATTCGGAATACGTTGGACATCACGATCCAACTTTTCAATATTTGCGATATAACTTTACCCACTAACTACTTTCCAACTGCTAGCACCACTCCTCTATAAATATAAGACCATCAATCAATGGTAAACTATTTAATACTTTGCATAACTAAGCCTACCTATTGCTCTCAAGTACTCGAATTCTTCAAATACTTAACTGACTTAAGTATCGGAGTGATCATGCCGAACAACACTCCGGTATCTCTCATTGTGTTTTATTTTGCAAACTTTTCTATTCACACAAAGTCCAATTTATACTGACAAAGATCTTGAGACGGTAACAAATAATTTAATCTGACAAATATAATGAAAATTCGACCTTACCTTCCAAACTTACGACTCCTTATTTTAGGCTGAAGCTTGTTTAAATGGTGGAGTTTATGTCAAATCTTTAATTCAAGTTGGTGTCAGTTTCATGTTTATCATATCTTGTTATTATTTTGTGTTTTTTTATTAGAATTCATCATATTTACATTTGTTATAATTTACATTCAAAGTGATATCAAAATAGAGCACTTCTGCGGTGTCAAAAACTTGTGCCCTACTTGCAAATATGATCTGCAACGCGGTTGTCTTTCTTGACATGTAGGAGATTAACAATCCTCCAAGTTATTGGGTTCTTTCCCCTGCATGCACCGAGAGCATTAGTAAATCAATTTCAAAAGTTCATATTCATATTCATGTTAATTAGAGAAACCGCAGTTTGAGAGTCCATATTTTTTTCTCTCTTTATTAATTCTCAAATTCAGACAACAATCTCTGGTGCTAATTTTACTTTATGAATGGAGGTATTTTGGGAGTAAAACTTACATTCCGTAAGGAATAGCAATTCCTCCGATCATGAGAAGGAACAAGAATTCCTTATGAATTCCATTTTGTTATTTATATATAAGCTTTTGCAAACCAAATAAAAGAATAGCTATTTAACAATAGTTCATGTCAATAAACCAAAAGCAACGTAAGACAATAATCAATACCCGAGTAAAGAGCCCCGAGCTCAACAGAGAGGATATCGATCTTTCCTTATTTTTCTAGCGAAGCCCAACATCCATCCTCCGCAGTTACCCCTTATGACTCTTGAATTGATTGCTTCTCTAGACTGATGAATTACTAATCCATCAGTGTTGAGATTTGCCCACATTTCCTTTGTTACTACTAGCTGTACTAGCTGTGTATGAATGTTAATGTTAAACAAAATTTCCTTTCTTCATTCGTAAGCCTTCCAATGGGCTAACTGCATTAATGACAGTTGCGAAGAGTACCCTTCTTGAAAAATAATCTTATTTCGATCTAGCCAATTAAACGTTCCTTTAAGAGGTTGACAATAACCCGATCCTTTTTTAATTCTAATCTTCTTAAAATTTAGTTGTAAATAACACATTCAAATACATCGAGTCCCACTGGTATAAAATTTGTTTCCGTAACTAAAGTTATAGAGAAAGTTCTGCAGTAAAGGACTCAATTTACAAATCTATATGTCTGCAAGGTCGTAAAAGAATCACTTGCCCTCAATATTTTCTTCTTTCTTTTAATATTGCATTTGGTATCTCAATTTCAAATTATTTTTCAATTAAATACTTAGAACTTTTTTATTGTGAATCCTAATACCCAATTAAACTTTTACATACTATTGTTAGTACTTGAGGTAACTTTTGTTAAGTACCGCTAGATAAAATGGCCTTTCCAAGAAATTAAGGACATATATCCTCTTACACCGACGCAGGGAAGTAAAGGAAAAAAAAAAAAATCTATGGGAGCCTATTGAAACTAAAATCATGAGAGTTATAGAAAGATAGAAAAATTATTTCATTCAAGGAAATTCAAGCTTTGTAATGGAAGGATAAATACATAAGGAGATGATGATAAGTTTGTAACGATATACTTAAAGAAAAAAACTTTATAAAAAAAAAGTAACTTTAGTAAAATTATTATATTATTTATCATATAAAAAAACAGATTCCCTTATTTTTGTACTTTTTTGAAATCTTTACAATTTTACCTTTTAAAAAGAATTCAATACAGAGACTCGATCCATTGGTATTCTATATAAACCCTCGATGCAAATTTAAAAGAATCATGAAAATTTTATCAAAGAAAATATACAACTCTCATCCACCTACTATTTTATAAGCTTATCTTCTGGAAGTAATAATATATCATATTCATCTATTCTATAAGTTTTTACTTTGAATTTTTGTTACCGTAAAAAAAGAACTAGATTATTCTCTTTAAGAAAGCTTAATGCTATGTGGCGATATTCTTAATTTAAATAATTATGATCTAATATTCAGAAACTCTAAACAACTAAAATTATGATCTATTCAACGTATAAAACACACTACTCTCTTACCTGCCCTCCCCTTCCATGTGGTGAGCACCGCTACTGATACCCCGCCTCTCGATTTCCTAGCGCTTGACCAGCAATATCACAGAGCTCACTCTAATCATAGAAACGATGAGTTTTCTATTCCTTTTCTCACATCAACGACATTAAAGCTGGGATTTATTTTTTTGATTTAAAAAGAAACTGGGGAGGTTGAAATGCAATGGAACAAAACATGTTCTGATTTGGGGACTCAGGTTTTTGTTTGATTCTTTTATTATTTAATTTGGATTAATAATAAACGTCTATAGTTTCACACTTTTGATTGTAAAATGGAAAGTGCATGCTTGGATACTTTCCTAGGCATCTAAAAGTGGCAGAATGTAAAACTAATTCCAGGCAAAGGCAAAGGGCACCATTTCGTATTTTAATACAAAGCTATTCATCAAATCAAATCGAACCAAACCGATTAAAATATAAAATACAAGTTTTTTATGATACGGTTTGATTCGAAAGTCCAAGCAGTTGATGATTCAATTCAAAGGATCCAAACAAGTCAAACCACTTCTTACAAAAAAAAAAAAGAATAACAGTATTCTTTATTTTTAAAATCTTTGATCTTACTTTCAGCCTTTACGCTCCTGTCCTTTTCCTTCACTATGTCTCTCATCTCTTAAGCAAATTTGCCTTTTGTTATTACTTAATTATTATTACATAAGATGTAACATCACTATAATGTAAATCCCACATTAAAACAATATGATACACATGAGAATATTTTAAACCACAATGGAAGCTATGGGAAAACGTCAAGTTTTCAGAGATTCGAAGAAAATTACATGTTTACTGTCAAAATTTAAAAAAAATACATAATTACAAATTATATAAAAAAAAAATATTATCAAAGTACTAATACTGTTGACAAGATACTTTGGACATCGGCCTCTCAGGCCCGATCAAATCCGATGGGACTCGGAGCCTACGTCTCAACCTAGGGCTCAGTCTTGTAGGCCTGAGACCTAGGCCTGGATAGATCAAGCCCAATAAGCCCTACAACGTATAAGATAAAGATGAAACAGTCACATCCTAAATAAGTAAGACACATCAAGCATAACAACCCCACCCTCCTATACTTGTGCAAGAAGATCTTTCTCGCCAACTAACATCCAACCACCGGCTCTACTCCACTATAAATACCAAGTCATTTCCCAACAGTAAATCTCTCTACACTCTGCATACTAAACTTGCATACTATCTTCAGTATTCTATACTCTCAAGCCCACTGCTAACTTAAGTATCAGAGTTAACACGCGGGACAACCGCCCAATGTTCCCTTACCGTATACTGTTTTGCAGTCCCATTACATACAGTATACTAAAGACTACCAGCAAGAACCTTGAGACAACATTTGGCGCCATATGTGAGAACATTTGAATTCCTATACCTAAAACCTCAAACACACTAAACACATACCCCACAAGCAATCCTTTTGACATCATGTCCCAACACAACAAACAAGAAAACCAACAGTTAGTAAACAACCAACCTGAAGGCAATCAATCCATCCCAAGGGTTGTGTTAAAGGAGCACTTAGCACACATAGAATGCATACATAAGGAGTATGCAGCACAGAACAGGATGCTCCGCGCTCGCCTAAATGAAGTGGAGCAGCACAGTACGCAAACTTACCATCCTAAAGTTTCAGATGCCCGCACTAAGAGGAGAATCCAATAGTAGAATAGCAAGGATTAACAACCTGATTCGCTATTGCATCAGCAGTCAGTAAGGTCTGCAGCCACCCGCGACCAAACTCTGGCTTGCAATGAGCAAGAAGCTAACTTGCAGGGAGTGCAGGCTCACTCGGCTACATGACGAGCTAACCCGAGGGACGATGTCAACCTGAATGAGCTTCGTGCTATGGTAAGGTAACTTTCCAAGCGACAAGGGATCAAGCCTATTGGCGATGCCAGGCTGGTCGCCAGCAATAAGACCCCCTTCATCAGGGGTATCCATGATAAAGTGTTACCTCTTAACGACAAACTTCCATCCCTGGACCAGTATGATGGCACGAACAACTCGGACAACCATCTACTTCACTTCTAAACCCTCATAAACCTACACAATCATGGAGATGCTATATCATGCAAGGCCTTTCTAGACACCCTAAGGAAGGTAGCTCGGATGTGATTTAACCACCTCCCTAACAACTCCATCAGCTCCTTCGATGAGCTGGTGCAAAGGTTTAGCCTCCACTTCAGGGGTAGCAAGCCCTCATCCAAAGACACATCATCCTTGTACCTAATAAGGTAGGGCAAAGGCAAGTCACTGTGCAATTACGTGGCCTGGTTCAACAACGTAGTGGTTAAAATCTCTTAGCTTTATGAAGGAGTTGCCATTCATGCTGCCTAGCTCAGCAACCAACCTTCGAGAGATTTCTTCCAATCGCTTGCGAAAAGCAAGCCAAAGACCCTGGCCAACTTTTGGAACAAGGCCCAAAAGTACATCGACTAAAAAGATAACATTCGCGCTAAGCACGACACTGACCAAAAAAGGTTGGGCGAGAAGCAGGACAAGAAAAAATTGTTCGTAAAAGATCGCCTCAGCAGTAGAATACTAAACAAGCTAAAGGGGGAGAACTCTGGGAAGAAGAAGCACTGAGCCGAGCACGACCCTCTCCCTCCTCTTATTTACACTTAGTATATGCCCCTGAATAGACCTATTGCCCAAGTCTATTCTAAAGTGAAGTACCGAAACTTACTCCAGAAACCTCAAAAAATGCAGGAGAACCTTGGTCATCAAAACTTTGACAATACTGTCACTTCCACGATGACCACAGTCATACTACTGAAGAGTGCTTATAGTTGAAGAATGCCGTCAAATACGCCATTCAACACGGCTTCTTCAATGAGTATGTGGCTCATCGAAGGAACTACGACCATTCGGACGATGACACTGATAGGGCACCTTAGAGGTGACGGACTAAGGATGCCCATGCTGAGCAAAATAACGACCGCACCCCCAACAGCGTTATAAACATGATTAGGGGGAGAAGGGGAGGGGGGGGAGAGATGCCACACCCTGGGAGCTAACCGAGCACCAACAACTCAGTTAACGCCCAATCAAAGGTGCTAGCAGCAATAGAGAAGAGACAAAAGTTAGACATGTCCAGATTAGAACCTCACTCAACCAGACCATGAAAGTCGAGATTAAGACTCTAGCTGAGGTGAAGGACAAAATCATTGCCCTCCTACGGGCATATTCGGATAGGTTTGCTTTGTTGACATTGGACATGCTCGGAATTTCCCCCCAACCTAACGACCCATAGCCTCAACATCAACACCACAGCGCAGCCTATCAAATGGAAAAAGAGGCACTTTACCCTAGAACGGCAAGCTGAGGTCGAAGAGGAAGTACAGAAGCTGCTTAAAGCCAGCTTCGTAAGGGAAGGAAAAGTACCCGACGTGGCTGGCAAACGTAGTACAGGTCAAAAAGAAGAATGGGAAGTGGCATATGTATATTGATTTTACCGACCTCAACAAAGTCTGCCCTAAAGATTGTTTCCCCTTCTATAAGATCGACCAGCTTATCGATTCTACGTCAAGACATGCCCTATTGAGCTTTATGGACGCCTTCTTAGAGTATAACCAAATCAAAATGGACCCGAAGGATGAAGTCCATACCACCTTCGTTACTAACTACGGCATATATGCTACACTGTAATGCTATTCAGACTGAAAAACATCGGAGCCACATACCAGCGAATAGTGACGAAATTGTTTAAGCCCCAGATTGGACACAACATGGAGGTACACATTGATAACATGATTGTCAAGAGTCAGAAGCCGGCCGATCATGTCAGGGATATCCATAAAGCCTTTAACCGAATGCACACATACGACATGAAGCTGAACCCCCAAAAGTGTGTCTTCGGCATTAGCTCTAGCAAGTTCCTCGAATTTCTGATCACCTAGAGAGGTATTGATGCCAACCTCAAGAAGATCACAGCCATCACAAGAATGAAGCCTCTAACTTCAATCCAAGACATACAAAAGCTCGCTAACATGGTGACTGCCCTGAGCAGATTCATCTCAAAGAACGTTAACAGGTGCATTGAGATTTTTAAAACCCTAAAAAATCCAAGGGGTTTGAATGGACTCCGAATTGTGCCACCGCTTTTTAACAGCTCCAGAACTTCCTTGCTCAGCCACTGGTCCTCTCCAAGCTTCTCATAGGAGAGAACCTATTCTTGTACCTAGCCATAAGCGACTAGGTACTCTCTTTTGTACTTGTCAAAGCAAAGGGAAGAGAACACAGGCCAATATATTACATCAGCTGCATACTGCATGGGCCTGAGGTCAGGTACACTCGAGCAAAAAAATCCGCCTTAGCCGTCATCATCACAACTCGACAGCTAAAGCCCTACTTTCAAGCGCACCAGGTGGAGGTGGACTCTCCACGTCAACGGATCATCCACCTTTGGAGGTAGAGGTGTAAGCGTTGTTCTAACTGGCCCACATAAGGTCACCATCTGTTACGCCCTCAAATTCAAGTTCGGTTCTAGCAATAATAAATCTGAATACGAGGTACTTATCGTTGGTCTCAAGCTGTCCAAATGTTACGCCCCAAAGTCACAGAGTCACAACAGTCCCGCCGTGTAAACCATTCTATGATAGTAATTGGCCTCACAGTGCCTACCATAGACATGATCTACATAAGGCGTCGACGACTCCTCGCTTTGAAGTAAACAGTTCAATTAATAATTATACTACAATCATGATAAATATCACAATTTCTAATAAACATATATAATTATATATATATATATGTGTGTGTGTGTGTGTGTCTCCACAGAGCTTCCTAGGAAGTTTCACACAAACATGACAGTTCACTAGATTACATAATAACCATTAGTCTTTCATTCCTAATTACATGGTCACTTTAGTCACACATTACATTAAGTAACTTGATCCTCACACCCCTGGCTTCAAACGGACTAATCTCTGGATAATTGTAGGGCGGCATAGTACTTGAAGAGATTACAAATCAAAACCTGCAAAAGGATCTATAAGGGTATGAGCAACTACAGCTCAGTAAGTTAAATTGGAGACTCATGAATGCATACAAGCACAAATAGGGTTAGCAAACAATTATTTTCATGCAATACATCAATCAAGTGTCATCGCACAACGTAGTCCGGTCCGTTGTGAAATCAGAGAAATTTCACCCGCTCCAATCCGGGTTGAGGAGTTCCATGTTATGCAGCAGCTCACAACCAAACCCAGGCTTGTGCAATGGAGACCTCGCTCCTCCCGCGACTACCTTCGAACCATTGACTTCACCCCCGCCGCGACCTCCTCCCCTGTCACTTAGTTCGACTGAGGATGAAGAAGGGACCATTTTGTAATCCTGCGCTATCCCTTTCGAAGGGGTCGGTATTTGGTTGGAGAGTCCTATGATCCCCTAACGGGTTGCAATGCATGACATTTTTTGTTATTAGGGTCAACTAAGATTATATTCCGTTTAGGGTGTTCAAACAATTTCATACCAATTCAATCAGTCACAAATCACTCACAAAGCAAGTTTCAACACAAATTCAGATACATCAAACACATGCGTAAACTACTTACAATCAAAAGCATATACAAGCCTAAGTCTCCGAGCACTACAAAATTAGTACTCTATTACAATAAGCAATAACTCAACTTACTTGAATTTGCTCGATCGCTTGATCCTTTAGTCGCGAGCTGATTTATATCTGGGTATCCTATAATACAAATAAGTCTTTTTAGTACTCATATTTTATAGATCCTTATTATAATTCAAAATGTAACTCATTTTCCCTATGTATACCTATAACGCTCTAATGATTCGCTGTACTTTATTTCGGGGTTCAACTCCTAAACTAGATTCTAGTTTTAATTCCTAAGTCTTAATTAGGCTCGAATCCCAATGTGACATTAATCACATTACGCTCGGATACTCAAATACCCTATTGGGTCGTAATTTAGTATTCTAAACTATTCGGTACACGCTAACCCTAATTGAGGTATCGAATTTATTCCCGATATGTAAAAATCTTACATTTTGAGATATTTACTTAAAATTAATATTATTTCAAATTTATTATTTTTCTGATTTCTATTATATTATTATCTAAATAACCTTATTTTTTTTTAGATTTATTAATTTACACTTTCACATATTACTAATTTATTATATTACTTACCTAATTTCCCTAATTAACCATACTTAGTACCCAAAGGCTAGAATTAGGGTTCCACTGTAGAAATTAACATCCCTAAACATATAATTAATATCCCAATCAGTAATTAATCATCATAATCACCTAATTAACCCTAAATCACCCAATTTTACCATCATTTTAGGGTTAAAAATTAACTTAAAAATTTCGAAAATTAATTTTTAAAAAATGGCTTCATAGCACTGTTCTACATCATATGAGCATCCTACATAAAAATTTTGAGCTCCAAACTATACTCCTAAGCCAATTTATTTTTCCGGTTTAATCATGCTCGATTTTGAACAATTTGTTAAGAAACCTATATTTCCAGACATAATTAAACTAAATCAATATTTTTCCCTAAATATACATACAATAAAACCTCAGAATAACAAGTTTCATAATTTTCTAAGCAAAATAAATAATTTTACAAAATTATACAAAAATTGGGTGAATAAATGACTAACCGGTTCGAAGCTTTTTGGCCGTCCAAACCCAGTCCAATTTTATCGGCCGGTCCAGGCGGTGGTTCTAGTGTAGGGTGGTGGTGGTGGTGGTTCGGTCCCAGGTAGTGGTGGGTGGTGATTTTAGTTCACTTGCCTAATCTGTACAGTTTTCTTTTCTTTTTTTATTTTCTAGATTTTCTCTCGATTTTTTCAATGTTCCGATTTTTCTCAGATTCTAAACTAACCAAATGACTTCTGGAAATTTTTTTCCTATTTATAGACAATTGTAGTAATTAATATGCATTAATTTGATAAGACTTTGTCCAAATTCCTTGATTTTTGGTTTTTAAGTTGTTCAATTTTTATTGGCTAATTTTTCTTTTTCTGACCACAACCTGATCTTGCATCAGCTTATCCTCTTCTGATTTTTCCATAATTATTTTATGTTTTTCTTTAATTATTTGCTTAGTTTTTAGCCAATTCAAGTAATTACGCGTATTTTTATCTACACGTAAATACATGTGGGGTACACGTGAACATTCCTAATTATTATTTTTGGTCATTCTAAAATTTTTAGTATACATATAATCTATCTCTAGTAATTTATTAGTTATTAGATTACACTTTTTGCCTTTTTGGTAATTAACAATTATTATGCTTAAAATTTGAAAATTTTATAGTCTCCTATTTTACTACTTATTTTCTTAAATTTAAGTTTACGGGGTCATTTTTACTAATATTTCTCCCAATAGTTTATAATTTGGGTTTGATCGGATCTTTTAGTCGATCGCCCTAAACCTTAGGTTCTAAACTCAAACCTACGGTTACTTGGCTTAGCTACGGATATTCTCAGACTCCATGCTCGTTGTCCAACAAGTCCAAGGTAAATATAAAGCCAGGGACAGCACTATGGCCAAGTACCTAAAAAAGGTGAGAAGTCTCTTAGTAGAATTCTCTTCTTGGGACATCAACAAAATCCCCCAAATGGAAAATCCAATAGGTATGCGGAAGCCTGAGGTGAAGGATAGGAAGATCTTTATTGAGTACTTGCCAGAAAAAAGCATAAGCCCTGGCTCAACTGAGGTTCTAAAACTAACTGCAGTAACATTAGAGCCGAGCTGGATAGATCCTATCCGGAGTTATTTAGAGTAGGGTATGCTGCCAGAAGATAAAAAGGAGGCGAAGAAGCTCTAATATTATGCCACTAATTACACATTGGTCGATTGTGTCCTTTATTGCAGGGGAGTCAGCTTCCCTTTACTTCAATGCCTTAGAGAAAGGGAAGGACTGCACATCATGGAAGAGCTGCATACCAAAGTATGCAACAATCACATTCAATCCTAAGCCTTTTGCCTACAAGCACTATGGCTCGGATATTACTAGCTTACCATGAGGCAAGACGTAAAGGTCATAGCCCAGAAGTGCCCGCAATGCCAGAAGCACACCCCAATCAGCCATATGCCTAGCATTGCTCTCCGACCCTTGACTAGACCATAGCCTTTCACGCAATGGGGGATTAATATCCTCGAATCCTCCCAAAAGCTTTAAGAGGACAACAATTCATAATCATTGTTGTTAATTACTTCACAAAGTAGGTGGATACTAAGGTAGTAACCAGAATCACGGAGAGAAGTGTTGAGCCCTTCATTAGAAACAACATTCTCTCTTGGTTCAGAATCCCCTATGCCCTCATCACAGACAATGGCTGAAAGTTCGATAACCTTAAGTTTAGAGAGTTCTGTACTAAGCAGCACATCACCCCATACTTCACCTCGATTGCCCACCCCCAATCAAACGAACAGGTTGAGGCGATCAATCAGGTCATTTTAGACAGCCTAAAGAAACGTGTGGACCAATCTTAAGGTGCTTAGGCAAATGAGCTACCCAACATCTTGTAAAGGTACAGGACCATGCACCGCACTTCCACAGGTAAGACCCCCTTCCTTCTAGCTTTCGGGTCAGAAGCAATCCTCCCCATTGAACTTAAGCTCCCTAATATCCGGACTCGAAGTTTTAATGCCGCCCTCAACGACTCGTTGCTGCAGGCAAGTGTTGACACAATCGAAGAAATCAGAGACCTTGCTGCCACTCGGGTTATTGAGTACCAACATCGGGTCACCCGATATTATGACCAAACAGTCAAACATAAGGAGTTCAAGGTCGGCAACCTGATGTGCTGAAAACTTGAAGCCACAGGTTCACGCAAAGGACAGGGCAAGCTAAGCCCCAATTGGAAAGACCCGGTTAAAGTCAAGGAGAGATTAGGCAACAGAGCATACAGGCTAGAAAGATAGGATGGCGAGCTCATCCCATACACTTGGAACGCTGATAATCTCCGCCTTTATTTTGATTAGAATTCCATTATGTACAAGTTTTTCTTTCTACCGTGATGAAATAAAAGTTTCACAATTGATTCTCTCTCTCTCTCGTTCCCCTTCTTTTTTTTTCTGACATCCGAGCCTACGAAGAGACAGATGGATAGTCAATCGAGCAAATCAAAACACCACTGACCTAGCCTCCTAAGGTAATCTCGGTAAGGGGAAACACCCCTAGTACAAAGGAACTCCCCCACTCTGGGTAGGTCAGAACACCACCAACCTAACCCCTTAAGGTAATCTCGACAAAGGGAAACACCCCTTGCACAAAGGAACTCCCCTACGCTAGGCAGGATAGAACACCACCGACTTAGCCCCTTAGGGTAACTTCGGTAAGAGGAAATACCCTTTACACAGAGGAACTCCCTCAACTGTTAACTTAAGTAGATATATTTAGACACAAAAAGGAAAGGACGTCTTAAAAGCATTCATCTAGTCATTCATGAATTGTTTAATTACACAACAAAGGCTGGCATCCCAACCTAACTTACATTAATTTCAAAAAAAAAAAACAGAAAGAAGAAAGAGAAATCTGCTATCTCCTAGGATCGGCTAACTCTAGTAATTTAGAAAAATCCAAGGCATCTATTTGCTCGGAGCGTTGATCAATTGCTACTTGAGATGGCAGGCCTTGACTTAGAGCGGGGCTTAAGTGATGTGAAACAGGAACAGGAGGATCGCTCTTAAATGATTGATCTTCAAGAACTGCTTCGAGGGTGGCCTCCTGCTAGGCTACTATGGCGGAAGCAGATATAGAAGCGCTCTACCCTGCCCCACCCCGACAACAAAAGGAGCACCTACATCATTGCCAACCGCCTGGGTGGCCTCCCTTTCCCGTACCGGGGTACCCCTCTTCTCATTAAACATCGAAGAGTCTAGAAAGTCGAGAAAGCTCAAGTCTAGATCCAAATAATAGGAGAGAACCTCCCTCCAAGTGTAACGAGTAGAGTCAGTGGATAGGTCCTCTAGTTCTTCCAACTACTCTTCCATGTTCCAATAGTCAGCGACCTTCTTAGCGACGGCGTCGCTAAAGACCTCCTCACTCTATATCTTAGAGATGATCTCTTCCATCTCTGAAACTCTATTCCACAGCTCCCCAACCTGCTTCTCCAAACCAACCAACTCCAGTGAAGTGGCCCTAACGCCTTCGCACTCGGACGCCTTCATCGCCAACTCAATTTGTAGCCTGGCCATTGACACCTTCAACTCGACATTCTCTCTTTCAAGTCGAGCCCTAGCTTCACCTTCCTCATCCAGCCTTTAAGAGAGACGAGCCTTTGTCTTTTGCTCATTCACCAGCCGAACCTTCAGGTCATCAACCTTTTGGGCTACCTTCTCAACTTTATCCCTCTCCCGCTCTGCATCCTTAAGCCTTGCCTTAAGCCTTGCCACCTATACAATAAAGTGGTGCAAGCGCTTGTTAGCCTTAGCGAAGCTTTCCAAGTACCTCTTACTAGAAGTCTTTGCATCCAGTAGGTACTATTCCTACCGACGCAATGCCTCCTGAAAGCCTTTTACCTCTCTCAAGGTAATATTAGATTTGTTCAATTGAAGCAGCACCTGACCGTAGTACTACAAACCAAAAATCGAGCTCACCATTAATACAACTGGCTAATAAAAAGCACCACAATATAGGAGCAACAAAAACTTACTTGCCGCATCAACATGCTTAAGTAGCCCACCATCTATATGGGGTCATCCCTACCCTCTTAAGAGAGCCCTTTAAGGATGGCCTAGTCGCCGAAGGTGTAAGACCCCATCGAAGCCGAGTAGCTGAGCGTCCGATGCCGCAACGTCATATCGTTAACACGGACCTCTCACTTCGGCCTAAGGAGCTTCCCCTGAACCCTCTTCATCTCTAACTTAAGGGCTTTTCTCAATAACTCGTCATCCCAGGAAGTGTACTGTACTTCCTGGAATAAGTCTGGCCCTATCCCATCAATTTAAAGTTATTAAGGACTTCAAAGAATGTGCCCTTCATGTCGTCGACATTCTAATAAAGATGGGCCATCAGCTACTCATTCCATTTCTCTTTGTTCAAAGGTGCCTTCGCCAGGGGCCTTTACTTCTTCGCTCCAGGACCAGGCTCCCTAACCGTCTTGGGAGCCTTGCACTTCTAGCAAGCAACTTAAGGATAGGCAGCCACTTACTCATTCTCTTCCCCCCCGCCACCACCCCCCCCCCCGGAGGGGAAAGCACTTACACATCAGGCCCCTCTACTTTAGTACCTTCATCACCCAAGACAATGGGCTCAATAAAGGGGGCGAGAGTAGGAGCAAGCAGAGCCACACCAAAAGACTCTACATCTACAAGCTCGTTCTAGATGCTGAGGGGAATCCCCTGAAGAACAAACCTTGGCCATGCCTTACTAGTCTCACTAAGCTCCAGCTTCGGCTTTACTACCTTTACCTTTAACGGGTCTGCCTTGGTTTACGCTAGCTCCTGCTCATCGAATCGTCCACAGATGGACAAGACATCCTCAAGGCCAAATTTTTGCCTACAAGAAACCTGATCTAGAGTTAGAAAAGGAAAACTAGGACAAACCAAAAGGAACTACCACTACCATTCGTAAAACACCACCGTAATCGGCACGACCAAGGAGGTTCTCTCATCCTACAGGTGTCAGACGAAGCACACCAACACTAGCACAATAGACAGGCACATAAGAACAAACCTGTACCTTCAACCCACTTCTCTACTACAGCCTTCTTCATGCTGGGAAAGAGCACAAAGATCAAGCACCAGAAATACCTCTCCATGATCTCTACAGTATTGATCTCTTGGCCACCTCTCAAGACTATGAAGACCAAGATCTCTTAGACAACCTCAATGTCATTAGGGCCAAGCCTCTTCTCACCACCAATACGGACTATTTCGATCCATCAAATCTAGAAATCCGCCTCGTCGGGCAGCTAAACCACCATGTATTTGTCCTGCCAGCTTTTGACAGAATCTACAAGGCCGCAAAACAGTTTCTTCCTCGAGCGCGGTTGGAGGTAAGGCCACCCCCCAACGCTCTTCCACATGTAGAAGTGACAGAAGAGTTCGAGAATAACCCTTATCACCAAGTATTCATAGAGCGTCTAGAAAGCCCTCGATACCCTCAACTCATTGGGAGGGACCTATGATAGACTACAGTGATGGTAGTTGAAGAAATCCTTCTTAAAACAACTTGAAAGGAGGTACTACCCAAACTCCAGGCACTGCAAGGCTACTCATTCATCCCTACTCGGTAACCTAATATACCACCTAGGAATTCCCCCCACAAGAAAGTTGCTGATGATCCAGCTGGAGGTAGATTGCCTACTTCTACTTACATGGCCATCAGGCCCCTTGCCCGTACTAGGAGCGTCGAACAAATCCTTCGCAGAGGGCAAGGGAACGGCTGCATATACATCCCTGGGGATGGCATCGATAACTCTAGCACTGTCCAGCGCTTTCACCGCCATCTTAGTTGGTTAGTCAAGCTATGCTGGTGACGAGACTTCGCCCTCGCCCTCTTGAGCCTAAGGGGGATCATTCCTTATAGAGTCAAAACTATAAGTAAGCAACGGTTGAGAAGAGCTAGCCTCACCTATGTTGGTCGATATGATCGTAATTCACAAAGAAGGAAGGAAGACTCGAAACTTTTGAAAAAGATTTGAAAGTTCAAATGTGAACATAGAAATTGCAATGACTAAGTGAGAAGATTGTAGAAAAGCACTCTCTCTCTGTGATACTCCTATTTATAGGCAAACCACCTAGGAAGCTATATAAGCGATTATAAGGATCCGTATAAGTACGAATCCCTTAGAATGCTACATAGCAAACATATGGAAAGCATTTCTATCAAACAATCACCTTTAAAAGGCAAAAGGCATGTAGCTATACACTAATCTGCAGTAGCATGACACATGTCATGTCGCATTTAATTTACGGAATACAAACGAGCAAAAGTCGAATTTTGAAAAAAGTTCCTTGGATAAGAAGCTTCTTTAAAGCCCATCTAACTCCCACTTGGTCAGCATGATTAAGATATGACACAGTCACTTCTAGTCGACTCTCATTGAGTACTGTTCAAACAAACCAATTCGTAACCTTTTAGCACCTACCTAGTGAGTCGCAAGGCTATCCCGCTCTGATGCCCCAACTTAAGTCTCGCTTGGGGCTCTAACACTCTACCTCAGAACACCTCACCACTCATGTTCATCTCACTACAGGTATTCCCGACCCAGGTATTTACTGCCTCAAACACCTCTACCTCGGCCACCTTCCAATCCAGACCTTCAGCACATGTTACATCGACCCCATAGCGTCAAGTCAAATTCCTTTGAGCCAGATCAATCATGTCTGAGCAACTCATGTATCCCTTCTCCTTACCTTCGCCTCGACAATGAAACTACAAAGGTGCAAGTGTTGACATGACACTTTAGATATAAGCTCCTCAAGCCCAACCGGATCTAACGCGACTCAGGGCTTCGGGCTTAGGGCTTAAGGCTTACCATTATGAGCCTGAGCCCTATAACAGCTACAACGTACAAAATAAGAATGAAACAACCACGTTCTGACTAAGTAGGATACGTCAGATACAGCAATCCCACTATCCTACACCTATGGGAGAAGATCTCTCCCGCCAACTAATCTCTAACTACCAACTCCACTTCACCATAAATAACAGGTCACTCACAGACGATAAATCTCTCTACACTTTACATACTAAACCTACGTACTACCTCTAGTATTTTATACTCTCAAGCCTACTGCTAATTTAAACATTGAAGTGGCTATATCGTATAACTCTCCAACATACCCTCACCATATACTGTTTTGTAGACCCATTATGTGCAGTATTCTAACGACTACCGATAAGAACCTTAAGATGATAAGTTTTTATAAAACCAAAGAAAATTACATGTTTACCGTCAAAATTAAAAATATATATATATAATTACAAATTATAAAAAAAAATATGTTATCACTCCTTTACGATGCGATATTATTATTACTATTATATATATATATATATATATCACATCTTAAAAGTACATTTAAACTTAATATTACATCTTAATATTTATATATATATCACATTTTTAAAATACATTATTGCTTTTAATATACTAATATTATATCATATCTTGAATATACAACATATATACAAATGCTAATTTTGCATTCGACATTTTGATAATATTTTTTTATACAATTTATAATTATGTAATTTTTTTTTTAAATATCTAGAAAAATGTATTGCATCTGGATATATTACCTAGCACTTTGTAGTGGCCATAATATCTCGCTGCTAACGTTTTTTTTTTTTTCCCCATAAATATTAAAGCACGTTAGAGGATTATATTAAAAATATATATATATATATATTTGCAACTTCCAGATTTCATTTCTATCGTGGATATATAAACAGAAAAATGAATTTTCTGTGTATTTACTTTTTACATCTACATTTCTAAGAACAAAAATTCGAAAATAGCCCAAAATGGGAATTTTAGTAACACCAGCCTCAAGCTAAGATACGATCACAAAACTGGAGGAGCTGTTAGGTCAGACACATGTTTAAATTTCAAGTGTCTTCTGCTGCATCTGCCAACGCCAAAGTACAGCGTTTACCGTTTCTGCCGTTCCCATCTGCACATTCAGAAGAAGAAGCACAACAAATCAGGAATGACTAAAGTCGCATGGGAGCAGAATTCAGATAACCAGAAACAAACCGAAACTTATTCTGATGGTTTCAAGGTTAACTTAGGGTGAAGGGGAAGGGAGCCAACAAAATATGTCTTGCCTTGCATTGTTACTCTCAATGGCACTACGGAGCACAACGTAATGCCCGTTTTGTTCACAAACAGATTTTCTTTGTAAAAGACACCTCAAGCTAGTCTCAACTTGTTCGGATTCAATGCAATATGGGGTGGTAGAAAACAAGTTCAAAGCAAACTTCACCTACCTTTATCTCCATGCTATGATAATCTTTCCACAAACTCATGTTTTGATTATGAGTTGTCAGAGCAGCCTCGTATAACTTCCGAGCCCAGGTAAGACATTCCTTGTCACCAATTGATGCAAGATTGGACTCCAGATCAATGCAGGTTCTATACAACGCAACACTTGGTCGGGGTAGAGAAAGAAATCTGCAATTTTGACAGAAAAAAATGTTACAGGTGCCCTGTCTGGCAACTTTTTAGGCAAATGCCAGGAGAGAAAACTAGTACATTTCTATGTACTTGTTTCATCATGCAGTATATTATCGTTTTTTCTTTTTCTACACGTTATGAATGTTATCCAACCATGTCTCAACATGATCATTTTAACTAACATCAGGTCGGCAACTGAGTCGGATGCACATAATTACTGTTGCAAACGAAGAAATTGCCTCAAAACATTCATTTCCTTGAAAATGGTTTTGGGACAGAGTGCGTTTGCCCATTGAGGGGGGGAAAAGAACAAAAAAAAGGGAGAGAAAATTCTACTTTTTGTGAAAAAAAAGGTATATACATGTCCCAGTATTAGAAGGGCCAGAAAAATCAAGTAGCGAACAGTCAAGTTCAGGCGAGTGATACTGGTTGGTGTATATCGCAAGTTTTCGTATTTTAATTGAGTGGACCCTTGTGGTAAATATCCACCCAAGAAGCTAACTTGCACTGATTACAATAAAGTTGATAGAAGAACATCTTCAAAAACAAAAGTATTTTTTCAACGAGAAACTAAGACATTAGAGAAAGAGAGAGAGAAGGGGGAACAGACTAGAAACGAAATTAAATGATGATGGAAATATAGAAATTTTTCTTTTTGGGCTTGTGAAAAAGTGCCAGAGGTACACACTAATGGAACCCAGTTCAGAAATAATTCGTGAAAATGATAATTAGAAACATCAAAGGGAGTAAGGCACAATATTTGTATCTCCAGCTTTATTTCTCTGAAACTGCCATGAGAAACTTCGACAAACACCAGCAAACAAGTTTCTACTAAGGTAGTTTCCGTTATGAAGAGGGCATTGGAGTACATATTAGGTGAAAAATAGCATGGGCTTATAATCTGCAACTAACAATGAGAAAAGAGCAATAACAACAGATGAAGAGCCAAGACCTGAACAAAGATGTACTGAGTTCTTTAACTGACATAAATCAGAAATGAGGTTCATCTCGTGCAGCCCCATGTGATCATTTGAAAGCTATGTTCCAAACTCAAGGTCATTACTAATTGCATCTTTTCTCTTCTAAACAAGTTTGATAGAACCTCATTATAAGGTCAAAATCAACAAACCTATGGAAGAAGTTACCAGTTGGAAAAACCTTATAACTAACTAGCTCTAATCCCTCCTGGACTAACAAGGAATGTTACAATAATAGTTGTCAATATTTTAACATCAGAATTGGAAAAAGGATTTTTTCCTCTTTGAAGTAATAGATGCTGCATATAAAGCAAAGCAGACATTCAAGGACATACCTTTTGTACATCTTCCTCGCACTCTCAATCCCATCCTTCTGAAGAACAAAATTTACAATGCTAGACGATAGGGAAAATTCACCCTCACTCCCACCACTTTTAGTTAAGGAAATGAAAGCACTCTCCACAAGCTTTTCAAAATATTGTTTGCTGTTTGCATATAATTTCAGAGCCTGCAGTAAAAGCCACATCAATCAGTTTCATGCAAGGACATTTTTCTGCTTTTTGATAACCTTTAAGAAAGAATAAATACTTAAAACAGCCATATTAATAAAGTAACTACCCAAATAAAGAATAAAGTGCAAACAAATGAGAAGGGATTGGGTTTTTGACAGATATTAAACTCAATGCATATCAGTGGTCACACAGGAATATCCTGCTAGGACTTTTTTTGGGTAAGAATATCCTGCTAAGACTTGATATGCACAAAGATTCAACTATACCGCCACTCAAGACATTTCTGCCTCCCTTCAATAAATCACAGGAAGATATTGACATGAATTTAAGAGCTTGCTCTTGTGCACAAGAATGTTCTATAAAAATATGTAGAGCCACTTTGTTGCAAAGGCAACTGACTTTAGTAACTTATTCAACAGCAACATGAAACAGACCTTGCCTAGCAAATTTTACTATAGTGAAACATGCTAGAAAACAACAGAGCAGTGACACCTTCTGGATTGTATTGATCTAAGTTTAGATATAATGTGCTATAAATTGAACAAGAAAAAGAATAACAATAGGAAACTTGAGATTCAATATAATACATAAGCCGTGACAATGCAAGAGCACACAGATATGTAGAGTTGACCACTGAAACTTGAGATTTGCAAGAAAATGTGCATGTATGACTACTGAAATCATCATATTCGAGCTGCCGAAAGAAAATCCTGCAGAGAGATTGCAATTACCATTGTCCACAGGTGTTCAGCTTCCATTACTGAGGCTTTTATCAAAACATTATTGAGAAGTTTAAACATGGAGAGTTGATCAGACTTCTTAAGTGAGGAGTTATTCCTTGTAGTAAATCTCAGTTCCACCGCAACTCTTAAAACCCACAACTGTATCGACTGTGACAGCTTCCCGCGGCAAAGTCTTTCAGATAGTCCCCACGCTTCATTCACCTTTCCAAGTTGCAAGTACAGGGAAACATATTTGCAAGCAAGATTCTCTGTGAGGATTCCCATTGCTTCAGCCTTTTCATATACCTTCAGGATTTGTGATGTATAATTTTCAGCTTCAGTACATGAATTCAAGATCGAGGTCTCCCCTTTAGGAGAAATAATATCCATCAAAAAATTTGCGTACATATTGATGATCATTGATGAAGGTGCCGTTTCTAGTGCCTCTTCATAGACCTGCACTATTTAGAAGTGTGATTATCTCTAAGTTATATACAAACTAAGTAAAATTAATCCAACATTTATAGAGAGCAGAGAACGTGCCTTTACTGCCTTTTCGACCAAATGATGCACTCTTTCACAATTAAAATCCAGAAGGATCTCCTTATCAGGAATTTCAAGCCTTGCCAGCCAATCCCAATATGCTGGGTCAGTTTGAAAGTCTCTCCTCATGTCGCTCAGAATCTTCTCTCGTATTTGTTCAGAATTTGGCAAATTTTCTGCGTTCAACATCTCAAAAAATCGCTGCCTCAAGCTGAAACTAGAGGGTAAAGCCTCTATTGCACTACTATAAATTGATTCAAAAACATTCAAGCGAAACCCCACATCCAGGAGAGTATCTGATTTGTTTTGGACATCTGATCCATCATTGCCATCTCTTTCTCCATTAAGAGACATAAATAAATCTCGGTTCTCTTCCCTCCACTGTTTATCATCATTCCCCTGAGAACTACAGTCCAATGTGCCCTCAGCCTTGGCAATAGCAACTTTTCTCGAATTTAATTTATTTTGGTACTTAATTTCCATCCTCAAATACTCTAGCCATAAATCTTCTGATTTTGGGCACATTCTCAAACCATTATACATAGTAACACGAGCAGCTTGCACGTTTAGATTATGGTCAAATTCCCAAGCTGCAGCATAAATATAAACTTCTGGAACCTTTGGATGGAACCTCATTACCTGAGCTAAAGCCTGGGTGAAAACATGACATTAAGTAAATTTAACCCAAAAGAACAACAAAGTAGGAGATAAAATTCCCTAAATGCAAAGCCAATTGGTTCAAGCATTCCTCTACTACCACGAGACATTAATTCCATATAGAGAAAACGACCTAACTGAGTGTAACCCAACATTTCTATTGCATAAAGTAACCACAAAAGCAAAAAGATAACAGGATAGAAAAATGTATCTGCATGTAGTAACTATAACTACAATTTTTTCCTTAACTGAACCTCTATCTAACATCAGTAGTTTCTCAACTCATTCGAGAAGAACACAGGCGACTCTTATTAATTGAATAATCCAAGCATAAAGAATCAAATGATAATCATTCTCAATCATAAAGATAAATTCAACTGAATATTTACACCAAAAAAAGTCAACAACTTTACACTCACAACCGCACCATAAAAAAGTCATCAGTAAATATGGGGCCATGGATTAAACTTAAAACATTTTAATTAAAGGGAAAAATTAGTTTCTTTTCTACAAAGATGGTAATATTTTCCATTCATGCTATATTACTTCTTGTAAACACATCAAGTTCCACCATCATTACAAGATAACCACTATTGATAATGAGCAAAAAGTAGGTAAGGCCTGTGACACATAGAAAGTGGGCCCATTACCTTAAATTGTCACCAAAATTATATTCATTCTATGGCAAATCCCACAGGTCTTGAGTTTTATCCATAAAAAGTTCTCTCCCTGTTGATCCTAAATATGCCAGCAATCAAAGAAGAACTTTAAACCAAAATCATAATCTCCAACTAGTTCACTTTCCATATACATAATCTGCCTACTACATATCATTCGAAGCTCCTCTCACCACCAATCACATGCTCGACAACCAAAAACTTAATAACCTTTCACATTTATTAACTAATATAACAAAATTAGCATCCATATAATTTCATAAAAAGCCAAATTTTCATTTTTTTTTTCAATAGACTAACTTCCCCAGCAAGCAAACAGAAACCAAAATAAATTCAAAACAACACCATAGTCCTACCTTTTTCATTCTTCCATTCCTTCTCTCTCTGCAAAACTCCAAAAACCGAAACCACAACTGAAGATCTCCTTTATATCTCATCACCGCCGTCGAATAAATCCTGACTATCCTCGCAACTCCCGTGAAATCCGATACTGATTTCTTCTTCAAATCCTTTTTACTACGGCCTTCGTCCTCCGTCATGGACTCACACGCTGACAATGACTTCTTCCTCAGTCTCCGTAGCGCGTCGAGCTGTGTCTCGTAATCGATATACGCGAGAAAGTCTTCTTTGAGCGGACTCGGTCGTTTGAGCCTGTACTCGAACTTGCGGCGTTGTTTCACGATTTCTGCTATCTCGTGGCGCGTGAATAGACCTCGTTTTTCCAAGTCGTCGAGCTCATCGACCATCCGCTCGAGGCGGTACTGGACTACTTCCGCCATTATGTGGTTGTTTTCTTGAGTTGAGGTGATGTCAGCGACGTGAGTTCGGTGAGTCGACCGGTGGGACTGTGGGGAGAGAGAGAGAGAGAAAGAGAGAGAGGAGAAGTTAAGGGTTTGAAAGGGTTTTGAGAAAACGAAATCTTGCCGAACTTGGGCCGAGAAGTATTGGGCCTGGTGTCTCTTTTAATTAAAAAAAAATAACAGAAGAAATAAAAAAGAGAAAAAAAAATAAAAATAATGTTTAGTATAGCAAAATAAAAAGTAAATTATAAATACAATACTCGTGTTCATTTGACATGCACTTAATTCATTATTTTTAGAAACTGAACATTTTCATAGTTTTAGATTTTTAAAAATTTTTATTTAAACTCTTTTATACCATTTTACTCTTAATTTTATACTTCTTTTAAATTTCATTATTTCTCTATTATTTTATCTATACAGTGAAAGTAAATGTAAAAGGTCATTTTTCCAAGACTTGCACGATTTAAAAAATAAAGGCCTAAACACAAATGGAACAAATATAGTGATTTGTATTTGCAATTTTGTAAAAGAAAATAAAAGTTTTTTTTTTTTCCAAATTTTTATGTAATTTTTTTCTTACTTTTATGGAGAGTGAGGCATGTTAGACATAAGCCTGAGCCTGGACTGTCCTCTTAAAATCTTGGGCTGGGTTTGGACATCAGCCTCCAAACTCAAGCTGACTTCCTTAAGCCCCCTCAGCCGAGCTGCATGATACTCAAATTGCCTCTTCCGAAGCCAACTCTCCTTGAAAAACCCCGAAGAGTAAGCGCAACGGCCGTACATCTCGGGCCGTAAACCCCACAACATAGGAATACCCATATGCTCGTCCACACAACGTGTACCCTGCATTAAATATGAAATGACATTTAGGTGGCTCTTTCCCAAACGCCTACACGCCCTTACCGTACAGCGTCCCGTCCCCAAAGCATCAAATATGAGAAGACAAACAGGAGTCCCCGTAACAATCATACTTACTCCAGCTACGTCAAAAAACTCTTGCTAGCCCTGAGTCCCCAGGACCAATGGTAAGACATTTGGTTACATGCTATGAGTTGATTAAAGCTCGAGACATCAATTATAAATATTGCAATCTTTTGCTTTTAGAGGTAAGCATTATTATCCACACACTTCTTAACAATATTATCTTTATCCTCTTTATTAATTTAAGTTTTAAAGTAATTCTGTTAAACAATCTCCAATTATTCTATTTACTTTTATCTATTTTATAGGTTTGCTCAGCTATCCTTCAACTCACTTAAATTCACCATGTGTCAGTCCATCAAGTCTCATAAATCCAATATACTTCATTGACGGAAACTAATAACACCAGGGCCTAAAAGCACTTTTTAAAATTTTGGAATTAAAATGGCAAATTTTAAGAATTGAGGATATGTTTGCAATTTGCTTCAATTTTTATAAGTTGTCCTTGTTGATATAAGGGGCTCAGGTGAACATTGATAGTAATTGTTGCAACCATGCTAGCGTTTTTCCTTTTTTTTTTTTTTTTTTTAAGAAAAATTCCCTTTTATATGGCTATTTTTCTTTTAATTTTGGAAAAAAAATATATCTTTTTAATTTTTTATTGAGGACAAAATAGTAATGTAAGTTATAAAAGCACATTTTTCCAAAATTTTGTAATCTAAGCTCTCCATTTGGTCAATAGAGTTAGGACCGATATACTTTGGTACAATTTACACTTTCAAATAGAATTAAATATTCTATTACAACTTAGTTTTTATATAATCTGGAAGTTAACCATACAGTTTGATTTTTTAACTAAAAGAATGCGATCCCATTCCATCTAATTCACAAAACCATAATTTTGTGAAGGCAATAAAGCAATCATCCTAGGAAATGGTACTGTGCTATTGCAAAACATCGTCACATCACCACCGGCTAGTTTGTAAAACAAAGTATTATGATAAGAACAGAATCGATGCTTATTGGAGCATGGCCACATTGTTGGCACCAATGGCCGTCATTGTTTTCTTAGTTCTAAATTTAATTAATCCTGTGACCTACCTCGGAAGAAACTGGACGATGAAGGCAAAATTAAATGCTTAATGCCTTGGTTGGCGAACTACAAGTGAACATGCAGAATTACATTTTGATCAGAAAGCTTCGTATACGTAAGGAGGAAGGGAAGGGAACTAGTGTTATTCAGTTTGAGACCGGCCGGGGCTTGTGTTGAACTTGGAAGAGTGATTCTTTTTCCCCCTCTACCCCTTAAACATACGACCAATTCAGTTCGGTTTTAACTGGTTGGTTCCATTTTCCCTTCAACTTGAAGGCAAACCAATATACTCAATAAGAATTGACCTGCAAATCCAACCATATTAAAAAAATAATTAAATTTTTTGTTTCGTTCAATTCGATCTAGTATAGTTTGTAGTTTTGCCGTCTTTTTCCCTACTCCTAGAGTTAAACACAAATGAAACAAATATAAGGGGATGTTTTTATAATTTAATAAATAGCTTAGGAGACATATTTAAAAAAGAAATATAAAAATATTTATCACATTTTTTTTCCAAGTAAAACCAATCCAAATAATTGAATCATAGATTAATATATATAGATCCTCCCTATTTTCAACTTCTCTTATCTTTTTTTCTCAATTTACGAATCAATGGCTACAAATAAATTTAAGTAAAAATAATTAATCTCATTTTATCCACTCATATATAAATATATAATAGTGAATTCTTTTTATACGACGATGGGAATGCTTCATTCATTCTTTTTGGCCCCTAATACAAGGAAGGATAAGGCATTTACATTATAATATGCAGGTGGTAATTGTTTTTCACAATATAGTTGATGATAGATGTTTACTTTTACTCCATTACACTTTTATTAGGACATATAAGTGCTGAATCCACCAATTTAACTTACTTCAACCTACATTATTTGTTCTGCTTTTTAAATAGATAAAAAAAATTTGAGCTAACCCACTTTTAAAATGAGCTAAATGGGTTGGTTCTCAAACAAAAGGCTTAAATGGGTTAAATAAACCAATTCAGATCAATCTACTTTGACTCGTAGATTATAGAGATTAAGTTCATTTAATCTACTTTTTCGACAGATAAAAAAATCGAATCTAATTTGTTTTTAAAATGGGTTAAACAAACCGAATCGCAAACCAAAACTCATTTACATACATCTATCTCTTACTAACCGATATGGTAATGTATAGAGAAATTGCCAAACAATTCGATTTTTTGCTACAATTTTTCCACTTCAACCTACATGTTAAATGGATTGAGTTTATTTAATCTACTCTTTAAAAGAATCAAAAAAACTCGATCCAAACCTACTTTTGAAATGAGTTAAATAGATTGACTTGTAACCGAAAACATAAATAAATTAAACCGACCAATCTAAATCAACTCATTTCGACCTACAAGTTAAAAAGCTCGGGTCCATTTAACCTACTTCTTAAATAAGTCAAAAAACTCAACCTTAATTTATTTTTAAAAGGCATTAAACAAATCGATTCACATGCTAAAAATACCTTTATCTTTTACTAGTTGGTATACTAATACATACAAAAATTGCTTAACAGTTGAATTTTTTGCTACAATTTTTGTTTTCGATTTTTTGCCCTTCACCATTCAAACCAAACAAAACGTGGAAGATAACATAAAAGTTTGGTTTGTATTTTTAATATAGATTTTGGGTTTAGTGTAACAACTCAACGTATAAGTAACTTAGGAGTATACTTTACCTTCTTTAAAAAGACTAAATCTACTGAAACCGTTATAATTTAGTACTATTAACACTAATCTTTAATCATAATAAATTAGATTCTAACTCTCCTTCTTTTCCTAAAGTTATATTATGTTAGTAGTTGAAAAAAAAAAAATTACATCTTATTCATAATGATAGCAAAGCCGAAATAACATCATCGAACACAATGGAATGGGCTGAGAGCGAATTGGGACGGTGAAAATGTGAAGTTTGGATCCAACCTCGATTCGAAAATTCAAAGTCGAATTCAGCACGAGCATGAACGAGCTTCGTATTTTGACTAAAAGCTCAATCATATAGCACTGATGAATGAGTTCAAACTTAATTTGTTTAAGTTTGTTTAAATTCCTTTTATCTTTAAAAATATTTATATTCTAATTGAAATGATATTATTAATATTTTTGAAACTTAGTTAAATTCAACTAACACTTAAATTGAAATCTAACTCAATTGGAGCATATTACTCGATAAGTGCTTAACTAGTTTAAACTCAGATTCAACTTAACCTGGTCAAATTAAATTCAAATAATTATTGGAATAGGATTGACCCAGTTATGCTCCAAATTAGACAAATCATAAAGTTATATAGCACAGAAAACAAGAACAAAAGAATGATATATGGCATTAAGCTTAAGAGAACGCTTGCATAATATAAGAAATGAAGAAATCCAAACGCTCACTATTTGACTTGAAATTTAAATAATTGAAATCATCTAAAAGGATGAATATAACCAAACAAACCCATAATCTTCAACACGTCAATTTATTTATTGGAGTAACGTTATAAGCAGTATTATTTAGTGCATGATAACTTGACTTGGAACTCAAGGCAGACCACCACCAATCCCTCCACCAGCACCTCCACCATATCCACCTCCAACACCACCACCACCACTGCCTCCGCCAAACCCACCACCACCGCCACCACCTCCACCACCAAGACCAGAGCCTATCCCAGAACCAAAACCTCCTCCAGCACCCCCACCAAAACCAGATCCTCCTCCAAGTCCACCCCCACCACCACCACCAAAACCTCCTCCAATACCACCTAACCCGACACCAGCACTAAAACCCGGGCCGGCTTGAAAGACGAATGTTTTCTCCTCACTAAGTCCTTTGTCATCATGAGAAGTAGTACTACTCATCGTGGCAAGCTTTCTAGTAGCGTTAGTAGTGGTGCAAAGAATTGCACCGAAGAGAACAAGGAAAAGAAGCCTGGATTGAGAACTCATTTGTCAAGATAAGTGAGATATGTAATTTTGATGATACATGGAGTTGCAAGGAGGGGTGATATATAAAACAGAGGAAAGTGAAAATGGGAAGGTGGCAGTTGAGGAAGTTTTTAACTCAGGCATTCGATTACCCGTGCTAGACAGGTATGATATGATACCAGAATTGAACCCCAACTGTTTTTGTTGCAACCATTTCATGCAAGGGTTTTATCCCTTTTTATTATGATATATATCAATCACATTTTTTTTTTTTTTTATTTCCTTTCTAAATATCAATTTTTGAACAGAGGCCCATCATATGTATCCATGAAACAGCGTTAATCTATCGAATCGAGTTAAGCGCATATGAGCTTTGAACATCTATATTCATACTTTTATAATTTTTTTTATGCATAAAAAAAAAAGAAGAAGACGCCATCAGCCTGTATCATTCATGCCCGTATTGGGCGGAAGTCTAGTCATATTTACACAACATTTAGTATTAGGCATAGTCAATGTCATTATCAAACATTCCGCATTTATTACTTTCTAATAGTCGGTATACTTTTGAGGTGTGTAGTTGGACATTTTCTTATCCGACTTAGCTGAAAATGAAATTTGATGGTAGTGTTACGTTTTTCATGTTTCTATCATTATTCTCTTGTCTGGACCTTGCTTTAGATTATTAAATAGCAATTATAGGGTGCTCATCTGTCTACAAAAATTCAGTTGCAATCACGTGGCATATAATCAATATATGCTGCTTAAATACTAGCCAGCCGGCCAGCCACGAGTGCCGATAAACAGACTAACAGTTTCTTGCCGAACATTTATGGACCGGTCTATCTCAACAGGAAGCAACCAAAAAACATTAGGCATTTTTGGGCATCCTTAATGAACCATTTAATTTATTTGTATATTAAAATAGAACAGTATCAGCATGTCTTTAATCTCCGAATAGTATTTACGTCTGTATTTCATCAATCACATAACCATATAAGTTATATTTATGAAGAATATTCAATATATATCATACTTTTCACATTAATTCTTATATACAAATAGTATGTGATTGATATCAGAATTGATTTTGCATACGAGAATGGGAACATTTATACAATCCAGAGGCGCTAAGCTTAAGTATTATTATTTTTATCCTATCAAGTTTCTATGGCATTAATTGAAGGCTTCTGCATGCATTATATCCCCGAAATAAGTCCTCCACAAACTAAGAATTTGGAAAAAAACCTGGTAATGCCTGCCCGTAAAAATGAAAAACCAGCAAGAAGGATGGAAGCGGAAGACTTCCTGATTTCCAATACGATAACAAATGAGAAATGATGCCATCACCAGTGCTACTGCTACAGGTCATTAATCAGCTAACTCAAAGCTCAAGTTGAGCTCCCGAACAAATTTTTTACCCATTCCTGAAATCAACTAAATATGTCACCCCGTCGTGACTGATGTACCTAAGTTATCTTCAGAGAGGCCTTGTGTGACGTCCCCTTGCTCGGCCACAGAGAAGAGCATTCTTAGGAATAGGAGCTTCATCCCTCAATGATTTTGAAGGAGTGTAGACCCTAAGATAGAATTGCTGCCCCAGATACTGTCTTGCCCAATTCTCTGACCTTATATTCCACATCCCTACATTGTCCAGGGCCATATAGACTGCAGTCCAAGCCTTCGGATAAACCTGCCAGCATCAATCGTGTTATCATAGGCACAGCATGCCAAAACCAGTGCCCGAATTTCAGGTGTTCTTTTTTATTTTTTTAAAAAATAAAAGTTTACATTCAAAGTATGAAATTGTTAATTTTAGTATTTTAGCACCTTCATCGTCTTTACCAAAATGAGTTAGATTGATTGTGACAATATACGTGTAAAATTTGAAAAACACCCACAGTTCAGGTTTTGATTTTGACATTATCCCTTTTTTTCCTATTATACCTGGACTGTGCTACGTGCAACCGTGTCCCTCAAATTGTAGCGTAATCTGCTTGAAGGAGTCCATTGTCCTCCATCCATCCTGATCAAGGAGATTTTATCCAATGATGATTAATATAATCAGATCAAGTCAAGAATATTTTGTTCTTTGTGTTACGCCAATTTTCAGGAAGCAGTCTTACCCCACTACAAAGAATGCATAGCCATCAATGTGCCATGACTGGACAGTGTCCTCCCAATTCTGAAACACAATCTCGACGAATTCTCGGAAATTTGCAGCCATGACAGCTGTCTGCAGGTAGGCATTTCCCCAGGAAGGACTGGTAGGCATGCTTCCCACATTGAAAACTCCAGGTATATTGAAGTAATCAGCAAGTTTTAAGGGTGTATCCGCTTGGATGTACGAGACACCATTGACAGCATATCTCTGTTTGCCATTAATGATAGGAGCTGAGTTAGCAAGTGTGATGGTGCGGCTTATCTTTATCAAACCGTAGTGATAGGAACCTTGTGGGTTTGGCCTAGGGCCACTGGCCGTCAAATTCCACCTGTTTTGAAAGGCAGGAAAGTACAACACTTGACACAACAGGTTTGGCAAGAGCGACAAATACTTTCAAGATTCTTAATCGTTAAAGGTGGAGACATCTAGTCCTAAATCTGTAAAAGTTGCTTTTACCTAATTGATCTGGCCTGGCTTAGGGACCAAGCGATTTGAGTAGTTGGCCCCACAGGAACAGGGCCAGAAACTCCAATACGTGAATTGCTGTAGTGAAGAACTGCTGTTGTTGTGAGCACCCGAGGCGTGAAACGTGAGGAAACAACCACGTAGTAATCCTTAGCAGGCTGATCAGCTGTGACTAGAACGGAATAAGACTGCCCGAGATGGATGTCGAGAGAATCATACGTGTTCTGAAGCGTGTGAGATCCTTCTACCTCAACCAGTTTCATCTTATGTCCCTGAATTCTGAAGTTAATTGAAGTAGTAAGCCCCACGTTTGATATTCTAAATCTGTATGTCCTCCCTGCAACAATGAACATATTACATGGATGATGGACAAATATAATCCTGCAAGCTAGTTATCAAAAAATACATTTAAAAATCACACCACATTTGCTTACTAAGCTTTTGGTATCAATCGATTGAAGCTCTAGAAACATGCCTTAATCGATGGGGTTTTGCATTGTACGTAATTACTTGTTTAAAATAGATAATGAATTCAAAGGATTATCCTAACAAAATTATACGACACACGCTATCTAGAGAACAAAGTACAAGAGTCCTTACATTCACATGCTTTTCACGTATGAATAAAAGTGCAGAAGATGAGGCCAAAAGTATATTTTTTATTTTTTATTTTTTTTTTCACATGGCAGCATGTTATTGGCATAGTAAAGATAGAGACACCGTGTAGGGATAGATTAACTCTATATCTATCTGGGAACTAACCTGGATCAACGGTGAAGGTGTATCCATTCCATCCACGGCCATTAATGAGAAGTCCATCCGGAGAGGGAAGATTATGACCAGCCTCCAAAATCCATCTCAATTGCTGCCACGTGAACACAGTAAAGACATAAGAACATGGTATCAATCTCCATCATCATTCAAAGAAAAAGCCTTGTTATCCTAGTCGGTCAAGATGAACGACGTATAGGTGCCTTACATAGTGGTTCCTCTTGAACCAGTCCCCAGCAAGCACAATGTGATCCCCATGAGGAGGAGGGAAAGGCACAGGAATAAGCGGACGGCTCCATATTCTGATGCCACCAAAGGCACCAGCAGCCTTGTGAAATCCTAGTGATGGAAAGTAAAAGTAGCTACCAATCTGGTCCTTCACTTGAAGAATGTAGGTGAAGTTCTTTCCTGGTGGGATGGGACAAGTAGTGCCAGGAACACCATCCTGCCAGGAGTTTCTTCTCTGCTGTATCCCATTCCTTCATAAGTGCAAAAGAACAATGATATTTGAATACAATTTCCCTGGAACATTTTTAGAGGAGAAAAATCACAACTTCATAGTACATTGCTAAGGATTTCTTGTCAGTCTTCCTTTAAATATAGCACTACATACAAATTCGAGGAACTTAAGTAGTTTAGTAGATCTATCGTTTAGAATGTTTATTTTCAAAATGTTTTGCCTAAATGTTGGACATGACATTAGTTTAATCTACTAAAATTTTGGCGGTTGCAACTATAATGTTTCCTCTTGTTTGAAAATTCATTTAGTCATATGATCAATTAATGAGTCTACAGCTAACAAAACTTTTGTACGTCAGTGAAAATTGAGACCATTTGAACATCATTCAATGTTGAAACTGGGAAAGCTTAAATATCTGCATATTGAAGTCGGAGTCACACACTCAAGGGAAAAAAAGCCAAAAGAGAAGGCTAACATAACATTGACCTTGCCCAATTTGCCTTTATAATAAAAGCCTTCCTTGTTGAAAACATGTGGAGACAGAATATCATATGGATATTCTCATCGATCTAACCCAAGGGCAACTCATACCTTCATTACATTTACATGTTCAAGGATTTCTATATGAACCTAAATGTTTCTATACTTTCTTGCCGGAATAAAATGGGAAAAAAAATCAGAACATGATACTGATGCGTGAAGAAAAAAGGAAGGGATAATTGCAAATACACCCAGAACAATTTGTCATACCCCTTTAATCGTTCTTTCCATAACTTTCGAATATATGCAGTTTGAAAATATACAGAGACGTACTCCCCGGTGGCTAAAGCTCCAAAACCGTAGTTAAAATGACCGTGGGATTTTAGCAACAATTTGAAGGTAAATATATATTTTCAAAAGTTACATAGAGGTAAATGCACATTTTGGGAGTTGAGACATGCAGATCTGTAATTTGCCCAAAATGAGAACATTAGATCCATTTGTTTCCGCGAAAATCTACAGTTTCTCCCCTGGACGATTACCAGCTTATCCAGAGATGAAATATGCCATAACATGACTCTATAGAGTGACTAGAAAATCTTAAATAACGTTCTGCGGTTTTCTATTCTCTGTACCTTTTTCAGTATGAAAATATACATAGACATCAATGAGAAGGTCAAAAGCAGACACATTCACCATAAAAAAAAAAAAGAAGAAGAAGAAGAAGAACCAGTTTTAGTTACCAAGAAATGAGGAATGGCTCTCTTAGGTAGTTGTAAACACTAATTATCAAGTTATCATTCGTGACAGCATCAATTGGTGGCCCAGGAAACTGCCCATTTATCAATATTCCCTGCATGTTCCAAACTTTATAAATCATTAACAACCCAACATTCTTTATATAAAGAAAAAACAACAACCTTAAAGTAAATGCCAATGATGCCATAAAAGTAACTTCTTCTTTTTTTTTTTTCTCTTTTCACCCAAAAGAAAAGTACAAAGCTAAGAAAAACAATGTACCTGTTGTTTGACTCCAAGAGGGTATATGTCACCATAAGTAACCCTCCAAGTTATGTACCTATATGGATTATCTCCATTAGTGCAATGAAGAAGAAATGCTACAATGTAGAAGATGAGAGAACATAGAACTTTGCAATCTCTCATCTCTCTCTCTCTCTCTCTCTTTTTGCTTTCTCTTCCTTTGGTCTTTCTCTTTGTGAAGAATAAAACAGAAATCTTAAGAGCGAGATCTAGTTTGCTTAATGAGGTAGTACATTTTTTTAAGGGAAGTAAGAATTAAATATCGTAAGAATTTTATTTCCCTTTATAGCCCATTCTCTCTCCTCACCGTGAATCTCTGCATTAATGTCTTTACTTTATCTGGCTGATCAGAGGGGTTCTTTTATTTTTTATTTTTTTCCTTCTGCTATGGAAGTGAGCTGGCAGTGCCAGTGACACTAAAACAGAATAGTTCAAGAGAGGTCCTGAGAATGGGCGGGAAGAGGTGAAGCGATTCGAGATATTTGTTTAAATATTGTATAAAGAAAATTTTCATCTGTTTTGTGCTTTTATTTCGTATATTATGTACAATTAATATTTAAAAATGTGACTATTCTTTTTAAAATTTGAGTGTTTAATAAATGTCATAGGTACTTATCGACAGAACATTGGAAAAAAGACTGCAAAGGAAAGGAATATGGTATGAAGTATATTTAAGATTTGCATGGACACCGATGGAACCGCAGTTTGCGTGATTTTGATTTTAATCATGCGCCGTTGACATAATAATGTTGGGGAACATGGGAAGGGGTCTTACAAATATGAAGGGTGTAAGATGTGGGTTTGCATTCAAGACAATGATGGCGAAAGTACACCGGTTAGATGTTTGGGATTGATATTTATTTAAGTCTATTTGAATAGTTAATTAAGTTAAGATGCAATATTACAATATTTTTTGTTTAAATAATTCTTTAATTTGAGTTTGACTATAAATAATAGTTAAGTTTGAATTGAGTTTAGATATTAATATCATTATAATTATTTTAAAAAATAGATAAATTGAAATTAAACAATTTTAATTAACTCAAGCTTGAGTTTCAAACTATTGAATGCTGGTTCAAATCGAGTTCAACTTCAAAATTCTAAAATCAATTAAATTTAATTCGGATTTGAGTTTTGATATTTTAAGTTAAATTTGCATCATTTCTTGTATTATATTGTTTTAATTTAACTTATTTACAATTTATAGAGACAGAGTACAATTTTATTCATGTTTATTGTGAATAAGTACTAAGGAATGTTTCCCCATGGAGGTAGAGAAAACAATAAGGGTAATTTATAAGATATATATACATATAATTTTATTTATGTGTTAGATTTGTTATGGTATCATATCAAAAAATTTTGAATACTCACATGCCATTATTATGTTGAATAATTGGTATAATATTTGACAAGAAAAACATAAGTATTTAAAAATTGCATGTGATTCATAATGGTTTGGTGCTGTTGTCAATTGTATAAGGTACTTAAGTGTATTTACCTTATTTATAATGCTTAATAACCGTATGGCATTTCATAAATTGGAAAATTTTTGGAAGCTAGACAAAGAAAGATTCGACCATGACATACCCTCGTCTTTCCAAAAAGATGGAGTGCAAGAAGTTCTTTCTACACGATAGCAGATAGGTTAAATCATGCAGAGACAGCGATTAACTTGAATATCCTCATTTCATATAGGATCTTTCTTTGAACAAATTACTCATCATTTTTCAAAATTTTTCCATTGTCGGATAGAGCAAGGCATATGCCATCTTCAGATTTCTACCGGCAGAGATTGATGATGGACCTGGAATGGTTAGTGAACCTGTGGATGAAATCAAGAACAAATAGACAAGCTTGGGCGTGGGTAAATGCCTCTGGATGAACTTTATTTATAGCAAATATATGTGAATCCCATTCAAATAAAAAAGTATATCTTCTT
Organism: Lumnitzera littorea; assembly: GCA_024138015.1. Lineage (NCBI taxonomy): Eukaryota > Viridiplantae > Streptophyta > Magnoliopsida > Myrtales > Combretaceae > Lumnitzera > Lumnitzera littorea. Next base: position 89,712,779 of record JAMXBB010000011.1, read on the forward strand.
AGATTAGTTTACTTTGTATCTTTAAGATGAGTACTACTTCTAATTTAAAAGCCATAAAATCCATATACGTTATATTTTAATATCTTATTTTTTATTATCTCTTAGTTACAACGAAAGTTTTTATCTAGGTGATATTAACAATTAACATTGATAATTTATAGATATTGGAGCACTATACATATTCTTTTCACCACATAGCATACTATTTGTCAATCCTCGACTAGAAAAGTTGTAATAGTATTAATAAGTCATTTGAATTTATTAATAATGTATAAATATCAATAAAATTTTAACACGTAAAAATATAAATAGTAGTTTTTTAGAAAATTAGACATTATCATTAATACTTGCACTTTATTCATTAATCCATATTAGTATAATTAGTTTTGTTTTTTTTTTTTTTTTTGTCTGCAACCCAATCATCCTCAAAATCATCATATCATAGACACTATCTTTAATCAATTTAAAATCATCTAGATGGCAAAGCCTAAAACCAACATGTTTTATACTCAAATTGTCCGGTTTCCTCCTCTTATATAATTAGTCAAATACTTATCGTATCATCCTTCCGTTTTTATTAATTTCTTTAGATTTATTTTTACTCATCCAAACATAGTGAGAGACTTGATAATCATTTGTATACTTATCTTATAAGATATTTTATCTATAAACGAGTTTCAACTTAGATATAAAACTGAGTTTAGATTTTTAAATATGATTAATAAAATAATAAATTCATCATGTTGTGTATAGAATGTTTAGATCTCGAGAAAAATATACGATCCATTAACATGGCCGGATAACCATGTTTTACGAATAATGCAAGGCTTTTTTCTGTAACTGGCGGGCGGCATTTTTAGAAATTTATCCTGTTTACATATAATTAATCCCATCAAAATTTCCATAGGATGCCCATGAGGTCCCCACTTCCTTATCAATAAATATCTCTCATGGGACAAAATCTTCATTTATTTATTTATTTATTGCAAGTACGGAAGTCTTTGTTCAATTTAATGGATTTAACGGATTTTTATGGCCACAGATCACGTGAATAGTCAAGCTTTATACTTGTAATCCTTATGCGCATATGGTAAATCGTCATTGATTTAAGTGGTATTGACACCGCTAGATAGGAAAAATACGAGCATTCCTAATAGGCTGTAGTTTTCAACTAATTGACTTTTTTGTTTTTTCTTTCTTCGGCACTAATCAACCAATTGACAAAAACGATCTTTCTTACCTTAAAATTCTTAAATTTACAAAATCATTTTAGCTATTTAAAAAGAAAAAGCATTCCTATTAGATGGGAACCGATGAAAACATTCTAAGTTTGCTCATATTTAAATTTTGTAATATGAACTTTACGTGGTTTTTTTTTTTTTTCAATTTTAGATCCAAATTTAAAATCCTAATTATTATACGACATCCAATAGCTCACCATTGGACCATGACATGGAACATTGTTTAATGAAGCGTGTGGAACATGTTATTGAATATTAAATAAAATGATAAGTTATAACATGTGACCATCAACTACGCTTTTTGTTTTTTTCAACTAAGCATTTTTTTTACCATCAACTAGGCATTTTACTATTACTCAAAAAAAAAAAAAAAACGAGGCGTTTTACTCTGTATTTTCATCTACTATGCAAAATCTAATTTGTAAATAAAAGAATAACAAAATTTCCAAAGTAAGTGATAAAAATTCCTAATAAACTTCTAAAATTATCTTTTTTGTAGGTTGGACTAAGGACATGTTCTATGCCATCTCCATCAGCAATTATTATGATGTTTAACAACCAATGATTTACTCAATAGGACATCATGGAGCCAGCAATTCAACAAAAATGCATATTGAAATTCATAAAGTAAACCCATTACTAATAGCTCCTCTTACAGCTAAGTATGATGTTGAAAGGCATCAAGAGGATGTTGGATTACAAGTTGAAACTGGGGTGTTCGAATCCAAGCGATTTTATTGAGTTACGTATCGAGTAACAATCGCATGTCTAATAAACCTAATGTATTGATCACCAGCTAGTCTAATAGAGATATTGATTCGAGTTGAAGAGATTGACGTCACACACTGACAAATCGAGACCAAACTCAAGGATTGTGCAATGTAAAACATCCTTCTCCTGTGATCAACTTCAAACTACGGTCCCTAACCTTGCTGCAACCTTCTCTCCTGTCACTTAGTTTAACTAAGAGTAAGGAAATGACAATTTCAGCTATTCTCATCAAAGGGAGTTCGTGTTTAATTCGAGAATCATAATCGTTACCCTTAATGGGTTGTAATGCATATCATGTTAGGTATTAAGCCGAGTTTGAGTTTGTTCATCTTTTTAGAGGAATCGATTAAGTTTAAATGATTTAAGCATAATAATATTCACAGAACAACCATAACATAGAGTTTAACTCCCATCACAGCAAATTGAAACCTAACCATAAGCACTACATATGTACCAAGGTTTACAGATATTTTGAAATAATACCTTAAAATACTGTAAAGCATCGATCTCACTTACTTACTCAAATACTCACTGTAGGAGACTCGGGTCGTCAATGGTCTAATTGCTGGAGGATCCCAAATTTAGTTTTTATAATAGTTACGAAAACATTAGGATTTTATCTAAAACGGTTATATATATATGTATATATATAAAGTATATTATCATTTTCCTTATATAATAATATATAGTTTTATTATATAAGTCAAGTTAAGTTATTAATTATTAATAATGTATGTAATCATATTATTACATATAGTATATCGTTTCGAAACATACTTTTAATCGGTTAAATCACGTTTCAATTATAGTAAAATTATTGTAATACATAAATTCATAATACACCGTTTGAGTCACTAAATAATTCTCTGAAAATTTCTATAAACTCCTAATAATATGGGGAATTCAGTCATCACTTAATTTCGTGATATCGATTTACCGCCTATATATTCAAATTTACAATTTTACCCCTAAATTATACTTAATTACCCAAATATTATTCTTTTTACACAAAAATTATTTTCAACCTATCTTAACATAACTATAATTCACCAAAAGCCATTATAGTTTAATTTTCATAAATTAATTTCACAAAACCTATTTATTTCACATTTTGACCCTAATTTCTAGCTATTTTTAAGCCAAAAAATACAATAAATATTAAAAATACTCAAATAAAAAATTCGGTTACATAGCAATTTTCTATATATCATGTATATCTTACATAAAAATTTTGAGTTAGAAATAACATCATTTAATATGTTTATTTTAAAATTCAAAATTCAGGTGAATGGTAACTTTCTTCAGTAAGTATATTAAATATTTAAAATTTTGCAAAAATAAAAATATCACACGAAAGCATATCCAAAATAATCCAAATATAAATTTTTCTAGGTGAATTTGATATTTTTTAAAATAGATGAAGAACATGATAGAAATTTAACCTAACTGTTCTTGAGTGCTCCAGTAGCCAATAGTGGATAAGGGGTTGTTGAATGGCCAAGACGCGGCATAGACTAGTAGTGGTTGGTTGGGTTCTACAACAAACTCTCATTTGGTTCAATTGTTAACTTAACTCGATAATTCCCCCTATTTTTTTGCTTTTTTTTTTCTATTTTTCTCCTATTTTTTCTAAAATTTTTCTATTACTCCCCTAAGCTCTAGGTTGCTAACCCTTACATGTTTAGAGTTCTTACCTTTTTATACTTTCTAAGGTTGGCTAAAAATTTTTCCTCCCTTTTTTTTCTCTTTTTTTTTTTTTATTTAATTAAGCATGAGGTGGCTTTATCCTCTTAAAACTCCTTTTGATTCAGCAAAAATTAGTTTCCTACAGCATGCCATGTGAAATCCCGTCATCTTTAGCAAATTTCCAACCGAAATCTTATATTGTTGGGTAGATTTTTCAATTATTTAAGTATTTTAAGTATATTATATTAATATTTAGTTGTTTTATTAATATATGAGTATATATCTTATGTATATATACCACATGCCACATATAATTATACTCATATAATTATGTTTCTAACATACCTTTTATTTTTAAGATATATTATCCACTTATTTTTATGAATTTAGCACATATTATATATATATTTATGTGATTTAGAGTTAATTTACAAGTATAATTATTATTTATATCGAGTATACTTATAAAAATACGTATATATTCATATTGTAAATTATATTATATTATTAAAATTTTATAACTTAATTAACTTATTTCTAATTTTCTAAGTTCTCGTTATATTCTAAATTCGATTTTAGGGATTTCAAACAATTTTGTATTATATTAAGTAATTGTACTTTTAAGGGCAATATTGGGATTTTAGAACATTATTTTTAAAATCTAATTTCACCGAATTACTTTAACTAACTTTTTTATCTTAGTCGTAAAGTTTGGGCTCAATCGAATAGATTTGCCTTGAAAGCCCTAAATCTAGATTCAATTGTCCTAAATATAATTTTAGGAGCTCATATTTTTACCCTCCTTAAAAAAGTTTTATCCTCAAAACTTTAATTCTAAACATAATAACTACTTATTTTCTAATAGAANCTAATTTTCTTGAATTACTTCAGTTAACTTTTTTATCTTAGTCGTATAATTTGAGCTTAATCGGATAATTTTTCCTGAAAGCCCTAAATTTAAGTATGATCGCCCTAAATTTAACTTTAAGGTCTCATATAAAGTAAATCTTCACTATTTTGATTATATTCTTAATATTTTTATTATATTATGGACTTCCAAACGTATGGGAATTCCTCGATTAGAGTTATTATGTTTCTCATAAATTTCTAACATAATCAATTTACTTTCCCAACTTTTCCGAATATGCTAAATCAACTATTGATCATAATCATACAAGAACAGGGCTTTGTCCTAATACTCAGATATTCATGTCTTGATTGTTGATTTATAGGATATTACAAATACTGTCAGGCATATGTTCTTCAACAAAGTCTTTTGGGATTTCAAACAGTGTATTGAGGCGTTTATACATTGTAGGCCTGTAATTACAATTGATTAAATATTCCTTTATGGGAAATACAAGCATAAATTGTTGATTGCGACTGGGGTTGATGGTCAAAATCACATAATCCCACTTGTTTTTGCCCTAGTTATGAGGAATGTTGGGATTGTTAGAGTTAATTCCTAACGTATATGCTCATGCATGTTAAGAGAGATCATATTGATATAGGTTTAATTTTGGACCTTCATGCAAGGATCCAATTTGCAATAGAGGGCGAGAATGCAATCTAGCCAAGTGGTTGGCCTTGATGATGGTGTATCCAACACATTGCTAGTAACTTCAATACTCGAGTTAGTAACAAAGACTGCAAAGAGCTGATAAAGAAGACTAGTTACCAGTTGTAACCTCGAAAGTTTAACGCCTATTGCGACGAGACCAAGATTATAAGCCCCCATACTAGAGTTTACTTTAGAGGCTTGCATCCTAAAATGTGGACATTAGCATACAACGATGGAGCTCGGTTTAGTCATGAGACAACCAACATTGCCGAAGGTTATAACAGTGCTTTGCAAGATGCTAGGAACTTGCCCGTTGTAGCACTACCTAAGAAAACTTTCTACAACTGCAATGACTATTTCAATAAACATAGGATTGAGTTAGTATAGCAAATGGGTATTGGCAAAGTATTAACCAAAATTTATGGAAAGAAAGTTTGATAGGTAGCGCAAAGTGAGCATTGGTTACCATATCATGATTTTCAACTACAATAAGCAGATATTCGAGGTCATCACTACTACACAACCTACATCACAAGGGTAAAAAGGAGAGAACAACCACATGATCGCACTTTAGAGGCTTACATCCTAAAATGTGGACACTAGAATACAACGATGGAGCTCGATTTAGTCATAAGACAACCAACACTGTCAAAAGTTATAATAATGCTTTGCAATATGCTAGGAACTTACCCATTGTGGCACTACTTAAGAAAACTTTTTACAATTGCAATGACTATTTCAACAAACATAGGATCGAGTTAGTAGAGCAAATAGGCATTGGCAAAATATTAACCAAAATTTGTGGAAAAAAAGTTTGATAGGTGATGCAAAGTGGCCAGTGGTCATTGTGTCATGATTTTCAACTACAATGAGCAGATATTCAAGATCATCACTACTTTACAACCTACATCACATGAGTAGAAAGGAGAGAACAATCATACGATTGCACTTAGGACCGCACAATGTATTAGCAATAAGTGACAAACATACAAAATTCCATATTCCTACGCTATAGCTGTTATGGGAAAAATGAGCATGGACCGTACTGCATATATAGGGTATTGGTTTACTATATAGAATCGGCTACGTATATACGTTCGTTCCTTTATGCCCTGTGTCGATAAGGCCAGTTGGTCTTATCTTGACATTCCTGTATGTCATCCAATTCGAACTTCAAATAGGGTTAAAAATCTAAGCAGGCCATAAGAGAAACGATTCCAAAATGAGATGGACATTTGAGAGATCGTTGACTTATACATGTGGACTATGCGGTGAGGATTGACATAATAAGAGAAGATATTTACAGCAAGGAAGGCAACCAATGTCAAATGGATCCACTGATACTTGTTTTACTGAAAGTGAAAAAACTATGATAATATTGATTGATATAATATATGGAAATATATTTAAGAAGTTGTTGCTTTGCTAACTTTTGATTTTCCTTTATGAGTGTAATAGTAACCTTAATTTTTTTTTTCCTTTTTACACTTGTAGGAGCAGATGGATCCAAGATCGATCAATAGGTCACTGCTTCACTTGCACCATCTCATAAGTCTGAGCTAGTGTAAGGTAGTCAAATAAGGAATAGAAAATTGAAAACATACTTGCAATTTGTTCAATTTGTATAATGCCTATAACAATAATCCTTCTTCCTTAGTTACAAGAGAACTATTGGCTCGGGTATCATAAACGTGAGGTGATATTTAGGCGTTAGGAGGTGAAGAGATCTTGATATACCGATGCATGATCCCATATTTGGAGAAGTTAGGCTTCATTAGTGTATGTCAAGTCCCCTTCATATAGTTGAATTAGCATTTAATTACCACCTTTGTTGAGCGATGGAGGGAGGAGACATATATATTTCACTTTCACATTAGAGAGATGATAGTGTCTCTACAGGAAATATCTCTACTCATTGGTCTACTAACCGATGGCAATGCAGTTACTGGCATGACAATATCTATAGGGTGCACCGAGTTATGTTACTGCCTACTAAGAATTTACCCACTAAAGAATGCCATAAAGGATGCGGATTGAAGTTGTCTTAGTTAAAGGATAATTTTACTGATTTGCCTTTTAATGCAGACGACGAAACAGTACAGCACTTCACTAGGGCACATATCATGTAGTTGATTAAGGGTATGCTATTCTCAAACAAGTCTAATAATGTCGTATACCTTATGTTCCTCCCTCTCCTATCAGATCTCACTATGGTTAGGCAATATGTGTAGGGAGCAACTTGCTTAGCATGACTGTACCATCGGTTGTGCCTTGCTTCTAAGATAGAAGTAAGAGAGATTAGCAGTTCACTGGTGATTCTTCAAGTTTGCCATGGAAGCATTTCCTACACATCGCCCTTTTACGTCGTCAGATTACTATAGGTGTCGACGGTCGACCACTTATGAGTCAATGAGGGATGGAGTTTGACATCACTGAGCTGCCCACATATGTGGTTAGATAGTATAAAGATGCATTTGATCGCCAGTGTCTAAAGTAGGTATATATTTAGCAAAATCGTCTCCTTATTCATTCAATAATTATTACTTTTTTTGATTCTCATTATTGATCATCAATTCAGGTTGTTCAGATTCCTACGACTACAAGGATGTTACTAGACACCCCGCTTATTGTCAGGATAGGAGTAATGTATATGCTTCCACATCGTGGAGATGTACTATCCCAATTGTGTGGCTCTCCAGTTTGGCGAGATATAGGAGTTCCCAGCCCACCCTAACACTAGATGGGCACTACATGAAGTGACTTAAGGGGCAAAATTGAGATCAATTGAGCAACACAACATGCAAATTGGATAACACATTGGGAGGATCGACAAAACCGGATAGTTCAAGTCGGACCACCACCTAGTCTACATCTTGACTACATACCCTAATATTAGCAAGTTATTCGCAGATACATCGGCCAATCAGGGGTTTTTTAGATTATATGGTATGCACAGTTGCTTTTTTAATTATACTTTTGTTTTTCTAGTTATATGCTACTTATACTTTTGTGTTCAAATTGCAGGAGAACTTCATACATAGAATACCGTACATGTCATATGAAGACATTATATCTTAGCGGCATCGAGTTAATGACCTCATCAAGGAGATTATTAGGGTCCACTTAGGCTACCCAGCTATACCTAGTCCTAATGTAGACAAAACTAACTCCTCATCAAATAAGCTACAGAGAGAAAGGGGTCGTTGGGGACGTGATCGTCGTCAAGTGGGAGACCAAGGATGTAGATAGCTTGGCATGCAAATTTGAGACGATGCTTCTCTTCCACACTTCTCACCACCAATATCTCCTTGACTGTTAGGATTTGAGTGCTACAAACCATTCGTCGGAGAGAGCTCTGGGGATCATATTTTCCACACTCCTGTCGTGAAAGAGACCTCTAATAGTCAAGTCCATTCCCTTCCCCCCTTTGCACCATCAAGGAGACCAGTTAAAGATCCTCAATACAACATAGGTAAGGGAGTTACACAAACGGACCCTTCTCTGATCCCCATACATATATCGTTTTCGGGTGCTTATAATCAAGATAGGGGACAAATCACCCAGTTGGATGCGGCCTAGATAGTTGAGCCTTAGGACAATGTAAAAGCCTAGGTTGTTCGCCCACTTACGCGACAACAACACCAACATCATTAGATTTGGATATTTCACTTTTAATTTTTTTTTCCTTATTTTCGAAACACTATGTACCTATTTTGATAGTATAATTACATTTACCATAACAGTTTCATATCTTTATAATTTTAAATTATTAACATGTTTAGATGTTGATTTAAAGAGCATATTTGTGTAGTAGAAGGATAAAAACTAAACATCTTATTAACATATAATCGAATAGAATTCGATTTGTGTTATATTGATTGATGTAAAAAATAAATGTTTGTAGATCATCGCATGTTTAGGTGTTGATTATTTTTTCAACCAAATTTGCGTATGGGCTTGACTAAAAGTACAAATTTAAGGTGTATTGAAATCGCCTTTTGAAAAGACGATTTTAATTGCCTTAGAATTGGGAATATTTTTCCAAGAGCCGTATTTGTGTAATTTTTTCTTTTTTCCTTTTCCCAACTTTCAATACCCATCCTGCAAACTACCAAACCATGTAAGATAAAGTTACTTACAAGCTATAGTAGGATACCTGCTCAACCCTAGGTGCAGTATTAACAAAGAGAAGAGTTCAATTAAACATGACATCTAAGGATCTCAAAAAATTCAAATCTGAAATTTAAATCACCCAAAAAGCCTGGCGAAGGAAGGCATTCTGGCTTCTTTTAATTTATTTGGTCTTGGCTCAAGCATCTAGTATGCGTAAACTATGTTAGCACAACTTCTGCACAAACAAAGAAATTAATTCCATCGAGACATTGGCAAATACAATATAGAAGCACCTCGAGTAAAAAACCAATATGACCCAGCCTCTGTAAATTGAATGAGAGCAAAAGTATGGGTACTTTGCTTATGGTACACCTGTGTTATTTTCGGATTGAAAAAAAAAAATATATATATATATATATATATATATATTTCATAATAATCTTCTGAAGTGAGAACTGAGTTACTAAGCCCTACATGTAGAAATGCCTCATAAAATGACACTTACCAAGTAATTGGAGCGAGAACCATCATTATTGATTATTGATTGTTGCTCCGAAACTCGCCATGCTTATGGCCACATCTCAATTTATTTATATCTTAAGAAAAATATTGACGTAGGTTCACTTTTCTGATATCAAACCCCGTATTATATAGCAGTTCGCATATGGGTGCCCAAATCCTTTCACAATAGCTTTTCAATCCATGAGGCCGAATCTATATTCAAACCTTCGTGCGCATATACACAAATATAATGTCCGACTGAGGATGATTCACACAAAATAGACTATCGTACAATCCTGTCAATAAACCATTTAGCCCATCATTTAATCATTAAAATTCCCATTATATTAATTCCTACAGTTATTTCAACGAATGGACGAGACGATACCATTGGCGGGATTATAGAATATCCTCGTATCAAGCATGGGGAACAAATATTAATCACATGGATAGATTTATACATTGACCCAACCCAATCTCCTGGTAGGAAAATTTTGATGAAGGAAGTTGAATCAAGATAAGATATGAGTACCATGGGGAAAGTGCAATGCCTTATGTTTTTCCTCTGCGACCTGCATTTAGTTTTGCTCTTTTTGTCTCATCAGTATCGTTTGATTTGCTTTTTCCCACCCATCGGAATTCCAAGAGCTTTTTGTTTTTTAGATCAAGACCATCAGGTTTCGTCAGAGGAAGCAAACAACATGAGCTTTGATTGTCTTTGTCCTACCGTTAAGTTCAGCGATTTTTTAATTTAGACAGGCATCAACCTTTTCCCCGACACCCAGTTTCTTGTCAATATCTTCTGCCCATCTTTTTCCTATTGTCTTACGATGTCAGATTTGCTTGTGATTCTTCTGCTCAACATGTGGTTCTGCTAATGCAGTTGCCATTTGTTGTTCTTGTTCGTCCATTTTAGGTGATTCAGCTCTATACCAAAACACTACATAAATTATTGTAAATTAGAGTAATACCTTTTAATAATTATTGTAAAGCTATAGTTGGGAATCATCGTAATTACAAAAGTATTTCGAGTTTTTAAAATTCCATACTTTTATATTCCATGAAAAGTATTGATATCTCTAAAATTCTCTCCGGGTGCAATATCAAGTTTACTTCTAGTTATTTATTTTTTTATTTATATTACAGACTCATCATTTAGTTTAGGATTTTCCTTAATCTATTTAATAATTCAACGTCTAATTGATGCCAAATCAGATGATGAATTGATCTCAAAAAATAATTATAACTGTAGATTGATACAAAAGGATTGGCGTGATAGTAGGTTGAAGGAGAATCTTTAAGTACATAATATTTTTTAGTATGATATTTTAGAAGTCCAAAATATCTCTATAATTTTAATAGCTTTGATAAATCTCATCTTTATTTAACTAGTGCTTATTTTCTGTTCTCCACTTGATAATAGTTGATCTAGAGTGATTTTTTTTTTTTTTATTATCATATTTTTATCATCAATCTATGGATCTACGTGCCTAATCATAAAATTTTGCTTTAATACTTAATATACTGGCACATATAATGTGTATCACGAATGTGATCATAAAACTGGACCAAATTGAACTACAATCCAAACGAAACAAATTAAAATTTGATATTTGCAAACGATTCAATTTTAGAAAGCTCAAAATTGATTTTCATTCAGTTTAGATGCACAAGCCAAACCATAAAATCAAACTTTGTATACATATAAATCATTTTTGCCTATATTCATTCGTAATAGAAGTGAAATGAAAACGAAAACGTAAAAACAAGGGCATGCAAAATAAAGATTCTTGTGCTACAGTAGGAAATTGAGTAGTATTTTTAGGAAACTTAATAGAAATCAAGCTATCGAACTACTAACCCGCAGCCGAACTTGAAAACTAGAAAAATTGGCAAGATGAGTCCTCCTATTTTAGCCAACCCCTGCCAAGACTGATGCCGAGGCTAAGTGCTTCCTTGCGTGCCCCGCTTGGCCTCGGCTCGACCAAGTACTTCATTGCTGAGTCACCTTTCGTGCTAAGCTAAATGACTTCCCATCTCTTTATAGTGTGTTAAATTGAAGATTATTCACTCGTGCCCAAGCAATCCAATGACTCGGCATCTTCCTTATTGAGAAGCTGAGATAGAGAGACTCTGGACTAATAAAGCCATCTTTACTTGGATAAGCAAGCTGTCTGTACTTTTTGTCTGCATCTTCTAATAGCCTTGCTAATGTAGCATCGCCATATGTACGGTATCATGTGTAGAATCTGTTGTACTACTAATTATTTTCCTTATTTACCCTTTTATATCTTGTACATTACTTCTTTAGGAAATATCCTTTTTGTCTTTTCCCTATTGAGCAAGTTACCCTAACTTATGGGTATAAATATTTTTGTACTTGAAGTTGTAAACAAGCAGAATTCAAATTACCATTAATATACTTTTGTGTTTTCTTTTTTATGTAAACATTCTATTTACTCTCGACATCACTCTTATCGTAACCCTTGAGTAAAGTTAGGTGGCGAATGATCTCACCTATTCGATTTGTGCGTTATATCGAATTATGTTGTGGGTTCTTGAAAGTTTCATTTATACGTTATATCCTGTAAAGCTGTTCATGGGTTTTGCTTACTCTTATTTTATTTTATTCGAATTTGTCCTTCCATACATACCCCATCACTTTCTTTCAAGCTTTCTACAAGCTCGGACCCATCTAGTGACCGACTTTGTTTATTCTTGGTTACAGTTTACACCATTTTAGTATCAGAGCAGAAGTTTTGTTTGAGCTATAGTTGGTTTTTAAAGTTTTGTTTATATCTTGTTTTATGTGTGTAAAATAGAGTAAGTTACTATGTTAATCTTAACTACCGTGTTTGCTAGTTATTAATTTCCTGAAGTGTTTGTGTGTACTTTGAATCTGTGAAGGAAATGACGGATTCGAGTGTGAATATTGGTATTGGAGATGACAATAGTGGAGTTATCCACCATGAATGACAGTTTCAAGGAACCTCAAGAAGTACTGATAAGAGACTTGATGAGGTGGCAAACCTCTTGGTAGATCTAATCCAAGTTGTTCATATGCTAGCTTACCGATCTATAGAAGCCACGTAAAATACCTTACAAGCTACTCAATATGTTAGAAGTTAGAACCTAACTCAACCAGTTCAAAGTAAAGGAGTAGGCGAATGAGTAAGGCAAATAATAGACCTGAGAAAGCTTGATAAAAAGGATGAGGAAGAGGAAGAGGAAGAGGAAGAGGAAGAGTATGTTGAAGAAAAGCGCGTACGAGTCCTTAGAGCATCTGACTATGTGAAACTTCAGATTCTGAGCTTCAATGAATCTAAGAATGCTGATGAATGTTTAGAGTGGAAAAAGAAGGTAGAGCGTATTTTTTATTATTATCATTAAAAGGATTATGAGAAAGTGAGAATTGCTGCTATTGAGTTCACCGGATATGCCACCATGTGGTATAAGAATTTCCAAGCCATGAGAAGATGAAAGGGCTACCGAGAGATTAATACTTGACCCGAGATGAAGAGAATACTCAAAAACAGATTTGTACTAGAAACTTATCTTCATGATACTTTCACTTGGCTTTAGGAGCTGAGGCAAGGAGGCCGGACTATTGACTTGTATATTCAAGAATTTCAAATGCTTATGATCCGTTGTGAAGTAGAAGAACCATCAGCTCAAACAGTCTCAAGATTTATTACTAGGTTGCGAGGAGACATTCGAGACATTGTGGAGCTCCAACGATTTGACACAATTGACAAAATTGTTAGAATTGCCAAGTGAGTAGAAAGACAAAGGAGGAGCCGATTATTGAACAGAATGCCGACTAGTCGACTTAAACAAGCAGGTCACTAAGCTCAGTTAAGTATCGAGCCGAGCTGAGCTGAAAGGTTGATGTTCGAGCCAAGCAAAAAGGTCGACTAGATGGTAAAGTGCCTACTTAGAGTTACGAGAAGCGGCAAAGGTCTGGTAGGAAGATGAGCTAGATCAAATACTTCAAGTGTCAAGATTCAGACATATGACCACTCAGTACCCGAACCATAGGACAATGGTCATTAAGGGAGATATCCTAAAGCCAGAAGTTGACAATATAGATGAGGAACCCGAGGAAGGGGAGGTCCTTATTGAGAAAGAAAAAGCCGAGAAAGAACTGATTGAAGAAGATGTATTTGCTGAAGACTTTAACAAGTTACTCATGATTGTCTGACGCACTATGAACCCGAAACCTTCATGAGAGGAGGATTAGAGAGAGAATTTATTCCATACCATCTATAAGGTCAATGTTCAAGTATGTGCTCTCATCATGGATAATGGAAGCTGCACCAATATGGCATTAGTCGATCTTATTTCAAAACTAAAGCCATCGACTATTGCACATTCGAGGGCATACAAGTTGCACTAATTGAGTGACAAAAGAAGCATTACATGTCACTTGGCATGTAATACTTTTAATTATTATAGGGAATTACTCTGACCAAATTCTCTATAATGTAGTACCTATATGTACTTCTCACTTGTTATTAGATGGGCCATAGTTGTTTGATAAGAGAGTCATTCATGACGACTACAAGAATGCATACATGTTTAAGAAGAATGATCGAAAGATCACACTGAACCTGATGCCATTGAGAGAAAATAATTAATTGCAAACAAAACTTGCTCACAGATCAAAAAAGGCTTTAGTGATGAGTAGAGCCAAGCTCCGAGAGGCCATCAACATTGACGAGTTGACCTTTATAATGGTTAAGCGCCTATTAGAGACAAAGGAGTAGGGTGAACTACCCTAGAAAATCGAGGAGTTGCTAGATAAGTATACCGATCTATTCCTACAATAGTTACTTAAGGGATTACCCCCAACTCAAGGTTTAGAGCACTGCATTGACTTAGTCCTCGACGTTGTACTGCTGAATAGGCCAACTTATGAATAGGCAGAGATTCTCTAATTGTTATCGTGGATTGGTTCAGTAAAATGGCATACTTCGTGCCCTGCTTAAAAATTAACGATACTTCAGCTATTACTTCTCTTTTCTTGCAGGAGATTGTGTGGTTACATGACGTGCCAAGAAGTGTAGTCTTCGATAGGGATCCAAAGTTCTCGAGTTACTTCTGGAGGACCTTATGATGTTGGATTGGGACTAAACTACTATTCAGTATCTCTTGTCACCCCTAAATTGACGGCTAAATAGAGATGATTAATCACACTTTGGGATTACTACTTCGAGCTACAATAGAAAAGAACTTGGCTAATTGGGATGTTTACTTATTAGTGGTTGAGTTCCCTTACAACCGGATGATGCATGACACCATTAAGCATATTCCCTTCAAAGTGGTCTATAGTTTCAATCTCAAGTTGCACCTCGATCATACCTTTGTACTTGTACCCATACAAGAGGACCTTAACGTGAGAGCTAAAGCACAATCTCTTCAGCACATCGACCAAGCAGTTAGAAGAATAAGAGAAAAGACAAAGGGTAGGACAGCTAAACAATTTCAGTCAGGAGACTTGGTATGACTACACCTTAGCAAAGAACAGTTCCTAAACAAGAAGAGGAATAAATTATCTGCAAGAGTTAAAGGACCTTTCAAAATCCTCCGGAAGATTAATAATAATGCTTATAGATTAAAACTGCCTAAAGACTATAGGGTTTCTGACGCCTTCAATATTATCAACCTTAATTCGTATCACCCCGATAAAGAACTAAATGAAGACCATTCGAATTTGATCCCAAATCTAAAACAACCTGGAGGGAATGATGGGAATCAAGCTACCAGACAATTGACCTGTAGTCGAGTGCGAAGACTAGAGGGATTGGCAAGACGAATCCTCTTATTCCAGTTGACCCCTATCGAAGCCGAGTATTTCCTTACCGAGGTCGAGTACTTCCTTATTGAGTTACTCTTTATGCTGAGCTGAATGACTTCCCATCTCTCTATAGTACGTTGAATTGAAGATTACTCACTTGCGCCAAAGCCGTCCAATGATTCGGCATCTTCTTTGCTGAGAAGCTGAGATAGAGAGACTCCAGACTAACTAAGTTACCCCTAATCGGATAAGTAGGCTGTCCATACTTTTTGTATGCATCTTCTAACAGCTTTGCCAATGTAACATCTCTATATGTACAGTATTATGTGTAGAATCTATTGCATTACTGATTGTTTTCCTTGTTTATCCTATTGTATCTTATACACTACTTTCTTAACAAATGCCCTTTTTTGTCTTTTCCCTTTTAGGCAAATTGTTTTAACTTATGGGTATAAATACCTTTGTACTTGAAGCTATAAACAAGCAGAATTCAGATTACTATTAATACACTATTGTGTTTTCTTCCTTACGTAAATACTCTGTTTAGTCTCAGCATCATTCTTATCCTAACCCTTGAGCAAGACTAGGTGGTAAGTAACCTCACCGATCCGATTTGTGCATCATATCGAATTTTTCCATTAGTTCTCGAAAGTTTTATTTGTACGTCATATCTTATAGAGCTATTCATGAATTTTACTTACTTTTTTATTTTATTTTATTCGCATTTGTCTTTTCACACATACCCCATCGTTTTCTTTCAAGGTTTTTGCAAACTCAAACCCATCTAGTGACTGTCCTTATTTGTTCTTAATCACGATTCGCACAAAAATTTATGTCATGTTTGCTATACAAAAATAAACCGAAATGAAATCATAATTTCGAATCCTATTTCTTTTTGTTATATTTGAAAATACATTTAAAAGTGATGAATTAGTAATTTTAGCTTTAAAGAAGAGACAGAATCACAATTTCATTCTCCTCTTATTAATTATTATTAACTAAAATTATTTATTTAACCTTCAATTAATTATGAGATTTAATAATTAAGTACATTTTTGAAAGATATTATTGTATACACATTCAATTCCTTTTATATGAGCAAACATAGGAATAGATTTATAATTTCGATTTTAATTCTAATCAATTCCATTTCATCATTTCTAATCCATTATATTCGCTGTCAAGAAAAGAAATATTTTATTAAAATTAAACTTTTATTGTATGGTATAGTTATTGTTCTTCATGAGTAGATGGATCATTACATTGTAAACTGTAAAGTGTTGTTTTTTTACATTGATTCAAGTATATATATTGAAAATTATTATTTTATACACATTTAATTTTATTCAATTTCATTCCTTCTATATGTACAAACATAAGAGTGGATTTATAATTCTAGTGTTAATTTTAATAAATTCTATTTTATCATATTCTAATCCATTTCATTTGCTCTCAAGAAAAGCAATATTTTATTAAAATTAGACTTTTATCGTATGCTATGATTATTATTCTTCATGGCCAGATGGATTGTTACATTGTAAACTGTAAAGTATTGTCTGTTTACATTGATTCAGGTATATGCATTGAAAGATACTATTATATATGCATTCAATTTCATTCAATTCCTTTTTATATGTGCAAACATAGGAATGGACTTATAATTCCGATCTTAATTCCAATCAATTCCATTTCATCGTATTCTAATCAATTCCATTTACTATCAAAAAAAGAGTATTTTATTAAAATTGAACTTTCATAGTATGGTGTGGTTATTGTTCATCATGACTAGTAGATCGTTACATTATAAACTGTAATGTTATTTGTTTACATTAATTCAGATATATGATTATATTTAAACGTAAATTAAACCAATTTGAATGAGTTTTTCATGATGGCAAAAGAAATTCATATCAATAAGAATAATAAAAAAGAAAACTAATTATAAAATAGCTTTTGTTTGGTTTGAAATGTAAATCCAACCTAAATAAAGTGTACATAGCCTCAATATGCATAATGGATACAGGATACTTTTTTTATCAAATTCTGCTTTGTATCCTGAATCTTATTAATGCGCAATCCTAAATCTCATTTATGTGTAAGAAATAAGCTATTCTTCTTTTACGCCGTGGATGATAGTAATTGTTCACTACTTTGCACCGAAACATAAGTGAAAAATATATGATTAGTCTTTTTTTTTTTTTTCTGTCTCGGAGGCCTTTTCTGTCCAAAAAAAAAAAAAGATTCTTTTCGAATCGTATAGTTTTCAACAATAACAAATTTTGTATTTATAACAATCAACGCGCGGGGATAGCTCAGTTGGGAGAGCGTCAGACTGAAGATCTGAAGGTCGCGTGTTCGATCCACGCTCACCGCAAATCTTTTGTTTTCTGGCTATTGCCGTGGAGAAACGAAAAGTTGCATGTCTCTCCATTTGTTTTACTTATAAACCACATAAATTATTTAGCGATTTACATTGCCTTCCGTGTTTTTTTTTTTTTTTTTAATTATATATATATATATATGTATATATACACGCAGAGAGATCCAATAAAGAGAACCATATGGTGTCAATAACAAGAAAATTTCAAAGGGAAAAACAACATTAAAAAGAGAACAATAGATAAAGATTATACTCCTAATCAACAATGTGCCTACAACTTAGTGACTAACGAACAGCTGTTATCTGTACATTATCATGTAATATATTGGTACACAACATATAGCATAACCTCACCAAGAAAGGATTAGCCTCACGTTATGGCGACGAAGAAAGTGAAGTTGATTACTCAAGGACCATATGTGAGTGTTACATGATACCCGGATAGAGCAATTTTTCCATTATGATTCGATTTTGATCATTAATATATACCAGGACTTTGCTGTATTTGACTGACCGCGATCTGCTTTTCTTTTTTGGGTTGGTTTTGGTGTAGGTAATACTGAGCAATGGATTGATGCAGCTTACTATAATGAAACCTCAAGGGTATATAGTTGGTGTTAAGTATGGAGGATTGGACAATCTTTTGGATCTTCAGTCAGGTGCATCTAATAGAGGGTAATAGTATCAAAACTTGATGCAACGCTTTCGATATAAAGATTGGTAAGTTAGCAACTCCAAGCTGACGTTGTCTTAAAATTTGCAGATACTGGGATTTGAATTGGAACCATCCAGAAGGCCATGACATATATCACTTGTATACGAGAAATTTGAAACTAGCATATCGAAGAGGAGATTTTCGATGGTATTATGGCTGAATATAGTGATTTTTCAATGTTCCAGGATTCAAGGTGCTGAATATAGTGTGATTCACATGAACGACGACCGGTTAGAGGTTTCCTTTAGGAGTACTTATAGCCCTTCTAATTCAGGCGGAAACCTTCCCCTCAGCATTGACACTCGGTATAACATTTAGACGCTTGGGTTTATCTAGGAAACCAACTAGCAGTCCGCTGCTTCCACAATTCCCATGTTTATGTCATAGAACATACTTCTGTTTCTTGACAGGTACATAGTTAGAAGGGGTGTCTCGGGTTTTCACTGCTATGCAATATATGAGCGTCCACCAGGAAGCCCTGCTTTTGATCTTGTACAGACAAGGATGGTCTTTAAGTTGCGCCGTGATCTGTAAGAACAGAACACTCTGCATCAAGCGACAAAGAAATTGTTAATTTTTTTTTTTTTTTTCAAATAGCATAGCATGTTATTAACTTTTTCTTACACTAAATACCCATAGGTTTCATTACATGGCAATTTCTGATGAAAAGCAAAGGATAATGCCTATGCCAGAGGACCTTCTTCCAGATAGGGGCAAGCAACTGATTGTACCTGAATCAGTTTTGCTAGTAAATCCCACGAATCCAGATCTTAAAGGCGAGGTAGATGCATAGTAAGCAAAGAGTTGATGTCAATCGGGGGTTATAGCTTTCAGTATTCTAAAAATAGGAATTTAAGATATCAAACTTCTATGCAAAGAATGCAGGTTGACGATAAATATCAGTACTCAATGGACAACAAAGATAGTGGTGTTCATGGATGGATAAGTTCAGGTCCTATAATTGGATTTTGGATTATTTTTCCCAGTCAAGAATTTCGAAATGGTGGACCAACCAAGCAGAATCTTACAGCTCATACCGGTCCAGCATGCCTAGCTGTAATTTTCATACCTTTGAATTCGTGTGAATCTATTTTATCGAATCCTTCACCATATTAAGCTGACTCGAAACATGTTAATTGACCTTAAGTACTAAAAAGAGTATGACGAGGAATTTTACATTGTATTAGCATGCATAAATAAGGAATCATGTTGCTGAATGCGACTGAATTTCTTGGTGTTTTGGATGACAGATGCTTCATGGAACTCACTATATTGGTGACGACATAGTAGCTCATTTTGAAGAAGGAGAGACATGGAGAAAAGTTTTTGGTCCATTCTTTGTATACCTAAATTCAACTCCTGAGTCATCAAAGGCACACAACTTATGGACAGATGCTAAAAAGCAGGTTCAGCATATCCTGTCCTTCCATACTGCTACAAGATCAACATAAAATTGCATTCTCAACTGAATTAACTAGAAATGGGTAAATTCGAATAATAAGTAACAAAGAGAAAGAAAAACATTGAAATTTTTTAATAGAGAAGAATGTGATTAATCTAGGGGCACAGTTAGTTATTCTTAACATGAATTGGACCGAGGACACTGCAGACTAACTTCATCGTCGTCAATTTGCTCATGGAATTATGTTCATGCTTGGCTAATCATAGAGAAGTTCAGAGGAAGCAGCTTGGCCATATGACTTTGTCTCATCCCCGTATTATTTAACAAGAAATGAGCGCGGATCTGCATCAGGAAAGCTTCTTGTTCAGGACAGGTAGCGACCCTGTTTCTACGCGCAATTTGCTATTGCCAGCCTATTACACAAATATAATAGCATGTCCAAGACATCAATGAAATACTTATGACTCCTGATCAGGGGAGACAAAATTCTTATTTAGATCCAATCTTAAGTTTTAGGACTCCATGGAACATGAAATTCACAGCTGTTTATTTGCCACATCGATGCACAAACTAGGTTCATCTCCAGTTCTCTAATTCCTGCTAAAAATGCATATGTTGGTCTATCGATTGCAAGGACAGAAGGAGCTTGGCAAACCGAAAGCAAAGTAACTCTCTTCATCTCTTTTAATTGTAAAAACTCGCATCTTCTTAGATTTGCAAAATTGAAATTTCTCAAAGATCTTTTACTCTTTACAGGCTTATCAATTCTGGAAACAGACAGATACCGATGGAAGTTTCAAAATAGAAAATGTGATTCCGGGAGTCTACGGACTACATGGCTGGGTTCCTGGATTTATTGGTGACTACCTAAACAATTTGACCATTACGATATCTGCAGGTAGTTAACTATTTTCATAAACTTAGTCATCTAAAACTAGTAATGTTAATAAATGAAGATGAAATGCTAAGCAAACTTATAACCATTGCTTCAACATATTTTCATAGTTTGAAGTTAAACTATAATTACAGAATAGCATTCTTGTCATGTTTAACATTCCATCTTTACTGATAGTCTGATCTCTCCAGGATCAGAAACTCAACTTGGAAATTTGACATTCATCCCACCCAGGGATGGTCCAACTTTGTGGGAATTAGGCTTTCCTGATCGAACTGCAATTGATTTTTATGTTCCTGATGTAAATCCAATGTATGTGAACAAACTATTTGTAAATAGCCCTGAAAAGTAAGTAACTATTTCCCTTTTGTTTTAACTTCTCAAAATCAAGCAACCGCATTTTCCTCTGAATACATCTTCCTATGTAACCTATAAACAACCTCATCCAACACGGTTAAGCAAAACACATTTGTGCCTAATACACCATAATTCCATGATTAATAAGTGTGGTTTCTAGGGTGAACATCACTTGTCCATTAATCATTAAGATTAGCTTTTGATAATGAATTCTTCTCATAATGATCCAACTATAATGCAGGTTCAGACAATATGGATTGTGGGATAGATATACCGATATACACCCGGAGTCTGATCAAGTTTTCACTATAGGAGTCAATAATCAAAAGAAAGACTGGTTTTTTGCTCATGTTGACAGGTTCCTTTTGCTTTTCCAAGTTTCAATTTATGAAAAAAATCCTAGCGTTATTTTCAGTATCATTCATCAGATCAGTTCACTCTGCCTATTTAACAAATTTCCAATTTCAACTCTCAAAGATATGGAGAATAGTACTCAATCAAGGCTTGCCAAGTACTGTGCAACTTTCCTTTGAATTTGATCCTTCTAAAGGTTTATTACAGGAGAGGACCAGTTAAGTATCTTCCTACAACATGGAAAACCAGCTTCAACCTCAATTCAGTTATTAATGGAACTTGCAAGTTGAGATTGTCCATTGCATCGGCTAACCGAACCGATCTTCAGGTAGCCGTTACAAGAATGCTAAAAACGGCACAGCAGTAAAGCATATGCATCGGCAATCTTTCTCCACTAACGGATTGCTTAAAATTAATCATGTATTCCCTGGATCTCGTTTCAGGTTCACATAAATAACATCGATTCAGAACATTTAGTGTTCCAAGTATTAAACCTGGGAACAGACAACACGGTTTGCAGACATGGTATCCACGGTCTCTATCGGCTTTTTAGCATTGACATTTCTTCTTCATTGTTGGTCAAGGGAGACAACTCCTTATTTCTCACCCAAGCCAGAGGAGGTGATGCGCTTTGTGGAATCCTCTACGACTACATACGGCTAGAGGCACCAGGAGCTAAGCCATCAGATTGATCAAATTCGATAATATGCATCAGATGGGCGAGCAGAATTTATGACACGCGGGGTTGGACGATCAAGCACTAATCTACGGAAGCAACTTTCTGTCCCACCTTTCTACAAAATTCTCTGGAAGTCTTGCGCTTGTGGCTTCCCTTTCTTTTACATCTCTCATTATGGCAAGAACGCTTCAATGTAAAGTACCAGCTGGCATCTCATTAAGCATTATTGCTCTTTTTTACTTCAATAGGTTTTGCCTATGATAACTAAACCACACGTAGAGAATTCAACTAAAAGGTTAGTACAAATGCATACGTCATTAACCTTTATATATAGATATATAAGAATGGACATCAGCCCAAAATAATAATAATAAAAAAAGCTCCATAAAACTGAAGCTTCCTGCGAGTTGGCACTTAGCTTCATGCAAGTCAATCCATCAATGATGCAGAAGTAAAACTGATGGCCCAACGCCCACTGGTTCAGAGGCTTAGGGAAAGCAGTGGCAGTTAGTTCCATGGCTTAGCGGAAAAAGATTATTAAGACCAAATTCTAACTTCACTGCAATTGGAATTGCATGTTATTCCTGCAAAGAGGTTGCTGAAACTAAATGAAGTGGTATTCCATGAGCGGAACCTGGGTGCAGAAAATACAGTTTACAGGCATTGAACAGACAGTATATTGGCTCTTAGAACTGACATTTCTTCTTCATTGTTTCTGTTAGTCAAGAGAGACAGCTAAAATACTTCTCACACAAGCTATAGGAAGTGATACAAATCGTTGAATTTTTGGACTACATATTGCTAGAAGCACATGGATCTAAGAGATCAGATAAGTTGTTACCAGAATAAGCGTCAATAAAGATCTCATCCATGCGTTTTCGATGAAAGGAACAAGCATGGGCTATTGAGCGGTGAATGCACCTAGCAACATACTATAGGAAGTGATACAAATCGTTGAATTTTTTGACTACATATTGCTAGAAGCACACGGATCTAAGAGATCAGATAAGTTGTTACCAGAATAAGCGTCAATAAAGATCTCATCCATGCATTTTCAATGAAAGGAACAAGTATGGGCTACTGAGCGGTGAATGCACCTAGCAACATATTCTGCATGTCATCCATGGGCCATAGGACAAAACTCTTGGTGTATGCATAAACATCTTTCGTTCTTATAGAAAAGTATACGTGCTTGCAGAGGGGCCTGCCTTGCAATTTGACGAACCTTCTCTGAGTTGCAGCTTCTTTTCTTTCCACCTCTCATTGATAAGTAGTAACTCAGTAAAAACGAGAAGAAAATATAATTTTGACCTATCATGACATTATTCTTCAGTTTGCATTTCCAGCTGCTAATCATATGTGAAATCACTAGCAAACCACTTGCATAATGACTGCTTTCTCACACATCAGATTGTTTGACATAGAGAAACAAATAACATAGGCAGATAATACCTGTAGACATCTCTACAAACTTCAAGATTTACATCAGTTGGCTTTTTACACTGATGGATATGAGGTATGGACATTGGCCTCCAAAACAAAACAGGAACTCCTCAAAATTGAGGCTTCATGCAACTTAACCCTCGCTCAAAAAGAAAAAAGAGTAAGCTCAGTCAACTTGTAAAAACAAAACCAAGAACTGAATGCATGAACCTCTTCGCTCCATCTTATTGCTTCTGCAAAGGAGTGAGATGAGACGCTACTTCCTGCTGATAGTCAAAAGCAACCCAAAGTGGTCACTTGGAAGAACTGGAAGCTCCAAATTGGCTAGCTCCTTCCGGACCTTTTTCTCCTTGGAATACGTTATACCAGGAATGGCTTCCATTCCAATCATGTCAATTTCAGTGACAATAAAATCACAAAGACTACAAACAAATCGATCAAGTCTCTTTTGTAATGCACGATTGGCAGACAACATGGGATTTGATTTTGTATCATACGTCCATCCTTTTTCTCCCGTTTTTAATTTTTCCCATGCATCTATCCATCCCTCAGGTAAAGGAAATTGGCCATCCAGCTTATCATCCCAGTTCATGTCACCACCCCAAATCACATTTGAAGACTTTTTGAGGAAATCAATTGCCTCTTTTGCTTGATCAACACGCTCCCTGCTAAACATCTGATCCCATTTTGGAGGAGCAGGACAGGGACTCTCAAGATGACTAGTGGCAACAACCAATGGTTTCATCCCTGGAACTTCTATTTCGGCTATGCAGAGTTCTCTCCCCATTATAGAGTTCTTGAAGGGTTTGCAGTGGAATGATCTAACAGACAATTTACTTAGCTGCAAATTAAACACATCGATTTAACTGTCATTGGAACTAGTGTAAGAGCAGATATTTTCCCAGAAAAGCATGGAGGGAAACCTTAAAAGATTTAAAAGTTCAGAAAAGACATTAAAAAAGTTTTGGTCATACAACTGAAGTGGTCACATATTATACCAGAAAAGCAGTAAGTCACAGAAGCAGATAAAATTTGCTAAAGCAAGCACATAGAAAACTTAGCAGCCTAAGATAGTGAAATTAGGTAACAAGCTCCATGTTCTATATGCTGACCACCATTCTTGTGGAGACAGGTATGACTTTGAAAAATCAACAAACTGTTGTGATTTGGGAGGGGGTTCATAATACATCGAAAAACAAGAAGACTATATAAAGAGCACAGCAAGGGAACACATACACTAGAAATACAATAATCAACATAGTTGGACCATCTGCTCCATTGTTCAATTAATCAATCCAATGTGTTTAAAAGAAGTTGGCACATATTAGGAAGACAAACCTAATAACCATGTTCCGTTATATACAAGGACTCCAATCTAATCGTCTTTAAACAATCTGAAACAGAACTTCTAATTAACGCTTCAAGAATCTATTAGATGCAACGAGGGAGATAAGTTTATCGTCATAACCAACTGAATTAAAAGCGAAAATTAGTATATATGGTGTGGGCTTTGTTTAAATTACTTGACACTTCTACTCACTTATAGACTGTAGCTTTAGTTGAAGCCCCTCAAGTTAATGACTTAATAAATGGGGTAAAATGACTGCATAGGGAATTTGAACACAAGACCTCCTACTCTATAACATGCTGAGTTTAGCTTGTATAATGTAACAGAGGGCATATTATTATATGGTCTGTGCATTCAATTTCCAGACAGAAATAAGCAGTCTGTCTGTTTTACCAGCATACAAAAATATGGTCTTGAATTTGCCATTTCACTTGATAAAGAGCAACGATAGTGCTTCCACCAATTTGATTGTTGAAAAATGTCATATATGTTTGGAGTAACTTCCTGCAGGAAAAACAATAACCATGGTAGTATGAAAAACAGAAAAAGAGTGCCTAGGAGTTAGCCATTTATCATAGGAACAAGAAAAGGAATAACCTGAAAACAAATTATATCAGGAGAATGCAATTGAACCAGTTCACCGATTGCTTTCATCCTTCTATGCACCTCCAGATCTTCTCGGAACCAAACATTATAGCTCAATATCTTCACCAGGGTCATTTGTTCAAGTACCTTCACTGAAGTGGAAGGCTGACGAGAATTCTCATCATCTGCCAGAAGTTAAACATTCCTTCAAGAATATGCAGATACATGGAAGAAGTAACAACACGAGATTTCCTCTCGAACATGATCATTTAGTATTTACCATAATCATATTAAAATGTTCTCTACCATATCTTGTAACCAATCACAAGACTTCTATCCTGAATTAATTTAGCAGTTAGAAGTAAGAAGGGGTCTGCTCAAGACCCTAATTGCAGCAGAAGATGCATTGAAAGGAAACTTCAAAGATAATGGTACAACGACAAGAGGCAAAGAAATTCTGTTTAGAATCAGATTCTTGATAACACATCATCACTAAAATGTAAACAAACAAAAGAACCAAATTTTAAAGATTTCCAACTAATTATGAAATCAATTTTATCAAAACCAAAACGACTAGTCCAAGCAAATCAAATAGAGTAAATTATCCCCTTGCTTCATCTACCTCATCACCAAAACATATAAATAAACAAACAAAAACCCAATCTTTAATGTTACAAGCTAATGTTCAAATCAACTTTACCAATATCCGCCAGCAAAATAACTACCCCAATAAAAAATATCAATCGGTTTAACCTCCTTTTATCATACACCATCAAAAGATCATATAGATAAACGAACAAATTCCAAATCTTTAACATTAGTTTCCAATGATCAAAATCAACTTTACCGAAACCTACAAACAAAATAATTATCCCACACCCAACAAAAAAAAAAGCAATTAAATGAATTACTTTTGCCGCTACACATCATCAACAAACTATAATTATAAACAAGCAACACCCACAACTTAACATACCAACTAAACTACAAATGAATTTTATAAAAACCTATGAAACAGAATAACTTTCGCAACAAAAAAGAGGTAGAGAGAGAGAGAGAGAGAGAGAGAGAAGCCTTCAAATGAACCACCTTTTCACCTCATCAAGGAATCGGAAAAACAATCAGCAACCCGAAAGAATACCAAATCAATTTTACTAAAACTCAAAAGCAAAATAACATTAAAAAGAACAACCACCTTGTATACTAATTCCCTTATTCCTAGCCTTAACTCCACGAAACCCTTCTAGTTCCACACAATCTTGATCGACTTCCCCACTTTCAGTTTCACAACTCTTTCTCTTACTACATCTTTGTAACGGGAAAAACACGGACCCAACAGAAGAACCCAACTCATCTATATCATCGTTAATATCTTTCAATTCATCAAAACTCGAAAGGGTCAAAATGGATGACCCAGTGTTACATATTTCACAGTTTGTTTTGGTATATGGGTTCAAAAAGGTACAAGCTTTACATGCCCATTTTGGGGTAGATGATGATGAAGAATTAGGATGTCGTGTTGGCGATGGTGGAGACAAACATATTTGACATGTGTGTTTTTGAGACGGTGGATTTAGGAAAGTGCATTTCTTGCAGGACCAGGACATCGTGAGGATGGCCGGTTGGAATTTGAGATAAGGGTTTAGGGTTTTTATAGGGCTTATGGTTAAGTGGAATTTAGGATGTTGGAGGAGAGTTGATAGATTCCGTATCCACGGTTGCATTTTGAATGGTTTCCCGCTTCAGTACAGTTGAGCAGTCGATCCAACTACACGTCTCGGATTCATCGTCGATCAATTATCTGGCCTTAGAATATATGGTATTCAAACATAAGGTTTTTATACGTTTTCTAGCATATCATGGACCCATCCATACGATATGTGCTTAAAACAGAACACAAACATTATATAATAACTAGTTAAAGCCCAATGGACACTTTCGAATTTCATTGAAAAATATTTTTATATTAACAAAAATAATATATTAATACAAAAGATTATCTTAATTAATGTGTCAATAAATTCATATTTAAAAGATTGTCGTGACATGATTCTTCAATTAATTATATAAATATATTTTATGTATATAATTATATGGCTATTGTTGGTTATATGAAATTTTAGTATATTGAGAAAAAATTATATTAATTTGAGTTATGAACATATAGTATCTTATATCAAAAGTTGCATCATTTTAGATGCGATTATGTAAAGGTTGCGACTCTTCTGCAAATGCTATTATTATGTATTTAGAGGATATGTCTCTTAAGATATAAAAGTATATATGCAATAAAGAAAGAATAAAAAGCATGGTTTTTCTAAGGTGTCTTCCTTGTTTTCTATGGGATCACTTCAGCCTTCTATCCTATTCTTAATTTGCATTCATTTAAATTTGGACCATTAAATTAATTATGAAGTCAACGATTTAGATTTAAATGAATATAAATCAATAATTAGATGAAGGGTTGGACATAGCTGTAGAAGCAAAAAGCATTGTCAATGAAAGGATAAGAAAAATAAAAACTTTTTAGAAAGGAATTAAAAATATCAAAAGAAAAAAAAGAAGTGAATAATCGTGTTGTTGTAAATTTACTGGCTACTTTTGACATATATAAGTAGTTATAATATGTTGTACTCATAAGCAACATTAATATGATAACTTTTAAAGAAACATGATGACATGAAAAGGTAATATTAAAAAATATAATAATAATAATAAAATTTTTGAAATTATATACTATAATAAAATAGAAGATTGCAAAACATTGATATAAAAATTAATGAGGAATAAGAAAATTTTATTCCACAAAACCAAATATTGGCTCCTAAGTCTAAGCGTACAGTATTTGAAATGAAGTCCCCATCCGATCATATTAAATACAATAAATTCTTACCATAAAAAAGAACATAAAGAATAATCTAATCCCATATGATGTTCCATTCTCTAGTTTAGGGCTGTTGACATTATACTTTGGACAAAGACCTCTTAAGTCTAACCAGACTCACCAAACCTTGCCTCCTTAGGCTTGCCCGGGCTAAGCCCATGAAAAACTGTAACGGTCATAAACTATAAGATAATGATAAAAAACCCATGTCTTAAATATTAGGAACACGTCGAACACGACAACTCTAATCTCTCATACTTGCGAGAGAAGATCTCTTCTACCAATCGATCTCCAATGGTTAGCTCCACTCTACTATAAATACTAGACATCTACTCAACGATAATCTTCTCTGAAAACTTTACATTCTAAACCTGTGCACTAAGCATTTTATTCTATCTAAGTATTAAAGTGGCCACGCTGGATAACCCCCTTGCATCCTCTCATTGTGTTCTATTTTGTAGGGTCAACACGTGCAGACTTTGATCAACTACTGGCAAGAACTGAGAAACAACATTTGGTGCTGTTTGTAGGAATCGAGAATTCCTATACCCGAAATCCTAAACATACCAAACACATAACCCACATCAAGCCTTTCTACATCATGTCTCAACGCAATGAGCAAGGAAATCAACAATTGTTAAACAACCAACCTGGGGGCAACCAGCCCCTCTTAAGAGCTATGCTGGAAGAATGCCTAGAGTATGCGGAGTGCCTGGTTGAGCAATATGTTGAGCATAATAAGGAGCTCTGCACTCGCCTGGATGAAGCAAAGTGCCGTAGCAAACAAACTCACCACCTCAAAGCTTCAGATGCCTATATTGGGCGGGACAACATCTAGCAACAGTAGTTACAGAATGGAAGGAATCAGCAACCCGATCCGTCGCTACAACAGCAGCCAGTAAGGTTTGCAACTACTTGCAATCAAGCTTTAGCTGGCAATGAGCAAGAAGCCGACTCGTAAGGAGTTCAGGCTCATTTAGCTATACGACGAGCTCATCTAACGGATGACGCCGACTTAAATGAGCTCCTTGCAATGGTAAGGCGGCTCTCCTAGCAACAGGGAAGCAAGCTTATTGGCAACACCGGGCTAGTCACCAGTAACAAGACCCTATTCACCAGGGGTGTCTAGGACGAAGCATTGCCCCCCAACGGCAAACTTTCGTCCCTAGACTAGTATGATGGCACGAGTGACCTCGATGACCATCTCCTTCACTTCCGCACCCTCGTGAACCTTTATAGTCATGAAGATGCCATGCAAAGCCTTCCCAGGCACGTTAAGGAAGGTAGCACAGACATGGTTTAACTATCTCCCCGACAATTCGATAAGCTCTTTTGATGAGATGGCTAGGAAGTTCAGCCTCCATTTCAGGGCTAGTAAGCCCCCATCCAAGGACACATCGTCCTTGTACCTAGTAAGGCAAGGTGAGGGCGAGTCCCTGTGCGATTACATGGCCTGATCAATAACGCCGTGGTCAAGATCTCTCACCTAGATGGAGGAGTCGCTGTCCATGCTGCGCAACTCAACATCAAACCCTCGGGAGATTTCTTCTGATTGCTTGTGAAGAGCAAGCTAAAAACCCTGGCCGACTTCTAGAACAAAGCCCAGAAGTACATCAACCATGAAGATAACATTCGTGCTAAGTGTGATGTTGACCGAGAAAGGTTAGGCGAAAAGCAGGATAAAGAGAAATTGTCCATTGAAGATTGCCTTAGCAGAAGGATGCCGGACAGGCTAGAGGGGGAATGCTTTAGGAAGAAGAAACGCCGAGCAGAGCGCAACCCTCTACCTCCTCCCATTTACAGCCAATACATGCCTCTAAATGACCTATAGCCCAGGTCTATTCCGAAGTGAAGCACCGAAACTTGCTGTAGAGGCTGCAGAAAATGTGAGGAAACCCTAGTTGCTAAAACTCTAACAAATACTATCAGTTCTACGACAATTATGGCCATACAACTGAAGAGTGCTTCCAGTTGAAGAATACCATCAAATACATCATTCAACGCGGCTTCTTCAATGAATATGTGGCACATTGGAGGAACGATGATCATTTCGATGATGACACTGATAAGGCACCTTGGAGGTGACGGACTGAGGACGCAGAATAATGACTGCCGCAATGATCGCGCTCCCAATGGCGTCATAAATGTAATTATGGGGGGCCCACACCCTAGGAGTCGATCGAGCACTAACAACTAGATTAATACCCAATCAGAGGTGTTGGCAGTTAGGGAGAAGAGACAGAAGTTAGACACTTTCATCTCCTTCTCCGGTGCCAACCTTAAAGGGGTCAATACTCCCCACAAAGATACCCTGATGATTGGGGTGAGGATCTCAAAATTTGAGGTCTTGAAGATCATGGTGGATACTAGCAGCTCTATCAATATACTCTTCCTCCACATATATAATAGGATAAGGAAGAACCTCCAGTAAAGATGAAATTATACCACTATGATCTGATCGGCTTCAATGGCAGCATGGTCTAAGCTAAGGGCATCATTACGTTGGACATAGAACTTAGCGATGATGATTACCTAACACAACGACCTGTAGAGTTTGTTGTGATTGATTGTCCCTCCCCTTATAATGTACTCTTGGGAAGACTAAGCTTAAACACATTTAGGATGATCACATTTTCCCTACATCTGAAGGACAAATTCACAATACCCACGAGGGTGGGAGTATGCAGATGCAATCAGAAGCTCTCGCGAGAGCTATATATTAGGGTGGCCAAAGGCAATGGCGTTTTCGCCCTAGAGATGGGCTCGTAGGAGAGACTAGTTGAAAGGGGCAAGCCCGGAGAAAAAACTAAAGATGTCCAGATCGACGACTCTCCCGACCAAACAATGAAAGTCGAGATTGAGACCCCAACTGAAGTGAAGGATGAAATCATTACCCTCTTGTGGGTAAATTCGGATAGGTTCGCTTGGTTGCCATTTGACATGCCCAGAATTCCCTCCATCCTGGCGACCTATAGCTTCAACATTGACACTACAGCACGATCTGTTAAACAAAAAAAGAGGCATTTTACCCCATAACAACAAGCCGTAATCGAGGAGGAAGTGTAGAAACTACTTAGAGCTGGCTTCGTAAGGGAGGAAAAGTACCCGACGTGACTGGCAAATGTGATACTAGTGAAAAAGAAGAATGGGAAGTGGCGTGTGTGTGTCAATTATACCAACCTCAACAAAGCTTGCCCTAAAGATCGTTTCCCCCTCCCCAGAATCAACCAACTTGTCGATTTTACTTCAGGACATACCCTACTGAGCTTTATGGATGCCTTCTCGAGATACAACCATATCAAAATGGACCCAAAGGATGAGGTCCATACCTCCTTTGTCACTGACTACGGCACATACTACTATACTGTGATGCCATTCGGACTGAAAAACGTTGGGGCCACATACCAGCGAATCGTGGCGAAATTGTTCAAGCCCCAGATTGAGCGCAATATAGAGGTGTACGTCAATGACATGATTGTCAAGAGCCAGAAGCTGGTCGATCATGTCAAGGATCTCCAGGAAGCCTTCGATCAAATGCGCATGCATGACATGAGCGTCTTTAGCGTCAGCTTTGGTAAGTTCCTCAAATTTCTGGTCACTCAAAGAGGTATCGAGGTTAAGCCCAAGAATATCACGACTATTAGGGGAATGAAGCCCTTAACTTTAATCCAAGATGTACAAAAGCTCACTGGCATGGTGGCTGCCCTGAGCAGATTCATTTCGAAGAGCGTTGACAGATGCGCTGAGTTCTTCAAAATCCTAAAAAATCCCAAGGGTTTTGAATGAACTTCGGAGTGCACTACTGCCTTTAGTAGCTCTAAGACTTCCTTACTTATCCACTGGTCCTTTCCAAGCTTGTCCAAGGGGAGGATCTATTTTTGTACCTGGCTGTTAGTAATCGGGCTCTCTCTTTTATGCTAGTTAGAGTAGATGGAAGAGAATACAGGCCAGTATATTACGTTAGCGACATACTTCACAGGCTTGAGGTCGGCATATTTGGGTAGAAAAATTTTCACTAACAGTCGTCATTACTATTAGACGGCTGAAGCCCTACTTCCAAGCGTACCAGGTGATTGTACTTACGGACCAGCCACTACGCACCATGCTGTAGAAACCTAATATGTCCAGACGAATGATGAAGTATGTAATGGAACTAAGTACGTACGGAATCTAGTACCAGCTACGAACGGCCTATAAGGCACAAGTCATGGCCGTCTTCATGGTAAAATATACTAGAGAAGAAACATCGCTGTATGACAAACCGGTATAGACTCTCCATGTCTACGGATCATCTACCACTGAAGGTGGAGGTGCAAGCCTTATGTTGATTGGCTCGTATAAGGTCATCATTTGTTACGCCCTCAAGTTTGGGTTCGATTTTAGCAACAATGAATCTGAATATGAGGCACTTATCATCGACCTAAAGCTGGCCAAGGAGATCGGGGTCGAGTAGTTGCGGATATTCTCAAACTCCATGCTTGTTGTACAACAGGTTTGAGGTGAATATGAGCCAGGGATAGCACCATGGCCAGGTACTTAGAGAAGGCGAGAGGGCTCTTAGCAAACTTTCTCTCTGGGATATCGAGTAAATCCCTCGAATGGAAAATTTAGTGGCCATTGGCTATCCAAGCTGGCCTTCACTGGCAGACGGAAGCCCAAGATGAAGGATAGCAAGATCTTCATAGAGTACTTGCCGGAAAAAAGCACAGCTTTAAGCTCGGTTGAAATTCTGGAACTGACTATGGCGACACCAGAATTGAGCTGGATGGATCCCATCTAGAGCTACTTAGAGGAGGAAACGTTGCTAGAGGACAAGAGAGAGTCGAAGAAGCTTTGCTACCACACTACCAATTATACACTGCTTGACAGCGTCCTATACCGTAGGGGAATCAGCCTCCCCCTGCTTCGGTGTCTCCAAGAATGGGAAGAGCTGCACGCTGGAGTGTTCAGTAATCATATCTAGTCTCAAGCCTTGTACCTTCGAGTGCTATGGCTCAGATATTATTGGCCTACCCTGAGGTAGGACGCAAAGGTCGTAGCCCAAAAGTACCCGTAGTGCCAAAAGCACACCCCAATCAGTCATTTAACGAACACTGCACTCTAACCCCTGACAAGCCCTTAGCCATTTGCCTAATGAAGGATCAATATCCTAGACGCCTTCTCAAAAGTATCAGGAGGACGATAGTTCATTATTGTCATCATGAATTACTTCACAAAGTAGGTGGAAGCCGAAGCTATGGCCAGAATCATGGAGAAGAATGTAGAGTCATTTGTTAGAAACAACATTCTTTCTTGGTTTGGAGTCCCCTATGCATTGATCATGGCAACGATCGACAATTTGATAACCCTAAGTTTAGGGAGTTCTGCGCCAAGCATCACATCATCGTATACTTCACCTCGGTTGCCCACCCTCAATCGAATGGATAAGTGGAGTCGACTAATCGAGTCATTTTAGATAGCCTTAAGAAACGCGTGGATTTATCTCATGGTGCTTGGGTCGATGAGTTGCCTAATATCTTGTGGGGGTATGGGACCACGCACCACACTTTAACAAGCGAGACGCCCTTCCATCTAGCTTTCAAGTCAGAAGTTGTCTTCCTTATCGAACTTCAACTCCCTAATATCTGGACTCGAAGTTTTGATGCCGCCCTGAATGACTCATTGCTTCAGGCAAGTGTCAACACAATCGAGGAAATCAAGACCTCACTACTACTTGGGTTATTGCATACTAACATCGAGCCACCCGATATTATGATTAGAAGGTCCAACATAAGGAATTTAAGATCGGTAACTTAGTTTGTTGAAAATTGGAGGCAATTGGTTCACGAGAATGCCAAGGCAAGCTGGCCTCCAATTGGGAACACCCGATCAGAGTCAGGGAGAAACTAGGCAATAGAACATACAGGCTGGAAAGATTGGATGGCGAGCTTATCCCGCGCATATGGAATACCGATAATCTAAGTCTTTACTTTGGTTAAAATTTCATCATGTACAATTTTATTTTCAAATTGAGTCGAAATAAAAAGCTCTCAATTGATTACGTACTTCTCTCTCTCTCCTTTTGTTTCAGTCACCTTACCAGCCTTTCAAAAAGGCACACGAATAATTACTCGGGCAAGTCAGAAAGCCATTGACTTAACCCTCTTAAGGTAACCTTGACAAGGGGAAACATTCTTTACACAGAGAAACTCCCACGAACTAGGCAGGTCGGAACGCCACTGACTTGACCCCCTTAAGGTAATCTTAGCAAGGTGAAACACTCTTTGCACAGAGGAACTCCTACGAACCGAGCAGGTTGGAACGCTACCGACTTGACCCCTTTAGGGTAACCTTGGCAAGGAGAAACACCCCTTGCACAAAGGAACTCTCACAAACTAGGCAAGTCGAAACTCTACCAACCTAACCTTCTTAGGGTAATCTCGGTAAAGGGAAACACCCTATACATAGAGGAACTCCCCCAACAAAACCTCGATCAAGGGTTTACAAAATTTATAAAGAGAATAGCGAAAGACTTTAAAAAAACTTCATTTATTTATTCTACACCTTTATTTATAGAGTAAAGGCTGGCATATCGGCCCTAACCACATATAAAAAAAAATTATAGAACCCTGTTACCGCCCGGGATCAGTTAGCTTTGGTAACTCTGAAAAATCCAAGGCATCAATCTACCTCGAGCACTGATTCGTAGGCACTTCAACTGGTAAGCCTTGAGTCGCAAAGGAGCACGAGACATGCGAATCAGGAGTGGCAGGACCCTCCACAGGCGGATCTTCCCTAGGGATAGCTTCAGAGGCATCTTCTTATTGAGTTGCCAAGGTAGGGCTGGATGTAAAAGCGCCCTGCCTTGCCCTGACACTAAAGGATGTGCCTGCATCTTTGATGGTTGCCTAAGCGAACTCTTCCCATACTAAGGCTTCCTTCTTCTAGTTAAATGTGGGGGAGTTTAGAAAATCGAGGAAGCTAAGGTCCAAATCTAGATAATGGGAGAGGATTTCTCTCTTAGTGAAGCGGGCGGAATCAATAGATAAGTCTTCTAGCTCCTCTAGCTACTCCTTGGTTCCTTGTAGCAATATCGCTAGGGACCTCCCCACTCTCCATCTTGGAGATGATCTCTTCCATCTCCAAAACCCTGCCCTGCAGCTCCTTGACTTGTTGCTCTAAAGTGGCCTTCAAGCCAGCAAGCTCGAGCAATGTGGTGCTAATGCCCTCACACTCAGATGCCTTCATCACCAACTTAGTTTTCAACTTGGTTACGGAAGCCTTCAGCTTGGCATTTTCTTTTTTGATTCGTGCCCTAGCTGTGCCCTCCCCCTCCAGTCGTTGTGAAAGAGGAGCCATTGTCTTTTGCTCGTTCTCCAGTCGAGCCTTCAATTCTATAACCTTCTAAGCATCCCTTTCTACTTTGCCCCTCTCTTACTCCATGTACTTAAGCCTCGCCTGAAGCCCTACTACATACACAATAGAGCAGTGGAGGCACTTGTTAGCTTGAGCAAATTTTCTTAAGTACCTCTTACTAGAAGTCTCCGCCTTTAGCAGGCACTTCTTCTGCCGATGCAACTCCTCCCACAATCTAGTTACCTCTTTTTGGGTGGCATGGGACTTGTTCAACTGGAGGAGCACTTAGCCGTGGTACTGCAAGATGAAAATAGAACCCACAAGTTAGTACAAGATGCTAAAATACAACACCACAACAGCATAGAAGACCTACTTACCGCATTAAGGTACTTAAGTAGCTTGCAGTTTGTATGGGTTCACCCGCACCATCTTAGGAGATTCTTTCCATTGCAACCCAGTCACCAGGGGTATAAGACCCCATTGAAGCTTGGTAACTGAGGGTCCGATGTCGCAACGTCAGGTCGCTAACACGGACCTCCCATTTCGGCTGTTAGATCTTCCCCCAAGCCTTCTTTTTCTCCATTTCGGGGGCCCCTCTCTTTAACGCCTTGTCCATGAAAATGTATGGTGCTTCTATGAATAAGTCTGACCTTAGCCCCATCTTTTGGAGGTTATTGAGGATGTCCAAAAACTCGTCCCCAATGTCATCTACGCTTTGGAAGGGATGAGCTAAGGGCCACTCATTCCATTTCCCCTTGGCTACAGGTTCCCTTGCCAGGGGTTTCTGCCTATTCATCCTTAAACTTAGCTCCCTGGGTACCTCGAGAGCCTTGCACTTCTCACCTGCAGCTGTAGGTGAGGTGGTTATCTCCCCGATTCCTCCCTTAACTACCTTCAGAGGGGAAAGTACCTACATGTCGGGCCCCTTCATTTCAATGCCTTCGTTGCCCATGATGATGGGCTCGGGTGAGCGGATAACGGGAATGGGTAGAGCTACGCTCAAAGACACCATGGCTGTTGGCTCATCTCAGATAACGAGGGGAATCCCTTAAGGCATAAACTTCAGCTGCAGCTTGTTGATCTCTCCGGGCCCTAACTTTGGCTTTGCTGCCTTCCCTGTTAGCTGACCTGCCTTTAGTCGCACTTGGCGCCGACTCATCAAATCGTCCACAGACAAACAAGGAACCCTTGGAGCCAAGCTCTTGCTTGCAGGAAGATCGATCTAAAGGTTAGAAAAAGAAAACAAAGACAAATCAAAGGAAACTATCACTACTATTTGTAAAACACCGCCGTGACTAGTACGATCAAGGAAGTACACCTGTCCTACAGGCATTGAACGAAGCACCCTAACACTAGTACAACAAACAAGTGCATAGGAATGAACCAATACCTTTAACCCACTTCTCTGCCATAGCTTTCTTCATGCTGGGGAAGAGCTTAGAGATTGGGCACCGGAAATACCTTTCTATGGTCTCTATCGCATTGATCTCTTGACTATCTCTCAGCTCCATAAAGGCCAAGATCTCTTAGACAGACTTAGCATCGCTCGGCCCAAGCCTCTTCTCACCTGTAGTATGGACCATTCCAGTCCACCAGGTCTAGAAGGCGGCTTCTTCGGGCAACTCTACCACTATGTGTTCGTCCTACCAGCCTTTAATTGAGTTGATAAGGCCGCAAAACAATTTCTTTCCCATGCACGGCTAGAGGTAAGACTACCCCCTAATGCTCTTTTACATGTAGAAGTGGTAGAAGAGCTTAAGAGTAGCTCTTATCACCAGGTATTCGTAGAGTGCCTGGAATGCCTTCAACACCTTCTACCCATTCGAAGGGATCTACGACAAGCTGTAGTGGTGGTAGTCGAAAAACTCCTTCTCAAAAATGACTTGGGGGGAGGTGCTACCTAAACTCCAGGCACTTCTTGAAAATCATAAAGCGCTTCCTCGATAATAGGGCCACCCGTTCCTCCTTGCGTAGTAACTTAATATGCCACTTAGGTATCACCCCCACGAGGAAGTTGATAATTACCTAGCTGGGGCCAAATCCTTACTTTTTACTTATACGGCTGTCAGGCCCCTTCCCCATATTAAGAGCATCGAATAAATCCTTAGCGGGAGGCAAGGGAATATTCGTGTACATACCTTTGGGGATACATTGATGATTCTGGCCTTATCCAACGCTTCTACGGCCATCCTTGTAAGTTGGTCGAGTTGTGCTAGTAACGACACTTCGCCCTTTTGTACTCGAGGAGGATCACTCCTTGTAGAATCTGAACTAGAGTAAGTTCCAGCGAAGAAGAGTTAGCCTTACCTCTGTTCGTAGACATGATTATGATTCTTGAAAAGAAAAATTGAAGCTTTTGAAGAAGGTTTGAGAGTTTGAATGCGAATGCAAAAATTATGATAATTAAGCGAAAAGATTGTAGAAAAGCGATCTCTCTTTGCAATCCTCCTATTTATAGGAAAACCGCCTAAGAAGCCATACAGGCTGTTATGGGGATACATATAAATATGAATCCCTTAGAATGCTGCCTAATAGACATGTAGAAAGCATCTCAATCGAATGGCCACCTTCAAAAGGGTAGAAAGCATGTAGCTGCATGCTAGTTTGCTGCAATACGACACCTGTTACGTTGTATTTAATGCACAAAATACAAGTGGGCAAAAGTTGCATTTTGAAAGTCCCTTTAACACGAAGCTTCTTTAGGCCTCATCCAATCTACACTTAGTCAACGTTACGAAGACATGACACACCTATGTCCACTCAGTCCTTATCAAGCCTTATTCAAGTAAACTAGTCCGTAGCATTGGAGTACCTTAGCACCCTTACCTGCCTAACCTCAGACACTTTCAGATCGGTAGACTGCTACCTGGGACGACTTACCACTTTGAGCCTTTTTACTTCGGATCTACAACCTCATCACGTCGACATCATGGCATTAGATTAAACTTCTTGGAGTCAGATTGATCACATTTGAGTGGCCTATGCATTCCTTCTCCTTGCCTCTTCCTCGGCAATGAGACTACAAGGGGCATGTGTTGGCAGGGTACTTTGAGTAGGGACCTCTCAGGCCTGACTAAATCCGCTAAGCCTTGCCTAGGCCTTAGGCCTTGGTGATGGGCTTGGCCCTTAGTGGCCAAGGCCCATAAAGAACTATAACGACCATAAACTATAAGATAAGGATAAAACAATCACGTCCTAAATATTAAGAACACGTCAGACACAACAGCTCCACTCTTCCACACTTGCAAGAGAAAATCTCTCCCACCAACTAATCTCCAATGGCCGACTCCACTCCGTTACAAATACTAGACATCTACCTAACAGTCACCCTCTTTGAAAACTCTGCATTCTAAGCCTGCACACTAAATATTTTATCTTATCAAAAGCTTATTACTGACTTAAGTATCAGATTAGCCACATCGGACAACCCTCCGACATCCCCTCATTGTGTACTGTTGTGCAAGCTTAGCAAGTGCAGACCTTGATTGATTACCAGCAAGAACTGAGAAATGACAAGGGCTATACGAATATGACCTCCTATTGCATAGGTATAATAATATACAAACCCTATCCCAAACATTCGGTAAAAACTAAAAAGTTCCTTGCAACATGTGGTGTAAATTATTACAAGAGTGCCAATTAACAACATCAACATTGTTGACATCTCCCAATGCTCTCAAACATAAACCATGAACCATGAACCATTTTTTAGATGAATTTTGGATCACATATCAACTTCAAATCCGCTATATATTGTAATATTCAACATTATATTTGATGTTCAAGTAAATGGAAATACATATCTTAATAATAGTGATTTAGTTTGCACTTAATCAACACCTTCTAAACCAAATAATTGATCATAGATATTAGAAGAGGCAATTTTGCATAAGATTAAGATAGCAACTTGTATACCTAAATTAACATGGCACATTTCAAATTATCACATTTTTGAGAAAACATCTCTTTATATATTTGAAGTAAAAAGAATGAATCATGGATATCGAAGCATAATAACATAGAATAACAACAATGACATGTCTGTCCTATACCTGACTACTATTTGCAATTGCCTTTAGCACATGAAAAAAAAAAAAAACAAAAAAAGTTGTGAATATCAAATAATAACAAAAGAACAATGATACCCATGAGATCATTATTTATGTAAAAGATAGGTCAAATGGTATTTGCTTTTTTTTTTTTTTTTTTGCTATTTGATTCTCCTAAACTTATATGATTAGAAGATGCAAATTAAATGTTTTTTTTTTTTTTGGAGATGATGGTATACTTTTATAAAATGCAATATTTTACGAAAGGGTATTTCTTTTGGAAAATACAACTTTTGTGTCCAAAAGGATACTTTTTAGAAAAGAAAAATGAAATAACCATTATAGTTTCTTGAAGTAATAATCTTTTTAAACTAAAAGGATAAAACGATTAAAAAGTTGCAGACCATAGAAAAAGATTTTGAATTATATATATATAAATATTTGTTATAAAAAATTGAAAAAAATATTAAACATAAAGCCAATTATAATATATTTAATAGCTAATTGATGTGGTGGGTAAAAGACATAAAAAAGGAATTCTTGTTTTAAACTTTTAGTTGTCCATAAAGAAACATTTCTATAATTTTTAGCCCATAATTTCTTACTTATTGATTTAGTTTACTACATATTTTAAGTATCTAAATACAATATGTATAATTTCCTTATCTTATGAGAAGGGTGCCCTACATATCATTGAGCAAGTCGTAGTACTTGTCTTTATTAGACTATACTAAGACAAAGTGTTGAATGATATTTTGCCCATGTGTGCAATGCACATTTTATTGGACTAACCTTAATTGTTCAATCGAACAGTCATAGATAGGTTTTGGAATATCTATGCCTTTAAGCACAAATGAAGAAGGATTTTGTTGAATCCATTAACTCTCAACTAAGTAAAAGATATACAAGTGCAATTGAGTTGAGAAGAAAAGTCTGGTGAGACCCTAGGTAGCTAACTTGGGATTTTAGAAAAGGCTCTAAGAGCACTAGGCATCTACTTTAAAGTTCTTAATTACTTAATTGTGGTGCTTATATATATGTATGTATGTATGTATTGCGCCATTTTGCACATTAGTTGTGTTTTCATGTAAGAAGTATGTTAATAAAGTATTTCATAAATCCCTCAAATAGGTACCGTTGTCTTTGAACTCATTTGAATGGGTTTGGTATAGCGGAATCTAAAGCACAAGGAATCAAGTTGTTAAGAGTTTTACACTTCCTATAAAGTTACAATGTTGACTCCAAAACTTAAGAAGGTTTCTAAAGAAGGGCAAAACGTTATGTATGATATTCCAAGTAAGTTAAAAGGTTATACTATAAGGTTAGAAGGTATGTAGGATAACGAAGAATGTGGAACTTACTGTTTTGGGTACATTAGAAGGCTATGTGGGAACCTAGAGAGTTAGCATTTAAGGGCAAATATGATAAATTTCTTGATAGAAGCATATACAAGGCTATAGAAGTGGCTTAGTTGATAACATGATCTAGAGCACTACAAGATTGTAGATGCGATCATAGAGAGAAAATATGAAAGTGAAGCGTACACAACACAAAATTGACATGATTATTGAAAAAAAAAAAAAGAAGTGAAAAGATTAGATTGTAATTAGAAATAATGTAGGTTTTTCTTTCTAAAAAAAATGAAAATAATTGGAGGTGTTTTAAGAGCATGTGTACGCAAAATATATAAACATATTTTTTTTTAATAATTCTTTCCTTTCAAAAGATGGGTTTAATTCTTTCTCAAATCGCCTCCTAGAGAACCCATTTCTAGAACAAACTGTACATGATCTTTTCTGTTTGAATTTTCTAATCTCCACTATTTTTGTTCTCTCTTTTAAGCTTCTATTCTCCACTAGCTTTCCTTCCTATTTAACGAAGCTCTCCAGCTCCCCATTATAGGTATATAGGAATAATCATTTCCTCGGCTAGCTTCATGTTCTCATTATCTCCAACTCCCCCGTATACAAAAATCCTCAGCTAGCATGCTACATCTTTGTTTGCCATAATTCCTCCCCATTCTATATAAACAATAAAATATGGAAGAAACAATGTCTATAATAGAATCATTATTTGTGTTGTGTGTTGAAAGCGCTCCTCTCGGATCGAGAGTTTCTCTCTCTCGTTAGCGAGAGAGTCCCCACACCGCCTGTATGTGCATCTTGGTGATTCCATCATTATTTCTTCTCTCTCCTCTAACAACCTCCGTAACACCTTTAGTATCAGTATTTTCTTATCATCATGCATCAATGCCAGCGATTCCATTTTCATTACAGTAGTGTTTACAACTTTAGAAAAATCATTACATATGCATTTTGAAGATCTTTCTCATAAAAAAAATCCTCTCATTCTGTATTTCAAAGCTCTTCTCATATAAAAAATAAAAAACTTCTCGATCTTAATCCTTTAGTGTAGTGTGATACTCTTCTCCTTTCGAACATCATGTCATTAGGTAGTATTCCACTTGCAGTATACTTCATCTGCTATCTTTACTGCTTCGTTCTTCTGTTTCTATTTTTCCTCCGTTCATCATATATTGTAGTGTAATCTTTATGTCTTTGTTCCTACTCCTGTCTTCCCTGTATTAAATCCATGTGATTAGTTGCATACTAATAGAGAATATTTCTTTAGAGTGGGTAGGTTGAACTATTTGGACAAAGGTAAGGAGCCTATCATGTCCCAGATGTAGGAAAGTGATGAGGAAGACAATTTGATTCTGGATATCAGTCCTTCAAAGAATCTGGATGAAGAAGTTCTTTTGGTGGGAAAGGTAGTAGCTGACAAGGCTGTTAATAGAGCAGTGGTGATGAACATCTTAAGGAAGTCTTGGAAATCTTATGGTGAGGTAACCTTTACTCCATCGGATGTAAACAGATTTCTTGTTTCATTTAGTTCTTTGAATATGACGAGAAAGGTGGTTCACAATGGTCCTTGGTTTGTGCTAGGGTATGTCTTTTCTTTGAAAGAATGGGATAGAGAGTTTACTCTAGATGAGATTAATTTGGACGAAGTAGCCTTCTGGGTCCAGGTACATGGAGTAAAACTTGACCAAATGATGGATATGAATGCAAAGATTATAGGTTCTTCTTTGGAGAAGCTAATCGATGTTGAACCAGCGAAGCTAGCTAATGGAGGACACCGTAGGTTTCTAAGAGTGAGAGTGTTAATCGACGTCAAGAAACCCTTAAAGAAAGAGATGTGAATCGATAGAAATATTTAAGATAGAAATAGAGTGTCCTTCCAATATGGGAAACTCTCTGATTTTTGCCTTATTTGTGGTAAACTAGGGCACTTAGCCAAGAGCTGCAATATGAGTGTTGGTGGTAATAAGGGGTACAGCCCTTCACTTTGTGCAACTATCATGAAGGTTGGATTCTAGTCTTTGGGTAATAAGGTGGGAGAAGCATCAAAAAGCTAGATATGGATAAGGAAGAGGGTAAAGAATCATGAAGGGTTAATAATTTTGATCAATTATGTAGTGGCAAGAGTTCTCACACTACTAAAACAAACAACTAGTTTTTACAACACACTATCGATGTACTTAAGCCAATTACACCAAAACCTCAAGCTATACCTATTCAATTAGAAACCATCTCTCCAATTTCACCTCCTTTGTGTGAAAACCCAAATATCCAACAACTACAAATTTAACCTCATACACCTAAACACTTAACCCAAGTCATTGCTTCACAAACCCACATAGACTCCCCAAAAACCCCTTTAACAGACCCAGCTCTAAATAGATCCCCTTCTATATATAATGTTAGGTTACCCCCTAAAGACGCTAAAGAGGAGTTGATTATGGAAAAAGTAGATAATAATGGAAAAGCCTTAACTCAAACAGTAGTACATAATTTCCAAAGGTTAAACTTAAAGAGGAAAAAGGAGGAGATAGATGGAGGAGAGGTTAAAAGAAGTCGCGTAGGGGACTTGGCCTTAGCATTAGAACATGTACAACTTTTTTCTATTGGAGCGTGTAGCGTTGAAAAGGTAAAAGGGACAAAGAGAGGGAGGAAATTGAAGATGGAAAACAAGCAACTTCTGATAGAATATGGTTCTTTAGTAGAAGTAGAGGTTAAAGTGGTTGATACAAATTTAGTTCAAGGTAGTAGTGGTTGGCCTCAAATAGCCACAAGCTCACCATGGTGCTTATGGGTTAGAATTGTCAAGGACTCGGTCCATCCTTGACGATTTGAAATCTTTATGGACTCGTCAACAAAAATAAACCAAATGTGGTTTTTCTTATGGAAACAAAAAAATAAAAATATTTTTGTAGATCGGTTTAGAAGAAGGTTGAGATACCATGATGCTTTTTATATTCTACTTAAGGGTATTGCTAGAGGATTAGCTTTATGGTAGACGAGTGATGTTCATATACATGTTATTGAAACCAATGAATTATGGATAACTACAGAAATAACTTACCTTGATGGTCCACTACTTGGTTATTTATTGTGGGTGCACTCTCCTAATGATTTCCAATAGAAAAAAAGAGTTTTTGAGGGATATCATGAGCTTAACGAATGGCACGGATGGTCCTTAGATGTGTTAGGGGACTTTAATAAGATATTACATGACTTTGAGAAAAGTGGTGGAAGAGAAAGGAGTAGGAGGCAAATTGAAGGTTTTAGGAAAATGGTTTTGCAATGCAAAGTTGCATGATTTGGATTTTATTGGCCAAAAATTTACTTGGATCAATAAGCATTTCACTGGAGTACTTGTAAAGGAGTAGATTGATAAGGCTTTTGCCAATAATAACTAGCTTAA
The DNA here is from genome assembly GCA_024138015.1 of Lumnitzera littorea. Taxonomy (NCBI): domain Eukaryota; kingdom Viridiplantae; phylum Streptophyta; class Magnoliopsida; order Myrtales; family Combretaceae; genus Lumnitzera; species Lumnitzera littorea. The sequence goes on from JAMXBB010000011.1 coordinate 89,757,642, forward strand.
CTTGTTTCCAAGTACGTAAGTGAATCATAACCCGACCATTGGGTCAAATCATGCAACCTTAATGATAAGCTTAAACCAACAAGATGGAAAAGGATGTAATGTATTCAAATTAAAAAATTTTTGGAGGCAATTGAGGGTTACAAAGATGCTATTAAAAGCAATTGGAGTGATGGTTCATCAAAACCTTTTAGCATGGCTACGAGTAACCTGCATGGTTACAAAAGCAATTTAGTACAATGGTATAGAGAGGTGATTCAGAATAATAAACAAGAAATTGAAAGACTAACAAGATGCTTGATTGAGAATTGAAATAGAGAGGGAGCAAACTCGATGGATGAGGAAGATGAAATATTAAGGCAATTGGATGAGTTATGGGATAGAGAAGAGAAATATTTACACCAACACTCAAGGATTATTTGGTTAAATTATGGGGATCGAAACACTTCTTTCTTTCACCAATCTACCATTTCAAGAAGAAGAAGAAACTAAATCCTTAAAATAAAAAACTTGAATGGGTGTTGTTTGAATGATGACAAATCTGTAGCTTTAAGTTTTGTGAACTATTGTCTAAACCTGTTTGATGGTAGACGAAACATAAACCTGCAACAAGCTCTTGAGTGGGTCTCTCTTATGTTTAGTAATGAAGACAATGTTTGTTTTTATGGAAAAGTAGAGGAGGAAGAGACCAAATGTGCAGCATTTCAATTAAGGAGTTTGAAGGCACTAGGGCTAGACGGTTTCTAGGCATCTTTTACCAATCTTATTAGGATATTATAGGCCCTTCTATTGTCAAAGTAGTGCAATCTTTCTTCTCTAGAGGTATGCTCTCTATCTCAATTAATTAGGCGGACTTAATCCTTATTCTTAAAGTACTTAATCTTGAGTGCTTAAATCATTTCTATTCCATAAGTTTGTGCAACTTTTGTTATGAGATCATTTCTAAAATCCTTGTAAATAGGTTGAAACCATTCTGAAATAATATTGTCACAAAAAACCAAAGTGCATTTATCACAGGGTAACTCATTTAAGATAATATTTTGGTAGCCCAAGAGTTATTTCACCACTTAAGGTCTAGAACAAATAAAAAATTGCATGTGTGTGCTTTAAAAATAGATATGAACAAAGCATATGACCATGTTGAATGGGATTTTTTAGAATGTGTGTTGTTGAAGTTAGGAATAGACCCTAAATGGATAGCATGGGTAATGTTTTGTGTAACTATGGTTGAATATAATGTTATTGTGAATGGGAAAATTGCAAGAAGAGTTAAACCAAAAAGAGGTCTTAGATAAGAGGACCCTCTATCCCCTTACTTGTTCATTCTTGCTGCGGATGTCCTCTCAAAGGGCATTAACCTGCTGGTTGATTCTGGACAAATTAAGGGAGTAAAGCTTAAGAGAGAGTGTCCTATGACTTCACACTTATTTTTCATGGATGACTTGCTCTTTTTTCTTGATGCAATAATTACAAACATTACTCACATCAAAGAGGTGCTATGCTCTTATTGTGAAGTTAGTGGATAAGAAGTCAACTTTGGGAAATCTAATATTTACTTCAGCAAGAAAACACCAGATAGTCTGAGAAGAACCATTTTAGGTCTCTTAAGAGTTAAAGAACAAAAGGATTCGGGCAAATTCTTGGGTTTACCAACGTTGTGGGGCAAGTTGAAAATAGATGCATTAAAATTTGTAAAGGATAAAATTGCCTTAAAATTTCAGGGATGGAAGTAGCAATAACTAAGTGTAGCAAGGAGGGAAATCCTCATTAAATCAGTGGCTAGTTCAATTCCAACATATTCTATAGGCCTTTTCGGTTTTCCTATGAAATGGTGCAAAGGGGGTTAATGGAATGATAGCCCATTTTTGGTGGGGAAAACAAAGAAGTGAGCGGAAGATTCATTGGGTGGGCTGGAAATCTCTCTAAAAGCCAAAAGTGATGGAGGTATTAAGTTTAAAGACTTCAAGATGTATAATAAAGCGTACCTAGCGAAATTGGCTTAGAGGCTTCATAAGAATCCTGAAACCTTATGGTAAGATTGTTAAAAGGTCTTTATTTTCCTAGTTCAAAGTTCAAGAATGTTGTAAAAGGGGGACGTGCATCATGGGCATAGTCAAGCATTTTAGAGGGTAAAGTGATGCTTGAAGGAGCTATGTGGCAGATAGGGAGTGGTGAAAAAATGAGAATTTAGGATGAGAGATGGGTACTAAGATTACCTCAGTACAAGTTAGGGCATGAAGCAAACAGAGAAGAAGCAGAGCAAAGGGTAAGCTCAATTATAAATAGGATAGAAAGAACATGAGACTTGAGGAATATTGTTAAAAATCCTTCAAATGCAGAAGTTAAAAAGATAAAGGAGTTTTCTTTGTCAACAAGGGGAAAAGATGATCGGTTAATTTAGCCTTTTGAGAAAAATGGCACCTTTTCTATGAAATCTATATATCAATTCTTAAGTGAGCAGTCACAGAAGATAGATATGGCAAATAATCACAAAGCTTCCTCATCTCTCACCTTATTAGGGAAGGATAAGAATTGGATCTAGGCCCTGGACACATAGCCAAAGCTTTGACATTTCTGGTGAAGAGCACTTAAAAAATCACTTCCAATCTTTGCTAATCTTCACTGTAAGAATGTTGTGGTGACTCCCAATTACATCTTTTGTGGTGAATCTGAAATAAAGGAGCATGCTTTGTTTTGTTGCCCGTAGGTTGAATGTGTATGGTTCGAGGTATTAGATATGAAATTTCATAGAAGGAGAATCACTTTGACTTGGGAGTGGATGGAAGATTTGATTCAGAAGTATATTGGAAAAAGGAAAAATGAAGAGTTAGCAAGATTGGTAGGAATTTGTTGGATGATTTGGCTTGAGAGATGTAGAAGCGTGTACGAAAATAAGTTAGTATGCCCTTCTCTTGTTGTTAATAGCTTGAATTGGATGTGGTCGAGTGGGACAATTTTAGAGTTAGATCTGAAAAGGCTACGATCAGAGAAGTTGAAGAAAAGTGGGTTCTTCTGATAGGTGATAAGATTAAAATCAGTATCGATGGTTCTTGGAGTAGCCACAACTCATATGGAGCGGTGGGGTGTATAGCGTACAACAACAAAGGATATGTGGTTAAGGGTTGAGTGGAAAAACTTAAGGGGCCTTCAACAGAATTTATAGAATGCTGGGCTGTAAGGAAAGGTTGTAATTAACTTAAACAAATGGGTAGCAAAGGATAATTGTAGAATCAGATGCAGTTTGTGTGGTTAAGGCCATCAATAGTAGTGACTTAATATATTGGACAAATAAACCGTTGATAGATGACATTGCTGTTTTGGTTGAGACTTTTTGTGAAGTTTCTTTTGTAAATATCTCAAGGAACGCTAATAGTATAGCTAACTTTATGGTTGTTCATTGTAAAAGAAGGATGTGACCTCAGGCTTGGTGGATTTACACCCAATCCTCTCTACTTAGGCTTCTTACCTTAGATGCTTATATTAGCTTAGAGCAGCCTCTTAAGGTCCTTTGCAATCTTTTAATCTATGTTGTTACGCCCCGAAGCAGCAGAGTCGTAACAGTCTTACTGTGTAAACCATTTTAAGATAGAAGCTAACCATACAGCCGCTATCTTAGACCTAATTTACATAAGGCGTCCACGACTAACCCGATTTGAAGTAAATAGTTCATAAATTAAGCAAATTGTTTACTTATGAATTTAAGAAAAATAAATATTCACATTAAATTAATCTGAGTGTATTTACAAGATTTAGCAATCTAATCATAATCTAATTGAGTAATTTGTAAACTAAAAGCTAAAAGCTTTAAAATAATTTCAACTAGCGAATGAACTTGGTCTTCTATTTACATCCTCACTCCCCAAGATCCCGCAGTTGCTAGCGTCAAGGTGATTATGGGCTGCTTCATCGCTAACACTTACAACAACGACTATAGGGATGTGAGTAACTATAGGTCGGTAAGTTAAGACGGAGGACTTAAAACTATACTACCAATACAAACAAGGTTATCACTCGATTTAATTGAATACAATGCATGAACATACAAATGCTATCGCATGACATTGTCCGATACACCATGAAATTAGAAAAATTGTGCTCGCTCTAATCCAAGTCGAGGAGTTACCGTTAATGCAATAGCTCATGACCAAATCCAGGCTTGTACAATGAAGACATTGCTTCTCCCGCAACTACTTTCGAACCATTGACTTCACCCTTGTCACAACCTCCTCACCTGTCACTTAGTTTGACTAAGGATGAAGAAGAGATCAATTACGCTATCTAGCGCTATCCTTTTCGAATGGGTCGATATTTGGTCGGCGAATCCTAGGTTTCCCCTAATGGGTTGCTATGCATATCCGATTTATGGTTACAAGTCATATATTTATTAAGTCCAGTTTAGGGTTATCAATCATTTCATAGAATACAAGCCAGAACAACAAACAGAATCATAACGTCACCATAATCAAGCACATACACACACCTAACTATTTAACAAGCACAACCAAGTATAATCTCAAGCCTCCAAAATACAACAACGTATTAATCCCAACTTACCTTGACTCTTCGCTTACTCACTCGAAATGGGACTCGTTCAGTCCATCGCCAATGATCTCTATAATACCAATGTTGTCTCAATTTTCATATAATTGTTATAGGTTTGTTTTATCCTATAACACTTATTGTTATCTTTGGTTTAGGGTTTAATATGTCCAATTATCTAGGTTCTCAAATCTTTTATAATTATTCTCGATTTGGGGCTAGGTTCTGGTTCGGTTTTCATATCAATTTCTAAATTAGGTTCTAGTTCAATTTCTAAATACAGTTTTATATACGAATCCTAGAAACTTGTTTTGACCCATAATGTGAAATTAATCACATTATTTTCGAGTATACTAAATACCATAATTACCCCTAGTTAGTATTTTATTTCACCCAATACACTTAAATCCTTATTAGTGTATCAAATTTACTCTTGATGTGAGAAATTTTTACATTCTTCATATAATTACCTAAATTTAAGTTTTCCCTAAGATTTATTTTATATTCCTATTATTTATATAATATCAATTTTTATTCTAATATCTTCCATTTATTGTATTTCCAATAATTGCATATTATGTATTATCACCTATTGTGTATATAATATACATGTAATATTTTTATCACTCTAATTACCATCTCCTAACATTAATTAACATTTTAAAATGTCTAAATTCATCTCAAATCAAATTTTATACCTAATTATCCTAATTTACAAATTAACTTAGAATTTACTATTTTTCCCTATTACTTATTTACTACATAATTATCCTATTAATTACATCTAACACCATAAATGCTACAAGTATCATACTTCATTAGATTTCAATATCTTAAAACATATAATTATTCACTAAATCAGTAATTAACCATTTAATTACTTAATTAACCAAAAATAAGCCATTTTATACATCATTTTAAGGCCTAAAAATTGTCTAAAAATTTTGAAAATTCATTTTTCAAAAAGAGCTTCATAGATATGTTCTATATTACCCTAGTAGTCTACAGAAAATTTTTTAACTCCAAACTATACTCCTAAACTTATTTATTTCTAATTCTAAACATGCTCGATTTTGTTCGATTTCTTAAGTATCCTATATTTACAGACGTGATTAAATGTAATCACTATTTTTCCCTAAATCTACATACAATAGAATATCATAATAAAAAATTTCATAATTTTTTGGTAAAATTAGTAATTTTAATAAATTTTACAAAATCAGGCTAGAATCGGACTCACATGACCGTTGGGATTCTGGCCACTAGCAGTGGCCCTAAGGCTGTCGACCAAGTTGGGCGGTGATGGTGGAGTGGTGTGGTGGCAGCCATTCGTTTCCAAGTGGCCATTGGATGTGGGTTTCCTTCCAAAGCCCTAATTACACAGATTTTTTTGTAATTTTTTGTAAAATCCTAATTTCCTCTCAATTGCACCTCTCTATAATTTTCAACAATTCCAGACATCTAAAATGAGCTTTTGAAAAATTTGGGGTATTTATAGAGGTCTTAGGGAATTATTATGCATTAATTTAATTAGACAATTGCCTTATCTTCTTTCAATTTACCTTTTGTGTTATTCTAATTTAATTGGCTGAATTTTTTATTCTTTTCCCCAACTACCATGACCCAAATCTAGATCATTTCTTATTTTTTATGATTTTTTTAATTAATTATGAATTTTATTTAATTATTTAGTATTATTTTAGCACATTTCGCATATTTTCAGTAATTACGTGTATTTCTACTTACATGTAAATTTATATATAGTACAAATAAATATTCCTAAATATTATTTAGGTCATTCTATGATTTTTAGTATACATATAATTTATCTTTAGCGATTTATTAGTTATCAGAATACATTTTATGTATTTTCGATAAATAACGAGTAATATACTTAAAATTTTGAAATTTATATTCTTTTATTTTATTACTTATTTTCTAAAATTCAAACTTACAAGATCATTCTTACTAATATTTCTAACTTTACTTTATAATTTAGGCTCGATTGGAACCTTGGGTAACTGGTTATGGGGCTTACACATGTTGAATGAAGATATATTTTGATTGGCAAAAAAAAATAATAATAATAATAGAATAATTATTTGTGCTATTGTGTGTTTGTTCCTCTGAAGGAAACAATTCTTTATATCTTTAAGAACATGAACTGTACCATAACAAATGGATAGGAAATTTCTTAATAGAAGCATATGTAAAGCTACTAAAGTGGCCTACCTAATAATATAGTCATAAATACTATAAGATTATAAGTATGATTATAGAGAGAAAACATTAAAGTAGTACGTACATAACACAAAAGTGGCAACATTAAAGTAGTACATACATAACACAAAAGTAGCATGTACTTAACATGAAAGTGATAAATTATGATAAAGAACATATTGAAAACAATTTTTTTTTTTTTAATATTAGAAATGTAATAGAGGTTCTTCTTTCCAAACAATGAAAGTAAATAGAGGTGTTTTAAGAGCATATATAAACATAGTATATAGTGTAAGTCTAAGTAATTAATATATATATATATATGTAATTTTTTAATTCTTTCTTACCAAGAGATGAGCGTTTAATTCCTTGTATTTCTTTCCTAAGTCCCTTCTTAGAGCTTGTATTTTCTAGAAGAAATTATACATGATTTTCTCTCTTTAATCTTCTATTCTTCTACCTTTCAATCTTGTGGTCCCACTAGCTTTCCTTCCCATTTAATGAAGCTTTCCTACTCTCTAATATAGGTATACTACAATAATCACTTTCTCAACTAGCGTTGTCTTCACCATATCTAATTGCATTTTTATCAACAATAATAGACGTCTACATAGTATTTAACTTGAAATTGATGGAAAATTCTTTTTCTCCATGATTCTATCCATGTCTAAATAGCTTTTAGTGGATATTAATATTTCCACCTTTGCAATTTGTTTTATTTATATGAGGCAACTACATTTTACATGAAAATAGTATAGAAAACAAAGGTACCATTATATGTTTCAACTTCTATTTATAAATGATAACTTATGGTATTACATAGCCGATTAAACTACAACAATCCTCAAGTCCTCTACTATGTTCCTTCTCGCTCCATACAAACAATAAAATACCGAAGGAGTAATGCCTAGAATAGCATCACTGTTTGTTCTTTTAGTTGCATCAATATGCTATTGCATGTTTAATCCTCCAAAAGAACTAGTTATATGCATCTCTAAAAACACAAATTGTACCATAAAAGACATATATGGTGAATTTTTTTATAGAAGCATATGTAAGGCTATTGAAGTAGCTTACTTAAGCTTAGAAGATAAGGTGGTTTCTACTATTGCAAAAAATGCTAAGGCTAGGAGGAATGTGAAAATTGTGATGAGGTTTTCTCAACACATTCCTAAATGGGAATACTTATAGAAGGAAGATAGGGTAATCAAAAGCACTAGGCACTTGAATTGTATAGTAAAGGTGGATGCTAATGCAGATACTATGATGATAGAGAGTGGAGTAAGACTAAAGAAGCTAATCGAATGTGTTGCCAAGGCTAAGTTGGCCTTACCATATGCTCCTTACTAATGGGACGTAACGGTAGGAGATATGTTGGGAACGGGTGCACAAGGTTGCACCTTATAGGACAAAGGATATGTGTACATAACTAAATAGTAAAAGAACTAAGGATAGTGATTCCTTTTAGTCTTGAAGATGGTTACTCCAATATAAGGATTCTTGGCACCATCCATTCAAATTTTAATGTAACAAACGTATCTTTGGAGTGCTTGGAGTTATTAGATGGTCCTTTTTTTTATGTTATATATTTTATGAGCCCTATAGTTTCACGTAATTATTCTAAGCTAGTAATTTAAGATATATGTGAAAGTTCGCCAAATAGGAAGATATTTCACAAATAAGTTCTAGGAGTTAGACGAAAATGCCTCGTGGGTTCGAATTACAGAAATATAATAAAAAATAGTCAATTTTACTAAATTATATTATATGATATTTTATACGTCATAAGCACACGATCTGGGTAACAAAAATTAACCAAACATTAAGGATAAACCATTTGCATTATAAGAGCATATAATGACATAAAGTAATATATAAATGTAGTACGTGTACCTTGAGTATAATTAGTATATATAATTATATACCCAAAAGTGTTCAAAACACCTAAAAATAGGTATAATTAACTAAAAAAAATTATAGGACAACAATAAAAAATTAACAAAAAAATTACTAAACCCATGGAATATTATTAGACTAGGCATAGGAGGCATCAAAGACAGCTGTGGACTTAAGATGATAACATTAAGACAATGAGCAAGTTAAGGGATTAAGAATGTTAAACAAAGACCAAGAGAGAGAAATCATCTTCTACACTACAAACTTTGGAATTATCACCTATCCCTCTCCAAAACATTAAAGGTTCCTTAACAAAGCTAGAAAAAAATCTAGGAAAGGAAAAAACATAGAAGAAATTTCTACAAAAATTATATGAAATGAAACTGCGCTTCCGAGTAACATCATGGAGTGAGGATCTAAAAGTAATCTAGGGATGAACCACCACCATTAGGAGACAAAGATGGCAGTGCCCAAGGATTTTGACAAGGTGGAGGGTGTTGGTGGCCAGATAATAGTTTTCTGGTAAGCACCAATTTTCATATGATTTACCTATATTTCTTAAAAATATTAAAATAGGTCTGAAAATTATTAAAAAAAATTATTTTGAAGTATTTTTGCATGTACATTTAGGAAAAAATATCAGATTGTAAAATTTTAAGTAGATTTAGTACTTCCTTAAGAAATCGTGCGAAACTGATTAATTTTCAAAGTTGTTTTAAATAACTCTATTGTTGTTGTTTCGAAATCAAAATTTTTCTAGAAGCTCCCTATTCTGCATGTTTAAGTCCTATGAAAAGTTTTCAGTTCAAAATATTTTCTATAACTTTTAGTAATTTTTTAGCCTCTAAATTTGGTGAAAGGGATAATTTTAGGAGCTTCCACGTAATTAGCTTTAAGAAAATCAAGTTATACCTGTTTTGGAGTTTGTATGAGCTATGTTCTATTGTAGGAAATTATATGGAGTTAGTTGAATTGAATAGGATTTGAGATATGCACAAATCACTAGTTATGGTATACGTGTTAAAGTAAGGATATAAGGATTTAGAAGTTTGGGGTGATATGGTGATTATAGGTATGAAGAACTTGTTGTATGATCATGATTTATCATGCTTGTAAACTAGAATAAGATGTTAGGACGAGTCACTAAGAGTACATGTATAAATTTATTCTGTTCAGAGAGTTCTTTAGATGAGTGAACTAGTAAAAAGGGCACTTAATTTTTTGTTCATATACTTGATCAAAGGGATAGATGGTAAAGGATTGTAATTATAACTCTGTTGGGGCCTTGTTTGAGAAAATATTTGCTAAAAGAAGCATGGTTGTGAAATCTTTAGAGATATGTTCAAATGGTTGATCTAATAAAAAAATGACTTAAATTCTTTGCTCAAATACTTGACTAGAAGGTTGGTAGAGGAAGGGATTTAACTCTAAACATTTTGAAGCATCATTTAGGAATTTATTTGGTGAAAGAAGTAGGATCATATTGATATGAAGGACTTAACTAGAGGGTTAGTTGGTTTAGAAGGCTTAGATGAAATTACTTCAAATACATCTTTAGAAAGTTAGTATGTACAGAGGGGATGTAATCTTTAGTTCAGAGAATTGATGAGAAGGTTGGATGGAAAAAGGGACTCAATTATACCTCATTAGAGACTTATTTAACAAGTATTTGGTAAAGGGAATACAATTGAAATGACTACGAGGACTTCATTAGGGATTGAATAGTGTGGAATGATTTGAGGAAATGACTTCAGAGGCTAGTTCAGAGAGTTGTGTAGAGTAAGCAATATAACTATGATAACATCAGAGACTTGGACGATGGGTTACTAGTCTACAGACGTACATTAGAAGGTTCAGAGACCAAAACTTAGTACTAGACGAGCTTTCAGAACCTTGTTTAGAGACTTTAATTGCAAGTTGGAATTTAACATTTACCATATATGACTTGCTAAAGATAAGTCTTAACCACACTTAAACTATTAACATGAATTCATTTACCTTAAATTAAGTGAAACTAAAGTCATTATATTGAATATTTAAGGGAAAATCGAAGTGGATGAGATTAACCATCTAGACCATTGAGTGTCACATGTCCAAGTAAGTAGGATCAATGTTTCACTATACTATGAAGTATTATTTAATGATATTTGGAGACTTTAGTATATGTCTTGGCTATGATTGCAAGATAGTTTCTAATACATCTGCAACGTGTATGCTTGAATAATATTTTGCTATTTGGAGTGTTGGATTCTATATATTGGTTGCTTTATGATGTTGGATTAAACTGTTTGAAATCACTTGACCTCCCTAAAAGCAATCTCACTTAAACTCAACTTAACTTCTAATCGGATATACATTGTAACCTACTTGGGGAAAATGACTAGGAAGTTCAGGCCAAACTTAGACCCTTCAATAAGGATAGCAGAAATAGTCATTTCCCCATCCTTAATCAAATTAAGTGATAGGAGAGGAGGTTACGACAAGGTTGGGGACCATGGTTTGAAAGTAGTCTTGAGTAGAGCATGTTTCTTGATTGTACAAGCCTCAGTTTGGTGATTGATCTACGAAGTGCATGCTGTGAAACTCCTTAAATCCCGGATTAGAGTTTAGGAGCAATTTCTCTTATCTCACGACGACCGATCAATATTATGCAATGACATTTACATAAACATGTATTGCATCTAATTAACCTTGCTTAAAAACCCTAGTTACTTTGTGTTTGATATGTGTTATTGTCTCCATCCTACTTATTGAACAAGTTGTCATTCATTCCATTATAGTTGTTTTTCAGTTTTCCCTATAGATACACTGATACTACTTCAAGTTCTAAAAGTGTAGAGAATAGGGTTGTAGAGTTAAATACAAGGCTAATTGACTAGATTTCTATTTTATTTTATTAACTTTGCTAACCTATAAGAAAACTAATAGAGTCTCTTCAAGTGACCCTTTAGTTTTCAGTTATTGTTACCGGTGCTATGTTTTGTAAAGCTGTTAACTTTTATAAGTTTATTTTATGTCATTTTTCTATGGTTATTTGTAATACTTGTTTTCTTCTCAAGTTTTTATACCATAGAATCTTTTCAAAAGTTATTTTAGAAAATTGTACCACAGGTTGATGCCAAATAGATATTGAATTAGACAACTCAAAGTTGTGGAATGGTATAGGTCTAATGTAAACTATACTTATGTTAGTAGCTAAAGTGGCTAGCTTCTAGATTAGGTTGGTTTATACGGTAAGGCTGTTTCAACTTCCTGGTTTGGAGCATGACATGTTTTATTTGGCTTTATTACATTTCCTAAATCTATCACTTAGAATAGTTAGGTAATTTGTTGGTAACCTAAAAGCTATAACCTTTGCTCCAACGCTCTCTCTCTCTCTCTCTCTATATATATATATATATATACACACACACACACACATACACACATACTTCATCAAGAGTGACTCGAATTTAAGAGTCCAAGTGGCTAACTTTGGAAGATAGCATGAGTTTGCAAACATAATGCGACACTCAAGTCAATGAAAGGCCATATGTAAGATTGATGATTGGAACTCCTCTAACAAGTCTGCCAATGTTATATCTCCAGTATCATTCCTTTTTGTCCTATGTATTCTCTAATACCAGGCCTGGTGAGAGTAGCAAGTAGATCAATGTTTCATTAGTTTTGTTACGATAATGCTAGTTACAAATTGCTTGTTAGTTTTGATTGAATGATAATGCATTAGCTAGTAATACTATTTAATCCTTCATGTTCTATTAGAAGAAATTCAAGAATTAAGGAATTATGTTAATAGAAAGTATAACTTCGCATAATTACTTACTTCAACACTCGTTGCCACAACATATGGGTTAACCAATGGTATAACTAACACATATCTTATATATCCAAACATGTAGTAGTATCTAGTATGTAGAATTCTACTTATTGGATACCATACCGCCATAAGATCCAAGCATCAAGGGCTTGCTTTGAACATGGACTCTTTACATCTTGCCTCTTGGACCAAAGAGTGAAAGGACTTTACTTTCACCAAACTACATTCAACATTAGGCTGTCCATGGTGGGGAGTTTCATTAAAGATGTTTAGAAGGTTGTCAACATATAAACTAAGGCCTTGTACTTCGTAGAGCTTTACTACAACATTATAATGCAATATGTGAAGGTGTCTACCTCATATCTAGGTAAGCAAGAAGACAGTATAGAGTTCGATATCACCTATTATAGAAGCAAGGACCCCTTAGAGCTGAGGATGTTTGAGGACATTTAATAGATTGGACTATTTAAATACAACGCTTTACCTCATTGGAGTAAGAACAAAAATGTTGCTTTTGACAATGTGATCAGAAAATACAAGGATGCAGCTAAATTTTTTCAGGTTAAGAATGCCTACAATCCATGTAGAATTTTCTCCGGTGTGTGGATGGATGGTGTTCTAAGTATAAAAGAGAGGAGTGTGACGGTTGGTAAGGAAGGGTATATATTAGGGGGTTTGTGTTTCCATTCTTAAGATTTTCACTATGCTCCTACGAAGGGTTATTCCTATAGGCTTGGGAAAGTCTACAAGGATGCTAGAGTCTATATATAGGTCGAAAATTTTGTAGGTATCAAGTGATTGGGAAAGTTTACAAGGATGCTAGAGTCTATACACGAGTGGAAAATTTTACAAGTGTTAAATGATTAGGAAAGTTTACAAGGATGCTAGAGTCTATACATGAGTGGAACCAATTGCATGCATCTTTATAAACACAAATGGTACTATATTAACAAACACATATGGCGATTTTCCAATAAAAGAATATATCAGGCTACCAAAGTGGCTTACCTGATACACAATCATGAACACTACAAGATTAAACATATGATCATGGAGAGTAAACACAAGAGTGGCACGTACATAACACAAGAGCAACATGACTGTGATACGTGAGTATTATTGTAAATTATTTGAGCATTAGAAATGTAATATAGGTTTTCCTTTCTGAAAAATGAAATAATTAGAGTTGTTTTAAGAGCATATGTAAGCATAACATATATCGTAAGTTTAGGTAATATATATTTTTATAATTATCTCCTTTTGAAAGATAACTTTGATCCCTTATAACTCTATCCATAGTCTCCTCCCAAAAAATCCATTTTTGAGAAGAAGCTGTATGTGATCTTCTCTCTCTTTAAGTGAAGTAGACTCTTATTAGAATATAAAACAGGAGTACAGTTGTAGCATTGAATCAACTCATACTATCAAAAGTGAGGCTAATGCCTTTATAGTCTTTCAATACAACAAGCCTTGTTTTTTTAATAAAACTAAAAAATGTAGAAAGTTTAAAGCTACATTTGGTGGATTAAGGAGTATCGCGTCCTTCACATCATCTGTCCTTACCATCTTTGCAAGCTAGTTTCCTAGTTGGTTCACGTCTCTTGGCAAAAAAAAAAAAAAAAAAAAAAAACCACTAACTCTTGAAAATTCTTAATCCTTACCTTCCATAAAGAAAGAATATGTAAAGTACTAAGCACCGGTTGTTTGACGATTAAACATGTCAACAACTAGTTTGGAATCCATTTGAATTTCAATTTTTTTGAATCCCAATTTTTTTTGCAAAGCTTTAATCCCTAATAGAGGGTCCATAGTTTTGCATTCAAAATATCTGTCTTTCTTAAGCAACATATGTAACCAATTAGCCACTGTCCCTAGTCTTTCTTAATACCCCTCTTGCCATGGCACATCCATTTAGATCTGACAATAAGGCATTTGAATTCAATCAAGTCCATCTTATCCTCGGTGGCATCTTCTTAAAAACATTATAAACCACTTGTTTTAGAGTTCTCTTCTTGTAACAATTGATGGCCCAAAATTCCCCCGCTAATGATCTAGTAGCACCCACAAATTCTCCAAGCTATGATTTGTACTTGTTTAGAACAGTAGGGAATTTCTCTTCTTGCAAAGATGCCATAAGAAAAACACTAAAATAGTTGCTAGGGGAACATTCAGATATGCCAATTTCATGCGATCAAGTACAGTATTGCTTTTTAACCAATTACTAAATGTCTAATCATCATGGGATTGGAAACCTTTTTGCAATAAAAAGGTTTTTTAATTATAGGGCAATGTAGTAAAGCATGCTTAACAATTTCATTCATGTTTTGGCATCTCGGGCATCCTTGGGTAGGAATCAATCTCCTTGCAAGGTTAAATGCAACAAGTAATGCATCCATCATGGCACCCTACAAGAATATTTAAATATTCAGGGGTGCACACAACTTCCATATCCAATTGTATTCTACATTGTCAAGTCTTACTTGAGATTTAATGAGCGGCTTAACATAAAAATCCTATAGACTAAATTGGGTACCTTGGTCTAATCCAAGCAATTTATCCTATAAGCAATGATTGAGATAACATGGTCCATGTCTTTCAAAAATTAGTTGAGAAATAGGGAATTCGATAATTTTTTTCCTATTAAGAAGTTAAATTACCCCATGTAGATGCAACAGACAACATCTCTTTATCCTTGCCAATAAGACCTTAGGCTTCAAGGAGACACATTACTGAAAGGATTCTACAATACTACGGTAGAAGTAAGGGAGAAATGAATAGCATCAACTCTTATCGATAACTAACTCTCATTATGTATAGAGGAGCTGTATATATATGTGTGTAGTCAAGCATACTGTAAACACCCAATTTTTGCCTCTCTACATTTTTTAATATTTTAGAATATAATAAAGGGTTTTAATTTAGGAAAAAAAGCACAAAAAAATAAAAATTAGAAAATGAAAGAATATATATCGGAAAATACAGAAAATCTTTG
Organism: Lumnitzera littorea; assembly: GCA_024138015.1. Classification (NCBI taxonomy): domain Eukaryota; kingdom Viridiplantae; phylum Streptophyta; class Magnoliopsida; order Myrtales; family Combretaceae; genus Lumnitzera; species Lumnitzera littorea. The sequence continues at coordinate 89,773,103 of JAMXBB010000011.1, forward strand.
GAACTATAGATCTTTAGAAAAAATAAGAGACTAAAGCTAGACTAAAATTTAAGATTAGTAGTTTAGGGTTTAATTTTAGGTTTAGAGCTTATTTCATTTTATTTATATTTTTTTTCTTATTTTCTTTTTATCAACAAAAAAATAAAAAAAAATAGGGGACTAGGATCAGACCAGGTTAAAGCTTGATCCATGAAAGGCTTAAGCACCCTTTGCCTATTTCAAAAGCAACAAGTGTACAAGCGCCTGCAATTTTTTTTCTTCCAAGCGGCTGTAGCATACGCGTGAGCCCAAGTGCGTCCACACATACCAAGGAGAAATCTTTTTTTGCAATTTTCGTCCTTCTCTCTCGGCTTTCCCATTTTTTCCTTAGTCTTCCCCTTCCAAAAACAGCATGGTGGCTCATGTTTGAGCTATCTTTTCGAGTATTTACTACACAATTTCATCCAAGTTAATGATGGAATCGTATAGCGCACAACCTATTTTTAATTCTACTAAAAAATTTGTCCAAATTCGAATTATTAATAGGTCAAATCTGCCTTCAAATATTGTAAAAAACTTGAACCTGTGATATTAGCTTCCCTTTGACTTGAGCATAATTGGAGCATGTTTAATGCAAATCAAAGCTCTTGAAACATTGTTTTGGCTAAAAGGGAATGCATTAACACAAATTTGACTAACAATTAAGATTAATTAGTCAATTTAGAATTCAAAACATAGTCAAAGCTCATTAACTTGGTTCTTCCAATTTAATCCATTTCTTGACTTTCTAAGTTCATTCCAAGATTGATTTGTATAAATAAGGCCTTGAGCTTTACATCCTGGCATCAAGAATTACTGGAAACACGTCTCTCAAGATCGAATCAAAGCTTTCTCTCTCTAGCTCAAGGGCTTCTACTTCTCTCTCCAAAACCCTCCGCTCACAATGGTTTTCAACGAGTATCACCACTACCATCCACTTCCCTATCCTCGAAAATGCCTAGCTCCACCATCCTTGTACACCTAACAATCACCACCAAGCTTTAACTAACATCATCGCTACTGCCCAACTCCGACAAGCCACCAAACCACCACCACTCACCAAGGCATTGAAACTACACCCTACCCTTAGGTCCCAATACATACAAAATTGACTTCACCTACTTGATTTGGTGGTCGTATCGTCTTAAGGAACTCGTGCATTGCGGCTACTCCTTCTTCACTACGAATTGACCCAAACCACGACCTGTGATCTTTAACCTGTTTTGACCCGACTGCACTCCCAGCTTCAATTCAGTCCGGCCTTCATTTTTTTGTATTTTTTATTTTTATTTTTATTTACTTGTTTATTGTAAATTGTAATGTAATTGTAAAAAAAAAAAAAAGAAGAGGAAAAAAAAGGAAGAAAAAAGAAGGAAGGGACGACTTAAGAGTTAGGTTTTACTTTATTTTATTTTTTGGGTACACAAAAATAACAATAAAATAGAAAAAAAAACAAAAAAAATCATTTTTATCACTTAGAAAATCAAATTTCCAAAATAAATAAAATAAAATGAATCTTTTGAAAAATTAGGACCTTTAGAATTTTCAAAAATCTAATGAACAAAGTTTAAGACCCTTTTTAGAAAGTTTCCTTAAATAAACATGAATCAAATTAAAAATGTAAACTCGATTGTTTTCTTAAAATAAAATCAACTCACCAACACATTAAAGTTTTCTAAAAAGAACTACGTACGTCTGATCCTAAATAGCAAGTACGTAGGTACCTCCAGGACAATGTAAAAAACAAAAAAAATTAGCGTTTTCCATTTTTAGTTCAAATTACTCAATTTGGTAAAAAATGAAAAAATAATTTTCCCTTTTTTATTTAGCTTAGAATTATTCAATTAAAAGTAATTTAAAAAATTAAGTTATTATTCTAAAAGGTGATTTTAGGAGTTAAATCCAAATTTGGAAAGTTTATGATACTTGTAAAGGTTTAAAAAACCTAACCCTCCGACTTGTTTCTCTAGTTTTTCAAAACATTTTTCTATAAAATCAGTTTACCCCCTACAAACCAGTATTTAGATCAAAACCAAATATACCTATTTGGTTTTAAACTAAAACATTTCTTAACTCCGATTAAATGACGACTTCAAAAGTTTACAAAATTCTTTAAAATAATCAGTTTTCATTAAACCTTAGTTGATGACTAATATTAAACAGGAATGGTTTAGTATTGATTAGTTTAAGGAAAATTTTCAAAAATTAGGAAATATTAAGCTCGATAACTTAGCGACTCCATTAGGGATGTTAAGAGGGTTAGCCATCCAACTTTTCAAATTTAGAATTAATTTTTTGAAATCACCTTATTGAATGTAATTTATTTATTTGTTCTTATTTTTTTATATATAGTTACACTAACTTTTCTTACAAGGTTAAATTTATTTCGGTTTTTCATTATAGGGGGATTTTACTTTCTGTATCATTTTTGTATGGTAGAAATGGTCAAACCCGGACCGTATTAGGACCTTAGGATGGGAGGGTCATTATATAGGCTTCGGGTGCTGTGGTGTAACCACTGCTCGCAGTTTATTAGACTACCTTCACTTAAGCTTAATGTGAGAAATGAAAGTATTTTTATAAAACAAGTGAGGTCACAAAAGCTTAAGAACCTTTAGAACCTACCCTTTATGCATTCACTACATCCAGAACTGACAAATAATCAAGCGAGATGAAAATGAAAAAGAAGAAAAGAATAACAGTTCAAAGTTTCTTTAATTTCCCTTGTAACAACATTCAATTAAAAGCAATTTTTCAATCTTGTAACAACATTTTCTTTGTAATCCAGCCAAAAAATGGCCTGCTCACCTAACTCCATCCATTTCAGAGAAAGGTTCATCGACAAGCCCATCTACCCTAAGCCCGCTTTAGACCAGTGACTTCAACACTTCAATCCAAGGGAACAGGAGATCATCACCAACAAGATCAAACCATTCCATCACTTCCTAGGGTAAAGATTGAGACCAACTTGATTAAGGCCTTTACCAACTTTTGGGAACTCGAAGAGGTAGCTTTTCAAGTTGGGCCTTATCTAATTAGTCCAACACATGAAGAGTACACCCAATTACTTCAAGCCCCTTCCTTAGAGGAAATATATATTGCAAATTTGGAAATCGACCAAGAAAACACATTTTCAAGATTCTTAAGGGTCAGAAAGGTCAAAGTAGACAAGGCCTTGAAGAGCTACAATGGAAACTACATCAAATTGGAAGACTTGAAAGCCCGATTTACCACTAAGCCCAATTCCAGCAAACAAGCCATCTTCTACAGCAATCTTAAAGAATGGGGACAAAATAGAATAAAGGCTTTCATCTTAGCTGCATTCGGGACTCTCCTTTTCCCTAACGGAAAGTTCCTCATCCATTTTAGGGTCGTAGAGTTAGTGGGTTAGTTTCTTGAAGGCAAGTTGTATGTCCTAACCCTCTTCGCAAAACAAAGTAGAAGCCTAAACATTTTGAAAGAGAGAATAATAGCGCACTAAAGACCAGTATGGCATTATTAATAGTCTGGTTTGTAAGCCATATGAAGTGTTTTAGGCTTGACCTGATCTAAGGAGAATTTGCCTACAAGATTGATTTCATCAATTCCTTTGTCGACAAGGTCCATCTACTAGAAGAGAAGTCCACTTACTGCTGGGTGGAAGTCCTATGAAATTTCCAAGCTGCTAATATCTTATGGATAGCTAGGTGGAGCAACTTCAAGAGGGTAATCCTAGTCTGTAAAAATTATAAGTAGTACCCCTAAATGGGATGAAATGGTACGTAAGCTATTACCTTAACAACATGATTAGGCAGTTCAAGGGAATTCAAGACATAGTCCATAGCCCTCCACTAGATATCATGACCTTGGATTATGAAGACCTTCAACTTCCAATACCACAAAAGATATCTAAACTCTGGACGATCAAGAAACTATGGGAAACAAAGACTGTTAGCCCTAATATTGATTTGGGAGTATGGTTGGGAGAAGTGGACAAGCACAAGGTCACTAAAGAATATTTGTATGATCAACTCCATAAGACAAGGGAGATCTAGTATCGAGCACCAGAGGTCATACAACCTGTACCGGTTGAACTAAACTCTAAAATCAAGACTTACATGGACCAAATCCAAGCCTATGTAGAAGTTATCTACGAAGGGCGTGATGTGTAGGAAGACCTCTTTCGAGAATCCAAACTGCGCTCCCAAGCCTTAGAGGATCAATTGAAGATGACATAGAGAAGGTTTAAAGAACTTGAAGAAGTAGATGAGCCAAGCCTAAGAAAGAGGAAGGAAGCACTAGCAAGATCCAACAAGTAGTAGAAAGGAACATCAGCTAAACGCTAAAGAAATGTTTAGAAATAGGAGTACTTTTTGAAACAATGTATTTTTCTTTGTTAATATTATAAAAGGGAACTCCGAGAGCTATAAAATAATGAATAAAATCGCCATCTTGCTGGTTAATTATCAGTTCTATTTCTCTGCATCCATGTGCCATACATTTTGCATTCTTGTACATTTATTAATTTATTTTTCATTCGTCTCATTTCTTTAAAGTATATGTGTACTAACTTGTTGAGAAGTAATCTTGAACTAAGTTGCAAAGATAGCTCCTAAACATCAAACCTTCCAAAGAAGTCCCATCTAAACCCACTCACAAACCAGGATGGCCAGCTAAGGAAATGACAACATCAACAACAAAAATGACAACAACAATGTTAACCTTGTAGTTACTGATCCTACTAAGTTGAGGTTCCACTCCTTAGAACCAATAATAGGAAAGATTGCCAACTAGTTAAGCTTCCTTGCTAACAGCATTGCTTTACTTAGGTCCATAGCACCAATGAATAAGGAAAGCTCTAAGGCTTGATATGGAAAGAACGTTGAAGCCCCACCCTTAAAAGCGGAAGAAGCCTATCCTAAAGTTAGCTTAACCTTTGAATCTTTTGAGATAAAAGGGGTGTATCCAAAGGCTAACCCTACTTTTGAGCTCAACACTTATTCATTCTCGGTTGACCTAAAGCTAGAAGTTAACGAAGACCGATTGAAAGAATTAGAAAGGCGGTTGACCCAGTAGATCACTAAAAAGATGAAAATGCTTAAAGGTTATGATGGTTTCGAGTAGGTTGGTATTATAGACTTCTTAACTTATGACTATGGAAGCTTCCTTAAAAAATTCAAGGTACTTGACTTTAAGAAATATAATGGGACTGGCTGCCCTAAACTACACATCAGGTTGTACATATATAAGATGGGCAAATACATACAATACGATCAGCTCATGGTGCAAACTTTTTAAGATAACTTCATGGGTCCTACTTTAACCTAGTATGCCCAATTAGATTTGAACCAGGTGAATACATATGAAAAGCTGGCTAAGGCATTCTTCAAACAATACAAGTTTATTGTGGAAGTAACACCAACCATGATGGACATGGTCACCCAACAAAAGAGGTGCAACGAATCATTCAAGGAGTATGCTTAAAGGTGGAGATCCTTAGCTGCAAGGGTATCTACCCACATAATTGAGAAAGAGCTAACTTTAGCTTTCATTAATACTTTTAAAAGGCCCTACTTTTCTCACCTAATTGGGCAAGCCTCTTCCAGCCTCGCAAAAGTGGTAGGCGTAGGATGTTGGATTGAAAGTGCTGTTGCTTTTGATAAATTACAAGAGCCATCAAATAGAAGACCACCCTCTGCAAAGCCTACCACCAGCAAGACTAAAGAAGCAACTATTGGCATGGTGAATTTAAACACGAAGCCCATTACCCGGGTCTCCTTCAAAACAAATCCTCCACCAATTCAGCAGCAATTCCGAAGTCAGCCGCAAGTCAACAGGGCCCCAAGACAATTCACCAAGATACCAGTTCTTCTCAGCCAAGTCCTTGAAAAATTAAGACAAGATAATCTGATCCATTATGAGCTTCCTAGTAAAAGTTATAGGCCAAAGGTTTTTTATCCCAATGCCAACTGTCAATATCATTTGGGATAAGTAGGTCATTCAACCGACTCATGTTCGAGATTAAAGAATAAGATTCAGGATTTAATTGATGAAGATATAGTACAACTAGACTTTTTACAGGCTTCAATTCCAAACGTCAACAACAACCCCCTACCCAACCATGGCCCTATCATCAACATGATATTTGACAACTCAGATCCCGCCATCAACATGATTAATTCCAATTGGGAGCCCAAGGTCTACAAATTTTACAAACAAGAGGAGAAACAAGCTTCAAAGACGAAAATGTATACCTTCCATGTGCCCTTAGCCACTAAAAACTACAAAACTACCCCTTTCAACTACCAGGCAGTTAATAAGGTGCAATTGAGTTCACTTATAGGAGGGATTACCCACTCTAGCAGGTTTATGACTCAAAAGAAGACCTTAAAAAGAAGAATATGCTAAAAGAATTAAGCAACAAACCAGTTGAATGTAAGCCCCAAAGTTCAGCCAAGTAACCGTAGGATTGAACTTAGAACCCAAGGTTTAGGGCGATCGGTTAAAAGATCCGATCAAACCCAAATTATAAACTGTTGAGAAGAATATTAGTAAAAATGACCCCATAAACTTAAATTTAAGAAAATAAGAAATAAAATAGGAGACTATAAAATTTTCAAATTTTAAGCATAATAACTGCTAATTACCAAAAAGGCAAAAAGTGTAATATAATAACCAATAAATTATTAGAGATAGATTATATGTATACCAAAAATTTTAGAATGACCAAAATAATATTTAGGAATGTTTACGTGTACCCTACATATATTTACGTGTAGATAAAAATACGCGTAATTACTAAAATTGGCCGAAAAATAAGTAAATAATTAAAGAAAAATACAAAATAATTATAGAAAAATCAGAAAAAAATCTGAAGTGGATAACTGAAGCAAGATCAAGTCGTGGCAGGTTCAAATCAGAAAAAAAAAAATTATCCAATAAGAATTGGACAACCAAAAAGCCAAAAATCAAGGGATTGGGGTAAAATCCCATCAAATTAATGCACAATAATTACACTAAAACCCTATAAATAGCAGGAAAAATCTAGGAACTCATTTGGACAGTTGGGAATCAGAAAAAATTAGGGAGAGTCGAAAATTGAGAGAAAAATTCGGTTTGGAAAAAAATTAGAAAAATCTGTGCAATTAGGGCTTCTAAAGGAAACACCCACCAGAAGAGGAGCTGGAAGTGGACGGCCACCACCACCACACGGTGGTGGCAGCGCCCAGGCCGGCCGACAAGGCCACGGCGGCCCGCGGTGGCCGGAGCCACCCGAACCGGTGAGTCCAAATTCCAGCCCGATTTTTGTGAAATTTTGTAAAAATAGTAAATATAATTATAAAATTATGAATTTTGTTATTCTAGGATATTTTTGTATGTAGTTTTTAGGAAAAATATTATTTTGATGAAATTATGTCCCGTAATATATGGTCCCTAAGAAATTGTGCAAAACCGAGCATGTTTCGGTTTATAAATAAATGACCTTAGGAGTGTAGTTTCAAGCCCAAAATTTTTCTGTAGATTACTTAGATGATATAGAATAGTGCTATGAAGCCCTTTTTCAAAAATTAATTTTTGAAATTTTTAGATAATTTTTAGGCTCTAAAAAGAGGCATAAAATGGGTAATTTAGGATTAATTATGTAATTAAATGATTAATTTCTGATTTAGTGAATAATTACATGTTTTAGGATGTTAAGATCTGATGGAGTATGATACTTATAGCATTTAGGGTGTTAGATGTAATTGTTAGGTTAATTATGTAGTAAATTAGTAATAGAAAAACATAGTAAATTATGAGTTAATTTTGTAAATTAGAATAATTAGGTGTAAAACCTGATTTAGGATGGATTTGGACATTTTGAAATAATAATTGGTGTTTAGAGATGGTAATTAGGGTAATAGAAATATTAGAAATGCATTATGTGCATAATATGCAATAATGCATAATGTGTAATTATTGAAAATATAATAAATAGAAAATATTATAATAAAAAATTGATATTTTGAGAATAATAAAAATGCACAATAAATCTGATAGGAAACTTGAATTTATGGAATTATATGAAAAATATAAAAATTTGTCACATTAGGAGCGAAGTCGGTACACTGATATGGATTTAAGTGTACCGAGTAAAATAAACACTGACAAAGGGTAATGATGGTATTTAGGTTATCGGGAAATAATGTGATTAATTTCACATTATGGGTTGAAACTAATTTCTAGGGTTGGAATATAAAACGCTACTTAAAAATCGAACTAAAAACCTGGTTTAGAAATCGATGCGAAAACCGAACCTGAACTTAACTCCAAACCTAGAATAATTGTAACAGACTTAATACCTAGATAATTGGGCATATTAAACCTTAAACAAAACCTAACAAGAAGCATTATAGGATAAAACGAACCTATAACAATTATATGAAAAGCTGAAACCACGTTCGTGTTATAGGGATAACCGGCGATGGCCTGAGCAAATCGGACCTCGAGTGAACGAGCGAGGAGTCGAGGTAAGTTGGGATTAATACGATGCTGTATTTTGGAGGCTTAAGATTATGCTTGATTGTGTTTGTTAGATAGTTGAATGCGTGCATGTGCTTGATTATGGGTGATGCCATGATTCTGTTTGTTGCCTTGGCGCATATTGTATGAATTGTATGTAATGATTGATCACCCTAAATTGGACTTAATCAAATATACGACCAGTAATCATAATCGAACATGCATGGCAACCCGTTAGGGGATTTAGGACTCTCCGGCCAAATACCGACCCCTTCGGAAGGGATAGCGCAGGATTGCAAAATGGTCCCTTCTTCATCCTCAGTCGAACTAAGTGACAGGAGAGGAGGTCGCGGTGGGGATGAAGACAGTGGTTCGAAGGTAGTCGCGGGAGGAGCAAGGTCTCCATTACACAAGCCTGGGTTTGGTCGTGAGCTGTTGCATTAACGGTAACTCCTCAACCCGGATTAGAGCGGGCGCAATTTCTCTAATCTCACGACGGGCCGGACAACGTCGTGCGATGGCATTTGCTTGCACATGCATTGCAACTAATAAATGATTGAAAACCTTGTTGTGTGTATGGTATAGTTTTAAGTCCTCCGTCCTAACTTACTGAGCTGTGGTTGCTCACATCCCTATAGACATCGTGCAGGTGCTGGCTAAGAAGTGGCAACCAATTACTCCGAAGCTAGCAACTGCTGGATCCTGGGGAGTGAGAAAAAACATTGAAGAATAAACACATATTTTAAGGTCTAAGTTTTTATTCTAGAATTACTTTTCATTTTGAATAATGTAACAACTAGGAAATATATTACGGAGAAATATTGTAAACCTTAATTACAATAGCTGAATTATAGCATATATATATTTCCTCACTTTCTTAGATAAATGATTTATTTAAATTACAAATTGTCTACTTCAAAGCGGGTTAGTTGTGGACGCCTTGTGTAGATCAGGTTTAGGATAGCGGTTGTGAGGCCAACTTCTATCTTAGGGTGGTTTACACGGCGGGGCTGTTACGACTCTGCCGCTTCGGGGCGTGACATTGAATATAAGGAAAGATTGTCTACCTTCACTAAGATGATCAAGTCAAGTGAGTACAAAATAATGGACTAGCTCACTAAGACTCTAGCATATATATCTCTTATAAGTCTGTTGATGACATGTAAGTTACATCGGGAAGCTCTATTCTGAACTCTAAGGGAGGTCAAAGTCCCTCCTGAAATATCAACTGTTCTACTCTGACTCAATCATTGCTTAGTTTAGCACTTAACACAAACTTCTATAGTAGTTAGTAGCTTAGCAGCTTAGCAGCAATTTTAAATTGCTTGGATCCTACACTTTTGTATCAACACACTTTACTTAATCAACCAGAATGACTAGATAGCAATTCAGCCTCCTCTTGCACCAAGTTCTAGCATGCACTCACCACAATAAGCTCGAATGCCATAGCATTGCATAAGGATGGCACATACACTACTCCTATACCCAAGCTAGTGACAGTAGATGATAGTAGCTACTTGACAGTTAACAAGCATAGCTTCACAAACAACCACTACAATAGCCCTAAGTTTGGTCTTCTCTGTACATGACACTACTTCTTCGAACAACACTATTAAGTCATTAAACCTACATAAGCACCCCTCTAACATGTACAACGACCATTTCATATAATAGTCAGTACTGCCATTGCTACAAATTTGCACGAGCGTAATAATACACACACTTGCAATTTCACTCACTATAAAAGCTGCACACTACTGCATTCTCACAACCATTGCACAACACCACTCCACTCAGAGTCAAGAGTAGAGTAACTTCAGATACTACGACACCTTTGAATGCCAGTATGACTCTAACAACCACCAACCACTGAATAAGCGGCCAATTGCAGGAATTTACCACCCAACAATAGCTACAACACAAACTGCCCCTACACGTAACACACAATTACCACAACCACTGATGGATAAACACCAATAACTTAACCTTCATAATTTCTGATGATGGTTCAATCAAAACCCTAAAGTACTTCCATAATGACAATATCTTAGTGTCCCTTTCAAATCTCTGTTCACTCATGTAAGATTTCAAGAGTAAACTCTAATGCCCAAATTCACAAATCCTCCTATGCACTAACAATCACAAGTACACACAAAGGTTTGTTGCTATATCTCCACACCAATGATTTCCGCACTGTACAACTTACTACCTCAATAGACACGTCATTATAACCTCCACTAAATACCCACAACCTACTCGCACATGTACTTTAAGTAAAATCTAGCCACATCTTAGCTCTTCTTTAGCACTTACCCCTTTCTTTTAATACATACCCTAATGAATGCCTCCAAACAGTTTAGGAGCACGAGTAAAACAATTCCCCTTTTGGGTCTCAAATAGGTGTACTGCAGTAAGCTATCATTAGGTCAATGGTCCCTTAAATTTATTACTATAGATAATTGGTAGCACAACAATATAAGACACCCGTAAATTTTTTAAGTGTGAACAATTCTAGATACCTAAATATTAAACTACGAAGAAACTAGTTCCTCAAATATGTGTAATGATAATCTCGGAAATTGAATCTCTTATGGTCGTACTTCTACTTTGATACCAAGATGATAAGCCCCAAGCTAAAAGCAGACAAGGCCGGTCGTAAGGATGGTTTGGATCTTATCGAAGGAACGGAAATAGAATAAGTTTAGTGAAGGTTTTAATGAATCTATGAACTACCTAGCCGGATATGATGAACCAATTAAATCCTACACGGCCTATTCATCGCTTTGATATGATGTACAAAGAGATAACTAGGATTGCTCGTCATAATCTTTGCTAAAGGGATTTATAAGAGCTAGTAAGAGAGAGCTTTCCAAAAGAAAAGACTTGGGAGGTTTTTCATTAATGTGCAAAATCTGTTTAAAACCTTGCACAAATGCCCTACTTATATATAGTGGTAAACCTGTAAATAAAATAACTAAAAGGATACCCTAGTAGTATTCCTATAAATACAAAATAAACATAAGGGTAATTTAGGAATAATACAAAAAATAGGAAGTCCAAATAACACAAATAAAAATAAGTAATCAAATGAGATATCTGGGTAAGGAGTAAATGAGCTGGGCTTTGGCATTTGGTTGGGTCGGTACCTTGAATCCTATCGAGCTGGATATTGAATGTGGATGCAAGGGTGCTATCGTAAGATTAACAGTATGAATGTAATCCTGTAACTATTGTAGAGGGTATCTTGTTCTAGTTGATCTTCGAACAATTTTTGGTGAATGTGATGATAATTTTGGTGCAATAGGAGCTAATGTATTGGATTGTAGGTTTGATGACATAGGTATATAGGGAATGGAACCATGAAATGGAGTTGTGTCAAAATGAACATGAGGTAAAGTACTTGAATTCTAGTTTATTGTATAAGTAGTAATATTGATAGGTTTTCGAAATGGAAAACATGACTCATAAAAGATATCATCTCGGTTCATGATAATTTTCTTAGATTGTAAATCATATAATCTATACCCTTTTTGACCTGAACCATACCCTAACACGATATATGTAACTCCTTTTGGATCAAACTTATCTTTTGTTGGTGAGGGATTAACAACAAAACATAGGCATCCCATGATATGTAACTGATCATAAGAAGGTGGGGAACCAAATAAGGTCTCATATCCCAAGACAGGTGCAAGCATCCAGTTGATAAGATAGGTATTGATTAAAATGTAAGCCCTGTAACTGTAAGATTGAATTTAGTACGTAAAGTTTATGGCAATCTGTTAAAGGATCCGATTGAGCCTAAGTTATTATTATAACACTAGAAATATTAATAAAAGTGATCTTATAAGTTTGAATTTAGGAAAATAAGTAATAAAATAATAGAATATTATAGTATCAAATTTTAAGTATATTATTCGTTATTTAACGGAAATGCGTAAAATGAGTTCTGATAACTAACAAGTCACTAGAAATAAATTATATACACATTAAAAATCATAGAATAATATAAATAATATTTAGGAGTATTTACTTGTACTCTATGTGTATTTACGTGTAGGTGAAAATATGCAAAATTACCTAAAATGCTAAATAATTAAAGAAAATTTTTAAAAAATCAAGGAAAAATAAAAAAAAAAGTAGGGAATTGTCTAGATCAAGGTTGTGGCAGGTTAGGGATAAAAGAAAAAATTCATCCAATAAAACAACCAAACTAGAAAGTTAAAATTAGAAAAGGATAAACTAATTGTCAACTCAATTTAATGCAAAAAAATCCCATGGAGCTTTATAAATACCCAAACTTCTTCAAAAGCTCATTTGGTCAGTTGGAGTGTGGAAAAAATTGAGAGAACCGAAAAAAGAGAGAGTTAGAGTTTTTTATAAAAAAAATTACAAAAAATATGTATAATTAGGACAATTAGACCAAACCCATGACTTACGATCAACCAGAACCAAACTGTTGCCACCAAAGCACCCTCTTACCATTGCTTAGACCGGTCGACACCCCTATGACTACCACTGGTGGCCAAAAGTCCAAAAGCCAATTGAGTCCAATTTTAGGTTGAATTTGTTTAGTTTATTAAAATTATCAATTTTATTCATAAAATTATAAAATTTAATATTCTGATGTTTTATTATATGTAAATTTAGGGAAAAATATTGGTTTGATTTAATTATACCTGAAAATATATAGTCTCTAAGAAACTATATAAATTGAAGCATGTTTCGATTTAGAAATAAATAGTTTTAGAAGTATAGTTTTAGACTTAAAATTTTTGTGTAGACTATTTAGGAGATATAGAACAATACTATGAAGCCCTTTTTTCAGAAATGAATTTTTGAAATTTTTAAGTAATTTTTAGACCTTTAAAATATATATAATTAAGGATTTTAGGGTTAATTAATGATTAATTAAATAATTATTGATTTAGTATATAATTAGGTGTTTTAAGATATTCATATCTGATGTGGTATGATAATTGTAGTATTTAGGGTATTAGATGTGATTATTAGGAGTATTATATAGTAATATATGTAATTTTAAGAGTATGTGTCATTAGAATTATAATAAATATAAAATAATAGGTCAAAATGGATAATATAATAATAATACTAACATATAATTAATCTGATAGGAAACATAAATTTAGATAATTATAGGAAAAATATAAAATTTTCTTATATCGAAAGTAAATTCGGTATGTCAATGAGGATTAAAATGTATCAAGTAAACTGGAATATCGATTAATGACCAAAAGTGATACTAGGGAGACTTGAACCTAATGTGATTAATTACATATTAGGATTTGGAATGCACACTTAGGATTTATGTATAATATTCATAGTTGGAATTGATTTAGAACCTAAATCAGAACCGAATTCAAAAATTAAATCCTAAACTAAACTAAAATGAATCGATAATAAATAATATGTATATATGAAAAAGCGAGTTAAATCATTACCTAGAGTATATATACATCATTAAGATATAAACACTAAAATATTATAAGACACACGGAGATGAGTCAACATGTGACGAGTTGACTGAGTGAACTAAAGATTCCAAGTAAGTTGAGTTCAATACTTCATTGTATTTTGGGATACTATTTTACAATACTCGAAAGATTATGTATAAATGTGCTTGTAGTTGGTTATATGCATGTGCTTGGATGTATTAGACTTTGTGCTGAAATCTGTGTTGTGTTTGGTGAGTGAAGTGAATTGATTGGTGTGAAAATTGTTTAATCACCCTAAATTGTAACTATTCATAACTGACATAAATACCTTAATTAGACATGTATTGCAACTCTTTAAGGAATCATTGGGATTCTTTAACTAGACACCGACACTTTCGAAAAAGATAGCACTGGATAGTATAATGGTCTTTTCTCTATCCTTAACTGAACTAAATAACAAGAGAAAAGGTCACGATAAGGATAAGGGCATTGGTTCGAAGGATAGTCTCGGACGGGAAGAGTTGTAGCGACAAGTAGTGTTTCCATCGTATAAACTTGGGTTTGGTTGTGAGTTGTTGCATAAACACGAAAACACTTCAACCTAGATTAAAGCGGTGAAATTACTTTATTTTCATAATGAACCAGATCATGTTATGTGATGGCATTTGTTTGTTACATTGCATATAATTAATTATTTGATAACCTATTGAGCCCTATTTCGATTTCCCTTAATTTAACTTATATTAAGCCCAACCCACTTAATATAAATTACTTGACATTAAATTTATATTTTCAAAAAAAATATTAAAAAATATTTGGAGTTGCTAACTAATTAAATTGGTAAAGAGTTATGGTTTTCGTGTGAGAAAACCCAAATTTGGCCACTAATCTATGGATTTTTTTTTAAATAATTTTAGAAAATTAATCAAAAAAATAAAGTTCGGGGGCAAATCTATTAAGACTAAGTTACCATATAAAAATAAAAAAATTAATAAGCTTTTATTTTTCATAATTTTTTTTAAAAATACTAAGATATATAGAGGTATACAAAATATAACTAAAATGAATTTTTTAGGATTATTTTATTATGAATGTTTCAAGAAAAACGAATTTTTTTTTATTTTTTATACGATTGTCCTAAAGGTGCTTACGTACTCACTAGTTGGAATCAAATCAACGTAGTTTTTTTTTTCTAAAATATTTAGTGGATAGATTTCTTTTATTTTTGAAAATCAAGTAAGATTTACATTTATTTAGCCATTTATTATTTAAAAAAAAACCCTAAAATTTTAATTTAATGAATCTATTTTAAAAAACCTAACTAACTAAATCTTTTTGAAAAAAAAAACTCCAATTAATATTTTTTTAAAAACTCACTACGTGTTACAATTGATTTTTTCTAAATCCTGCATGTAGAAGATACACTAAGAAACAGATCTTGGAAAAAAGATATGCAACTTTTTCTAAAAAATGCAATTCATCAAAAATTCAAATTATCTAAAAAAAATAGCCAACGATATGATAATAACTAAAAAAAAACTTGCACTAAAGAAAACAAAGTAGTAAACATAATTAAATTAACTAATAAAATAAAATAATTAAATAAAATGATAATTTAATTTTTTACCTAAAAGGGTTGAGCCGCACGTAATCGGTGTGTTCGAACTAACCATGTCGTATCCTTCTAAACTACGTTCGCATGCTTGGCGTGGAATTGATTGTACATGTAGGTGGCATCGTGCTGATGGTGAAGCGTGTATCATGTGAGTCGTGTGTATGAGTGCTTGTGTGTAACCAAATGTGATTATATGTGTGCATAATCGTGTAATTGTGAGAGAGTATGATCGTATGGTTGTATATGTATGCTGGTATGTCAGCATGCATGGGATGTGCATCAGTAAGAGTGTTGTGGTGTGTGTCGTATGACGTAAAGATTGAAGAATAGTAAGCAATGTATAGTGTGGTGTGTGTGATCATGAGTGTATGCTTATGCAGTGAAGTAATCATATGATTGTAAGTGTGTTAGGAGACGAACGTCTGTGTTCATGATGTGGGGATTGTCGAATGTGTTTGTGTTTAGTCGCGCAATGTGTCAAATAAGTCGTGTGTATCGAGTGGTTTGTGTCGATGAGATCAATGGAGTGTGTGAATTGTGTGTCGAGTGTTGGCAGCTGTGAAGTGTGCAAATTGTGAGGATGTATGTCGATGTGGCTTGTGTTGCGTAGTGTATGTGTGTATTGTGAATATATGTTTGTGTGTATGACTTCGAAAAAAACATGTCTAAACTTTACCGTCAACTTACTATTTATAAGCCACATAATTAAATCTTTTGGATCTTTTTAGATATTGATTTGATCTCAACAAACTCTAGATACGAAAGATATGATAATGAATCCCAAATACGGAAGATACAATTTAGATTCTTTGAAGATTTGACCTAGTTTTTAAAAACCTTATTTTAATTTGGGCTTTTTATTTTTTTGGGCCCGACTCAATCCAACTTGATTTAGCCCAATAACCTATTTAATAAATCTTATGTCTATTTTAACTCAATATAAATTAGATAAAGATCCGCTTCATATCAGATTGGACTAAAATATTTTAATGAAGCTCGATCTTTTAACGGCTTAGAATTCATTAAGTTGAACATACACCATTATCTGAGTTAACCTCAAATGACTTAACTCAACTTGACTCGATATGACTTAACATTTTATTTTTATTATTTTTTCAATTTTTATTTTATTATATATATTTTAATTATTATTTATTTTCTTTCTTTTTTTTTTCTTTTTTGAAACCTGACCCAATAAAAATACTAAAATAAAATGGCAAAAAAGAGGTGTCTACATAACCTTATTTGTGTTTGTTATACATTCATAAGTCTCTAACCTAACTTACTGAATTGCGGTTACTCATAACTTTATAAACTTTCTTGCGAGTTTTGACTGACATATCGCGATATAATTATCCTGAAGTCAATTTTCTTTTAAATCTATGGGGAGTGAGGATCAAATAGCTATACGATCAAGTCTTTTAAATGTCTTGTTAATACTTTTAGGTTTATGAACTTATATTGTAATATATTGGTTAACAGACTACCGTAGTATGTTTAATTTTCCTAGGATTTTTAGATAATTTGAATGTAATTATTTATATAACTTCAGGATTTTAGCTTTATGTATTGAATTGTTTACTCTAAAACAAGGAGTCGTGGACATAAAACACAAACACATAATTATGACACATTGCGCGACTAAACACAAACACATTCGAAGCCGCAGAGTCACAACAGTCCTACCGTATAAACCAACCTATGATAGTAAACAAAAGGAAAACTTGGTGAAATACTACTTTAAACAAAAGGCAATCTATGTATTGTAGTAGGATGAAAAGTTTCACGATACATTCTTAAAGGAAATCAAGTGTTGTAATTTTGAAAAGGAGGAATGACCAAGTCGATCATGTAACAATCTAACATCAATAGTATTATTAAGTACATTATCAGTTGCTGCAGGCTTATTACATGTGGTTACAAGTGCTAAATTTCTTAGATCACATTCCCTAGTACATGAAGAGAGTAAAATTTAAAAACCTTACTGTAATCTTGTGGTAACAACATACACTTTAGTTTTCAGGACCTAAAATGAACAAGATGTTTAGTCAAATATAACTTCAAATGGAAGGTATTGAAGAATTATTTGGATTGAAAGAAGATTTATGTCTAAATTCTAGTACAAGTAACACATCTTGTAATGTTAAAGATGGAGTAAGTGCAACAAAACCAACAACATGTACTGTTTTGAGGGTGCCATCAAGTAAACAAACATGAAGTGGTTTATTTAAGATTTGTTTATTAAAAAGTAAAGATTCAAAGGGTGTCATGTGGTTCATGGCTCCCGAATCAACTATCCAATCTACTATATTATCATTTACACCCTTAAGTGAATCTAAAGATGAGAATGAGTACGAATAAGCAAAATGGACTGAGCTTATTGCCTATTGCCATCATATACTTCATGAATTCTAAACAAAAATTCTGAAATAGTTGCTATGAATTAAAATACAAGTTAGTATCGTTAGAATCAAAGTAATATTCTAGAAGGGATGCATCAACATGAATTGAATTGGCTGCCGGTTTTCCTTTATCCTCGGAGCGCCTTCCCTAGTACTAATGGGATACCCGATGATCTTGAAGCAATTTTTAATAGTATGTCTATTCCCTTTATAGTATTTGCACTTCAAACCAAGCTTCTTATTATCATGCCTTCCTCCATTTGACTAAGCAAAATTTTGTTTATTTACTCAAAAAGCAACAGCATCACTTTCCAAAGTAGTAGAGACTTGCCTGTACCTTTCAATTTTTTAAACAATATAAAAGTCCTTATTTATAGTAGGAAGAGGGTCATAAGATAAAATTTGATTCCTAATAACTTCATATGCTTTTGAAGGTCTCATGAGAAATTGTACTAACTTGTGTTTAGATTCAAAATCAGCTAACTTCTCTTTTAGATCACACTTACAATCATCTACTATACCATAGTCGCACCTAGGATAAGGATTTAATGTCTACAATTCGTCCCAAGCTTTCTTCAATTTGTTATAATAGGCAGCGATGGAGTGACTTCCTTGCTTTGTATTGCTAATTTCATGTTCTAACTAGAAAATTAATGGACCATTCCTTTGGTCGAATTGCTAGCCAATTTCACTCCATAGTCATTTGAGTTTTCATCATGTTCATAATTTTCCATCTATAAATCCAAGTTTTAATTTTGCACCTAAAGCTAATCTAATAGATCGACTCCAAGCAAGGAAATTACTTCCATTAAAAATGATGTCTTCGATCACCATATTTGGATTATCCAAATTTGAGTTATAAAGAGGATATGAGATTGTAACGTCACTTAGATTTTCCATGAATATGATAAAGAAAGTCTCCAATGAAGCAATTTCTAATTGTTCAACATTGCAATTTGAAAAGAGAAGACCTAATGTGAGAAAGACTAACAAAACCTAATTCTCCTACTCTAATACCATGAGAGGATTCTATAATACTACGATAAGAGAAGAAATGAATAGCATCAACTATTATTGATAAGTAACTGTTATTATGTATAGAGTAGTAGTATATATATGTGTGCAATAAAGCTTAAACAAACTAAGTAACAGACTGGCACGTGACTAACAATACAACACTTGTAGCAGATAAATATATGTACATGCTTACATACACCAATTATCATTCTAAAAGTTTGCATATTCACTATTGTTGAGCATAATTGGATCATGCTACAGGAGAGTATTATTGCCTTTTACAACACTATTCTAAAGAGGCAAAGAGTTTAAAGTTAACAAGAAACCATTGGCTCTAACAAAACTCATGTATTTAGTGTTGCAAAATTTACTCCAAAGGGGAAGGTTTTAATGGAAAATCCATGCTCTTTTCATCTCATAAGTATGATTCCTCACCCCTATCATCACTAGCTCTTTTTTCCTATTTAACGAAGCTCCCTAACTCTTTGGTATAAATATACAACAATAATCACTCTCTTAGTTAGCTTGATCTTTTCCCTATCTCTAGTTGCCTTTTTGTTTGCCATGATAAATGTCTATACAGCATTTAACTTAAAATTAACATAAGATTATTTTTCCCCATGATTGCATCTAAGCCTAAATAGCTTTTAGTGACATATTAATCTTTTACAATTTTTATAGTCTTCTAGATGACAATAGTTGTGGTAATGTGTTGACAATTCTAATATTCAATGTGTGAAAGTACAACTGTACAAGATAGACTAAAAATATCTCAAAAATAAAAAAATTTAGGTTAAAGGAAAGTAATGCACATGGAACTTAATAAAAAATAAACCACATGAATATATATATACATGTATGTATGTATGTATGTATGTTATACCATCTCTTTTTGCTATAAAACTAAGTAATTTATTATTTGTTAACTTATCTTAGCATCCATTTATTTTTTGAAAAGAATATATAGAGAATAGAATAGAAAAATTGTGTCTTGGGAATGGGAATAAACTAGAGTTTTATATTTTAATACGTGTAACTTTTTATTGCAAAGCATAGCTTTTTTAGTGTTTATTACACTTTATTAATTACAGCATTAAGTTGAAATATGATAAAAAATACCATGTGTCCCTAGTCTTTTCAAAAATAAAAAAAGTCATTTAATTTTTCTTATCAATTAAAGATATAATTTTCTATAATTTGAACTTTTTATTCTCTAATTCCCTGTAAAGATTTCATCTTATAAAAATGAACAATTATTCCCTATGGAAAGGGAATAGAAAAGTCATTAGGAAAACAAAATAATAAGATATGTTTGGGAATAGTTATTTTATTTCATCTCTATTAATTCAAAATAAATAGATCGCTAGTGTAGAACTTGCAAAATACTCGTTTCATTAATATGTTGCTTATTACTTTGCTTCGTTCTAATAAACTTTCAATTTATTAGACTACCCATCAATAGTTTTATGAATATTAAAGACTTAGAAGTATAAAATGCTATAATAGCATATAAAAAATTTAATAGTAAAATTTGTTACTAACAATAGGATATCATACAAAATTGTTCTCATCTTATATTGTTTAGTTTCTAATTTCTTTTTTGTATATGATTTGATTCATTAGTATTTACTCTATAACAAATCCAAAAAGATAAAATGAATATATGATACTATTAATTCATAATTATAAATTTAAAGGTAGGCATATGATTTTTAACTTGATGCAAATTATATTCTCTAATAATTTCTTTTCATCATCAATTAACAAGATACATTATAGATTTTAATGTGAGTTAAATCATATCCACATAGATGTATATTAAAATTTGTGCACAATTCTTTAAAAAAAAAATTAAATCTTATAGTAATGGTCTCGTAAAGATTATATATTTTCATTTCTATGAATGGTTAAATACTTAAAAAGCTGTAGAAAGATTTTTAAAACTTAGAGAACTATTAGAGGGGAAAAAAAAAAGAAATACTTTGAAAACTATTAGTACTTAACTAATTTACCATAGGATAAAAGTTTTTTCAAATAAGAAAGTACTTATAAATGTGGAACATAAGACTTAAAAAAACATGAATAGTGATGTAAGAATAAAAGTTTTTTCAAATAGGAAAGTACCTATAAATATGTAACATAAGACTTAAAAAAACACGGATAAGGATATATGAATTTGCATATATATATTATTATTATTGTTAAAGAGAAATGACTATGTTTAGTGTCTTTAGTCATTCAGTAAATTATTTATTTTCAATTTTACCAAATTAACTTTCATATTTTATATAATTAGAAGAGCGGCTAAATTTAAAACCATATACCATTAATAAGACAATATTAATAAGATAATATTTTCAGCTTATTATGTGTGAATAAATTGTTCAAAGGATAAAATTATATCCATTTCAATTTTCTTTTATCTTTCATCACTTTCCACATTCTTGTGTTGCTCTCTTTACAATTGATTTTTTTTAATCATTTTCAACTCCTCTCCCTTTGTCTCAACTTTCATTTTCCCCCTTTTCTAAAATTTAAATTCTAAAGGGTTGGTGGAGATAACCTTTTATCAGTATCATCATCTTATATTTCTTCATTAAGGTCTTTAATCGATCTATCGCATTCTTTTTTTTTTTTTGTTTTTCACTTTGTAGTTTATACTCAATATATTCCTTTTCCTCTTTAGTTTTTATATATTTTTAATGATTTTTGGGCTAGCTCCATCTAGGTTTTTGAGACAAAATTGCTGCTTGAAAGTGTTTTAGGTCTCATCATCATCACTGAATTTTGAAGGTATGTCTTCTTCTTCTTCTTCCTCCTCCCTTTTTGCATATAAAGTTTATTTCTTTTTTTTTTGTTTTATAACATATGTAAATGTAGAGAAAAGATTTGATCTTTTATATGTGTATATGTGATTCTTCGATACCCTTTGAAATTAATGTAATGTCAATTTCATTTGCATGTAATGTTAACATAAGTTTATTTTGAGATGCCAGAGAAGAGAATCGTTGGAATTGCAATGGATTTTTCACTAAGTGATGTTACGATGATGGCATTGTCATATTCTTAGCCTCCTACAATTCCTTGAAGGTTTTAGAAAAAGGCTTCTTGTTGAGTGTAATAATAATAAAGTTCCTTCTACCATCGAAGAAACTGAAGTCAAGTTTTATGATGTAGATCCTTAAAGACATTTCCATTCAATAAAATCAATTTAGTTTAATTTGATTTTAGCCTAAAAGAATTTATTAGTTTCTTTTTTAAAATTTTCTTTAATTTTTTATTTTCCATTTTACTTTGCATTCTCAAGAGTTAAGAGTGTAGAGACTAACTGTTATGCAAAAATTACTTCTTTGCAATAAAAATGAATCATTTGGAGAATACAATTCTACAATAATGCATTTGTGACTTAATGTTATATCAAAAGATTGATAATCGTTTCTTTATTTGTTTTGAGTAAACTTTCAGTTGTGTGCTAATTTTATTTAATTATCTACAAAAAAATGTAACTATCTATTTTTATCGAGGATCATTGTTGTAAAATAATTTCATAAGCAGTATTACTTTGTTATGAGCGTTTTTTCTCTCTAAGTTCTCCTACACTTTCTTCTCTCCCATGTTTTTCTATCCATAGCTAATTTATAAGTGAATTACGTTCTTATGGCCTTTTCTTTTTTTCCACAAGTTCACCTATACTATGTTTTCTCTCATACTCCTTAAAACAATAGGAATTTGTGAAGCTCAAAAGTAGGAACTAGGAAGTTGATAGCTCCATTTTGTTGATTTCATCACCTGGTTTACAAAGATCCCATTTGGATTTTTTTTTTATGTGTATCTTATCTGTAATTATTTTATATTTGATTTGTATCTATTTTAAATTTGATGTTTAAAAAATAGTCTTATCCATATCTTATCTATTTCTAATTCATAATTATAACGAAGTTAGTGATCGGAATGTCAAAATTGAAAAATAAATTTTCATGTACTTTAAAGAGAAAAGATTTAGAAAAATATATTTTATACATTGAAAATAATTATTTTAATTGATATTTTTATCAATGTGAATAAAGTAAAGAGTAAATAAACTCAATTTTATTAGAATTTGTTAGATGATTGATTTCAGAAGAGGGGTATCTATGGAATTATATTTTCATTTTTTAGTATCTTATTCTTACTAAATGCAAGATTTTAAGTAAATACAAAAAAGATACCAATAAAATAGTAAAAAGATGAACCAAATGGAGTTAAAATCTTTTGATGTATAATATGCTACCATACACAACATCTAAGTGGGTCAAACCTCCCTTGACATGCATTGGGTCAGGGCATTCATGTTCTCATATACTCTAAATATATATTAACTACCTTTTACTAACACAGTATTTGTTGATACGTACATGCATTGAGTGTACAACATCCACTAATTAACCTTAATGCTAAATGTGTTATATAATATTTCCTAAAATTAATCTTAAATTTATAAAAGTTACAAATTAGTTTAGGAAAAATCCTTTTCAATAAAACTTTAGGGGCAAAGCAACCTAATTATAAAGCTAGTCAACCTTAATCCTTCAAACTTAATTTTCAGGAGACATCGTACATCTATATTGTCAAAGAGAAAGAGTCATCTTTAATATCTTTAATCTTGTAATAAATTATTTATTTTCAATTTTACCAAATTAAGCCTCATACCATATATAATTAGAGGAGCAGTTAAACTTAAACTCATATACCATTACTAAAACAATATTTTCTTCTTATTAGGTGTAAATAAATTGCTCTAAGAGTAAAATTGTCATTGCATTAATTTTCATTTATCTTTCACCCCTTTCCCCGATCTTACTCCACTCTCGTTGCAATTGGTTCTTTTTAATCATTTTCAACTCCTCTCTCTCTTTATCTCTCTCTCAACCTTGATTTTCTCCTTTTTCTAAAATTTAAATTTTAAACGGTTGGTGGAACATGATCTTTCATCAATATTATCATATTTTATTTCTTCATCTAGATCTTTAATCAATCTGTCAGCATTCATTTTCCTTCTCATTTTTGTTTGTCATTTTCTAGTTTATGCTCAATGTATTTGTTTTCCTCTTTGGTTTTTATATTTTGTTATTTCATTTAATTGATTCTTAGTTTCATCTAAGTCTTTAAGATAAAATTGCTGCTTGAAATTGTTTTAGATTTGATCATCATCACTGAATTTGAAAGGTATGTTATTGGTTTTCTTTTCTTCTTCCTTTTCTTCTTCTTCTTCCTGTTTTGCTTATAAAGTTTGTTTCTCTTTTGCTAACATATGTAAATGTAGGGAAAAGATTTGATCTTTTGGAACTATATTCATGTGCATATGTCATTCCTCAATACCTTTTGAGACTTATGTAATGTCAATTGAATTTGCATGTAATTTCCTTTTAAATGTATCCTAATTCATTTAATGTATAAGAATACCTGCATAAAGTACAGGTTATTTTTAGATGCTATAGAAGAGAATCGTTGGAATTGAAATGGATTTTTCATTGAGTGATGTTATGACGGTCTTGTAATGCAAATCTTTGAAGACATTTCCATTCAATAAAATCAATTTAAATTAATTTTGTTTAATTTCATTTTAGTCTAGAAGAATTTACTAGTTTCTTCATTTTTCTTTTTTTCTTTAATTTTCTTTAGTTTTTTATTTTCCATTTTGCTTTGCACACTTAGAGAGTGAAGAGTGTAGAGAGTAAATGTAATGTAAAAATTACTTCTTTACGACAAAAATGAATCATTTAGAGAGTAACGTTATGTAATAATGCATTTGTAACTTGTGTTATACCAAGAGATTGTTAGTCGTTTTCCTTATTTGTTTTGAGTAAAATTTTTAGTTGTGTTTTAATTTTATTTGATTATCTACAAAATGATGCAACTATCTATTTCTATTAGAGATCATTATTGCAAAATAATTTCATAATTAGTCTATAAATATATTATCTTGTTATATGTTTTTTCTTCTCCCGAAGTTCACCTACACTTTCTTCTCTTCCACGTTCCTTATTCATAACCAATTTATAACTGTATAACCTTATTATGGCCTCTCTTTTTTTTTTTTCCCGAAGTTCACCTACACTTTCTTCTCTTCCATGTTCCCTATTCATAACTAATTTATAATTGTATAACCTTATTATGGCCTCTCTTTTTTTTCCCCAAGTTCACCTACACTTTTTCTCTCTCATTTCCTAAAACAGTATGAAATTGTGAAGCTCAAAAGTAGAAACTGTGAAGTTCATAGGTCCATTTTATTGATTTCACCACCTAGTTTAAAAAGGTCTTGCTTGGATTTATATATACATATATGTATATATTTTTTTTATCTGCATTATTTCTATACTTGATCTGTATTTGTCTGAAAATTTGGTGTTTATGTTGTCTCATCTGTATAATGTTTCTATTTCATAATTATGATTAAGTGATTAGAGTATTAGAATTACAAAATAAATTTTCACATACTTTTATGTAAAAAGATTTAAAAAAATATATTTTATATATTAGAAATGATAATTTTAATTAATATTTTTTAATTATAAAAAAAAAGTAAAAGGTAAATAAATTTAACTTTATTGGGATTTGTTGGGTAATTAATTTTAAAGAAAGGGTATTTATAGAATTATATTTCCATATTTTTTGTGTCCTATTCTTCCTAAAAGTAAGATTCAAGTAAAGTCTAATAAGATGAAAGAAATGATGAACGAAATAGAAAATCTTTTGATGTATGATATGTTACCATGCACAACATCTAGGCAAGTTAAACTTCCCTTGACATGTATCAAGTCAAGGCATACATGTTCTCATATACTCTAAATATATATTAACTACCTTTTACTAACACAGTATATATTAATATACACACGCATCACCAGTGTGGCATATACCAGTTTACCATAATAAGAGATGGTAGTGGAGAAAAGTAGCTATAAATGTGCAAGTGAAAAGTTTTTTACACATTGATACCTTTATTTTATTTTATTTTTTTCCAAATTAAGGGATATGATACTTATCATCTGAGAATTCTGTCGATAAAGTATTAAGGACCTAAGTTTTGAGGCCTATAAAATAAGACACAATGAGAGGCATTGGGGGGTTATCCGGCATAAATACTCTCATGCTTAAGTTAGTACTAAGGTGTAGGTAAAGTAAGTAAGAAAGCTCTAAGTACAAAAAGGAGGCTTAGTGCGCGAAGAGTCAAGATAATTTACCATTAGAATACTTGGAGTTATTTATAAAGGAGGGCTACCGTGAATCAATGGAGCACGTTTGGCATGTTGTCAAGTTGGCACAATCTAAGTAGTGGGAGCATGGTGTTCGATATGTTCCAGAATTGTAAGGCCATGATGTTTGACCAAGTTTCCAAGCCTTATGCATATGTCTAGTATTCATTGCAACAGACCTAAGGTCGCTTGGAGAGGTTGACTTGTTTAGTGATCCTTTAGGGAGGTTGGCTAATGATGTAACCAGGTTAGGTGCTAGTAGATCAAGCCGGCCATAGGCCTAATCAAGTTAACCCATGATCCAAGTAAGTTGGCATAGGTTTGAGAGACCTATATCCAAAATACCCTATCAACAATACTAATAGTTTGTTTGAATTCCTATTAATATTGGGTGAATGGCACAGCTAATAACTATATTTTGCAAACTTTTGCAACAAATTACCTGATGTCTCATGTGTCAATTTATTACCTATGAACTTCCTAAGACAATTTATTGAGATCATTCATAGTATTTGTATTTGGCAATTAACCGTAAAAATGGGTAAAAATGCAAATAGTAAATACAAAAAATGAGTAAAATTCATATAGTTAATTGCAAAAATAAATAAAATTTTATGCAATAAATTGACATTTTAAGCAATAAATGAGCATTTACCCTTTATATCAATTTCTATTAATAATTTAAATGTTAAATAATTTATTTATGGTATCATTGGATTTTTAATAAATATTACGCTTCAAATCCCATTAATATCAATTCTTATTGATAATTCAAGATTTAAAACAAAGTAAAGCCTAACCATTGCTCATCTCCTTCATATTTTTGTAAAACGTGATGCCATTTATAAGAGGTTTTTTTTTTTATTTTTTTTTTGCCATCATATGCTAATAGTTGCGTTGTTTTAGATTAAAATCATAGAAAAATTGTAACCCATCATGCTAACGCTACTGCTTCTTTATAACCATCATTATTTCACATATAGAACGTCCACATTGAATACAAGATAAAAATAATAATAATAAGGAAAAGTTCCAATTGACAAAACGAAAAACAATCAAAAGAAATCACTAAAACAGTTTATAAGCTTTGACAACTTTCTATATAAAAGATTGGCAAGTTCTATACTAGAGAGTGAGAGAGGGATAGGAACACTCTGATTGAATCTCTAATACTATAGTCATCAACCTCAAACATTTATAAAACCACCATGTTCAAGAAATTTTGGGACATTGTGATCAATTTTTTATTTTCCTTATCTTAGCACACATATTCAAGAAAAAGTTGATCACTCTTTCTAAATATATGAATGCTCTTAAAAGAGACAAACAATATATATAAAAAAAAAAATTAAGAAAAAATAGTAAGTTGAAAAAAAAAATGTAGATGATGTAGGACAACGAAAGCTTATAAAAGAAAGAAAAATTGGGGAAAGCGCAGAAATCAATAAAAAATTAATTTAAATAATTTTTCAACGAAAAAATAATAAAACCTAAAAAGATATATCTAACAGTTTCATATTATTAGATTAACATGATGGCTTCACACCATGGATGAATTTTATGGCCTCACATCACATTATAAGAAAAATGATGGTCCCACATCATTAGTGAAAAAAAAAAAGGCATCATATCAATTAAAAAAATAATATTATTCAATATTTAATCGCTCTCTTAATTGATTTCAAGCTTTACCTATTTATAGGCATAATATGATATAATATTTTAAAAAACTAAATCTCAATAAATCTAGAAAATAAAAGATTTCATATCTTGAATAAAAGATACCTATCTAAGCACATTCTAAAATAAAATATATTGATAATATCTTATTTATTCTTTCTTGATCCATATCAATCCCCTTCTCTTAAAAAGATTTATCCTTAAATCTGTAAGATTTCCTCCAAGTCCTTCAAACAATAATTTGTGAAAGCCAATCTTAAATTCTTGATCGAACAATTCTCCATGCTTCTCATCATCTTTTCTTGACACAAAAATTTTCAACTTCAATAAATAGTTGTAAGTACGATGTCTACTTACTCTTCTATTGTTATTCCAGTCTTTAGTGTCAATAATCTCTTCTACATGTTTGTTCAAAACCATCATATCTTCCTCTGAATATTTCAAATCATTGTAATGAATTTTCTCTGCAAACTCACCTAATTCATTATTTAAATTAATTTTCTTTTCAATTTTCGTAAACTTTTCTTTAATTTGAGTGGGATTTGACTTGAGAGGGCTTAAAGAGTATGAACAATAATCTCATTAGTTTTGTTAGGAATATGAACAAAAGATTCACAAACTTCTGTATCTATTCTATCAACAAGATCCTCTTTAAGAATCAAATCAAATGACTCATAAACTTCTTCTTTTTAGGTGCAATATCTTGTATGTTTTCATGATATGGTTTGGTTTCAAGAAAATTGTCTACTATGATATTTTCTTAGATAATATGTGAGACTTGGGTTGTACCATGTCTCTCATATTTAATAGGCAATTCATCAAAATAGTGATCAATGTATATAAGTTGATGAATAAAATTTTTTGTTATACCGAATAAGTTGTTCAACTTAGAATTTAATTGCTTAAGCATCTCATTAATATGAGTTTTCTCATTCAAATATCTTTTGAAAATTATACCACTATAGCTTTCTCCAGTTTCAGACTTTTTTTTTTTCACTAAAGAACAAAGAAAATAAAATATTTTTTTATTTGGTCCATGAACAAACACTAAACTAGGCTCTAAGAATAAACCCAAAAGTAAGCTTTGATACGAAAATTTGTATAGGATAGTAGAAGCAAAAATTATAAAAGAAAAAAAAAATTAGGAAAAACACAAAAATCGATAAAAAATTAATCTAAATAATTTTTCAATAAAAGAATAATAAAACCTAGAAAGACATATTTAACAACTTCATACCACTAAATTAAAATGATGGTCTCATACCACTGATGAATTGTATGGCCTCAAATGAGAAAAATGATGGTCACCATCAGTGAAAAAAAAAAGGCATCACACCAATTTAGAAAAAGATGATATTATTCAATATCTAATCACTTTCTTAATTGATTATAGGCTTTGCCTATTCATATGCATAATAGGATCTAATATTTAAGAAACTAAATCTTAATAAATTTAGAAAAAAAAAAGATATTAATAATATTATATTTACTCTTTCTTTATCCGCATTTGTAGAATTAAATAAGCATTTCATCCCTAATTTATCTCTATCCCAAGGACCTACAACACATAACAAGATGGAAATTCTCGACTTGTTAACTATACAATAGATAGAAACCTTAGTGTAAGATTGAACCACAAAAAACTACATCCTTTATAAGCTTTAAAAGAAAGGGTGCAATAACACTTAACTCATAATAATGTTTACAACTCAATTCAAAATTAAATTGAACTAATTGTCACATGCTTGGCCTATCATAATAAACCCTAAACAAATAAGGAAATAAATCAATCAAGAAAACTGGTTAATCCTAGTAAACTAGGGAATAAACTATTAAAAGAAACTAATAATACTTTAAAAACCAAACTGCATTGAACCGCAAAATGTGGTTCTTTTGTATTTTGGTTCAATTTGCAATTTGATTCAGGGAGTGCTTAAACAATTCACGTTCAATTGAGGGGGTTGAATCGAATGGAACAGCTTTTTATTAAAAAATATAAGCGATATTTTTTAGTTTTAAAACCTATTGATATTTCAATCTTTTTTTTTTAATCATTTCTCATTTTAGTCTTAACTTTTACAATTTAGTCATTTTCCTTCACAATTATCTATTATCTCTAGTTAATTCACACACTTTTACTATTATTAAGATGAAATGTTGTTATACAAAGTTGTGTGATTTTAATTCTTACACAATATTTCTTAATTTAGATATCAATATTGGTTGGAAACATTAATAACTATTATTATTATCAAAAAAGAATATGCTACTTTCAAAAAGTGAATCGAAAAAAACCAAACCATATTTAAAGTGGTTCAGTTTAAGGCCCTGAACTGTTAGAAGCAATTTGATTTATTGAGAATTTAAATCGAATCGTTTTAAATGCAGTTCTGTTTGGTTCGATTCAGCCCGACCCTTAAATCGAATCGACCTAACCACAAACGCCCTGATTCTATCTTCCGTTCACCTTACTTTGTTGTCTTGCTTCACATGTATTAGCTCAAATTGATTATTTTTGGCATCAAAATTAATTGAGAAATCATTAATTTAAGTTAATAGGTAGTTATTAGAGATTAGGATTTTAGACTTCCAAAAATACATAGATAGAAGATAAGGGTATCTATGGTTTTACATGGGTATTTGTAAAAAGTGGCCCCGGATAATAGTCTAAGACTTCATTTGAATGGCTAGAGAAATTGTTTAGATGTAGTTCCACATAATGGAACTTTTGGCTAATAAGGAACTCTATTACAAGGCACTAGTTAACATAGAGGGTCTTTTCTAGCAAGGGTTATCTTATCTACCATCCAATTTTGTTTTAATGCTTGATCTAGGCATTTGCACGTGACTATTCCTCATTTCATTGTCCCTGTCCTCCCGCTTACTTTTCCCTCCGCTTGATTTGACCTGAGTGTCCATTCTCTTCTCTTATGATTTTACCTAAAAACCAACAAATCACATAGTTATAAATGTAAAACCAAGGACCAAAATTTTATGAATTTAACACTTATGGCATAATGTCCTCAAATATCTCGTATGCATAGAAACCCCCACCCCTCTTACCTATTTGTGCTAGCCAATCATGGTTATGAGGTCCATGCTTGTGTTTGATAGATCAGTTAGGTTTAAGAACCCCATCGCATTTCAAAGTGAGCCATGTGGGCTTGTTTAGCTCTATGACTTGGGCCATAACATCCAGTTCTAGGTTTATTTACTCGTGCTCGTGTTTTCTTCATGCTAACATTGTCCTATTAATGCATAATACTTTAATACCTTTCCCCATCAATACTTGGTAAAGCATTCTATCATACATCTAGTCACATAATTATTCCAATTATTAATTATAATTGTCAATTTAATTATCGAAATAATTTCTATGTTACTTCTAGACTCAACTAGAATCATCTTAATCTATTAAATTCTTTTGAATTGATTCCAAAATCCATTGAAGTCTCTTAGTCAACCATACTTAGTTTGACTTCATTCCAAGATTTGCTAGAATCACTTTTCCAATTAAATTTGCTCCAAAAAATATGCTGTCAAATGCAGTTTTTTGGATTGCTGTACATTACTAAGCATTTTATCCTGCCTTACATTTTTTTTTTCCTTTGTTATTTATATCAATACTTGAATCTTTGATGTCGCAACAAGTGAAATGATATGGCTACAAACTTCTATCACGTTTACTCATACTAAGTAATTGGAGACTTACCTCCTTATCTTGGAAGTAGTTATTTCCTTCTTAACTTATTACATTCCTCTATATATTTTGGATCATATTGAGTGACAATATCGATAACAACTTACGACCAAGATTATTTTTGTCATATTGAAGACTGATGCTTCATATAGGATACATAAAAGTCTTAGGTCTAGAAAGCTCATATAATGCTCATTCATAGATAAAGGAGGAACTGGTAAGTATTTAAATATGATAGCCTATTTTTTTTTAGTTGAGTTCATTGTACTCTATCTCAATTGTTCACATATATGATCTTTATATCTTGGTCCATTGGGAATGACCTATGCCTAATGTATGTAGTGCATTAATGACATATTGCATTTTTAAATGATTTTCCATATATAATCTTAGAATGTTATCAATAGAAAAATCCTAAATACTGTAATAGTTTTTTGCAAAATCAATAATATTAATTATCTATATAAATAATCAAATTCAATTCTAACTAGGCTAAATGTCACATTTGTACCTAAACTTTATTTATTTTCACAATTAACTACGAAATGTTTAAAAGTGTTAATTCATTTTTAGTAAATTTTTTTAGGTCATTTATAGTACATAGATATTAAGTATTGTAAAAATGGGTAAAGTTAAGATAGTTAATTACAAAATGAATAATGTTCAAATAATTTATTAAAAAGAAAGGTAAAGTTTATGTACTAAATTGATAATTTTAAACTTAAAATAATTAATTACAAAAATAGGTAAAACTGAGGTAGTAATTATGATATTTACCTTTTAGTTAAAAGGTAGTCAGTTATATCAATATCATCCACCAAACTAACTAAAATTGGATGTTCATCGCAGATATTTTCATTCATATTTGACAAGGAAAAACAAATTAGTACATAAAAATGGTAAAACAATATGACCGGATATTGATTTTTTTCCAAGTATCAAGCATTTAAACTTAAAAGACCAAGATGCTAAAATTGGATACCCTAGAATAATAAAGTAATTGATGAATATAGCCGTTAGTCAATGTCAGTTGATGGGCCAAGCTCCATTGATGATCTCCATAATGTCCGAACTCTGCATTTCCATGCCATCATTGATTTTGAATATTGCGATGACCCAAAAAAAGGATCAAGATGGAAGCAAGCCGACGGTGACAAGGAACGAATGCCTTCGTTACCATGTGATCTCAATTAACTGTAGAAAAAAAGAATGAGAAGAAAGACAAACTTTCCTGAAAAATATTAATATGATATTCCGAAGATTTCCGTGTCATCTTTAGATTTGAAAATGCTATTAAAAAGTTAACTTTCATCCAATTAATCTTTAAAAATTTCTGTGAATATTTGTTTTGTTTCTTTATAATGGGAAAATCTTAATTAAATGGGAAGGGAATTTTAAAATGGAGGTCATGTATTGCTTACGTAGAAACTTTTATATGGGAAACATAAGGTTTCAATAAGATGGATTAAGACACATTTTTTTTCTAGTTTTCAATTTGTTTTTGAAAAAAATATCGCAAGTAATGGCTAATGTTAGGGCCAATCACCCATTCAATCCTAACTTTCTAATTTTTCAAACATAGATTGATGGTGACTTCATAAAAATAGGGGTTTCTAAAAAGATATTTTTTTAAAGAAGAAAATGGATATTTCTTTAATTTTATTGAGTGACTTATATTAAGTGGGTGAAATTCAACATAAGTTGAATGAAGGATAAAGGAAAAATTCAAGCTCAACATATAGCAAAAAGAATCTTCCCTTAGTAAACTGAAACAAGTTGCTAATTCTGACAATTTATGGTATCATGATATCTAGATAGCCAATTGACTCCCAAATTCGGTCATTTTTTAAATTAGTAGATCTATTCTATGGTTGTATCTTTATTGCATTTAACAAGGATTCGTCATCCAATGGTGTGTTCACCACCAAACTCACATCAGGAGGCACGATGCATGTATTACAAGTAGATGCAAAAAAGATTGAACCATGTACAGATGGGTGACACCAGTATCAAACAGCACGTAAACTCTATGAGAGAGAACAAGTAGTTTACCTATCGATACTAAACGTATCTTGTTGCTGGTGTAAGCATAAACACTGCCTTAGGACCTCTACTTTTGTCCTCCACTCTGAGATTTCACTGCTCATGACACAAATGCCATCTATTAACCCACCTGCTTCCTTTCACTCAAACATTCTAATCCCTACTACTTGCAATGGTAGTTGAAGACTAAGGTCTAAAGGTAAAGTGAGCTTCTGACAATCCTTGCCGTTTTGTCCAACCTGCATACATGAGAAACAGACCCTTAAGAGTCCACTTATACGCCCTTTCTCATGAGGTCCACAGCACTAATTATATCTTTGATCAACTCCCAGCATTGTCGCCCTGTTCTTTGTTGGGCACGATACCTATCCCATAGCCATAAGCCTTGATTGAAAAAAAGAGTCAGCGTTTTCCTCTTTTCCTAAGTAACAACACCTGCTGGCCACTTTCCTAACACCATCTAAGATTCGCAATTGTCATATTCTCCAGTATGCCTGTGACCTTACTGTAAAAGCTTAGCTTTGTTAACTACTTTGAATAAGTAACTAACTCGAATGAGCAGTCTTCATGTTGTAAGGGAGTATCTAGCCCGTTTAAGAGCTTCTGTACTTTTTTTTTTTTTTTACCTCTTCATAATGCTTCTAGAGCAAAATTCTTCAACTGTCTTACTGCCTTGCTCGATGACAGTTGAAGAATAGAGCCATCATTTTCTACCCCCACAAGTCAATACAGCTGTCAGTTCGTGACCTTTGCTTTCGGTAGGATGATACTTCTAGTACTCTCAATATAGGAGCAACCACGACCAAGATCCCGTTAAGTGGTTCCAATACATTTAAGTACCATCTTCAGTACCAAACTAACAAACATAAACATTTAACCATGATAACCATGTACCTGAGTAATGCGCTCCAACCATAATTTGAGAAATCACAGTTTTAGTTCCTAATTTAAAAAGATATGTTGTTGTTAAACATTTAATAAGAAGTGCAAGTCTCAATAGATAGCCAAGTCAAATTGAACCACCTAAAAATGTCCAACGAATAGGGAAACCATTTATCTGATTAATTTTATCTTGTTATTTACTCTTACTTATTTAGCAGTATATATATATATATATTCTTTTTCTAGTATTACTCTTGATACTATTTTTATCTTTTTTGTAAAATAAAATTAAAGAATATTAATTCAATTGGAGGAGATTATTGGAACAAGACGAAATACCTCTTACAATAATAACAAGTTGTTGACTACAAAGCAAAGAAATAATCCACAAAAACTTTTTTCTCTGAGTTAATTCTTATATTGTGTTTTTTAAAGAATAACTCCCAACACTTGCTAATCATAGAAGATGCAAAATTTCTCGCGAAATTTTTCGTGAATGTCTAATAAAAAGTACTTGGAAAGTGCTATTGTTTGGCAAAAAGAGCTCTTTACAGCAAATGTGATGAATCTCACGACTCCGCAATAAATATGCCCCCACAAGGAACAATTGTTGTTAATAAAACCCAAAACTTATAGCAAATTCCTTATGTTATTACACTAAATTTTCCTTCAAAAAAATTGATCGACAAATACACAAGTGAATTTCTAATGATACAATACACATCAACTAAAAAAAATTTAAAACTCTTATTTTGTCTGTACCTTTTCAGAATGGAGTCAACAAAGGAATCAATAACAATACAGAGAAAGATAAAGAGGAGAGAAGTTGGAATGCCTTGTTGATTGCACTTATTCTGCTACTATTCCTGAACATGCTCCTTCCTAAAAGCTCAGGTGCACCACTTGAAACTGTAGAGTTCACCACCTGCCTTGTCTTATTGCTTACCTTCTTGCTGCAATTCAAAATTCAATCAGTACATTTTACTTTTACTTAGGCATGTGTCCCAACTTGTACTTCAAAATTCAGAAATCTTTTTGAACATTGCATTTGCATTACATTCCAAAACTGTGTGTTTTATTTTATTTCTTTCCAATATCTCTCGTGATGGGCAACTGCCACATGCCCATGCAGTCAAAAGACAACGGATCCACACTTAGCTACTAGGTTAACGAGATGAGAAAAACTTCCGTTTTCCCACTCTTCATGAGAATCACGGCGAGTCAGATTAATACCTCAATCATTAAAATAAGAAAATGATTCTTTCAACAACCCTTTGTTAAGGAGAAAAACTCTCTCTCTCTCTCTCTATATATATATACATATACACACACACATTTATATGTAATCTGTTACTGATTTCCACAATATAAAATGAGTTAATTCCTCCCCCACCCCACCGCCCAGCCCCCACCAACCAACCAACCCACCACCAAAAAAAAAGAGAAAAGATTTAAGTTTTGGCACTTTTCATACTATTTTTTTCCAGTCATATAACCCAAAACTTTTCACTGCCGTTACAAAAACATATAGGTGGAATGCGCACATGTAATGGTGAAGGAAATCCCCAAAATCATTATCTTTCTCTCATTCCCCTTCATTCTAAACCCTAAATCAAAGGTTTTGAGTTATCTTTTGTGGTTAGGTTTTGCACTTCCACTAGGAGTTCTCTCTAATTTAAGGTTTGGAGTGAGAGAAAGTTGATGATTTTAGAGGTTTTTTTCACCATCATGCGAATCTAAATTGTGTTGGTAATGGGTAAACTCAAATTATAAAACTGAAAATTTTTTTCTAAAAAAAAATAATTATTATAATTGTGAAAAAGTGCAAAACACACTTTTTGTAATTGCCCTATACAAAACAAATAATAAGAGAAAAAAGGCATATGCAGAAAACTACAAAGTATAGAACAGTAAGAGCTGTAAAAATAACAATAATATTCTCACCTTCCAGGAAAGATACAAGTCCCGTGACCTGCAATGTTTCCAAGAAAAAGAGAAAAAGAAATAAACTATTGTCAGACGTTACATTTTTCATGGTGTACATTGATCAGGAAACTGAAGAAAAAACACAAACGATATGGACCCCATTTTTTTCCCTTGGGAATATGTTTTATAGACACAGTCATTCTTAACGTTGCCATCCTAGCATCATGTAACATAGAAATGTCCAAAGAAAATGCATTGCGAAAACCTTTGCTTTGATTATGCAAATTCCTAATCTTCCTACTTGATTGATACCATAACGGTACCACTCTAGAGGCAATTAGACATAAAATGAGGATGGAAGCAACAGAGAATGACGAATATAATCGTTGAAAACAAGTGATGGCAAAACGGGATCCATATAACCTACCCCACTTGTTGAGGATTGGTACTACAACTCAAATAGTCACTCGTATCTATCTACAAGGTTACTTCCAGTTGAACTACTTCTGTCTCAGAAGAAGAATAGTGTTCCTTCAGAACCATGTTCATCTATCAGCCACAGGAACCCATGTGCATCTCTTTAGTGACTGAATGTGTTGTTGCCGTCATACTTTGTAAATTGTGAGTTGTAGAAGCAACTTTTCCTAATGTGACCAAGCCAATGAGTGTTCTCTAATGTGAAAAAGGACAACCTTTTTCCCAAATTCAAACTCACATCAATGATTAGTTTGAGAGATGATGTAGGCAATTAAATCTCCTGAGAATCTACGAAATGTTCATGAACATCATGTTGAAAGGGATTAACACAGAGCCCGCCTAAGTATAAACTAATTTTTCCTTGAAAAAATACCCCATGGAAGCTTCCTAACAAATTACTTCCATTTTTCCAATAAAACCGGTATTTTGCATCACTACCACATGACATGTTCTCATATTGCCTATTTTCTGAGTTCCACATGGAAACGATATTGCTTATTTTCTTCATGTAACAATTTCAATGCGTTGCCTAAAAAAAGTATGGAATTTATCAAAAGTATGCTTTAAAGGAACTTGAGTACATACATCAGCATCAAAAAGATACCATAATTGTTCACGACCAAACATAAAAAACACCAAAATCTAATAAATTTAAGCTTTTGGATCAGCAAGTTATGGATCTCCAATTTATCGTGATAACAAAGCAGGAGGTCATGAAGTCAAAACTGTGCATGCTCATCTCACCTCCATTTAATTAAAGCATACACTTGATGTCAATCAAATTCTCAACTATCTTATGAATTCTGATTGTGAATATAAACTAATTACGTATATAAATTTACTGGTAATTACTTTTTGGTATAGCAATATATTTTGGCGACTACCAATATGATGGACATAAAGATACCCACGATTTTGTGTAACAAATAGGATAATCTAAGTTAGAATAATCTCCACTATCTTATGAATTCTGATTTCCCCACTAACTTTCCCAGACAGCATATTTCCAATTAGGTACACAGAATGGCACATCCTACATCTCAAAATACTGTAGAAGTACTTACTTGGGTCAGTGGTGGTGATCATGGCGACACCTTTGAAGTCACAAGACCCAGCAGCCTTCCCTTCTTTCTGATAATAACTATCAAATGCATAAGACGCGTGGTTCTTCACATTATTAGGCTGATAACAATCCTCTCCAGGCTGAATTTCTGAACAGTTCGCCTGTCCAGGACCACATGCCCAGTCTAACGCAGCCTGCAGAGTTCTTGAATCAACACCATCCATTGCAACACAATAAGTCCGATTGGTTGTATCATTTGCCATAAAGCCTCCACTTCCCGATATGTGAAGTAAGTAAATTGGTGTTGAATTCCCATAAAACAGACCCCAACTGGCCTCTGATATGGGTGGTGACCTCATATCCTCATTGAACAACTCATATATGTACACACTAGAGGTGATTTCAGGGTGCAATGGAGTTCCGCTTCGGTCAAGAACATGTTTTATTAAATTTGAGTTATATGTGTCTGCATTGTCAACAGTAGCATAAGGCTCTTTGGAATCACCCTTTGAAGGCCACCCACTTTCAGTTACAAGGATGACCACATCAGTAATATTCAAATTCTTCATTGAGACATATGCAGCATCAATCATAGCATCCAACACATTTGTGTAGTGCAGCAGAGTATTGGGATCAACCATTTCTTTGGATGGAGTTAATGGCTTGAATAACGAATTATCAAGTGGCACAACACCCTTATTTTGCATAAACACATAATACGGATACAAATTCATCATTAGAGGAGCCCCTGTCTTTGACAAGAATTGAAGCAAAGGCAGGATGACCGATGTTGTACTCTGATTAAAAAATGCTTGAGATGGAGGAAATGTGTCAAGGATAATGGACGCAGCATGAGGAGTTGAAATCTTGATCTGGGTATGGAGATTTGCAGCCACAAGTGCACTGTACAGAGACTCGATTGCGGGCAATAGCAGAGGAGCAGAAGAAGGTATCGTGGTCAATACCTATGGGTAGATGCAGATAGATACAAACTCCTCAGAGACCAAACACGGAGAAAATTTGATATTAAATAAAATGAGAATGCAAAAAAAAAAAAAAACTAACTAAATGCATCAATTGATTTCTCAAGCAAATAAGCTTTCTAGAGAATTGCTATATAAACTTGCATATGAATGAGAAATCTGAAATTAACATCTGAACAGGAAAAGAATTCCCCAAGTAGTGATTATTGAACTAAGATTTCATGAAATCTTCTTTGCTTAACAATGTTGGCAATTCTGACCATTTCTAACATAAAAATTTGGCCTTAGGTATAGGCATGGCAACACACAACTTTGTATGGTTCCTACTAAATGTTCCACTGCAACATTGGCTAAATAATGACAACTATGTAATTCATGACCCATTCGTGGTCAATTTCCAATTTTTCTAAATTTTCTTCCCTTTTCAAAATCAGCCATCTTATTAGACAATCTTGAAAATAAAAGAATATCCAAATTAAACACAAAACAAAATTTGGAAAAGTTTCTTATGATTACCTCATCCCCAACAGCAATGCCAGTGATGACAGTTTCAGGGTAATATGCAACCACATTGCGTCCAATCCACGAAGCAGCAGTGGTATTCGATGACCCGATTGCAAGCAGTTGGTTGTTTGGCACACTAATAATAACTCTAATCTTGGTTTTAGCCAAAGCTTTGAGAATGTCAGGGTCAGCATCATAGAGGCGTATGTGTGTGATCTTCTGAACTTGGAGGAACGATACTAAAGCTGACGGTGAAAGGAAATTTGAAACATCTGTTCCTATGTTCACGCCCACATATGGTTCACTATCCGGGTCCTTATCATCCTTAACGCTTGCAAAAATTGACCGCTCTGTTCCTGAAAAATAGGGAGGAAACGAGATTGTATTGTCAAATCGGGCTCTACCAACTAGCCGAATTTTCACAAGATTTCAACTAAATGATGACATTGTGATAAAGATTCCATCTTGCTGCTAAATTGAGGGAAAATTGAAATTGAGGCACACCAAATTGCTTGTATTTCACAGGTTTTTCATGGTAAAAAGGCGATTTTAATGAATAAACTACAACAGCAAGAACAATAAAGACAGATTTCTTCAAAATAGATATGAAAAATCTCAAGAGGGTTGTTCTTTGTCCCTTCTTAATTAATTAATTAATTCAACTACTTATATACATCTATTAAGGACATGATAGCACGGCAAAAAGGGTCACTTTTTTAGTTGCTAAATTGAGAAAAACTCACTTGGGTATTTGAATTTCTCAATCTCCATCCTCTCACAGCTTTATGCACTAAATAGAACAGACGGTGCAATAATAAAAGAAACGGAAAAGGTTCAAATATTTGAAAATAGATGTGTGAAATCATAAGTGGGTATAATCTAAATAATCCTGTCTTGTAGCAACATAAACAAGTTTTGTCAAAATTACCTGGCTTTGCATTGGAGAGAAGACAAGTGAAGAAGAAGAGGAGGGTAGTGAGAGTGAGCTTAGAGATTGCCATTAAAGCGAAGTTTGAGGAGCAAAGGATTTGTTACTTGTTGTTCATCTTCAAGTTGAAGTGCTTCAACTAGAGATCCTGGCATTATCTAGCTTTTTAGGACTGGAGGATTTTTTTGTTTGTGTTGGTTGAGAATTGCGGGGGTAGTGGTCAAGGTTAGATAGCTGACCACATTGGACCGCTTTAGCAATGGTTAAAGAAAGAAGTGTTCAAGGGAGGTGATCACTTTAGTTGAAGACTTGTAGGGAAGAAACTGGAAGACCCGGCAAGAGCAAGAGGACAACAAGACAAAGACCCTCAAACCCAAACGTATCGTGTGCGTAGTGTATCGTGTTTCAGCCTGTATAGAAGGTAATTATGGGTAACGGCTCGTATAGTTAGCTGAATATAATAAAGGGGAATGAAATTATAATTATGTTAGAGTAGAATTAATGTATAATAGACAAAAGAAAACATATTACCAGGTTTGGTTGAGTGTTATTAAATTACTATTATAATGTTAACTTCATAAAACTTAAGAGGTAATAGGAGATGGATAAAAGGTAAAATACCTAAACTACCCTAGCTTAAATGAATTAAATATAAATTACGAATAACAAAAAAAAGAATTATAGTAACCTCCAATCCCAACTTCACTTCATCATCCCAAATTAAAACGTAACCACATGGCTTCCAAAAACCTTAACCCTAACTTGAGTTCGCTACCTTAATTTTGGATGAAATTACTACAAAATACCTTGAAGATCGTCAGCTAATATCATCAGTCAGAGATAATTAAGATTTCGAAGAAGCAAGACAACGTTGTACTTTGTACAGCAACAAAAAAGCAAGGTTTGTTGTTCGTAAATTCATACAATCTTTTAGTTGGTGTGTGCTAAGCTATTTACATTTATGTAACCGTTACGTAATGAAACCTTAATCTGCCAATCATTCCCCTATGTGTATGTGTACTGCTATTGGAAAATACATGTACATGTGCACAGTCATGTAAGATTACAATAACAGTAACCCCCTTTAAATGATCTTTGTGAAAACTGTCGTAAGTATGTTGTCAAGTTGGAAGGTCATTTCGTACTAACACCCTTGTATAGGTTCAGAATCCTCATAAGTGAAACCCTTTTAAACAATATTAATATCTAATCACTAATCATTATATAATTCAAATGGTTAGTTCATTTATACTATGTTATTCCTTCAAAGTGGGTTTGTTTTAATTAGTATCATGTTTGCATTTTTTGTGTACTTGGTGTACGTGTTGGGGATGTAATGTTCATTTGGTAATTTATGTGTGGAAGCTAGACTTTATGGTTTTTTGGTGTATATTTTGGGAAGCTTGGTTGTGGCTGTTATTGGATGAGGATTTTTTGAGGCGTTGGAAAGATTGAAAATTATCATGTAGTTGTTTTTTGAAGGAATGGATTTCAACTTGAGGTAGGAATGTATAGGATGAAAAGGATTTATATTTAGATTGTTATATGAGGGACTTTGGTTTTTCTTGGAGAAGTGAATGTAGAATTGGATACGCATTTTTTCCCATGTTGAAGAATCTATCTATAATTATCGTTAAGTTTCAATTTGTAATTACGATTTATGTGTTTGCATCTTCATCTAATACGACAAACACATCCGTGTTAATAATTTATATTTACATTGCAATTTGCGAAAAAAAGAAAAAGTTGAAGACCCTAATTTTGGAACTTGATATGAAGTTATTTTCAGAATTTCAATTATATATACAATCTTATACTGCAAAATCAATTTTTATACAATTAAATATATGATACAATTTTAATAGCTTTAGTTAAATACTACAAGGTTCTTTTATCTAGTAACTTTTTGCAATATACAAACCATATTTGAGACCGTCCTTGCTAGATAGTTGGTGTAAATAATTTCTACAAGAGTATTAGCTAAGAGTGTCTCCTTCCCATAAGTATACAATTCCTTTTTTGGCAAGTAATAGATTCAACCTCACACTAGTTATGCCACAAAAAATATTCAATATGAAGCTCATCATGTGGGTTAATATCTCCTTTCTTTTGTTAGCCTTTCCTGTAGTTGACAAGGCTATGCAAAAGGTTTATATCTTAAGTACTTTCCCATCATAAGATGCTTACGTAGAGAGTTTCCTTCATAATTTTTCCTTTAAATCCCTCCTCCAACCTTCTCACCCCAATTACCTCCATCAAATGGCTGGCTATCCTTCTAAAGCCAAGTGGAAAGATCTTGTATCTTTTACCACCTTAGAATCAAGCACCGTATCTATAGGTTAGCATGCAATGCGACATATCCTGCAATTTTGATTAACTAATGAAAAGGTGTAGCTTAAGTCAACTTCAATTTCCACATTATTAAAATGTTGATATAGATCTAGTCTCTCTTCAACAACCTTCAATTCCATTTCATATATTTTATGTCTACTGCACAAGCAAAGATTATTCGCCCATTACAATCTCTAGCAAACCACTTGTTGCTGCTAACTTACCCTTTATAGAATCATCAATGTATAACTTATAAGTTCTTTCTTTTGGCATTTGGTCAAGTCATGATCAGATCAAATCACTAGTTGCTGCTTATTTAAATCTTTTAGATTAAAGTTTTACAACTCTTTA
Source organism: Lumnitzera littorea (assembly GCA_024138015.1). NCBI lineage: Eukaryota > Viridiplantae > Streptophyta > Magnoliopsida > Myrtales > Combretaceae > Lumnitzera > Lumnitzera littorea. The sequence continues at coordinate 89,816,195 of JAMXBB010000011.1, forward strand.
CAAAAAGGTCACCAACAGCAGGATGGGGCTCCATTTCCTTCTTGTTAATTTTCCCTAATTTTGGATGTGAGAAAAAGTTTAAAATCTTTTTATCCTTTTTATGTCATTGCCACTCCAGTTTACTAAAATCTTATTACTCCTAACATTTAACTTATTATTCCATCTTTAATGCCTGAATTTTAGTACTTAGTTTCTATATGTTTATTTCTTACTTTTCAACTTTTAGGCATGCTTAAAACCTACATTATTTGAAACAATGTTTATCACAGAATAAAATGTCTTTTGTTTTTTTGCTACATGTACTGCACTGGTTGTACAATGCCCTTACGATGGCCACTTTTAAGACACCTATTTCAGTTGAGCAAAATTCTCAATCAACTGAACCTATCCAAAAATATGCAAAACTTAAAAAGTTCCTTCATTCCATTTATAAATCCAATAAGCAAACAATTACTGCTAACCCAATCTCGAAAACAATTACTTTTCCTTTTCTTCAAATATTTTTCTCAAACACCATCGTTGGAAAAGATACAACTTATCATACCAAATAAAGTAGTGAATGAAATAACAGCTACAGACTCCTACAGGTCATAAACTAACTTTGATTCACGAAAATAGTGTTCCAAAGTTTTTGACATTTTTTATAATTTGATATTTATTCATCAAAGTAAACATTTACAATAGCGAGCTAAAGCAACCTTGTTAACGATTAATGTCCAAAGGTGCATTATTAGTTTATCACATAATTTATTGGGTAGTTAGATCATCACATATTGAATGGATTGAGCCTTTAAGCAATCAATTGTATTGAAATAAGACATTGGTAATTTTTTCTAATTCTAAAGATTACCAATTACCTTAGGCTTCAACCATATCAACAAGGCTATTGGTTACTTATTCAAATTTTCTCATGTTCTGATCCTTGATTTTTTTTCTGTCCTTACAGGTCATCGGAAGCAAGTACTTTTGGTGAGAGTGGTTTTGTTCATTGCTTTTCCCAATCAATACAATTTATTAGCTTGTCTTTATATTTTTTTTTATAATTCCATTCCTTACATTGCATTAATTTTTCTTAAATTCTTGTTCTACATAATAGATTTCCTTTAATTAAATACTTGATATGTGATGTTATGGAACACATAGAAGGAACAGTTCTAAAATGACATAATTGTAATAGTTGAAACAATTTTATGATTACATATATCAATTCCTTATCATATATACATATGCTTTTATATGCTTGTGCTTATTTTTTTTGCTTAAGAAATTGTCTGTCCACATTGTCAATCTTCAACCATATATTTTCAATCGATTTCCTCAACATTTCTAATATTAATATGATGGGTTATCTATTTTGCTTTTTAAAAACATTTTCCTAACGTACATATTCATAATGTGACTTTTATTTCCAATATATAATTATGACGAGTTACCTTCTAATTTAGTTTTGTTTTCCTTTCTTATGGATATATGTATATATATCGATATATATTTCGTACCTGCACAAGTTGATATATATAACATTAGTTTGGAAAACTAATACACATACAAAAGATGCTTTAACGCCAACAGGTAAGTTCGAATTGCTTTATATTAATAAAAAATTGAAATGGTCCAAGCTATTGGACAACAATTTGTTCAAATTTACTAACTTGTTTTGCTACTCATTGTTGATAGGATAAGATGTCTAGTGCCTCAGATTCTTCATTTTATGTGAAATCGAAAGAGAAGATGGCATTTTGTGACTATAGCAAACAATCAGTAGTGGTATCATCTTAGCAACAAGGAACGTTTGGAAGAAGGTTTCATGGATGCTTAAAATATTGGGTATGGTGAAAACATAATTATATGTATACTTTTTTTCAACTGTTGTGATGGCAAAAATTAACACCTAACACAATGTATAGGCCGAAGATGCATGAAAGTTCTTTAAATGGGTAGATTCTCCAACGTGCAGATATGGAATGAGCTTTGGAAATAAGGTCCTACAAAGATGTCAACATTTGGAACAACAATTGGAGACCAAGCAAAGTAAACACTCTGAATCAATAACAAAGCTTCAGCATGAGTTAAGTTTGTCACATAAGAGAGTGAAAGAGCTACACTGTATGTGCGAATGACTTAAAAGTAAGGATAACAAAGTGGTAGTAATTTTGTGTGTTTCATGGATGGCTTTTGTTATATTGTTTGTAAGTTATGCTGTACGCAGTAGCAAAAACATGTCTTTTATGCCATATCATTGCTTGGCATGATTTAAATGTAGCTCAGTGTTAAAACCACATATATCATCTTCTTATTGACCAATGAATTTTATGTAACAATGTGTAATATTGAAGGAGAGTTATGCTTAAGTAATGTTTGAGGGGGTTCTCGTTAAAAAATCTTCCCCTTCAATGAGCGGCGTTGTAGGTAATAAGACTCTATCATTTTCTATCATGTAAACAGTCAATACGCCATACCCAGCTAGCTAATAGCAAGTGAAAGGTGGCATGCTGATAGCAAGTGAAAGGTGGTAGGATGTGGGATATCCAATCCCCCCTTAGATGATTAAATTTTACTGCTAATGAAAAGTGATATCCTTTGTTATGACATAATTGTAATAGTTGCTATTCAACAATGAAAATACTACAAGTGGTATTATGTTTGAACAAAGAAGTTGGTTGTTTTATCTCGAGCAATGCGGATGGACTCGTAAATGGCAGGGCGGATTTCATTGGTTTAGTTTAAGTTAATTCATGGTATTTTGCAAGCCCGTGAATTAAATATATGTAACAAAACTTGTTAGCTATACTAAGAACAATTTTTCTCGATCTTGACCAATAAGATGGCACTTTAGTGTTTAGTGAATGATATATATATAATTTTTAACCATAGCTATACGAGGGAAAATTATATAAATAGCTTTGAGAACTAAACCATGAATATAACCAACAATCATCGTTATTCTTTTCTTTTTCTATTTTGTTGGTGCATGATCCCTTTTAGGCTAAGAATTGAAATGTTCAATTTAAATGGCATGACACAATTCATCATGTACAAAAACATGAAGTTATTCATATATACAAAGTGCAAACAATCAATGCTCGTTTTCAAACATAGCTCCATTCAGCAAATACATCCACACCTTAACTTAACACTAACCCATACAAAACATTCTTCCAAAAAAAATTGCAAGTGGCCTAAAGCTTAAAATGACATCCATTCAATGTTCACCTATAATATCATAAAATGACTACACCTAACAACCACATAAATCATCAACCAACAAAAGGCACCATCCACAACAATCATAATTATATTCAATGCTCATTAAGTAACACTCTGATAAAACGAAGACGATGCTTGGGCAGAAGATTGTGTAAAACGACAACATTTTCAAGAATCCTAGATATCTTAGCTAGTGCTTAATACTCCTTCGTTTGGGATAACCCTTCAATTCCCAATAGGAACACTGTTAGCTCATGCAAGTCTATCATCGCCTTGTTTGACGTTAGGCGTTTAGCTGCATTATCTATTGTGTGCTTCATTTCCTACAAATGTGTTTGAACTTCTCTATAGGTAGACATTAGTTCATAAATTGTTTTGCTACTAATTGTGCCTTTCTTTTGCTTGCCCTTAGATTGAACTGCACTCTGACGAACTGAAATATCCCCTACTTCCTTGTCATTTTGGAACTCCTCTTCTATATCATGTAATGGGGCTTCCTCTTGCTGTTGCTCTTGTTCTTGGTCTTGCTCATTATCTAGTTCTTCAAGTACATCATCAGCAATTTGTGCATCCTGCCTGATTGCATAGTCTTTTACATAGATTGTAAACAGATCATGAGGAAAAGGAAAACTTTTATTCATGAATTAGCCAACCTCCTTGTATGTCTACGTAGAGTTTGGTAAGAAAAAAAGGTTACAACCATTTGTATATAGTACATACAATTCATATATTATAGAAAATGAAATGATACATGACTCACACCTGTAGATAAGCCTCCCATACACTCTTTTCCATGATGACCATGTTCCTTGTTGAATCCCATCCGAAGCCACTAGTATGCTTACCATAAACCATATCATACACAATACTCTAATCCTTTTTCAATGTACGTACATGTGACTCTATGTTCAGTTTTGGCTTCATACCATTGTTTGGAATCTTTTCATCCAACATTTTCTTTAGCGCAGGAAGAGATCCACTTTTAAATCCGGTGTTAGCATTGTGAGTGCACCTGGCATGTAACTCCACCATATATTGGACGAGTGCATAGTCCTTAGAATATTTCCACTTCCTCTTCACTTACTTGGCAGACTTGCCATCTTGTTGGGAAGATTGAACTTTTTCCATAGTCGTCACTCCTTCATTACATAACAGGAAAAGCATCCATGAAGTGTAAAGAAAGCAACAGATCACGGAAGATTATATTGTAGCCTTAAATTATATATTACATATTGCAACTTCAAAACAAGATACTGCATATCAAACTTAAACCCAAATAATACATATTGCATAAACAAACAACAAGAGAATAAGATAAAATATATGATAGATCTAACACATGAAGTAACAAATGATGTTCTAACCAAGTGACATTGAGTAAAGCATTACAATACTATCATCTAATGTTCAATTATGGTATGTCAGCTATGTGTTGGTCTACTTCCACTCCAGTCATCAAACATATGAGTAGCAAGTTCTCATCTCCAGTTAAACGATTGTTCACTATTCCTGGAAGTCATTATGACATCTTCACTTTGATGGGCAATATGTTCCTCTATGTCATCAACATGATCCTTTAATGGGTCCATAGACATTTCATTCCTAGTGAAGTCATGCAACAAGCAACATGCTAGTATGATACGATTGTGGATTCGAACTAGGTAAAATGAAGGGCTCCTAAGTATGCTCCACCTCATCTTCAACAATCCAAAGCATCGCTCAATGACATTACGAGCAGATGCATGCTTAAAGTTAAACAATTCCTCCGGAGTTCTTGGTTAGTGTCTTTAATGCCATTCATTCAAGTGGTATCTCTAACCCCTGAAGAGTAGAAGGAAACCCTCATAATTAGGATAACCCGCATCGACTATGTAATAGCAACCTATATGAAAGGGAATCAGCTTTAGTCATCCTTTAAATCAAAATGTCTTAACATAAACAAACAATAAACAATACATATACGTCATAAGCATACCTTAAGGAATTTTGAGACCATTTTTTCTAATCATTGCATCATGTAGCACTCTACTATCTGCAGCTGAACCCTGCCAACCGAGCAAAACATAGACAAAATGCATGCTTGGTGTGCAAGCACCTAGAACATTAGTGGCAATCTCATTTTTTTTGGTTCTATATCTCGGTTTGTCTTTCAATGGAACTTTGATGGGGATGTGAGTTCCATCTAATGTACCCAGACAATTCTACACAAAAGGGCAAAATCAATACCAACCTAAACAGCAAAGTATTATCGCTTTAAGGTATTACTTTCTCATTTGGAGAACATGTTTATAATTTCCATCAATCATCGGTATAGTTCTCTAAAATGGGTTCGAGCTTCTTTAACAGATGGTTGCTTAAACGTAGAGTTACCTTTAGAATGATGTGGAAATACTTACTAACTATTGCTCCAAATCTCTTGAAATTATGTTTTATCACCCTATTCTTCACGTGATGTGCTAGAATATGTAAGAACATTGCAACTTGCTCATCAACCAACATGTGTCTCGATGCCTTTAACCCTCTTATACTCTCTAACATTTGACAAAGTTTAAAGAATGCATTCTTACCTACTCTTAACTGTTTGATACAAGTGACATCGTCACTCTCGACAAGCCTTCTAATGTAGTGTTTATGTTGATACAAATTTAACTCATATGATCGCATTGATGGTTGATAAAGATGAAGGACCGAGGAATGCAGCATAGACAATAAAGTACATGTAAGACTGGCATATTATGCCCACAAAACAAGGAGTAGACAAGCAAATTTCTTTCTTTTCTGTGATTCTAGGTCATTCAACTTCAACAGATCCATCACTGAAAAAAGGCACTACAGTTGAATTATGTGTTGACCAGTCGATGCATTACATTACCACGGCAACATTCAATTAACATGATTATGCAAGATCCAACCATTTGTTCGTTGTTGCTAGTAAATAGCAATGACCTAATATATATATAACGGCAAGGGATAGTTTAAGAGCAAACACAGATATGAAGAATAAGCTAGTATTAACACTTATATTATTATATAGAGAGAATATAATGAAATATCAAAAAATATCAATTATAATATATATAATAATAATAATGTTTATGTATACAATACAAATTATTGGCTGCTGCATATAAACATTTTTTTTTATATTATTAGTATGTGTTATCTAATCATAATATATATGCACATTACATCTAACTCTATATTTGTTTCATTCCAACTGTTATATATATTTAGCTATAATTGCTATTACATGCATCTATTGATGACGGCTAAGATGAGTATTATTGAATAAAGAATATGATGGATAAGATAATAACAAATGTATCAATATCCACTTAATACAAATTTCCCATGCACCTTGCGCAATAAAGAAATTTATTATAACAAACATCAGGTAAGCACGTCCATTGAAAAAAAAAATCTTATAAAAAATAAATCATGAAATCTTTTCATCTCATACGTATGATGAATGGACCTAAACAAATATTTATATTCTATCTAAAGTATTCATAACAAGATACCTACTGAAGCATTAGTTACTCTGGTGTGTGTGTTGTTTGATGCGTCAAAACAACTAAACATAAGCTACACCACCAAATTAACAGGGGATAACCAAAACGAACCATATTATAAATGAAAGAAACTTTTAGAATCTTGATTTTTAAGCACTTTTCTTTTAATTTAACATACATACACACAGAGAATACATACTTTTCAAATTGAGAAATCATCATGGTGATAATAAAAAGTCTTAATTTCACTTAGCGTCTCTATTATCAATGTCTATCTCCTTTAAATCAATGTTATATGCACCTGAGGAGATCAACCAAAAGGAAAGTTTTTACAATGTTTATGTCTTGATTAATTTAACAAAACCAATGTAATTCTATTAATTAATGTTTACCATACTCTGGGATGAGGATAGTAGAACTTTTAATAAAATAGACAAAATATGATTAAAACATTGTTTCATAGACCTAAGTCATTAATGGTAACATAATAAATAGTCAAAATATCTAAATAAACAACTAAAAAAATATGTACTTTTTTGTATTGTTTTAGTTTAAATGCTTTCAAAATGCTTCAGAAGAAGTAGGAAAAAAAATGGTTTCCTTAAAAACTATAACTCCATCGCATACAGAAACGTCAACATAAAGCTAGAAACTTTCTGTAATGAACATCCATTTCAACATGTGAAAGTAAATGAAAACTTCAACCTATTTTAAATTTACCTTCTGCTTATCGATCTAACACTAATGATGAAGATGTTTGAGAATAAATTTCAAAACTTCGTTGTCAATACTAACAACCAACGATCCCAAAAGCCTGCAAATGTCTTCTAGTTTCTAAAGAGGGGTGACTTTGTCTTTACTCAATGTTGCTGCAACAACCCAAAAGGAGTAAAACAAAACTTCATTAATCTATGTGACTACAGTTCTAACGAAATCAAAACTTAAAACCCAAGGTGCACAAACTGTTTAACTTTAATAATAACAAGAACAACAAATAGGCGAACATAAGATCGTACCTTAATCAATGGAGATTTCTTCTTTGATACACTACAGAGGTTTGTACATGTCGAATCTTCTTCTTCCACTGACTAACTGTCCAAAGGGGGATGCGACAATCAACTTTCTCCTAGCTTTCAAATGGGTTTCGCCGGATACTGTGCAGTTCTACAAGTTAAATAGGGTTTCATCGATGTAGGGAATGGAGAAAAGGGGGTTGATTACTATTGCATATGTACATCGTGTTTTTATATGCAAGGGTAATTATTGTGATTTCGAAAATTGTTTGGAGGCAATGATGGACATGAAAATGGACAAAAGTTTCTAAATTGGGATGTAGAGATTTGAAGTGGGAATGAGGATTCGGTAAATTATTGTAATAGGATTTCCATTAAATCTTAATTCGGTGTGCATAAAGGGAACCAAACGCAATGATAAGGGCCCTAATAGGAATGAGGAGTGAATGGAGAAGCTATTCCCTTAAAGTGAACGAGGTGTAAGTAAAAAGAGAGGAAAGGGAGTAAACTGACTAAGTGAAAGTAGACAACTGCCATTTTATGAAAGGTGAAAATGGATAAAATGGGTGTTTTGATGAGGGTAATTTTACTTCATTTCTTTCTATTTTGTTTTTGTAATATCAACTAAAATAAAGCATTGGGGACTATTTTTCTCAATCTTAAGTTCCCTCATGTATTTTAAAGGGATGATGTTAAAGATACTAGCATCGTCTTTATCTTCTTTTTCCCAATGTTTGAAGTACTAAATTTGTATCAATTAAACATTTACTTATTAAAATTTATGGCTAAAGTTTAAAATTACTAAATGTTGTATCAAATTAAAATTTTATCTATTAAATTTATTATTTTTTTCACTTTGAGAAATGTAACGTGAAAAATATTTATGGGACAAAAAATATAATAATATAACAATCAAAGATAAGGTAGTAAACTTAATAAGTAAAAGTTTAAGTGAATATGAAATTTAGTTTTTTCAAATTTTAGATAAGAAAATGAAAAAACACCTAGAATTTAAGTAGTAATTTTAATGCTGTCCATGTATCATAAACCAAAATAAAATCATATTTGTATTCATTTGCACTTATTTATCCTTATTTTTTGCTCAATTCCGTTCATTCAATAGAGATAGGCCTAACTAAATTTAGATTCTTATAAATGGATTCAAACCATTACAAGACTAGAATTGAGCATAAGAAGACATTGGACTTAAAATCCATTATATTTTAGATAATCGACTAGGTTTCAAATAAGTGTTAGGTTTAACTTTTTTCGAACATAATCTCACGAGGTAAGATATTGACACCCTTTGATGCTCACCTTATAAGTTGTTTAGAACTTACACCATATATAGTATAGGTTCCATGTTATATGGAATCTACTAAATTTAAAGTGTTGCGTAGATTGGCATGAGCTCATTCGTAAAATATCACTAACGATTGTAATTAGATTTCACAAACAAAAAAGAAATCAACCAAATTAGCTCTACTTAAAATCTACTATTTTAGTTCAAAACTTAATTAGACAATTAAATATATATCATATCTCTAATTTTAGTCAACATTAAGATTATACATGTTGTAATTTGTTATTATTTTGTGTTTTTTATATTATATTTGCATCGTTTATACTTTGCATTTAGAAGCAATATTAACTTTCAATTTAAATATTATAATGTTATATATGAGAAGTTATATTATTTCAAAAGAAAAAGGTTAAAAGAAAAAAAATTATATATTTTATAGGATACACTGCTTGTAGATATTATAGGTTATAGTTTCGAGTGATTATAAAATATTATAAGATAGATTAATGCTAAATTTTTCGACTTCTACTTATGGGATATGAATTTCTATCCTACCTATTGATCCAATAGAGACCAACTAATAAATGTAGGTTAGACTGGATTGGGCTTTGCTTCCAGTTCCTTAACACTTACAAAAAAGCCCCTTATGGGTATGGCCATAGGAGCTCTCCAACACTCAAGTTAGTAAAGAGGATTAGAAAAGGAGGAGGTAACACTGAAGACCTAGTGGATTGTACTTGCCCGAGAAGAAGTCTCAAAAGGTGAGAATGAGAGAGAGAAGGGGTTTCATAAGAGCTAGATCAGATCTACTTACTTGTCGATGCCCAGTGCCTTTTATCTGATTTACTTAGATACGCAACAATCGGGGGTTCGTTGGTACTAGTCACCGATAGACAATGTGTTCCGCAGTGGGTGATAGAGCCTCACTACGAGGGGCATGTCATGGCCGACCAAGCCACCAAATCTACAACATAGTGATTTAGTAGGGACAGAGGTACTTAGCATACTAACCATATTACGGATGTCAAACACTCATTAATGAGTTATAGCGGGTTGTAGCCGTTAAAGACAAAAACTGGCCGAAACACTCATCCAGGATCAACCGATGCATGATGGAAGGAGTTGAACCTCGAGCTTACCCTAGGCATTCAACGAGCATTGCCTCGTCAGTCGAGTACTAATTTGCTCGGACATTTGTTATTTGGCTCGCCACGCTTATCATGATGTAAGGGATTGACTCACTTTTAGTTAGTATTCTTTGTTAGCATGAACTTATGGACTTATAGAAGAATCGTAAGGCTTACTCGTGTGGCCGCTACTCATTCAGGTGCCCATTGGGTGCATCTTGTGATAGGCTTCACTCGTTGGGCCTTAGTTTGAGTGAGAATCAAGTATCAACACTGTGTCCCCACTTTTATCAGTGCTTGAGGCGTAAGGAGAGTAACCTAAGCGATGTGAGCAAACCAAAGCATATCCCCTGACTAAAGGACTAATTCTGTTTCTTAGGTTATAGAGAACCATTTTCCTACACTTTGAGTTATTGCTTCGTTGACGTGACCATTACACTATTCGATGTGTCATGATGGTTGTCATCAGGAAGTGTAGTGTACATTGATGGTCTATGAAGAGTGGCTACATACGAAAAGCAACCCACTGTCAAGCTACATCACAAATCCATGTGTAGGGATCAATCAAGGTCCTTGGTTGAAGGAGTAGGGCACATGGACAACTGGGGTTAACACATGTCTTATCATGCTTTTGTGCTCCTAAAGTAAAGAAGCTATTCTCCTTCTTACTTGTCTATATAAAGGGTGGCCTAGGCATTCATTTTTCACTTATCTTTTTCACCTAAGGAAAACTCTACCAAAATTTTCTCTCGTGAACTAAACACTTTTTTTCATATTTATTTCCAACTTCTCGCGATGATTGGTCAAAGCACAACAGATAGTCAAGGTGAGTTATTCCATTCATCTATATCAAGAGAGGTGGATGAAGGCTGCGAAAGCTCATCCCAAATAAGGGATAGTAGTCTTACTCCCCCTGAAGAAATGGCAGTGGCAGTAGTGACAATTAGAAAGGATGATGCAATAATACTCTCTTAGGAAGAGAGGATAGAGTGGGCGTAAGGACGTTAACGCTACACGTATCTACTCGATGGTAAGGAGGTCAAGGTTGGTGAGTTATTGTAGACAACATGTGAAAACAAGCATGCTTGTGCACATGTTTCGTATGTAGTAAGTAAGAAGAAGCTAAGATTGGTCCACCAAGCGATAGAAGTAGTGTTGGAGTGGCGAATGGAGGAACTTTAAGAAGGGCAATGGACATATGACATAAGGGATGCCCGATCTTTTGTAACGTATGTGAAGCCATTCAAGTTGGGTCTACAGCTTCCTTTTTCAAAGTTTTTGGTCAAGTTCTTCCAGTATTTTAAGATTGCGCTTAGTAGTCTAAATGCAAATGCATAGATTCAGCTATTTGCTTTTGAGGCATTGTGTATTTGGTAGTTGCGATAGCCGACTGTGCAACTTTTTAAGCACTTGTTTTTTGTGAAGAGGTTGGCCATTGGGTAGGTTTACATCGTTATTTGAGGCGCAAGGGTAAGAATCATGGATAAGCCTTTAAGTAAGGTAGAGGGGTAGAAGGAATCCTTATACTATATTTATGCCTTAGAGCCCCTCAATTTCCCGCCAAAGTGGAGATATCAACTAGGGGTACAACGTTAAAGGGCTCAAGGGATAAGGACTCGATGGCTAACATCGAGCTCCAGAATTTGGTAGGTTAGAAGAAATTTAAACCCTTATTGATATGTGAAAATTATAAGAGTGGAGCACAATTGTTTGTAGTGGAGACAAGTACTTATCCTGTTCAACCAAAGAAGTGTAGTTGGTTGTCTGCTACATCCTACCGCCTTTCCATTAAAGTAAGGGACATCGAGCTACTAGTCTTTAGCACTGTAAGTTTTCTTTTTTTTTAAGTATTTCACTTATTGTTTTGTAGCATTTGAATTAGAGTTTAAGAAGTTGTAGGTGAAGTTGTTGGTCGTACAAAGTAGGCAGTTCAAGAGTACTGTAAGGCGAAAGAAGAGAAAGCAACCTGAGAGGGAAGGGGAGGAGGAGGGGGTGACCTCACGTCATCCATCAAAAAAGTCTAAGAAAAAAGTGGGAAGGGACAAACCTTTTCTAGAAGTTGTTTAGTAGGGAAGAAGCAATGTGTTAGAAGGAGTGCCTTTGGGTACTAAGGTGGTCGCCAGGGGGGGCAGTTTCAGAGGTTCCAACTATTGACGCTATGGTTAAGCTGAGTCCTTTGGTGGCGAGTGCTCATGTGGATGTCGATCGAGCATGTTCAGAGCGAACGTCTAAGACTATTGTGCTAGTAGCTATAGAGATTGTTAACTACAAGAATGTCAAACATTTAGTTCATCGAAGTAGGTGGGCAGCTCTTGCACAACTCGCAAGTCGACCCCCTTAGAGGTTCGAGTAGCTACGAGCGCTATTTAAGCAACTTGTTGTGAGTTGCAATAAATTAAAGGGCTCAACAGTAATGCTAAGGAGGTGCAATGAGGTAAGCCGCTCATGTACTGTTGTTAAATGGCTTGCTTTCAATGCAATCATTGATTGCTAATTATCTGTGTAGTTGTACGACTTGCTGGACTTCATTCTGGCCTACAACCATTCAATTCTCTTGTTGGAAGGAGATGAGGCAAAGGCTAAGGTAAAGAGGCTCTAGAAGGCACTGGAGGAGAAGGAAAAGGCACACATTGACTTAGCCGCTACACTCAGTGACCAGGAATGTCGTCATAGGGAGCTATTCAATCAGATGGATCGATTAAATGATGAGTTGAGGAAGGCTAAAGAATCTAACAAGGTCATAGAGGGTAGGTTAGTAACCGAGCTAAGAGCCAAGGATGAGGAACTTGAGATAATGCACACCAACTTTGGCGTGAGGCAGGTCGAGCTCTTAAGAGGTGTGGGGTTATCCGCCGACGTTAAGCATGATATCTTCATCATGACCTTAGAGGACCCCCTAATCAAAGACACTGCCACCAAGGCTGGTTATGAAATGGTAGAGGATGTAAGGAAATAAATTCAACAGAATAATCAGATGTAAGCTTATCCTTCTTACATTGGTTGGATGAAACCCAAGTTTGATGTTGAGAGTGAGTCGGGAGGCGAGTCATCTAGTGACTTGTCAGGAACTTCTAGCAGTGGCTCTAATGTGAACCTCAGGCAAGTGGGCAATGGTGGTAAAGTCGAGCAAGAGTCGAAGCCGTAGTAAGAGCAGCAACAGCAAGTTGAGGACGCTTAGGAGCGTCCTCGGATTTTTTGTTTGTTTTCTATAGTTAGCTTGGGCAATATATGCCAATTTTGCAATCTTTTGTAACTTTCACTCAGCAAGTGGTTGGGACACTGACCTCTCTTTATGTAAGTTCTTGGACCTTAGAATGAATGAAGTTTTATTAACATTCTTCAAATTCGTTCTTACGTTTTTCTCTATCGCGATTCCTTGCTTTCATACTGTATTTGTATGCTTAAATTCTATCTATTTTTTCACTAAGTCTTTTATGTTGAAGAGGGTTTTCGTCGAGCTAGATCCCTTTCTTTGTTGAATCACAAGATTAATCGAATTTTGCATCCTTAAGCTAGTACTTGTCAATTACTCCTTGGGGACCTACTTGTTTTCCCATGTGCTATCATCTCACACTTACCCTTGATTTCACCTAAGTGTTCTTATCTTGTGATGATGCTTATTAAGGCCTGACGTCCCTTTCCTCTAAGCGCATAATGGCTCTCGGGGTTCTTATGGGGACTTATGTCAAGTAGAGACAAGCATGTGAGAACGTATCTTACAATGACATCATAGGATTTCCTTAGCTAGGGAATTTTGACAAAGCGAATCTCTTATCGACACACGCTATCCATCCTATAGAGTTCATTTTAGGTACCATATTCTTATGGCAAGCAGAATGCCTCAAGAAAAGCCCCTTCTATAAGGCATTTAATGCCCATATGACCTACTATTAATTCCATAGGCATTGCTTTAGTTCCCGATGCTTTGGGGCAGCATGATGATTAACACATGTACAATTAGGTATGTCTCATAGATCCTATATAAAGGGTGCATGGGCCCTTGCCTTACCATGCTAATTACTCAAACTACTTTAGTAGGGTATATTTGAGAGCTTCTACAAGTTTGTCCGAAGCATTCATGTTATGGGATGGTGTGCTCAAGTTAGGGAGACTGTTATCTTTGACTTTCTTCCTCGGGTTGTGATTATGAAGCATGGACAGCTGCTCAACAGCAGTAGTCGATTCACAAGCTATGACTGCGAAGCGTACAACATCTTAGATTCCTACCCTCTTTCTATTCCAATGATGTAAAGTGGAGATGATTGAAAACAGGCTATTGAACCACTGACCCACAGCTAAGCTTGAGAACTAGAGGGACTGGTAAGACGAATCCTCCTATTCCAGCCGTTGCATACGGAAGCTGAGTATCTCCTCACCAACCCATTCTACCTGCTGAGCCGAGTAACTGCCTATTTCTTGCATGTTGTGTGGCGAGAAGTGGAAGATCGAGACAATAACCCATCTTCATTCTCACACATGCCAGGCTAGTTACTTACTCAGCCGTACCTTTGCTGAGATGCCAAGAGAAATAGTCTAAACTGACTAGGCTACCCCTGCTAAGACAAACAAACTGTCCATACTTTTTGTCCACATCTTCCAATGGCATCACCATGTATACAATATCATGTATAAAATCCATTGCACCAATGATTGCTTTCTTTATATATTCATTTTTATCCTTTTGTATCTTATACATTATTCCCTTAAAAAATGCCATTTTTGTCTTTTCCCTTTTGGGTAAGCTGCCCTAACTTATGGTTATAAATACCCCTATACTTGTAGCTGTAAAAATCAAAACTAGATTATCATTAATATACTTAAGTATTTCTTCTTTGTGTAAACACTATTTGTTTACTCTTGACATCACTCTTATCCTAACCTTTGAGTAGAGCTAGGTAGCGAATAACCTTGGAGGATCGATTCATATGTCATAGCGGATCGTACCGTGAGTCTTCAAAAGTTCTATTGGTGAGTCATATCTTCTGGAGCTATTCATAGGTTTTGCTTACTTTTTTCATTCGCATTTATCCTTCCGCATTTTCCCCATCACTTTCTTTTCGAGCATTCTGCAAGCTTAGACCCATCCAGTAACCAGCCTTGTCTGTTCTTGATCACGGTTCATACCAGAAGAGGGGAGGCTCAAACATGCCCTATCGCTTGTATGTGGCGGCCTTACTGCGGGGCGCTCATTTGAACAGGGTTCTAGGTAGTCTTTGCCATGCACTATCCCAAATGACCTTGAGTAAGAGAGGATGGCCACGATGACTATGGTAACTGAAGGGGTCTTTTCTCCACCCTTACCTGAGGACCATGGGGCTTATGGGAATCCTTTACTTTGTAAGTCCTCTGGTTTACTTTGTGTGAAGGATCAACTTCACTTTGTTGCCAGCAGGGACTAGACAACTCATCACTCTAAGTAAAGTAGCTAGATTGGCAATCCACACTGCTACCTTTGTGGAAAAGAGGCTCTACTAGGTAAGGTGAGGACCTTCACTTAAAGGTTAAGCATCATTAAGAGCTATGCAATTCGAGGCTCGGCCACGAGGACTTAAGGGATGTAGTCACAATGTGAAAGCTGGCCGAGTCCAAGTTGAGACGAGTTCCTCTTGGGAAAGAATCCTAGAGTAAGAAGTTAAGTTGGGGTCGATAATAACCGTTCAAGCAAAGTGAGTAGCTGTTTTGTTAGACATGGTTGTGAATTTTCGTATCTTTTGTCATCTTTTATGTAGTCAGGCTCGATATGCCAATCCACTAATCTTTGTACTCCATTTGATCAATGGAATAAATTCTTCATGTTTTAATCATTGCTTCTCGCCAATTGATTTGCTTTTTCCTGGCTTTTGCTATTCAATTTCACTTTGGGTTGTGTCTAATAGTTGTTATGATAGCATCCTTACATAGATGAATGATCGAGGATGGAAGATCAACTCGTGTCTGGGGGTGTTAAGTAGATTAACACTTGGGCAAAGTGCCTTCGCCATAAGCGCAAAAACTGGCTTGGACGAAACTTGGGGACGAGGATCGACCTTAAGGTTAGGAGCTCGATGTAAATCGTTGTTCCATGATGATGCCAATGGTGTTAGTGTAAGAATTAACTTGGGCAAAGCATAGGGATGAAAATCGACCTAAGATTAGGGGCTCGATGAAAATTGATGCCCTATGGTGATTCCCAAGTCAATAGCGTAAGGACTAACTTGGGCAAAGTTTAGGGATGAAAATTGACTCGAGATCAAAGGCTCAGTGAAAATCGAAGCCCAAGATAGGTATATATGCCATCAATGTTAGGACCGACTTGAGCAAAGCTTAAGGATGAAAATCGACCTAAAATTAGTGGTTCAATAGAAATCAAAGCCCAAGATAGGTGCCTAGGTCATTGGTGTGAGGACTAACTTGGGCAAAGTTTAAGGATGGAAATTAACCTAAGATTAATGGCTTGATGGAAATCGAAGCCCAAGATAGGTGCCTGTGTCATTGGTATGAGGACTGACGTGGGCAAAACTTGGGGATGAAAATCGTCCCAAGATTAGTGGCATAAGAGAAGAACAGAAATAAATGCCAGAAACTTCATTAATTCATTGCATTCAGCAGTAGTTACAATTGCTTTTAATTTTTGTTGCTACGTCTAAAAAAGTAAGGTCTTAGATTCTAGGCATTCTATGCCCTAAGGATTGGTTATCCTTCCATCATCTCAAGCTTGTAGGTACCTTTTCCTACTTCATCAACTACTCACATAGGATCTTCCTAATTGGGGATAAGCTTGCCTTGTCCTTCTTTAGAGCTAATAACCTCTAACTTCCTGTACACTAAGTCACCAAGGTGGAAAACCCCGTATCAAATGCTATAGTTGTGATATCAAGCGGCTTGTTTTTTATATGCGGTAGTGCATGCTTACGCGGCAGTGCAAACTTCATTGATAGTATTGAGAATCGCCTATAGGGCCATATGATTAATGTTTACATCGAAAGTGTTGTACCATACTAGGGAGGATGACTTCGAATCTAAATACAAGACGAAAAGGAGTCTCTTCGGTTGATGTCCTATACATCATACGGTAACCCCAAAGCATGTTGGGAAACTCGTTAACCCATTCACCTCTTGCTCGTTCTACCCTTTTCTTAAGACTATTGAGAATTATCTTGTTGATGGCTTCAACCTAGCTATTGGTCTAAGGATGGGCAACTAAGGTGTAGTGTAGCCTGATGTTATGCTTGTTACAGAAGTTCCTAAAACTATCGCTATTGAATTGCCTCCCATTGTTATTAATCAACCTGTATGATACTTTAAACGGGGACGGTATATGGGTGAACACAAACCCTTTAGTAACTCGAGCATTATAGTCATAACAGTAGACGCTTTAACCCACTTAGTGAAGTAGTCTACTGCCACTAGGATAAACTATTGGCCCGCCAAGACTTTAGGGAAAGGGCCAAAGATGACTAATCCCCACTATGTGAACTACCATAGGCTGGTCAAAGAATGTAGCTCTAAGCTGGGGGGGTTAAGTAATTGACCCGTACTTTTAGTAGGAGTGGCACCTTTAGACTATGGCCTTAGCGTCTTCCTTCATCATGGGCCAGTAATAACCTAGCTTAAGTGCTTGGAGGTACAATGCCTATGATTAGATGTAATTACTGCAAATCCATAGGTAGAGCTTCTCTAGTACCTAAGTACCTTCTTCTGTTCGAAGGCATTTGAGGAACGAAGTATCATATCCTCACCTATAGAGTACATCATCAATCAGTATATAATTGGCTACAGTATAGGCTAGCTCCTTCACCTCAACTTACTCTTTAGGTAGCACCCTAGTCTTGAGGTACTGTACAAGGGAGTCCATCTAAGAGGGCTTTGGGGCTACTTCTGTCATTTCGGCAACTTGTTACTATTGTACCTCTGTACTTCTTTCAAGGAGGTGTTCTATGAAGAGTGGCTTATTATAGTCATATGATGTAGGGATGGTGAACAAAGCAATTTTGGATAGTTTATCTACTTTAGCATTTTTCACTCGATAGATTTTGTTGACTTCCCAAGAGGTGAATTCCGTCAGAAGGCCTTGCATTAAATGCAAGTACTTGGTCATCGTTTTGCCTTTAGTCTCATATTCTCCCTTGGCTTATTGTACAACCATCATGGAGTCTAAGTATATGCTAAGTTTTTCTACTCCAATATCCTTGGCAATCTTTAAGCCAATGATAAGTGCCTCATATTTGGCTTCATTGTTGCTCGCGAGGAAACCAAACTTCAAGGCATTGGGCATTTTTGTTCCATATAGGCCTTATAGCATGATATTGGCCCCATTCCCCCCTTTAGTGGAGGGTCATCGATGTAGAGCATCCGGACTAGTATGGTGAGCTCTAGTTTAAGCTAGCCTGTTCCAATGTATTTTACTATAAAGTCTACGAGAACTTGTGATTTGATTTCATTTGATGGGTAGAATTAAACTCCTTGAGCACTACATTCATAGGAGTACTTCATCATTATGCTTGAAGTGTCAACCTTTACAAGGCCATTCTGAGTGGTACATCCATCAGTATGATGATCAAATGTAATTGAAAGTAGGGTTAAAGCTTGCTAGCAATGATGACTACTACAAGGGTAAACTTTTCTATCTTAGTATATCAAAGCTCAAGTCCTTGAAGGACGTGGCTCACGTAGTAGACTAAGCGGTAGTCATGACCATCAACTCGCAAAGTACAGACGATAATGGTTTGTCGCAGACTATGAGGTATAAGAACAATTCTTCTCCAAGGATGGGTTTAGAGAGTATGGGTAAGGTTGCAAGGAAGCTCTTCAAGTCTTAGAAGGCTTGCTAGCATGATGGTGTCCATTTAAACTCAATGACGTATTTAAGCAAATTGAAAAACTCTACGTACTTGTCCGCGCTTCGAAAGACAAAGCGATTAAGGGCGACTATCCTTCCTGTCAGTCACTAGACCTCTTTTACCTTAGTTAGTACTTACATGTCTAGGACTACCTTGATCTTATTAAGGTTGGCCTCTATCCCTTTCTTGTGACCGTAAAGCCGAGAAACTTACCCAAAGCAACCCCGAAGACGCACTTCTAGGAGTTAAGTTTCATTTGAAACCATCAAAAGGTTTAGAAGATTTCTTGGATGTTATTAATATGGCCTCTTCTAGTTTTTCTTTTAGTGACCATGTCATTGACGTAAACTTGGATGTTTCTTCCTAATTATGGCTTAAAGATATGGATCACCATCCTTTGATATGTAGCTCTTGCGTTCTTTAGGCTAAAGGGTATGGTTTTGTAATAATAAGTCCCAAAGTTTAGAACAAAGGCTGTGTGGACTTTGTCTTCAAGAGCCATTCAAATTTGATTGTATCTGGAGTAGGTATCCATGAAATTGAGAAGTGTATGGCCTATTGTTGAGTTGACTAGCTGATCTATGCATGATAGGGGCAAGCAATCCTTTAGATATGCCTTGTTGAGATCGGTGTAATTGATGCAGATGTACCATTTTCCATTTGCTTTCTTGATGAGCATCGTGCTAGCGAGCTAAGTGGGATGCCTCTTGTATCGAATGAAGCCTATATAGAGCAATTTTTATACTTCCTCCTTAATTGTGACCTGACGTTCGAGTGTGACGTATCGCTTCGTTTGCTTGACAGGTCGCATGGCAAGATTGACATTAAGGTAGTAAGTTGCCTCGAGTATCCAAATGATCCTTATCATGTCTTCTAAGGTGGATGCGAAGACATCTGAGTTCTACTTAAGGAACTTTGTTAGCTTGAGCTCGTTGCTGTCTGACAGCTCAACTCCTATTTTAGTTATCATCCCTGAGACGTTGAAAATCTGAACTTTGATGATCTTTTCCATTAGCTTACCATATAATGCTGAAGTAGGGGGGTTTGTGGACTCGATGTTCAAGACATTGTTTCTGAGTTGCGCTTCCAAGTAAAGCATCCTGGACAAAGCCTGATCACCTCTAGCCTTGCCAACTTTAGTTAGGGTCATGAACTTCACCTTGAGGCATTTTTGGCTGATGAGCATGTTGAATTTTGTTATGCTTAGTCTGCTGAGAATAACACTTTATGGTGACCAAATGTCAACAATGACAAGGTTTATAGATTGGACATATTTGCTATCGCCTAGTTAAATGAGTAGGGTAATGATCTCCTTTGCTGGCATTGGCTTGCTAACTCTGAACCCTGTGAGGCCATGTTTATACGGCTGAAGGGGTTCATAGAGATATTCTTTCATTTGCTCGAAGGCGTTATAAAAGACTATGTCTACTAAACTCCTACTATCGACAAACGTCTTTGGGACATCGAAATACCCAATTTCAACACTTATAACGAGTATGTCACTATGAGGCAGGTTGATACCCTACTCATCTTCGTAGGTAAGGGTTATTGTTATGTCATTCTTTAACTTCTTACTTCTGACAATGTACACCTCATGTTTGAAAATGAGGGTGGTGTCATCAAAAACAAGGCTGAGTCCAATGCTGACTTAACCAGTCGTCCTCTTTAATTTTGTTCATCTGTTAGGAGATTACCCTATTAATGATAGGGTTGTTGGTTGTCCATCCGACAGCGTTAGGTGGGCCATTGGATTTGATTTTTCTCATTTACAACGATGTGGTTGATGCGACCTTTATGAACAAGACCTTTGACTGCATTCTTGAGATTGCGACACTAGTCGGTATTGTATGTATTATGTGATAGTCACAGCATTTTCCTGAGTTCGCTACTTCTAGCATCTCGTGGATGCTTGGGGGTCTCAGAAGCTGCTCTAGAACTTCATACATGATTTCACCGAGTGGTTAGGTTAAAGGTGTGTAGTAGGTATAGTCTTGGAACTTGTACCTTTACTT
Organism: Lumnitzera littorea; assembly: GCA_024138015.1. NCBI lineage: Eukaryota > Viridiplantae > Streptophyta > Magnoliopsida > Myrtales > Combretaceae > Lumnitzera > Lumnitzera littorea. Next base: position 89,837,188 of record JAMXBB010000011.1, read on the forward strand.
GTCACACTTTTCTCATATAAGGGGTTGTGGTCTAGGGTCACGAGGTCCCAAACGATCCTTTGTTGAGATGCTAGTGTTATTCCCCACCTCAAATCAGGTTGTAATAGCGTCCTCTTAAGCTATATATTTCTTAGTGACTTTCATGAATTCATCCAAGGATTCAGGCTTGTTTAAAGATATTGCGTTGAAGAGCCTTCCATTTGGATCTATACCTGTTAGGAGTGCTTGTAAAGTCATCCCTATGTCTAGTTTGAAAACTTATAGCTTCGTTCGGCTAAAGCGCTTGAGATACGCTTGCAAGCTTTCATTGGGGCGTTGCCTAACATTATAGAAGATGGAGGAATCTCGTTGTGGGACTTAAGAGCTAAGGAAATGTTGTTGAAACTTGCTTCTTAGGTCATTAAATGAAGTAATTAACACCTCAAAAAGGTGTTAAACTAGAGTAAGGTGGCTTTCGCTCGTGTATTAGGGAAGGCCTTGCATATAATGGCATTCGAGAAGTTATGGAGGCTCATTTGTTACACTCCGAAGTCGCAGAGTTGCAACAATCACATCATGTAAACCAGCCTATGATAGTAATTGGTGTCATAGTGTCTATCATAGACATGATCTATACAAAGCGTCAATGACTCCTCACTTTGAAGTAAATAGTTCAATTAAGATTTTAGCTAAAATTTACAATAACGATTAAAACCTTAAGTCAATATATATAATTACATATACATTACCATAGAATTCCTAAGAGATTCTACATAATACAACAATTAGCTAATTTACATATCATATAGTAGTTCTTCATCCTAAAGATACTAGTAAGACCTTAAACAAAAACTTGATTATTAGGCCAGTTGATCCTCACACCCCATAGCTTCAAAAGAAATCTAACCTCCGAGTAATTTTATCATGGCATCACAAATAAAAAGTCAAGACCTGCAAAAAAGTCTATATGGGTATGAGCAACTATAACTCAGTAAATTGAATTAGAGACTTATGAATATATACAAGCACAATCAAGGTTATCAAGCAATTATTTACATGAAATGCAACAAGCAAATGCCATCACACAACGTAATCCAGTTCGTAGTGAAATCAAAGTAATTTCACTTGCTCCAATTTAGGTTGAGGAGTTTTCGTAATGTAACAACTCACAACCAAACCCAGGTTTGTGCAATGGAGACACCACTCCCCCTAAGACTTAACCTTCAAACCAATGTTCTCGTCCTCATCGCAACCTCATCTCCTATCACTTAATTCGGTTAAGGATGAGGAAAGCATCATTATGTTATCCAGCGCAATCTTTTTTAAAAGTATCGGTATTTGGTTGAAAAATTCTAATAATCTCCTAAAGAGTTGCAATGCATGAAAAATTAGGGTATTAGGGTCGATTAGGATTAGGTTCAATTAATTTAGGGTATTCAGACAATTCCACACCAATCTAACCATAATAGTCATCAAGCACAAAACAGGTTTCAGCACGAAATCAGATACACAAACAATACATAAAACTACTTACAATCACAATCATACATAATCTTAAGTCTCCAAATACTCTAAAATAGTACTCCAAATATGGTGAAGTATTAAACTTAACTTACTTGAAATCCTCAGTCGTTTAATTAATTAGTTGCAGGTTAGATCAACTTCGTATATCTTATAATATAAATATACCTTTTAGTATTTATACTTTAATAGTTCATATTTTAGGTTATGATTTAACTCAATTCTCCTTATATACATATTATTTACTAACGATTCATTCTGTGTTAGTTTAGGGTTCGGTTTTCGAATCTAATTCTGGTTCAGGCTCTAAAGCGGTTCCGATTACGAGTAAATCCTAAAATACATTTTGAACCCTAATGTGAAATTAATCACATTAAGCTCGAGTATAGTAATATTATGTTAGATCTTAATTCAGTATTCTAACTTACTCGGTACACTCTAATCTTGATTAGTGTACTGGGTTTACCCTCGATGTGAGAAAATTTTACATTTTTTATATAATTATCTAAAATTAAGTTTTATACCAGATTTAATACGTATTAATATTATCATTATATTTTCCAATTTAACCCAATATTTTATAATTATCATAATTCTAATTATACATATTATTAATTAATCCATATTTATTACATAATTTCCATGTTTATTGCATTTAATACTCTAAGTACTACGATTATGTTACCACATCAGAGAGTAACATCCCTAAACATCTAATTATCATCTAAATCAGTAATTAGTCATTTAATCACTTAATTAGTCTAAAATTATTCATTTTTCTCATCATTTTAGGACTAAAAAATCACTTAAAATTTTTGAAAATTAATTTTTAAAAAATGGCTTTATAGCATTGTTCTGTATTACTTAAGTAATCTAAAAAAGAAAAAAAATTGAGCTCAAAACTACACTCCTATGTCTATTTATTTCTAATTTTAAATATGTTATGCTTTGTTAAATTTCTTAAGCACCCCATATTTACAGACATAATTAAACTTAATTACTATTTTTTCTTAAATTTACATATAATAAAACATCATAATTACAAAATTCATAATTTTCTGGATAAAATTAATAATTTTAATAAATTTTGCAAAATTAGATGAAATTTTAAACTCACCTGACTCATGGGCTTTTGGCCACCAACGACGGCTTAAGCATTGTCGACCGGTCCAAACACTTAGTTTGGAGTGAGGTGATGGTGGTGGTAGGGTCCTAGGTAGTGTTGATCCGTGGGTTCGACCTAATTTCTCTAATTACATGATTTTGTGTAAATTTTTGAAACCCTAGTTTTTTCTCTTAATTTTCTGTTCTCTCCAATTTTTTTAACTCTCAAGAGACTAAATGAGCTCTTGTAATTTTCTTACTATTTATAGAGTTGTAAAGCAATTTTAGTGCATTAATTAGATAAGATTAGACCTATTTCTTCTTCCATTTTGCCTTTTAAGTGTTTGATTTTGATTGGTCCAAATTTTTTCTTCTTTCAAGCAATTAAAGTAATCTTGCGTATTTTTACTTACACGTAAATACATATGAAGTATAAGTAAATGCTCCTAAATATTATTTAGGTCATTCTATAATTTTTAGCGTAGATATAATTTATCTCTAACGATTCGTTAATTATCGAAATGCATTTTATGTATTTCTGATAAATAACGAGTAATATACTTAAAATTTGAAATTTTTATATTTTATTATTTATTTTCTTAAATTCAAACTTACGAGATCATTTTTATTAATATTTCTAGTTTTAATTTATAATTTAGGCTTGATCGGATTATTTAGCCAATCGCTTTAAACCTTACATACTAAGCCTAATCCTATAATTACATAGCTTATATTTAGGACTTACATCATCGTTATACGAAAAGTGGACAAGGAGGTTGTTTGGATCAGTAGTACCATCATAGGTATTGAGATGTGGTAACCCCGTGCCAATAGATAGCGTTTCCTTAAGGATTAAGGAGATGAAAGGGCTCCTTATCAATGTAGAGCATGATGCTCGTATAGACAATTCAATCTTCCTATGATCACACACACTGGAAGCACAACGGATGTACTCATTAAGCTCATCCATGTTCATGTCTTCGTAGTCTTTTGGCAATGGCCTCAATGATAGGCTATCGACTAGGTTACTTTTTACTGTGCGCTCACCCTCCACATCTGTTTTATTATGGTTACGGTTGAGCTACTTGCGCAAGTCTTTGTGTGGTTGGTGATCGTACTAAATATGTGCACTTGAGTGCTTGCACTATTCATCCTCTTTGCTTAATTGTGAGGAGGACTTAGCTGTTGCTTCCTAGTTTAGATGCTTTTGAGATGCATTCTTAAGCAATGTTACATCTTTATACAAAGTAATAGCAAATTCATGGTATTTTTTGTTTTCTTCCACCATTTGCTAGATGAGTAACATGAGCTCCTAGACTTTAGTGTTTTCATTTTGAGGTGGAAGAGATTGATTGCCTCTGCCTTGTTGGGAGGTATTGGTGTCTTCCACAAAGAAAGCTTGCAGGTTATTGTCTTTGCTTTTAGCCATCATTGTCATGGTGGTCTGAAACGATGAGCACCAAAATGTTGATCAAGTGGAGACCAATTAATATATGTGGAGTTAGATCGGACTGGGTTTCACCTCCTACTCCTCAACACCTGCAAAAAAACCCTTATAAGCGTGGCTATAAGGGCCCTTCGATGCTCAAATAAGCAAGGAAGACCAAAAAAGAGAGAAGTGAGCACTAGAAACCTAGTAAACTATGCTCACCTAGTGTATGTGCGCATCTTCAACCTCTCTTCTCTAAGGAAAGGGAGGAGAGGAAGTCTCAAAGGGTGAGAATGAGAGAGAGAAAGGGTTTCAAGAGAGTTAGATCAAATCTGCTCATTTGTTAGCACTTGGTGCCTTTTATATGATTTACCTGGACACATGGCAATCGGGAGTTCGCTCGTACTAATCTCGGGTAGATAGTGCACTCCATAATGGGTGACAAAGCCTCACCATGGGTGGCATGTCATGGCTAATCAAGCCACTAAATTTGCAACTTAGTAATCTAGCAAGAGTAGAGGTGCTTGGTACGTCGACCGTACTACGAATGTCATATGCTCATTAATGAGTTGCAGTGGGTTGTAGCTGCTAAAGAGAAAAACCGAGCCGAGACGCTATGCTCATCAAGTAACAACTGATGCATGATGGAAAAAGTTGAGCCTCAAGCTTACCCTATGCATTCGGCGAGCGTTGGCTCATCGATTAAGTATCGATCTATTAGGACATTTGTTTTTTAGCTCGCTACACTTGTTGCAATGTAGAGGGATTGGGTCGCCCTTAGTTGGTATTCTTCGTTGGCACGAGCTCTCAAACTCACAACATAATTGCGGGGCCTACTTGTGTGAACATTACTCGCTCAAGTACCTTCTGAGTGCATCTTGTGATGGGCGTCACTCGTTAGGCCTTAATTCAAACTAAATCAAGTATCAACACTTCCCATTCTCATCGGTGGATATATATATGAGTTTTGATAATTATAGTATTTTATCCGGTTATTGGCCGTTGATTCTGATTTTTTCACAAAGCAACATTGCAACACCATGTGCAAAAAGAATTTAAGGGTGTTATCTCAATCGACCAATATGTACGTCGATCATTGTAATTTGGTGATGGGATGGGGATATCTTCATCTCATTCTAAAGTTCAAGAAGTTTTTCCATTCATTGACAAAAAGTCTTAAAAGAACTGGTTGAACCAAATCAAAATTTAGAAATCCAATTATAGGAGAACTAGTTTAACATCTATATAAATAAAAAGATTTGTGAAATAATTGATTTCGCATGAGCTGATGAAGTAAGAGTGTAAGAGTGGACACGCTTGCAAAGGCTAGCCCTTTTACGGATCCTATAGTATTTATGCTCGCTTACTTTCTACGATATTCCATAGGTGGGGATTGATTTTAACGAAAGATTTTTATCATGGACAAAGTGTCTTGGGCTTTTTAAAGTTACAATGAGTTTTTTAAAATAGCTTTTCCCGGGTTTTAATAATAAGTACTTTTTAGTAGTTTTATTAAAAAATTAATATATTTTTTAGACTTAATATTAAGCTATTATTAGGCTCCAAACATAATTGTCAAAATTATAATTCTATCCATACGTTTTTACAAATTTATAATTTTAAGAAGCTATTCTAAATTAACTCACATATAAAATCATTTTCATATAAAAATTTACGTTTTTAACTAAGTTTACATGTAAATTTAATAAAAACTTATATTTTTATCAAGTTTACCAATTTTATATATTTAAGTTAAATGATCTAAAAAATAAAAAAATACAATAAAGTTTTTACAAATTATCAACTATTAAGATATTATATCATATTCCCCATCCTATCTTAATTTTTTCATCTTTCTCTCTATCTTAGTTCCTTATTTTATGTTCATAATCTTTATCTAGATTTTAACTTCAATAGTAAAGATTATAAAAAAAAAACTATATACTTGAATTTATATCATCAATAATTGAAATGAATTGAAATGTTAGGTTCTCTTTAATTCAATACTTTTAAAAAAAATAATTGAAAAAGTTTAGCTTGAATTTCATTTATTCTTTTTTCATACATGTTAAATTATATATTATTAAGATTTTTTATGAAAATAAAAAACTTAATTTCTTCTTTCTTATTTTTATCATGTATTTTAAGTTTTAAATAATTATTATAAATATATTCAAAGTTTTTTAAAATTATTTTATATAAACTATAAAAATTTACGTTTTTATATTTCAATAAAAATTGCGAAGTTAATAACCGTCCAAATAATTCACCTTTCTCTTCTAAGGCTTTCCAACCCCACCCCCCCCCCCCCCCCCCCCCCCCCCCCTCCCAAACTCAAGCCAATTATCATATTTTGGCGAGTCATCTCCAAATCATCTTGTGTGACCATTCTCTTCGCAATGTTATTACTAGATAAGAGGACACAAACTTGAAAATTTATAGTCATTTTCCAACAACTAATAAAATTCGCATCAGAGTCTAGGTTTTCTGATCTGGTTATTCAATTGTCTTTTTCTTTTCTTTCTTTTTTACTTTTAACCTTTTGTCATTTTTATATGGGATTTTCCCGTTAAAGTCATGGGCTTCATTCCACTATTGTGTAGCAATCACACAGCCGTTTTTAAATTAGATATTTGGATCCTAGTTTGATGATTTGTTCCAGTACATTTCATTGAATGAAATTCATATTTTTTAATAAAAAGAAAAATAATTCTACACAAGAAATCTCCAACTTTAAGGTCTACCAAGTTTGCCTTTCTCATAAGAGCCTTCCTTCGAAAATTTTCATCCCCATAAAATAGGTCATAAGTTATCTTGTAATGAACATTTTGGAATTTTCGGAACGAAAACATAGTCTAAATAATGAAACTCGTGAATGCTATGAAAATTAATAAATCCTAAATTTCTAGAATATACGCTTATGTGTGCCCACTGAAAAATATTACATTGAAAATTATTTCCTCCAGCACAATACAAAATCAATCTTTTACATAAATACATACTTCATATTATTTTTTTAACGGAAAATATATACTTTTAGCCCTCAATGTTTACTTACTATCCTATTCGAGTTTTCAATTTTTTTCTCTTCTATTTGAATATTCGACGTTTTCAAAATCTTATAAAAATATAACTTTCATCGAATTAATTAAGTTTTCTATGCACCTTTAGCATTTGTTAAGATCTCATTGACCTTGTAATTGTTGGGTAATGTGGTTGGAATTCGCATAAATATTTCCAAACCATCTTTTAACTTCTAATTATTTTTATATAATTTTTTATTATGTTTATCATATTATATAATTAGATTTATTTAATTTTATTTTTTATTATATTATGAAATTATATATTTAATATTATCATTTTATTAAATTAATTATTATGAACCAATTTGAAGTTGAAATATATATATATATATATATCATGGATTGACAAATAATTGGAGGAATTTATTGAAGTTTTACTTTCATAAAGTTTTGAAAATATTGAGAATTTAAATAGAAGGAAAAAAAAAAGATTAATAACATAAATAGAAAAGTGGGTAAATGTTAAGGATTAAAAATATACTCTTTCCATTTTTTAAACAAATTCCTCATTTGATTTAATGTTTCGTCAATCACTTCAAAAAATTATTACAATTTTATACTGCAATGAAAATTGTCTTGAAAGTGTATTATAAGAAAAAAATTCCNTACTTTTAATCCTTAACATTTACCCACTTTTCCATTTTTGATATTAAATATATATTTATATATATCATGGATTGACAAATAATTGGAGGAATTTATTGAAGTTTTACTTTCATAAAGTTTTGAAAATATTGAGAATTTAAATAGAAGGAAAAAAAAAAGATTAATAACATAAATAGAAAAGTGGGTAAATGTTAAGGATTAAAAATATACTCTTTCCATTTTTTAAACAAATTCCTCATTTGATTTAATGTTTCGTCAATCACTTCAAAAAATTATTACAATTTTATACTGCAATGAAAATTGTCTTGAAAGTGTATTATAAGAAAAAAATTCCGGTGTTAATATTTTTCAGGGGCATAAATAAGTATTTTAAAAATTCAAAAAAATTTCTAAGTTTTCCTGGCTTTCAGGTATCATCATAATTCATCTAATTACATCAATCCATTAAAATCAAATAGATTTCATGTATCATTTTCATGACACATTGCATCATCGATATAAACAATGGAAAAATGACAACTTTAGAGGATAGAACCGTAAGAGAATAAAGCAAAAGCGAGGCGATGCCCTAGCCCTAACCTATGTTATCGTACGTCGGTACATGGACATGAACATGTGTGGACTAAAATCGAGAACGGTCGGTGGAAGCTTAGCAGCTTGGCAGTCGAAGTTGGTGGAGGGAAATCGATTGAATTGAACCATTGAACTCGTTACCAAAGTGTACAGGCTGGCATTCTCAGAGGAGGAAGTGGAACGTTACTGCAGCTTACTTTACTGAAAAAGCACATTTCGATTTATACTTTTGTCGTCCCCTGGGCCATCAAGAGTCCATTCCTCCAAGATGTGCTTGATTCTCTTTAAATGCCCCCATCGTTAGGATAATTGTAATCCAAATTCAACGACTTTCCTATTCACAAGCTAGGTAAAAAACTAAATTACACAAATAAATACATATATTAAAAAAATATCTCTACTAGGATGTGATGGAAAATAAATAAATTAAATTATTTGCACAAAAGTAAGGATTTCCATACAAAGAAATTAAGGGTTTGAGGAGCGGGACTGGAGAAGGACAGTGGGCATATAAAATAAGTTGATGGATTGGTGAAAAGATTAATAGTAGAGAGAAATTAGGAAAAAAGAAGTTGATATGAAAGAGAAATCAATCAAATTGATAAATTTATCTATATAATAATATGTTTATAATTTTAAAAAATCGATTTAATGTTAGTATTTTTTTTATATAAAATTATATTGGATGATTAAATAGTAATTTAAAAAAAAAAAAGATATTAGTAACGATTTTTTTATATAAAATTATATTGGAAGATTAAATAATAATTTTAAAAGGAAATTATTAGTTACAATTATTTAAACCTCTTAAAGCTTTAATAATTTAATAATATAGATAAATGTGGGTGTTATTAACTAATCGAGCTTCAAAAACAAATATACAAACCGACTCGAACTGGTAAATAAACTGATCCAGTTGCACTAAACAACCCTAAGCCAGTGACACGTCATAAAACCAGATAAGCGAACCAGGCTTTAATAAAAACCATCCGAGTCTAATGCCACGTCATCAACCCCGACAAGTGAACCGAGTGTCAATAAAAACCGTCCGACATAGACTGCTCAAAATGCACTAAGAGAGTGTGAAACTCGAAAACGTACATAAGGAGTCCTTTTATAACTGTGTGCTTCTCCAACATATTTACAAATTAACGACATGGGACTATCTACAGGTTTTAAGGAAATAGGTGTTGCTGGAAATATGATAAGCCAAAAGTCCAGACAACCTCAGCCTAAATGGGTTGCTGTAAAAGGCATTAATGATTGAAATGAAATGAAATTACTATTGTTGTTATAACATTACATCTAACGTGAATTTCGTGACAGAAATTGGAATGGCGAAACTCCACTGAAAAGTCATAAAGGTTAAAATGTTCGTCCGCAAGATCACCGAAACTGGGAAAATTATGTTATATTTTAGATAATTAATGGGTCAAATATATTTTATATACTCAGTACATATGTTTTTCATTTCATTTCATTTCATTTTTAAATGAAGTCTATGCATTTGCAATAGGATTGAGCAAGTACGGGCTGAATAAGATATGACACATTATCCGTACCTTATCTTATAAGTATAATTTTAAAATTTTTATATTCAGAAGCTATCCTAGACACTTTGGAATCATCTTGTACCATATAAATTCTACATACTAAAGGGTATTGTATGGAATTTGTATTTTTTCTTTTACTTTATCTTTTTTCAAAATATTGTACATATATATAATTAATATTAAACCTGTAACTATACTAATAGACCAAATAGTAATATTTGAATATTCTTATATTTGCAACATATCTAATCGTAATAATATGAAACTTTAATAAGTAAAATAAAAAACAATCTCTATAATTAGAAACATTCAATCCTTAGTTGGGTCATACTAATTTTTTTTTTCTCTTTTTTTTTTAAATTATTAAAATAATTTTTTATCAAATCATAAAATTATTATACATAAAATACAAAAACAATGTTTTGCTCAAGAAAAGAAAAGAAATAAGAGAGAGGAACAAAACAGTAAACACAAGAACATATAGGTAGATATACGGTATTTTAAAATCTACATCTCATATATTTTGGAGTACAAGTTTTAGGGTAGATACAAGATATCCTAATGTTATACCTATATCTTACTCTATGAAAATAAGGTTCAAAAAATTACTATTCAAAACCTATCTTGTAACTTTCTATACCAACTCAAAATCTACCCAATAGAATAGAATTTGGACAAATACCCTGTATAGTAAGGTTATCCACTCGCCTTTATCTTACAGGAATGAAACATAGATTTATATTCTCCTTGTTATTAACTGCACCATGGAGGAAAAATGAGAAATACCAATATGCCCTTTTAATGAAATTACATATTTATAAATTGCACTAATATAAAGCAAAATATTGATTTAATATTTATAAATCACACTAATACAAAAGCTTATACACATGAATAATTATTACATAAATATCACTCACAAGTTTTATTAACACCAAGAGAAACAATTTAATTTGTACAAGTTTTTACTAATTACTATAATTAGTCATGATAATTATTTGAATTTCCATTTTATTGTAATTTCACATATCTTATTATTAATAATTAAGATATAAATTTTTTTTATATTCTTATTAAGCTTGATTCGACCTGGTTCAACCTCTTGACCAAGGACAAACATAGAACCATCATTACCGGGGGGGGGAGGGGGCGCTGTTTCAAGCAATACTAGAATTTTTACTAAAATTTTTACTTATTATTATAACTATAGTGTATATGTAACAATTTCATCAGAAAGTGCACCTTTAACATTGCCTAACATTCAATAAAAAGAAATTTTAAACTTATTTATGAAATAATTATAAGTGTTAGTGTACTTCGAAAAAAATCAAGGGAATAAATAGTTTACCTTTTCGTAGACTATATATATTAATTGAAATTCAAATATCAATCATTTAGAAAATGAAAGATATAAACTTATGTAAATTTTATTATCCATAAAAATTAATAACAAAAAGTTGTATTTAAAAAAAAAAAAAAAAACTTACAAGTAAGCTGAGGCCATTATAATTTAATGGCATGAACACTAATTTTTCAATTGGTATAGACTAAGTTCGAATTCCTTTGCCTCAATTGTAATATATAGATTATCAAAGAAAAAAACTTACATGTAAGATAAAAAGAACAACACAATAATAACGTAAAGATTAGTATTATATAACTTTTAAATGATTATTTTATAAGATTGTTTAATTAGTAATTATATGAGAAAGGGATTTATTTTCAATGCCAATGATCAAAGAATTAGTTGTTAATTATATCTATTAATTTTGATAACAACAATATTGAAAAGAAATTAACAATACATTAAATAATATCACTACTGCTATTAATGGATATTTTGTGTTGTAATATGAAAAACTTATTGCATTGAATATATAATTATTACTCATGATATTTTTATAAAAAAATAAATAACATCCAACGATAATTTATTTAATTAATCATTATACTCTTTAAGAGAAATTTAATTTTATTATTTAGTTTAGAAAAAAGTAAAAGAAAATGAAATGTATTTGTTAAGACACATACAATAAATGCAACTTGAAAAAGTAAAATAGTTCTCATGGGAGTTGAACTCATGACCTTATGTTCGCAAAATAAAACATTTAATTATTTATCCATATTGATCATTATAATAATTTTTGCTCTTTAAAAAATATATGTAATACTTATTTTTTAATATTTTATAGGTTTAATTAATTAATTTTTCTTAAGTCTAGGGTGTTATGGATTTGTCTGCGCTCTTGACCTTTAACTCTCTCACATATCCAAGTCAACCCACTTGGCTAGGTATGACAACATTGGATTTAATGCCCTTGATTTTATGATTCTACTTTGTGTTTCGAAATATGTCCTAGCATATGAATTATTGATCATTATCTTTCATAAATTTTATTTTCTTTTTAGGTATTTCAAAATATTAGAATCTATATAAATAAAGAAATCAGTTCTTTTTTTTTTTATCAAGATAGTGTTTAATTTTAGATATTAAATATCAAGTATTTTTATTTTAGATATTGATACACGTTGAGATATATTAGGTTACTAAGAAGATTTCTTTTGTACTTTTGTTAGATCCTAGGATTTCGATATATTTCTTTTTTACGTATTTTCAATAGTTGCTAGGATTTTTCTCTTATCTACAAAAGGCTTTTCTTATGTATTTTGAACATGATTGAATATTATAAATCATTGAAAATTCTATTGTCACACATATTGTGTTCCTATTCATGATACATGCTGTGTCAAGTGGTATTAGAGCTAGTTAGCAATCCAATTTGATGGCTATAGATAACAGAGAAGAAGTTCCTAATACCTAAGATGCTACTTAAGATGCGAATAGCCTTACAACTTTAGAGCTAAACATTTGATTGCAAATTCTAAGCATTTAAGAAACGTTTTGAAGAGATTGCGAATCGATTGGATGCTTTGATGATAGGCAAAGTTTATAAGCACGAAGATAGGCAAAACTTTAAGAAAGATGTCACCCCAAGAGAATCTGTCAATAGGTACATTCTTGCAGCATATTATGATGATTTAGAAGAGGACAAATATGTCATAGATTTTCAACTTGCAAATTTTTGCGATGGTGAGAATTATTATGGTCATAGGCATAATAACTATAGAAGAGGTAGGGCATACCTTGATAGTTGAGGCCAACATAAAGGTCATGGTAATTATGTTAGTAATTTTGAAGAACATTATGGAGGTAGGATTGGATATGAAAATAATGATTTTAAGTTAAGGGAAAATATTCCATATTTTAACGAGAATTCAAGGATTGAGGAGCTTATTGATTGGATTGCTGATATAGATAAATTTTTTTATTATATAGTAGTGCCTAAAGATAAGAGATTCTAATTAATCACTAGTAGGTTGAGAGGTAGACATTAGCACAGTAGGAAAGAATTGAATCCAAATTAGAGAGAGAAGGAAAAGGTCTAGTAAAAACGTAACTTATGATGAAGTATTTGTTAAAGAAGAATTCATACCCTTACAATATGAATAGAATTTGTTCTAGTAGAGAATGTGTTAGTTTAAAAATTGACTACACAAAGCTATTGTTCAAATCCAAAGTCAAAAGTAGTCAGAAGCAGTAGTGGTGGTATGAGTTATCAGAAGGATCCAATAAATACTCATGAGCAATTTTTTCTACAAAAGTTATTGCAATTAATAAGATTTATAATCCCAGGATGATGAGAGTAGAAACGGGGTTTGTAAGGATGAAAAAGTTTACTATGAACTAGATGGTAACGAAGAGGAGGAGTATTAACATGAGTATGAGGTAGAAATTGAAGTTCTAGAGTCCACAATAGAAATTATAGAAGATGTTAGAAATCTAAAGGAAGTTGAAGGAGAAGATATGTACAATGTTGTTGTTTTGAATATAAAGGTAAAGAGCATAGTAATTGTGAATATAAATGAAAGCTTGAGTGAGAGCTTTGACATTCATGAAGAGCCATACTTACCTAATGAGGAGACTCTATTATCGGCTCAAAAGGAGATGAATGATGGTGGTATTATTAGGTCGAAACCTGATTTTAAGATGACAAAATCTTTTTATTTAACTTCCTTTTAAGTTTTGTAGATTTAATTTGATTCAAGAGTAGATGCAAGATTAATATAATTTGTGATGGTTAAGAGGAAGCGAGTTCTTAAAAAACTCGAGGTCAAGTTTTTTTTTTTTTTTTTTTTTCTCAAGTGGGGGAAACTAACACAGGCAAAGGAGCTTCTGATAAGACACTTCAAATTAAATGGCCATTATTTTATAATTCTACTTTGAGTTTTGAAATCTATCCTGACATACTTTTTGCTTATGGATTATTTTTCATTTTCTTTCATATATTTTATTTCCCTTTTAGGTATTTCAAAATATTATAATATATATAAATAAGGAAATTAGATTTTATTAGGATAGTGTTTAGTTTTCAATATCAAATATCAAATAGTTTTATTTAAGATATTGATATATCTCGAGATATTAGGTTATTAGTGTTGTAATTTATTCATAATGTGCCTAGATATATTTGATGTATTTATGGATATTAGTTATAAAAGGCAAGTATTTATTATATTTATATACTTTTCTATTGATATATATATTTTACAATATATCCTATATATAATTAGAATATGTATAGAATTATAATAAAGGTATATTATCAGTGAGATTCTATTACATTATATTATCTAAAAGTTGTCTTTAGTCGGATAAATATCTGAAGGAAACATAGATATTTAGATCAATTCATTATATAACTAAGGTCATCTTCACTAGATTAAGGGAAATATATCCAAGTTACACAAATGGGTGCCCAAAGTTAAGTGAGTACACTGGATAGAACCCGCTAATATAGGACATCACATGTTTAATATCATTAATCCATTCTATAAATGAACAAGCGTAAATAATCTCTATACTTAAGACCTTTATATATCCTATATACAGAA